>OX376072.1:21500025-22711026 GCA_947361185.1 Charanyca ferruginea
GGTCAAAGAATCAGCATTGCCATACAACGTGGCAATGCTGCCAGCCTGTTGGGCACGTGTCCCGTTGACAGCGATGTGGACGAGTTTTTTGATGCCCTTTGAGCTCCCTGCCTTTTCCCTAGAATTGTAAATAATTTTATTATTTTGATTTTTATGATTCTAGCTTTTGTTCTAAGTGTTGGCTCCATTTATACCTATATCTTCATGATCAGAATGAACAAGATAAAGAGATCACAGATAAATAAAGTTATTTATTTTATTATGTTGCCGTTGCGTTGGCGTCAATATAAATGTTGTCATAACGATAAATAATCGTACCTTTCTTGGTAATAATATTGCATGATATCGTTACTGTCAAACTTCTGTCAATCAAAGGAACTATGATATGAACTATGAGTATTGTACTCTTGTACCAGCTTCTGCCCGCGACTTTGTTTGCGTGAATGGCGGTTATCGCGGATTAGACCACCTTAAGACGACTCACTAACCTTTAAAAGTAGCCTATTTCTTTCCCCAGGGTTTAAGCTATCTTAAGCCCACCCAAGTTAATCTTATATATAAAAATCTACTGTGCGTGTGTATGAAAGTAAACTCCTCTTAAACGGCTGGATCGATTCTGATGAAAGTTTTTGTGTGTGTTCCAGTGGACTCGAGAATGGTTTAGATTCACAATTGGACCCGGTAGGTGGCGCTGCAGTCTAGTTGTAGGACTTTTTTATTTTAAGGGCAGGACAACGTCTTCCAGGCCCGCTAGTATTAGTTTGAAAGTATGAATTGAAAATTCTTAGTATTTATCTAAAAAATAAAAATTATGACTATGTCTCAACCACAGAGATAAAATAAAGGCAGGGTTACAAGAAAAACCAACCAATCAACTACCCAATTTACAAAGGAGGTGATGTTGACAGTGTTTTAAAAGATTTGATTTTCATTAAAAAGGAACTTCATTCCATAGGCTTACAACTCAACCTTTCGAAGTGTGAATTATACTTATCGGACAATACTGACAGACAATCGACACTTTCCAAATTTAACGCAATAGCCCCAGACATTAAAATTATAGATAAAAGCTCTCTTCGTCTCCTTGGGTGTCCCATCTTCGAGAATTCCTTTCCCAGTTTTATTGAGGAAAAAATACAAAATTTCAATGACATTTCGGAAAGATTAATCCAAATTAACATGCATTCGGCCATCACCATTATTCGGTACTGTTGTTTTGGCCCTAAATTAAATTACTTCCTTCGCGCTTCCCATTTGTGGAAACACAATCACCTTTTAGAGAAAATGGACCAAATTATTCGTCATACTATAACATCTGTTTTAAATTTGGCAATGGACGACCGTGCTTGGGCCCAAGCTACTTTACCTATTCGTATGGGGGGCCTCGGCGTCCGCAAAATTTCAAGTATCAGTTTGCCTGCATTTATATCCTCGGTCCACGGCACTGAAAAATTAATCAGGAATGTTCTAGCTCCTACACTGGTTGATTTTGATGTGCCGTGCTTCGCCGAGGCCATGGATGCCTGGAAACTTGCTTGCCCGAGCACTGATTCACCCGACAACCCATCTTCTCAGAGGCGGTGGGATGAGCCGCTCTGCAGGTTAGTACAGAATAATTTACTTTCTACTTGTACTAATTCTGCTGAGCGAGCCCGTCTGCTGGCTGTGGGTAAATGGGAGTCGGGTCTTTGGCTTCTGGCACTTCCGTCGTCAAACCTAGGTACTATGTTTGACGACACTTCTTTTCGCCTCGCTGCTTCCTTACGTTTAGGAGCATCTTGTTGTTCTCCTCATCGCTGTCGCTGTGGGGAAGCTGTCAACTGCCTTGGACACCACGGCCTGTCGTGCAGCCGGAGTGCGGGTCGCATAGCGCGGCACGCGAATATTAATGACATCATTCGTCGTGCTCTCGTCGCCGTCGGCGTTCCAGCGGTTTTGGAACCCAACGGTTTGGCACGCGACGATGGCAAGAGACCGGACGGCATGTCATTATTTCCGTGGAAGTTGGGTAGGCCTTTAGTGTGGGACGCTACGTGCGTCGATACTCTTGCGCCATCCCATCTTCCTAGCTCAGCGTGTTGTGCTGGTGCTGCTGCTGCGGCTGCAGAAAACCTCAAACGGCGAAAGTATAGTATCCTTGGTGATAACTTTATTTTCGAGCCGTTTGGGGTTGAAACCCTCGGGCCGTGGGGTCCGAGTGCTCATCTCCTTTTTAAGGAAATTTCCAAAAGGTTAGTTGACACTTCTCGTGATCCAAGAGCTGGTTTTTACTTTGGGCAGAGGTTAAGCATTGCCATTCAACGTGGCAATGCAGCCAGTCTCTTGGGCACATTCCCAGATGAAGGCGATGTGGAGGAATTTTTTGATGCCTTATTATATTAGTTTTTTTTTTTTTTTGTTTAATAGTTATAGGTTTTTGTTTCTTTATTGTACGTGTAAATATGGTACTGATTATTATGAATAAATATTTACAAATGAATTAATATTAGGCCGAAAGGAAAATGATACAATTGGGGATTTACACGATGTTTACCCTACTCTTCGGAGGGTATAGGCGTAATGTAATGTTTATTTGAAATCTCATTTTTATTTTTAAGATTTTGTTTTGCGAGTCGTACATTTATCGGATGCATTTCTTATAAATGTTGTCACGCCTTGTCACAGATTCTTCAATTTTGTTTGTTTTAAAATTGCAATAATGCATTAGTAGCATCATGAAACTTTTCAGAGAATAGTTTTAGGCGATTTTTATTTGACATGAAAAATTTGGAATATTTTAAGTTAAAGTTGGTAACACAGGTCCAGTAACCCTGTTTCCCATAAATTATTTGAAACATTTTCTCATTTCCCAATTTAGTTTCAAATTAATTGTCTAAGGGGGAAGTCGACGCAGCCGCTGTCGTAAACGACAAGTGCCTAAAAATTAATAATAATGTCTAATAGACCATTCAAAAATCCATTCCCTAGGCCATGGATGTCACAAACTGGCGCAGCGGCTGCGGCTGGCGAAAAATCAAAAGGTTTGAAAGGGATTGTGGCCGGCGGAATAACTGGTGGCATTGAAATTTGTATAACATTCCCGACGGAATACGTGAAAACACAGCTGCAATTAGACGAAAAAGGTTAGTTTACGCTTCTCCTATTTCAGTTGCAAGCTCACTTTCATTCACCAATCGATATTTCCGTATGGCTTCTTGTATCATATTTGTAAACATCGCACATGAAAACCCATTCGCTAAAAATAATGTTGTTCGTACGTCATTCATGTTTTTATTTCTATTATCGGCTCTTTATTAATTTGTTTCTGTATGCTAACTCTCATAAGACTCTGGTTAGATCGTAATATTGGTCTGCAACTACAAAGTTAATGAATTATTCTAGGTTACTTAACCTTGGGTCGGAAGCGCTCTTTCGCTCGATATCTTTTCATGGAGCGTTGGAAATTGTTGGAATTGGACTTTGGTCCGGTTCACGGTTATGTCAGAGAGCATCAGACAAATAAAAATAATGTTATTCAAGGCCTTTTCCTTCGGCGCAACACTCAAGTACTTCCTTGCTTGAATGACCACAATTATGTATTTTTAATATCAATACATGAAATGTATTTAGTTGATTACTATATGGGTCCAGACTAATAAATTCTGCCCAAATATTAATTGTTTACCTAATTACAGCTGTTACACTAAAACAAAATAAAATAATTAAATATTAATAGAATCTTCTTTGTAGATATCTAGTTGAATTCTTGACCTTTTGGTTGGTTGAATATACATTATACAGTATATTAAATTGTGCAAATATGATTGTTACAAAATTCCACATTAGTATTTCGTACAGTTAACCATATTTATTAGTAAAAAGAAATGTTTGAAAAGCAGGTTACATTTATGATCTAGGTACAAGAACCTAATTGGAAAATAATGATGACGACACGGTTGGCGCAGTGGCTGAGCGATCGACTGCTGCGCAGCGTGTTGCGGGTTCGATTCCCGCCCAGGGTAAACAACGGTGTGATGAGCACTTGTGTTTGCTTTGTGTCTGGGTGTTGTTTATCTATATATGTATGTATTTACAAAAAAAAAAATGTATTTGTGTATGTATATCAGCTGTCTGACACCCATAGTACAGGGTCTCCCTAGTTTGGGGTCAGATGGCCGTGTGTGAAAATGTCCCCACATATTATATTATATTTTATTATTAGATTATTATATTATGTTATGTTTAGCCTGTACTGTCCCACTGCAGGGCAAAGGCCTCCCTCCATTTTGGACATTAGATAGAAGATATAAAAATAACTATTAAGAAATTATTAACCAATTTCTATGCAGGTGGTGACTGTGCCAACTATATCGTCAGTTAAGTTGACAGTCCATTAATATCCCATCATACATAATACTTTATACATAAAACTTAAGAAAATGTGTGACATTTGAATGTGATGCCAGGTTTTATAAATACTTTTTATTTGAATTAAATGTTGAAGATCCCTAAGGTAGCTTTTAAATTGAGTAATAATTATATGTTTTGTATTATTATTAGCAGCCATTGTTGTCATGTAACTGTCACTGATACCGTGATAACATGATCCATGATATAAATTATTTTATCTATTTGCGCTAACCAAAAGGGGGCAAAGGACAACGCCTTATTATTCTAAGGACAAAGGTAAAGTTTGATCAATCTAACTAGATTAGACAAAGTCCACTTACTTTCTTGATACTCTGATTATGTTAAAAGTGTTTTGAAGATAGTCCAGTGGAAACGCGGTTTAACCCGACCTTAACTTGAAGATGTCTGGGTAACCTTAACTCGAAGTTAAGTTCACGTTAAGCCGTAGGTGTTTTATCTGACGCTAAGCTTAACTAGTTAGTTAACTTGCCATTAGACCTTAAACATGTCAGTTCCGATACCAGTGGTAGGTCAGGGTCAGACCTGTGGACGCAACAAAGTTATCTGTCTAAATCACAGGGTTCTAGCCGCGGGAGGACCCTGGTGACCTGTTACACAGGTTTGTATATAAAACTACTTCAGGCACTAACCTCTCACAAAGTTAGGTCCTTATTTGTGCCCTATTGTTATTAGCATTACTTGTGTAGAGAAAATAGACGTTTTATGTTGCTGACGTCTTGTAAATCGGATTGAAAGACCATGGTCAACGCCCATTTCTATACAACAGGCCCTGCACCTATTATTAATTCCGCTTCTTCAAACCACTCAAATAGTTTTTACCCGTCAGCGCCAAGAGGGCTTTCGACTGCGTTTGTAAACACTGTCAACCACGATAATTCAAAATCATTTTTTTTTTAATTTGTGTCGAAATTTTGAAAATTAACAATTTTACACACAGTGGAGTTATTCTTTTTTCATTTCTTTTTGGTTTATTAAACTACACTACATATACATAAAACGTAATATAAATCTGGAGCGATCACTCTGGCCAGTCGTTTGTACATGGTCACAAAGGCTAATAACCTTAGTTGGTTAGTGGTGCAACTTGACCGATAAAATTCATGGTCAATACGACCACGCATACACTATGACGTGTTTTTCTAACGTGTCTAGTAGGTGCTATACGTTTATCATAATAACTTTTTTTTTTTTATTATCAAATAAGCTTGCGTTTGACCGCAATTCACCTGATCGTGATAATGCGGCCTGAGTTGGAACACGCTTGCCTAGGATGAACCGGTTCACTCGTGCCTTGAAGATACCTAGATTATACTTATCAGGTAACAGAGAGGCGGGCAGCGAATTCCACAGTCTGGCAGTTCGCACAATAAATGTGGAGTCAAAGCGCTTGGTTCGAGACCGTGGAACTTCAACCATATAGCGGTGACGCTTCGCCGTATCTCTGCTCGTCCGATGATGGAATGGGGATGGGGGAATTAAATTGTGCAATTCCAAAGCACACTCTCCGAAATGTACCCGATAAAAGACCGATAGGCTAGCAACGGTGCGGCGATGTTTAAGGCTCTGGAGCTTAGCCTTAACCAGGGAGTCGTTGTTAATGAGCCTCTTGGCACGTCTATCAATGACTTCCAACGCCTCCAGTTGGTATTTTGCTGATCCATCCCAAAGGTGCGAACAGTACTCCATGCACGATCGAACTTGTGCTTGGTATAAGTTGAGCAGCTGTTCCGACGTGAAGTACTTTCGCACCTTTGCGAGGACTCCCCGCTTTAACTAATAGTAAGTACCTACTTACCGAGTATCATTGTGGATTATTGAGACGGGACAGTAGGTTTTTGGCGATTTATGTCATTTCTAGCTCTCATATCACAAAAGGTCTCAAGTCTTTTGCTCCACATGAAATTGGATTGATAGATACGTACAATTTTTCTTTTTTTGGCATTTCAGCGTTTTTTTCAGACTGTATTTTTTCCAAAATCTGTGAATGCAGTTCAGAATAGTATCTCAAAAAGTTATGGATGCTCTCCTTTTCCAGAAACGTTTTCCTGTGACTATAACGGTTAAAATGCCTGACCTGAACTTACTGTTCTAAATCTTAAAACATTATAAATTACTACGCGTCTGTTCCCGTGTGGAATTAATAACTATCAAGCTTTGGTCAAATTACAAAATCTGTCGTGCGCTCCTAGTACTTGTCTGTAAAAGAGCTTTGTAAAATCTGAGGATATTTAGACACCGATTGTGTGACTTCAACTGAGATATGATACCCTGGTAGTACCTATACTTGTGTCATTTAGCTGTTCTCTGAGTACAAAAACTGACATTATATTTTACCAACGTCTCTACAAGTCTTTCAAATTCTTTCATTTTTTCTACTTTAATAATAATATGCATGTACAATAAAAATCTTCCAAAAGAAATTCTCTAAATGATAGTGAAGACCAGTGTATCAAAATGTTGCGTAGTATAGAAGTTAGCGGACAAACAGACAGACGAAAACAGCGTCTTTGATTTTTACTGTTTAGAGGTTTATATTAGTTACAATAATTCAGTTAATTGACGGATACACCATACCTAATCACCTCTGCACTTAAATTTCCAACATCGCGTTATAGAATAAAGAAAAAACTGGATATTTTGATTTGCCTCCTAGGTACCTACGGGAAATTATTTTAAAACACTTCTGAGTAAAAACCCAAAAATATTTATATGCATGCCACAGCTGCAGCGTCAATGCTTATTTTAATCCTAATAGTATAATTTAAAACATTTCCACAGTCATACATCACAAACGTATGACTAGAATTTGGTCGTTATCGAATTATGTTATTCCGGAGATTAAACTGTAAAACTTCAACTTTATAATATCAATATAGATAGGTAACCGAAAACGTCTTCATCTTCCAGGAGGTGCCAAGAAGTACACAGGCATTGGAGACTGCATCAAGAAGACTATCAAGTCACATGGAGTGTTGGGTCTATACAGAGGACTCAGTGTTCTCGTCTATGGATCGATACCGAAATCCGCCGTCAGGTAACAAACTTATTATCTAAAATTAATTAGGTAAACCAACAGAGCGGTCCGACCGCTTAACTGAGACTTTCCTGAGGTAGCTGTGCGGTGCGGCATGAGTGTAAAGATATCTTTACTGTGGTGATGACGTGATGCGAGAGCTTACTGATACGTCAACTTGTGACAACTGTTACCCCTCCCAGCCAGTGGCGTGCCTAGGGGTTAAGGTTAGGGCAAGCCCCACAGATTTTTTACGATTAAGAAAATTCAGCAAGTTACTGATTAGCTCATGTTATGCTTATTAGTGCAAGCCCGGCTTTTCGGCTTGTATGAAGGTCCCGCTACTGCTCCCAGCACCGCGTAGCTACCTCGGGAACCGCCTCATTTAAAGCGACGATATACGCCGGCGACCTTGAGCGGCCAGATAATCTTATGCGCTGCGTCCAAAACTCAAAGTTTAGTCGAAAAAATTAAATAAAAGATAGTATTCTTTAACATAAAAAAAAGGCGTATACTAAAAGATAGATAATAAAATTGTCTGTAAGATGGTGTATTAATTCGTTTCGTTTAATTATACCTGGTAGATTTTGTGTGATTGTCAATGTTTTGTCCGCGTCAGACACAACTTCACGAGTTAATTAAACTATTTAATATGAATATAATCAAAAATATTCACATACTAAATAATTAAAAGAATGTTCTAGTTTAACATATTTTTTTTTTCAAATCATTTACACTACACATTTTGACGTGATTGTCAGTTTAAAATCTGTAAAAGTCCCTTAAGGGGCTATTAACGACTATTTACTATAGACCGACGTCTATAGTAAATAGTCATTACAGCCAATGGCTAACCAAGAGCCTCGACTGACATCAGGAGGCTCTCGTTAGGTGGCTGGATCTAGGGTGTGATTCAGAGGGTTACTTCTGGACACGGCCCGCATTGTTAGGACATTTCTCTCTCTAGAACCCTGTCCTGTAATTTGGACCTGTTCCCGATCCCGGTCGGTTTCTATTTTATAGTTTTTTTTTTTAATACTAGACTGCAATGTAGACTAAACTATACGTATAAATAAGTGATTCAAGAGGAAGGCTTCTTGAATCGCTCTAAATATTGATGAAAATCGCATTAAATCTGTTGCGTAGTTAACGCACAGACGACGTCGGAAAGTGACTTTGTATGTTTGAATGCACGAAATAAAAATGTTATGTACAGTATATAAAAAAGTGTGAGTAGTGTACTACTTTAGGTTCGTAAATGCTCAAAGATTATGTAACGAAAGATAGATAGGCTTGTTTACCAAGCGCGGGAGATAAGATTGAATTAGATAGCTAGTATTCTATTTTTATTTTTCGTGAATTTTCATTTCTTAAACCATCTCTCGTCTCGACCTAATTTGATTGCGCAGAACTTGTTGATTTCAAATTGATGTATTATGTTTTGTGAAAAACTGACAACAACTCGATTATTTGCTCATATGAATTAATGTTTGGATTCATTTTAAAACGTTACCCCACACAGGATTTTTTCTAGTGTCGTGGGTGCGTTTACAAACATACAATATACATTAACTCACGTACTATCGTGGTCACACCCGTCTGACCACCACTAAGTTCATTTTTGCTTGCACTCAAAAGATGGAAGCGCTCTCTACCCCGCCCCGTTGACTTCGCAGGCGCCAAGGGATTTTTTTTTTAACTGAGTAGGCGGATAAGTCCGCGATAATACATAAACAATAATACCAGGAACAAGACCATACAATTGTCTGTCAGGTGTGTGTGGTTGGGGCGATAGTGTGGCGGGATTGTCCCAATTAAACGAAAAAGTGTCTGTGCCGTGTGGGAATTGGACCCGAAAGTGGGGCACGCAGCTGTTAATCGCTCTTTGCCCAACTGTCTCGTCGATCACAATGAAAGATACACTAAACAGTGCCTACGTTTTATGAAAATCGTATGTCGGGTTTCAAAAGTCAGTCATTCTTTTATTTTGGGCCACACCTGGGTAACCTTCCAGTTAAGAGCGGCCAACCTGACATAATTTCCCATGCAAATCGCTTGTGCGTAATTATGGTGTTATAACACATGTTCCTCTAGATATTTCGAACACACAGGTATCTTGTGGTTAATATCTAGGTTTCTATGTAATAAATATGAAACTAGTTCGGCAAAGATGTGTGAAAAACAGTTTTCTTTTTACAAATTTTAACTGAACTTTGGCCGTTCAAAATGTACTCATACATTAAAAAGGAAAGAAAACATCGACATAGAAACCTTGCACATAAAACGAATATCCTAAATTACAAATATTTTAATCAAAAACATGTAAGGCTTTTTCAAAAACACGTATTTCCTGGAACAAGTTTTGTAAAATCTCTGCGCGTCAATTTTCGTGCGTGTTATAGCGTTCTCGCTCACTAGTTTGCTTTTGAAAATTGCGTTGGAAACAAAAAAAAACAACCACGCTCGCGTTGACGATAGACGGACCGGGAAGGGCCCTCTTAAAGAGATATTGAACGTCAAAGATCAAAGATTTTTCTACGCTTTTTTACGTAATTATATGTTTTAAAGATTTTATGTAGGTAAATTAAAGACACCAACGCGAAACAAAAACATGCGTTCTGCATGCGTTACATACATTACGCGGTACTATAAACAGTGATCCATCTACCCCATTTCTACCCGTGGGTGTCGTAGAAGGCGACAGAGGGATATTGACCAGAGGATGGGCAGCAGCGTCCTTCTGAGTACCATAACACCTACTGCGATCGCCGACATGCATCGCCCAAGCACGGCGATTACGGCTGAAACTCCCTTGGCGGAGGCTTATGCCCAACAGTGGGCGTCTAAAGGTGATGATGATGCACACCAAAAATAAAAGTAGTTTCCCAATAATAATGTTTGCTATAAGTACTCGTATGTTGGTAGGTGATGTGTCTTTCTACCCCCCGTGCAAATTGACCTCGATCAAACTGTGCCACTTATGACAAGCCACAACAACCAGTTTCAGGTCAAATCAATAAGGGGTGTCTAGTCCCCAGTTTGTGTAAGTGCCACGCACAAACTCCATATGTATGATGATTTATTATTTGCTAACCGTAAAGTGCAGTGTTTGATAAATGTAAACTAAAAAGATTTTTTTTTTTTTCTGTTTGTTTGCAATGGAAAAACTCGTAAAATATTGAACCTATTTTAAAAATTCAAAGCTACGTTATCAGGGAGTAATAGGGGCTGTATATTATACGGAATCTACACGGAGAACATCGCGGGATAGGTGCTATAAAATAAATAAATAGTCCACGCGGTATAATGAGAAACACATATTTCGATTTATTCATTCGAATACTAGCACCCGCCCCAGCTTCGCACGGGTGCAATGTAGATCCACTTGAAACACAGTATAAATATTAGTACTACCGTACAGTAGCGACACGCTCCGCCTCCCTCTGAAACCGTTCCTCACCTCTCCCCGCGTCGAGCGACTGCTCTGGGAACTGCGTTTTTGTTCGAGCGGCGCGTAGACACGCACACACGCGCACGTATCTGTACAGTCTGTTATTATTTTAGTAGTAGTGTAGGAAATTATATCGTGTCGTTTCTATGGACAGCCGCGGGTGTGCTTGAACACTATGTATTGATAAAACCCGCATTCAAATCCGTTTCGTATTTTAAAAGATCTTATACTCCGTTCACAATAAGATTAGACATATACACAAACCTTTTTTACAGTCCGTTCAACCGATTTTGACTTATATTGCGTTGGTGGCATGGCAAATGGCAGCTGCAAAAAACAGTTGTTATTGTAACCACTTTTTTTGCCTTAAATGTCATCCTTAATTCTACGGAATAGAAGTCAAAATCGGTTGAAGGGACTGTAAAAAAGGTTTGTGTATATGTCTAATCTTATTGTGAACAGAGTCTATAGGCGTACAGACGGCAGGAGCGACTTTGTTTTTATACTATGTAAAGATACATTAATAGTACATATTAGATATCAATGCATTAAGCACATTCTACGAAACCGCATTTTCGTTTAAACTTTATCACTTTTTGGTTATCTTATCAAAAAATGTTGATATTATACCGTTATATCTTGTCAAATAAGAATGACCAATGACATTTGTGTCAACATCAGTACACTGGAAGATAATGCTAAATCAGATGCTTGTTCATTTTAACACAAATGGCATTTTACACGAGCATCAGTATGGTTTCACCAAAGGACGTTGTACGACTGACGCCGGCGTCACTTTATTAAAACATATATTTACCGCGTGGGAAGAGGCGCAAGATGCCATAGGAATTTTTTGTGACCTCTCCAAGGCATTTGATTGCGTAAATCACGACACGTTACTTTTGAAACTTGAGCATTACGGACTGGGTAAACTTGCGCTTAGTTTAATAAAATCTTATCTGTATGACAGACAGCAGCAAGTTCAAATAAATGGGGTGAATTCATATGGTTTAAAAGTAGAAATGGGAGTCCCACAAGGGTCAATATTAGGTCCTTTCCTCTTTTTAGTTTATATTAATGATCTTCCCCGTTTATTCAAAAACCAACCACAAATGGTGTTATTTGCCGATGACACCTCTTTAATTTTTAAGATAAATAGACGGGCTAATAATCTCGACAATGTAAGTAACGCCTTACTTCAGGTCGAAAATTGGTTCACAGCCAATAACTTAGTATTAAATCGAAAAAAAACGAAATGCATCAGATTTGCTTTACCTAATGTCAAAAGTAGTGATTGCGATATAGTATTGAATAAAGAGAAACTGGAATTCGTTGATGAAACTGTTTTCCTGGGAATCACGCTCGACTCAAGGCTACAATGGGGTCCTCATTTAACATCTCTCGCAGGACGACTAAGTTCGGCAGCATATGCTTGCTGTCAGAAAGATCCGGCAATTTACTGATGTGGATACCGCGAGACTGGTCTATTTTAGTTACTTTCATAGTATTATGTCTTACGGTATTTTACTTTGGGGGCGAGCTGCAGACATCGAGTCTATCTTTATTCTGCAGAAAAGAGCAATCAGAGCCATTTACAATCTACGTATGCGCGATTCTCTAAGGGAACTGTTTAAGGAAATTAACATAATGACGGTACCTTGTCAATACATTTATGAAAACATTATGTACGCTAGAAAAAATCTGCATCTTTTTGGTAAAAGAAGTGACAGACATAACTATAGTACTAGAAACAGGGACCAACTAGTTCAACCAGGTTTCAGGCTGGCTAAAGTAGATTCTTCTTTCATGGGGTTCTGTCTAAAGTGTTACAATAAAATACCTCCCCACATTGTTCAACTTAATGAGACAAAATTTAAGTCCTATATTAAACGCACACTATGCAGCCGAGCATATTATAAATTGGATGATTACATCACTGATAAAAATGCTTGGCTGGATGCTGGTCTAGCTCCACAGCCATAAGGGTTCATAGATTTATTGATTAGCATTGGTGACAATTTTTTTTGGAGCTGCTGAAGATGTAGAACTACATTATCTTTGCATTGTATAAACTCAAACTATTAGTATTATATAATTTTGCATAGCACATACATGTGAGCACTATGTACTTTAAAGCCACCATTTACGAGATGTCTCTCGTTGACTTGAATATGCCCTGGCGGTTGAGTGTTTGTCATGCTCACTTGAATGTCTCGCTGATGGTGGCGCATGTGTTGGATCATTTGGTTCCCTTCAAAATGGTTGAACTAAATGGTGCCGATCCGTGCGTCATGTTCGTGAACGGGCGCCGTCAGTTGAGACTGGTCATCTCTTAGCTGCCTCGGTTATTTTAAATTTATTTTGAATTGTCTAATTTCATTGCCACTAGGACCTCTTTTAACGTGCACAATTTGTTACATCGTTCTCACATTGTACCTCTAGATTCAACATGAATGATGTAACCTAAATTTGTAATATTCTATTGATTTTAAAAGAGTGTTCATGGAGTTTCTTGCTCGTTCTTCTCCATAGAAACCTACTGTTTGGAACGAGCAACTAGCTGCAACTTTTTGACTGACTGACTCCTTGACAATTCAAAAGTGCCTGTAAATGGTTTATTTGAAATAAATGATTTGAGTTTGAGTTTGGGTACATACCGCTAGGCAAAACATCATTACCTAATGGAGAGATTACGAAACTATTATGATAAAATTCCGTTAGTGCAAATTAAGTTTAATTATTCTACGGTAATTACAGGCCTTTTACGACTTTCAAATTCGAAGAGACAGTCATGTAGCAAAATAAATTAATAATAGGTAGGTTTGCCGGATATAATTGAAGTTAATTTAGAAACTGATGGCTGTTTTTTTTTTATTAAATTTAATTTAACGAATGAACTCTTTATTCTGTATTAATTTTATTTTATTTGAAAACATCATGGTTTCTCAGTTAACTTCAACTATGTCTGACGACCCTGGTTGGTTACTTATCTTTTTTGCTGACTTTACATACTTACATCCAGTTTCTCAATCCCTAATCGAGTATTTGACTAGAAAATTTTTAACAAAAAAGACAACCGCCTTCAAAATGTAAAAAATAATTTTCAATTCGCAAGTCAGCGGCTTTGATTTTGCTTGTTGTTTTGTATTGCCACCGACTTGCGAATTGAAAATTATTTTTTTCTTTTTGAAGGCGGTTGTCTTTTTTGTAAAATTTTTTTTTTCGCTTTTTAGTGCCTACTTCTCATCATAGAAATTAATTACGAAACGGCGACACCAAAAACAATCTGTCATCCCTTAATTTTCAACTCTTAGGGGTGGAATATTTTCTTGAAATTTATATTGGACCAGATTTGAGGTATACACTATCAATTAAAAAAAGAATCATCGAAATCGGACTACACTGAAAAATGTTATGCGTGGTCAAACATAAAAAGAAATATATAAAAAATAAAAAAAATGTTCATAAAATGAAAACTACTGGGCCAAACAATGTTAAATTTTTATGGGACCAAATGGCAACTATTCCGCATCAAACTAAAGAAGAATCACGTAAATCGGATCATAAATCTCAGAGTACCTAATCGATGTACATACATAAAAAAAAAACTGATTGAGAACCTCCTCCTTTTTGAAGTCGGTTACAAATGCTCTCAGTCGATCTAATTATTAAGCCAGAAGATCAAATTATCAAAAGATAAAATTCGATGAATTTGCTTAACCGAAAAATCTCCGGAATACTGAGGTTGTTTGCGAGCTGTTATTAAGTACAGACATAGACAAAAAAAGCAAATATACAAGGTGTACGGTCAGCAACAAAAGTATATTAACATTATTACATTTCCATGTCCTATAAAAAGACACAAAAACGAATAAGATGTAAATAATACTTTACAGCAGTGTTTCCCAAACATTGTCCTGCCATGGCCCGGTAATATTCATACTGTCCCTTCGTGACCCACTTAATACTTTTAAACCCAAGTTGCTTCCATAAAGTAAAATAATACACATTTATTAATAGTAAAAATGTTTTATTTATCCATACTTTTATTATAAATGCGAAAGTAACAGTCTGTTACGCTTTCAAGATGAAACGGCTGAACTGATTTTTATGAAATTTGGTATGAAAATAGCTTGAACCCTGAGGAAGGACATAGGCTACTTTAAAATCCGCGACTTCGTCTGCATCCGCGATAACCGACATTCACGCGGATAAAAGCTAGTACTACATATTGATATCGCCTATTTAGTCATTAAATTTTAGTGCGAAGTACGGAGCTGCGGCTTATTTTATACAAAAAAAATCAAGTTCGCGGAAAATTACGAAAGATTTATCCTAAGGTTTGGTTCCACTTCAAATCGGTTTTTATATTTATATTTAAGATAAACTTGTTTTGAAAACCCAGCTTCAAGATTATAAGTTGTGACAAAAGGCATTAAAAAAGTTATTATTAGTTAGTAGGTATTATTTTCCAAACAATTTTGATGGCCCGGTACTGGGTCGCGACCTGGCAAATGGGAAACGCTGCTTTACAGCATTTCAGGTCATAGTCAAGAGTTTATTTTATCTTGATTTTCTATCCTGTCCGTATTTCCTTGTGCTCAAGAGTTATGATTTAAAAATCTTAAGTGTTAATCGACTTTTGTTGGAAACCCAGCTTCATAATTATAAGTTGTGACAAAAGGCATTAAAAAAGTTATTATTAGTTAGTAGGTATTATTTTCAAAACAAGGCGGGAATGTTGCGACCCTGTATTGTATTTTGATGGCCCGGTACTGGGTCGCGACCCGGCAAATGGGAAACGCTGCTTTACAGCATTTCAGGTCATAGTCAAGAGTTTATTTTATCTTGATTTTCTATCCTGTCCGTATTTCCTTGTGCTCAAGAGTTATGATTTAAAAATCTGAAGTGTTAATCGACTTTTGTTGGAAACCCAGCTTCAAAATTATAAGTTGTGACAAAAGGCATTAAAAAAGTTATTATTAGTTAGTAGGTATTCTTTTCAAAACAAGGCGGGAATTTTGCGACCCGGTATTGTATTTTGATGGCCCGGTACTGGGTCGCGACCCGGCAAATGGGAAACGCTGCTTTACAGCATTTCAGGTCATAGTCAAGAGTTTATTTTATCTTGATTTTCTATCCTGTCCGTATTTCCTTGTGCTCAAGAGTTGTGATTTAAAAATCTGAAGTGTTAATCGACTTTCGTTGCTGACTGTACCTAATTGATTTAACTGAAAACCTGAAACTATGAAAAAAATATCAGCTACCCCCATACATTTGTGGAACTACGTGAATATTAATGAACGATTTGTAGGTTTGTTACATAGTAAAAGTTGTTTACACAATGATCAGTGGAATGACCTGTTTAAGAGTTTTCGTTTAGTTCCAGGACACCTTGTATAAAAATAAAAACAAGTATTTGGTTCCTCGTGAATTGTGATGTAATAATAATAATAATAATATGTGGGCACATGTCACACACGGCCATCTGACCCCAAACTAGGGAGACCCTGTATATGGGTGTTAGACAGCTGAAATACATACACAAATACATTTAAATTACATACGTATATAGATAAACAACACCCAGACACAAGGCAAACACACACAAATATTTACCCTGGGCGGGAATCGAACCCGCAACATGCTGGGCAGGAGTCGATCGCTCAGCCACTGCGCCAACCGTGTCGTCAATAGGTAATCTTAAGTACTTATATTCTTCCATATTATCAAAAATTAAGCGTAGGCTTGTTTGTCTGTCAATCATAACAAGATGACAACGGACAGCAAGATAGCCAGCAACTGTTATCTGTTTGTTTGTACTGATAAAGATTCAGTGTCATCAGTCATTTGGTAACAAACTCGTAATCTTGCTTCAACTGCAATGTAGACCAGAAAACGACCGTAAAATTAATCTACCTACGGCTAACTTATCTGGCAAGTAATTTCATACAAATTCTGTTCTATATTTTATATATTTTTTAAGGCGCGTCCCTGTGCAAAACGCAGTGCTAGCCATTTTTTGTTCAGTTTTTCGGACCTAAATACTCTTTAACCAAAAGAAATATCAACAAATAAAAAATAGATTAAATTTCTACATAATCTTGACTCAAAAATGGTGGATCTTATTTTTGTTTACGAAGTATAGTATTTAACTAATCTCCTCACAACGAAACCACAGAAATGAGAAATAATTATTGAAAACATGCATCTCCTCGGCAAGTAACCATTAATTCGATTTTTTACTAACACTAATGGATAGGCAATTTATTAATGAACATTATGGTAGTTTTTTTTTTTTTTCAAAATCCCAATATGTGATTTTATAAAGATTTAATTCTAAAATCTGAGCTTATTTTGCTACTGTATCTCTTGCGCGGCGCAGAGGGAACGAACGCTCAAGGTTATTTGCTCAGGATACCGCCATATTTAATGTATATCTAATTAGTTGGAAGCCCGAAAATCTGAAAGTCTTACCAAGGGTTATCGGGCTGTGGAGGTCAAATAGGCAGTCGCTCTATGTAAAATACTGGTATTCTGCTGGTCTTACCAAGGGGTATCGGGCTGTGGAGGTCAAATAGGCAGTCGCTCTATGTAAAATACTGGTATTCTGCTGGTCTTACCAAGGGGTATCGGGCTGTGGAGGTCAAATAGGCAGTCGCTCTATGTAAAATACTGGTATTCTGCTGGTCTTACCAAGGGGTATCGGGCTGTGGAGGTCAAATAGGCAGTCGCTCTATGTAAAATACTGGTATTCTGCTGGTCTTACCAAGGGGTATCGGGCTGTGGAGGTCAAATAGGCAGTCGCTCTATGTAAAATACTGGTATTCTGCTGGTCTTACCAAGGGGTATCGGGCTGTGGAGGTCAAATAGGCAGTCGCTCTATGTAAAATACTGGTATTCTGCTGCATCCGGGTAGACTATAAGCTGATTCCATCATAGGAAAAGGCTATAAGTAAGGTAGTTGTGATCTTAAATTAAGCATATCCGGAAACAATGTAACAGGTCCATTCTGATATGACTAGAACAATATTATCTACAAATAGATACGTGTGCCTTCATAATAGTACTTAATGTAGGCAATTGCCTACGCAATAACTAGATATCAACTTGCAGCTGAAATTGATACATATTTATCACCTTGACATTTTGTTGACTGCTACTTCATGGGTTATTTATAAACACGATAGTTTAATATTTCCTTATGGCGCACCTACACGAAGCATATTACTTTAAATGTTGCATAAATACTTGGAAATATTTTCAGTGTGGCCGACCACTCTGGCACCTTTTCTGTGCAACTCAGACTCATGTCATTCTTCGCACCATATTTTTCGGCACATCTGCACACACAGTTCACAATGTACCCAACAATATGTCACTGCAATTAATTGCCAGCAATGTTTTCGGTATTGCCAGGGCGGAAAAGAATTGTCCGTTTAAGTTACACATAAGTTATTATATTATTATTATATTTAGCCTGTACTGTCCCACTGCAGGGCAAAGGCCTCCCTCCATTCCTTCCATTGGTCTCGACTTTTAGCCATTTCTTGCCAATTCTTAAGGAAGATATCCAAGTCATCCCGCCATCTCTTACGTGGTCTACCGCGGCCCCGTCTCGTTTTCATTTCAGGGCACCAATTTTGGGATTTTCGGGCCCATAGGTCGTTCGGCATGCGGCAGACATGTCCAGCCCAGTCCCATTTAAGCTGGGCAGCCTTTTGAGCTACGTCAACGATCTGTGTGTTGGAGCGCAGTATGGTATTACGAATGCGATCGGACTGCGCTCCATAGCACGTTGGCAAACCTTAAGTTTGGACTTTTGGATGTTAGTCAAAGACCAAGTCTGTGGCCAAGGCTGTACCAAGGCTTCAACAAAATATCTCTATTGAAACTCGTTGACTGCCTAAAAGAAGACGGATGCTAGATTTAAAAATAACAGTATGTATTTACGTTTCTAATAAAATGTGTTAGGTACACATGCTCATAATAGGTACAAATTCGTACAACACGCTAAAAACACTCAACTTGACTGCCTTGGCCTCTTTTAAACCCCAACGAAAACAGAGGGGTATAAGTTTAACGTGTGTAAGTATCCGTGGCTGTCTGTCTGTGGTTTAGTTTTATTTATTTGGAAGCTAACGTTATCAAGAGTAACCTTAGCTCTGATTCAAGAAAATTTGTTTAGCTGTTTGAAGATGATCAGCTCTTTTCTAATTTATTAATGGATGTGAGCAACTTCCACATGTCGTGTGTGAATCTATGCTTTACCATTGAGACGACAATCCGCATACAGCGAACGAGTACTCAAATCCTAACTAAAATCCATCAATCTAATTAGGCCAATTACCAGGATTACATAACTCCACAGTAGTTATTGTAATCCCAGGCGACATCGAACGAATTACACCCCATTCTTAACCAAAATCCACCAGTATAACCAATGCCAAGTACTAGGATTACATAACTCCACAATAGTTCTCGTATTTCTCTATCAATCCCAGACAGCGAGCGAATATCCGAGTCCTTACCAAAATCCACCAATCTTACCAATGCCAAATACCAGGATTACATAACTCCACAGTAGTACACGCATTTCTCTCTAATCTATCCGAGGCAAATGGACACGTATATCTCACGTTACCGCAAAGTGAAGTATTTAATGACTGATAACAACAGTTCATTGTGTCAGTTAGCCGAAGGTTGCATACAGATAAACATACTCAATGACATACAGGACATTCCGTTGCCAAGAGAATATGCACGGATTTGTAACTTAAAGTCTTTGCATTTTATGCTAGCTAAAAGAACTTGTTTGAATGTGAGCGAACTCCCAAAATACATACATAAAATAAAACAACCATGAATTTTGTAGTGAGGAAAGCATGTTATTACTTACTTGTGCAAGTTTTGCACTAAGACCAGTTTTTCTGATTGCTAACGACAGTGAATCACGCGGTCTTTAAAAATTGATAAATTAATGGCAAAAGGTAAAGTGGTTCGTCAGTCGTTCAGAATCAGTGGTTTGTTTTCTCATTCTTGTAACTGCGCTCTTGAGATGACACGTGCTGAAAAGTAACAATTAATGACTTCAGATACGCCAAAACCAAATTCCGTTGTTTCTTTTTCTTTCGTGTAAAAAAAATATTAAAGATTCTAAATATTCAGGTGAGGGCAGTTTGTTTCATTACAGCTTAGGCGGTAGGCAAACAATATACAATTGGTAGGCTTGAAACTTTCAACAAAAGTATTAGGCGACCATAAATGACAAAGAACTAAATTGCTGAAAAATTGCTATGTGCTCTCTGAACGTGTATGTACATAAAATCTTACCGCATTGATCATCACGTGAAACGCCAACGTTAAACCGGATAGGAAAATTATCGAATATTTTGGTAGCTGTAGAAAGATATAATTAGAACTGTAGCCGGTGTCGTCGGAATCTTTTCAAAATAAATTATTTTAAGTTGTTTTTAAATAAATGTCACTGTGCTAACTGACGGTCGGTTAACAAAACAAGCTCGAGGTCAAACTGTACCTAATTACTTACCTATAGTATAGGTTTAGTCTGCGACTGGATTTGTTGTCGTTGAAAGTCATGGATGAAAAAGTGGGTATGTCAACCCAAGCCACCTCTTTCCCATTTCATCACAATCGATTCAATTGTTTTGCCATGATGAGGAAACAAACAGACAGTTCTGTTACTTTCGCATTTATATTATTACTCGCACTGTCGAGGTTTAGTCAGCGTGAATTTTCATAAGAGTCCCTAATTTTTTGATAACAAACTATGCCTATAGCATTTAGGGATAACGTAGCTTCCGATTGGCGAAAGAATTTTTAAAATCGATATATTGGAATAATGAGAGCAGCAATGGGATAATAGAGCACGGAATAATAAAAACAAGAGGAAGTGCCCTTAGTCTTACTTAATACTGGATCCAGTGTCGCCAAACTCACACATTTGCAAATTAAAATGTACTTGCAATACACAGACAACGATGATATAATTGGCTACAAATTAGAAACGCAACTTTGGCGAAAAGCTTATTTATTGTTGTTTGAAATTAAACCGTATCACAACTGACGAACGTTGTTATTATTTTACATGTCAAAATCACTAAAGAGATTTTTTCCATCTAACAATCCAATTCGAGCAATGTCCAACGAGTTCAGCTATTCGACGCTAGAGAGCGCTGTTACCAAATTATTTAACATGACATCTATTGTTACTATAAATAGATGTCATTTTCGCATGCAACTGTTATTTATTTTTCTATTCAATGAGAGATGTGGTCAAGTTGTCGATAATTTGTACAATGTATGAAATGTAATTACCTACAGTGTTTAAATTGATCTTTTTAATGTACGTAATGGATCAAAAATGACGATTAATTAATTATGTATGCGTATATTGACATATTTTTCTGTGATAATATGAGTCCGTAATATGATTGTATGTAGAAAATTGATTGACGTCCCAATGAAATGACGCATTATTTTAGACATGACAATAACTTTTATAAATACGTGACAGTCATTTAAAAACATAATTGACATCTGAATTTTTGTGAAGATAAACTATATACATGTAAGTATAATAAAAGAATATTTATAGGCCTACGTCTAACCGCGAATGAATGACTATTTGCCAGAATATAGGTATAAGGTTTTTAAAACTCATACTTTCAAAAGCGTACTTTAATTTATTAAAAAAAAGTCTGGTACTAAACATACCTACATGTTATTGTTTTATCGACACGAACTATTTGCATGAATGTGTCGCATCCCTAAACGAGTAGCGTCGAAGTTTCTAGAATTTATGCCACGTAAAACGATTGCAGTCAAGACAGCGAGCAAGCTAATTTAGACTTTAGTGAATGGACATAAGGTAGTTTTTAGTTCGCATCAAAGTAAAAATATGGTATTGTCAATAAAAATCGATTATATTGAAATATATGAAAGTTTTATACTTTTTGGTGATACGATATACCTCTGCAAGAAACTTTCTTTGCCCTGCTATCATTTTTGCATGTCAAAATTGCACAATATGGCAGGGTTGTATTTTTTTTCCTTACGTGCGACATTGTGCGATATGTCACGTCGCTACAAGTAGTTGATCTCGACTGGACCAATGTTGATCATTTCCACATAATTGTGCCACACGTTCGATGGCTGCGTGGCACTTCCCCTTGTTTTTATTATTCCATGTAATAGAGTATATTCGTGGTTAATAATCCACATGCAAGTTACAGGTAACCAAGTATAGAACATAAACAAACCGTAACTATGCTAAGTTCAAATCAGTGACAAACATGTGTTAAATATGATTATTCTCACAGGCCAGTGCATACATAAATATGCGACCTCCAATACGGTAACGTATTTTTGGAGTTTATTCATTACAAACAAAGAAACAAAAATCTTTTTTTTGACGTGATAACGTCTTGTAAATCGATGAACACGGGCTGCACGCACGAAAAAGTGTCACGTTCCGCCTGAGCCTGAGCGTGCAAGCGAGAGCGCGGAACAAGCGATAGAGAGGCACGATCGGCCCAAGCAATTAGCTCCGCCCACCTCGACGGAAGCCATTATTTGCTTAAATATGTTATATAATGTTAGCCATTATGTTTCTTTATGACGTTATCATGTAAAACTATCGTCCGTAACCCGACTTTACAGACCACCAATTTTTACTTTGTAGTATTCGTTTAGAAGTGGATATTTTTGTGGAGCTAAATTATCATAGCAGCCCAGCCAATGAATTGCATAAGCAATCTATTGGTCGGTTCAATCCTATTTTTATTTAGGGAACTACATGACCTCAATCTCGCATCTCATCTTTAGGGTTCCGTAAATTGAATGTAGTAGATGAAGCTGTTGTTAAACCTAAACTGGCTTACAATATATTAAATATAATAATTATTTATTGATACATCAAGGTTATTGTAGTACCTACCTATACGTACGTAATATTAATTTTATTCAATTCTTCAATTTTATTTATTTGTATAGATTTGTACGCGATTTTCAACTCTATATCTCGTTGTCTTTTTGAAATCAATCGTATATACTATATCGTCAATAGAACCCAGGACCTGCACAGTTGTCGCGTAGTAGACCAACGGAGCAATCACTAATAGTCAGGTATGTCGCAGTTTCTTTTGACCCGCCTACTGCAGAAAACTGAGCACATAATGATGTCAGGTGTGAAACCCGTCGCCTACACAATGACAATATTTCAACACGAAACTATTGTTCAACGTAACCTCGTTAAAGCATTATACTTTAGCGGTCAGTGTACTTGTAACAAGGAAAATATAAACTTGTAATGTAGTCGGATTTCTTGTGACAGAAAATTCGCGACATAAATACAAAAAGGGAGGGTGGAGCCCATAGGGCATCAAAAAACTCGTCCACATCGCTGTCAACGGGACATGTGCCCAACAGTTTGGCAGCATTGCCACGTTGTATGACAAATTGACAATGTATAATCTTTGCCTAAGAATAGACCAGTCTTCACATGAAGAGTCGTCCAATATGTATTAAAATGATGTCTTGAATTTTGTATCATAAATGTTTTGCCACAAAAACGGAACGCTATTACGAAAAAAAAACAAAAACAGCTCAAGTCGCGGAACAATCGTTACTCTTTATAGCGATTCTATTTGCCTTGAAGGAGGCCTAGGTACGACGATAGTTTAGTATCCCTAAATACGTTGGACGCCATGGGGGACACCGTGGGACTGACGCTGGTGGAGGTTTTACCTTCAACATTTTTGGCCCGGCAGTCAACGTTTCTTCGCATGCAAAGGTTCTCTCACATGCGTCAGAAACTTGGTTTCTTCGCATGCAAAGGGTCTTTCGCATGCGTCAGACACTTGGTTTCTTCGCATGCAAAGGTTCTTTCGCATGCGTCAGATACTTGGTTTCTTCGCATGCAAAGGTTCTCTCGCATGCGTCAGACACTGGTTTCTTCGCATGCAAAGGTTCTTTCGCATGCGTCAGACACTTGGTTACCGATTTTTTTTTTGTCGGAGAGCATGGATGAATTAAGACTTCCCGTGATATTTCCCATACAAACACTCGTACGCGATTACGGCGTTATAACAACTTATTTTCCAAATATTTTTAACACACAGGTATCTTGTGGTTTAAATCTAGGTTTTTATGAAGCCAAAAATAACTTAATTCGCAGATGTCCCACATGAAAACGATTCTACGAAGTATGAAACTGCTGAAACGAGCCGATAATCGGTCCTGCAAAAGTCTAACGTGGGCAGTCACTTATGTACCCCAGCGAAGCCCGATATTCGATAACAGATTAGTCTGTTACCCATGAAAACTAGTTTAGTAGCTTTAGTATACCTTTTGGTATTAGCACCTAATATTTGTTTCCCTCTTCCCCAGATTCGGTGTGTTCGAGCAAGCTAGGCTGTACATGGTGAAAGAAGATGGCACTCTGTCCACTACAGGCAAGCTGACTTGCGGTCTGGTCGCTGGTGTCGCCGAAGCTATCTTCGCTGTCACCCCCATGGAGACCGTGAAGGTCAAGTTTATCAACGACTTGAGGCTGGAAAAGCCAAGGTTCAAAGGATTCTTCCATGGAACTAGGACTATTGTTAGGGAAGAGGGTGAGTATTCTATTTACTGTAATGATCAATGACCCAAATCTCCCCTGGAACGAAGGGATGAGGGGAGGTCTTTCTCCAGCAGTGGTATGGTAGCTACCTATATAGGTAGGGCTGACACTGTCAGCCCTACACAGTCCTATACAGCGACTGTCAGCCTGACAGTCGCTGTATAGGACTGTTTTATATCTTTGTAAACGCACCCACATCCTACTAATATTATAAATGCGAAAGTTTGTGAAGATGTTTGGATGTTTGTTACTTAATCACGCGCAAACCGTTGAACAGATTTGCATGAAAATTGGCTGCAGAGAGAGCATTTCCTGGATTAACATATAGGATAGGTACTTTTTATCCCGGTAATATGTGCCCTTGGGATAATCGTTCTTTTCACGCGGGCGAAGCCGCGGGCAGAAGCTAGTACTTTCATAATAATATCATCATCAGCCGAAAGACGTCCACTGTTAAACAAAGGCCTCCCCCATAGAACGCCTTGACGATGTCGTCGGTCCATCTAGTGGGAGGTTTACCAACGCTGCGTCTTCCGGTTCGTGGTCGCCACTCGAGAACCTTTCTCCCCCATCGGTTATCGGTTCTTCGAGCGATGTGGCCTGCCAATTGCCACTACAACTTGCATAATTATTCTGAGAGTTGTGTTAGTGACTTTAGTTCTTTGGCGAATTTCCTCGTTCCGGATTCTATCGCGCAAAGAAACTCCGAGCATAGCTCTCTCGCTGCGTGACTCTGAGTTTCTCTAGGGAGCAATTAAGGACCACGTTTTTGTGCCATATATCATCACTGGCAACACACAATAATGTGTTTAGTAAAAAACTGTTATTTTGACATTACAACCGGACACTTCAGTTTTATTAATTTGTATGAATCTTTTATATAGATTTGCCTTCCACACAAAAGAAGTTGTGGTGTAATCAATTTTATTAATTAAGCCAACTATCCAATTTTTAGATCAACTAAAATCTCTTTTTTAGGTGTGGGAGGTTTATACAAGGGTGTAACGGCGACGATTATGAAGCAAGGCAGTAACCAGGCGATCAGGTTCTTTGTGGTGGAGTCTCTGAGGGACTGGTACAAGGGAGGCGACCGAGACAAATATGTGCCTAAGTACATGGTGGCACTGTTTGGTGGCATGGCTGGTAAGATCTTTTACATTGATTTCTATTCCTAAAAAAAGCGTCCCCGAGCTCGGAGGAGCTCGTGGCTAAGTAAAAGCCGTACAGATCGATCGGTCAAACGTTAAGCTACGCTTGCCGCGATCGGCATGTGGATGGGTGACTATCCACTTCATACCGAGTTCGCTCCGTGTCTCGGAAAGCACGTCAAGTCGTTGGTCCCGGCTGTTATTCGTAGATCTTTGGCAGTCGTTATGGGTAGTCAGAAGCCAGAAAATCTGACAACCTGTCTTACGAAGGGGTATCGTGTTACCCAGTAACTGGGTTGTGGAGGTCAGATAGGCAGTCGCTCCTTGTTGTTTGGGAAAAGGCTAAGCAGATGATGAAAAAAAGCGTCGCCGAGGTGACGACCCAGAAAGAGGTGGTGAGATGAGCTGGAAAGAAGAAAGAAGAAGAAAGAAAAACCATTTATTCACGAGAAAGTGACACACATTACACAACAAGACGCGTTCCACAAAGGTTGGTTCGAGGAGGCGCGGGAAAAAAACATCCTGGAAGAACTTAGAGGAGCCCTTTGCCCAGCAGTGGGGCAGCAGCGTAGGATAGAAAAAAGAATATCGCTATTTGCACAATCTACGTCGCAGACTTTTCAAAATACGGCGATCACCTCCCGTGCCAAAAAACGCATAGAGTTCAAAACGGCTAAGACTTGGCACAAGCTATACCTATAATAGCAGCAAACGTCCATCCATAAATTGATAATGATGGCTTGTTCTTAATGTTGTTGGTTTCATGATTGTTGATTGTTGTTGTTGGTTTTTACTAACACTAATCTCCTGACAACGTAAGAAGTCCCATTTGTATGAAACGTATGAAATTACGTATGTAATCTTATATATAAAATTCTCGTGTCACAATGTTCGTTCCCGTACTCCTCCGAAACGGCTTGACCGATTCTGATGAAATTTTGTGTACATCCAATATGTACACAAAATTTCATCAGAAAGGTCTGAGAATCGGCCAACATCTATTTTTCATCCCCCTAAATGTTAGACCTAGGGAGAGAGTTAAGGGTTAGGGTAGGGTAGGTGTAGGTAAATAGGCAGGTAAGTAGGTAGATCTGGACAGGACAACGTCTGTCGGGTCAGCTAGTTGAAAAATAAAATTCATAATCCGAATTAATTACTATGTTACCCATACACTATAATAAGCATCAAGTTTAATTTTCTATTGAAAAAAAATGCACTCAAAAACACGAATTCATCGTTGATTCATATTCAAATATTATGATATGTCAAATGGGACTTTTTAGATTGTCAGGAATATAGGTGATAAGTTTTTCTATGTTACTAACACTATGGATTTTTGGGCCCGAAGAAAAGAAGGGTAGGGTAGGTAGTTGTTCAGGGTCTGGTTGTTTGTGTGTGGAGAAATATAAAAAAAATGGTTTTTGATTCAAAACCATCTATCCCCAAGTACTTTAATTTTGCAATAAATTCCTGACGTCAATCACTTTCTACTCTGCTCAAATCATCTTAAGACTCCATTGACCAAGTCTACGACCTTCCTAATGTCGTCCCTCCCATTCCTCACAGGTGCTGCATCAGTATTCGGCAACACACCCATAGATGTCGTCAAAACTCGAATGCAAGGTCTCGAAGCCGCCAAATACAAGAACACGTGGGATTGCTTCATCAAGACCTGGAAGGCAGAAGGTCCCTTAGCGTTCTACAAAGGAACGGTACCAAGGTTAAGTCGTGTAGTCTTTGATGTAGCCATTACTTTCACTATTTACGACTCAATCATGGATGTATTTAACTATGTATGGAAGTAAAATTGGTTGAGCCAACCTTCTTTGTTTGTAGGCATTCATTTTTAAATGAGTCGGTTTTTCTTAGGTCATTGTGACGGGAAAATTAAAAAGGCTTAAGACACGAGCGATGAAACTATGTTGTTTTATTGTTCTTAGATCAAAATAAGATGGGACTAATAATAATATTGACAAATCGCTCGATAAAATGTCGGAAAGATATCGAGCCTGTCTATGAGGGATCAATTTTTTATATTGAATCAGTTAAATTGCTACGACCTAAAAAATACTGACTCTTATATTTTAAAAGGGGAATGTGACGATGACTTCTAAAATAGTACTAGTATGTAACCAGTGTGGGTTTGGTTGCTAACTCGGGTATACCTCGCATTTTTATAATGACAAATTGTCTAATAGAATGTTTATGACGTCGAAGTCATTTTTGACCATCAAATCGCTTTATGCAATCGAGATATAATGCTGGACATTTTTTCGTTATTTTGGGTGGGCAAGACAATCTACGCTATAAGTTAGGACGTATTCGTATCATAACATCACTTAACCCATTCAATGCGGCAACAAATTTTGCTCTCACTAGATGCGGCTCATTCTGAACACAAACGCGGGTCAGCGTTAGCCGCACTTGATGAGCAAAAAATAACACGCCAATCGGCGTTTTCAGCACTTTGTTATGAATTTGAATTTATTAATTTCGAATCCATGAGAAACCTCCACAGTGGTGCCCTATATTTGTTACAATAACGACGGTTTTTTTTAGAAAATATAATTAAATTACGCTGATCGGCGTGTTTCAAATCTGAGTATGAAAAAATAATACGCCGATCGGCGTGCGCCGCATTGAATGGGTTAAAGTTTTAATTACCTGTTTAAAAATGAATGTTTTTTAGTCAATTAAGTCAAATCATATCGATTGAAAATATATTAATTTTAGTGCGAATTAGTTTAAATTCGTGCTACAATATTATATACATACCAAAAATGCCCCCTGTATATGTAAAATCACAAAGAATGTTCCGTCACATTGAACCTATGTTATAGACTCATTTATTTAAATGTAGATATATGTACAAAGTAATATTCTAGAGCTGCGCCTGCGATCGATATTTTAATTTTAAGTGTTTTGAGCTTAGGGCTATCACAGACAAGCTACAATATATTTTTAATCTAAAAAAATATATATCCACTAAAGAACTATAATAATTATTGCCTTCTCTCAATAAGATGGCTGTTATTGTAAAATCTAAACTCTAGGCTAACATGGCTTCCTATTGGAAAAAGATTTTTTTAATCGGATTAGTATTACCAAACTTACAAATAAATGTTACCACTATAATATTTATATAAAATAAATATTGGTGTGTCTGTGACAACTTTAAGATAAATCAAAAATATATTTTTGTAGGACTTACATAGGTAAGCTATTGTTTTTGTGTTGTTGAATGTATCGGTTAGAGGTCGCATGCGCAGCTTTGACGAGGCCCTAATAAATCGGATTGCTAAATATAGCTGTATCGTGCTACAGAGACCAGCTCATCAAGCCATACCAAACTGTCAAATTTCCCCAATTGAATATGAACCTTATTCTTTTGTAATAAGGTTGGAAATGTATCAAAGAAATTTTACAGATTGTTGTTGCTCGATGTACTGGCGTGTGTACAGCGATCACATGTGTGTATGTGATAACAGTAACTACCTAATGTGAGACTCTGTCGATTTGATTCGAATAAGCATATTCAGGGTTAGAACAAATGAGGAAGAACCTTACTAGGCCTAGTACGAGTACACTGACGTAAAAGTAATCGCTTTGATACTTTAGAATTGGGTAGATGACATCACCAATCAAATGACATAATTTTTATGTCAAAACGAGATTCTCATATAGATTTTGTATGGCATTTTATACATATGACGTCACTTGTAGTTTGTTATTTGCTAATTCAATTAACTATACTCCATTTATTATAGCATGAGAAAAAAGAGGCTTGTAGAAGCAGGAATACAAAACATTTTATTTCAAAGATGAATTAAAAGAATTTTAATTAAAGTTTTTTTGACATAACTTTGATACATAGATCTGAGATAGTACTAAATATGAACGTATAATAATATAACAAAATAAGTGTTTTAAAGATTAGGTAACCTTTTCAATAAAAATATAAGCTTTTTCAACTTTTGTCTAATGCTATTGTAAATGGAGTATAAATATTTATTGATTTTAAAGCAGCAAAAGCCTAATTTTACAATGAACTGAATATTATTCGGATTTTAGGACTATAATAAAGTGTTTTATTAAAGGAGTTCTATTTTGAAATTATTGGTTGGTGGTCATTTACCCAATTGGAAATGTGACTATCCGATAGCATTTGAATTAGTTTTTGACGACACTAGTTTAGCACGCAACTTTTTTTCTACTGATCCTTTTTTTCATTATATGGCTATAACCTTCCTAGATAGTTTCCGAGATAAGCCTTAATTAACATAAACTAGCGCGGCGGGGGACTATATAATAATTTATAATATGCAGTGAAGTCCGCCTTAGTGCATAAATCTACACAAATAAATATAATTGAAGTGTCTGTTTGTAATGTCAAAATAACGGCTTTTTACTAAATGCATGTGAAAGTTTACACAGTTTCCTAATACCAAAAAAAAATGTCTGTTTCGGGTTAGCTCTGAAACGACTGGTCCGAATTTCGACGGTACCTACTTTAGGATAGGAGTAATATAGGCTATATTTTTATTTAAAAAAGGAATAAGAAAAAAAATCCCGCATAACACCGCCAATCACGCGGACGCAGTCGCGGGCATAAGCTAGTTTTAAATAAATATGTGCGTTCCAATTTCAAAATCGATCGAATCTACGTTACTTTTAGTTCGTGCATTCTTGCTTGGCAGTTACTGTTACCAATACGAAATAGAAAAAAAAATTAAATCACACGCAGTTATCCCGCAAGGCGGAGAAAAATATGTAAAATAATAACAACCTTAGTCACTTGAAATAAGTGTTAATTTATGAACAACAAAAATGCTTTACGTCAAAATTAAATTATTTGTTCATACAAAATTAAAACTTAGTACAACTGCCTAAGGTTTATTATTAACACGCGCGGGATAGCAGTTTGGGCACTTTTACTACATACACACATGTATGCTTTCTACCCTCTAAGGGACGTATTAAAAAAAAAATAGTGTAGTTTGTTGACATGATCCGGGTTATTGTATTTATTTACAATTTATATTTAATTAATATCGTGAATCAGTTAAACTAATCGGGAATATGTACCTAAGTGATGTTTATTTACCAGGTTTATTTTATGGCTGTATTTATTTTTATATTTGTTTATCAACGATTTATGTTTTATGCTATTTTTGTTTGACCAATTTCTTGTTGTTACGATGAATTCCAAAACATTTATATATATATTGTTACTGTAGTAAATTTTCTACTATATTTTTATATACCTGATTAAGACAATGTTTATATGAATTTTCTACGGAATATACTGGTATTATTGTTACTGGTTTGTTAATAGCTAGACAGTCTTACATATTGTAAACACTACGAAGTATAGATAATATTACTGTTGCCTTAAGTACCGATTTCTAGTACTTACCGATCGTTAATTTTTATATGAATCGTAACCATCTGTTAGTACTTTGGAATCAGGTTCATAAGGTTTTTGTTCCAAATATGCATTTCAATATTTCTCTTTTTAAGTATCCTAAGTAAGGTCGCTTTTGGAGCACGCTGTACTAGGCCTGTGGCGATTTGAAACCTTCAGATATCTTAAAAAGGCATTCCAGAACTTCCAGATTAACGCTTTATGAGTTTGTTGATTATTTTATACTGTTTAATTTTTTATCACTGTTGACATATTTATTTATTTACATTTTTTCATTTAATAAAATAGGCAGACAGTTTGAAGATTTTCTTGTTTCATTTTTCATTCTTTTAGATTGTAATGAATTTCTAATAAATAATATTACTATTAAAACTGCAAAATTGTAACCAAAATATATTTTAAATTCACCAGATAAACAAGGCATTATGGCATTATTGTGTATTCCTTACGTATTAACATAACAAATATAGTAACAAAAATTTGATAATGTACAGACCAGCAAAAAATTCTTAACATTAAAATTGGGTCTAACAAACAATCAGAGTTATTCATTTTTAAAATGGGTAATATTTTAATCCCTTAAAAGCAGTTGCAGGTACACATCTATGATCAATATTGAAAGTATCTACTAATGCCATCTCACTGTCCGTCAGTTCAAAGTCAAAAAGATTCAGGTTTTCTGCAATACGTGATTTGGTGAATGATTTTGGTATTACTGTGATTCCACGTTGAACCTGAAATAAAATTCATACATTTTATAAATAATCTCTAGTTTTTAGAACTAAAGCAAAATGCGATGAACAGTATGCAATTGGATGGACAAAAGATCAAGAAAAATTTTGTAAGCCAAGCTACTGAGTTTCGTAGGATAACTTGTGCAAGATCTTATATTTCAGTCCTAACTTAGGCGAGCAGCCTTCTATGCCATAGAAAAAGCAGATAAATAACAGCCTATAATGCTTCCACTGCTAGAACAACGGCTTCGGGTCTCAATCTGTTAGATCTCATGTATCTCTCATGTATGATCTCATTTTATATTGTAACATCTTTTTATACCGTGTTTTAAGCAAATAAATATTATTATTAGAGTAAACCTCGTGTGGGTAGGACAAGAACACACTACAGTAAGTTCCTTACCAAATATCTCAATGCAATCTGAGCACGAGTTTTTCCATACTTGTCAGCTAAAGCACCCAATTTGGGGTCAGTTTTGATTGTATCCTTCCCGATGAACTCGGGCCGGGCTTCAGATATGAGACCTAGAGGAGTGTATGCCACTGGCACCACTGAATGTTCCTTGCAGAAGTCTACCAGTGTGCGCTGTGTCAGTGTTGGATTTATCTGCAAAAGCAAAATATTTTAGTACCAAAATACAGGCTCAATTTATACTACGAGCGAAGGGCAGGCAAGAGTCAATATCTCCTGGTCGTACGAGAAGGCGCGGGAATGCTCGAGAATTCGCTGAAAAAACACGCGACTTTTTTAAGCTTTTATCTAATTTGAACGTTAACACAAATTGACATATAACTCACTCATCATCAACTCACTCGTTTCAAAAATTCGCTTTCTTTCGTCCGCAGTGTAAATTGAGCTTTACTCACATTTTCTTAGGGTCGTTATACTCATAAGGGGGTCGGAGCATTTTGCTCAGCATTTCAAAATCAAAGGTTTTATTCAGAATGCCGAACCGAATAAGACGACCCGCTTAAGTTTAAATTGACCCTAAGGGCCAAAGCACACACGCTACTTTTAACATCGGCGATCTGCGATTTAACGATTGTATCGATGCTGCATCGGCGACTCTGCGTTCGGACGCGGCATCGGATTCCCGCGGTTTACTGTTTGGTCGCTGCATTTAGCTTCTAAAAAGCGCTTAAATCGTCAATCGCCGATGCCAAAAGTAAAGATCGCATTGCATATTATGCTTCTATGTGCTCACCATAGGTATGTCACAATCTCACGAAATAGCATATCAAAGAAGAGATCTGAAAACAATTTTTCTTTCCTTTATACACCGTGGCATTTTTAACTGACTTCAAAAAGGTTATCAATTTTTGTATTTTTTTTTTTATGTATGTTCGGGCATAGCTCCGTCATCTATAAACGGATTTGCAAAATTCTTTTTTTGTTCGAAAGGGGCTTATTCCAAAATGGTCCCATTTAAATTTTATCAAAATGTAATTAGTTAGCGCTTTTTGAAAAAAATCAACAATATCCCAAAAAAAATACATAAATGACGTTTTAGTTTTTTCAATCTTTGGAGGTCTTTCAATCTCTGATTTAACTGTGTCGCCGTTTCTTAATGGATTTGGATGTTAAGGCAATACTTAGTTACTTTACAATAAAAAGCAGAAAATAAAAACTTTTTTCAAAAAAAAACAACCGCCTTCAAAAACTAAAAAGTGATTGATTGAAAAACTAAAAAATGATTGAAAAGTGATTGAACTTTATATACACAGCAGCACACATCCAATGACTACTAATCATTCATTAAATGAAAATGATATTTATGAACATTTCAATAATTAAAAATACGAAAACAATATTCAATAAGAATGACGTGTAACGTAGTTTGAAACATCCTATTATGAGCGCGATCCGAACTTTGTGTACCAGGGGCGGCGCGGCATGGAGCGGCGACATTTTTATCAGAGTTCGTTTACCCTTGCGCAAAAATGTGTTTCTTACTATTGCAAGTATGTAAGTTTTTAAAAGCCACTTAGTTCCAATTCTTCGTACTTTTCCGGGATTAGGGACTGTCTAATGAATGTTAACAATTTGAGGTAATTTATGTCTGATACATTGAGTGGACCACCTTCGTAAGTCGACTAAAACACCATTGATAACACAAACACCCTGTATAACTAATAATGTGTTAGTATTTCTATAATTTCTCACCTCAATCTGATTAACAACAGGTTTAATAGTTGAATTGTTCAGCAACCTTTCCAGTTGGTCCTCGTTAAAGTTGGACACTCCGATAGACTTAGCCAGGCCAAGGTCGGCAGCCTGTTCCATGCCCCTCCAGGTCTCCAAGTAGTCTATGTGTGCTTCTTCACCTTTATACTAGAATCAAATTAAACTTGAGAACTTATTTGTAATTTTTTTTTTCCAATGTTGAATCATAAAAGTGGTGGATACCATTGGAATGGTACTGTTAAGAGCGCCCATCCCGACATATTTTCCATACAAATGCTCGTACGCGATTACGGCGTTATAACCAAATATTTTCCAAATATTTTTAACACACAGGTATCTTGTGGTTTAAATCTAGGTTTGTATGAAGCCAAAAATAAACTTTTTTGAAAAACAAATTCAGTAAACACGTCCGAAAATCAGTTTTTTTTGCACAATTTTATCTGAACTTTGGCCGTTCATAATGCACTCATACATTGAAAAAGTAAAAAAACAACTTCATAGAAACCTTGCACATGTAATGGAGATTCTAAATTACAAACATTTTTACCAAAAACTTGTAAAGGTTTTTTAAAAATACGTATTTCCTGGAACAAGTTTTGTGAAATTTCCGAGCGCCAATTTTCCTGTGGTGTTATCGCGTTCTCACTCACTCGTTTGTTTTCGAGCTTTGCGTTGGTTGAAACTAAAAATTTTTCAATCACGCTCGCGTTGAAGTTCGTTCGATGGGGAAGGGCGCTCTTAAGATGAAAGCGCGAGGGCCCGCGAAATTCAAATATTCTTAATTATTTTAAATTTTTAGCCCAGTACATAGTAATTGTATGGTAATAAATAAAAATATTTGCGGGCGTAACAAATATGCATGTACAGAATTGAAATCATTAAAATCATCTTGGAAAGTTATGTTCTTTCCAAGTTAACATAATCCGTAAATGTCATATTCGTACTAGATACAGTACGGCCTCGGGTCTTGGCAGTCCTGAAGTTAGTTGATTAGCTGCGCAGTAGACAATTTTGTTTCTAAAAGATCCATTGCGCAGCCAAACAGCTAACTTCAGGACCGCCAAGATACGTCGGCCGTACGGTACAGAGCTGAAAAATGCAAAAAATGAGAAAATTTGAATTTTGCATCCTCCTTAATATTCAATATATAGATGATATTTTGCAATATCAATGGTATCCTTTAAAATGATTTTCTGTAGAAACAAGAGTGCTCCTGATTTTAGATTTCTGTATTACACAGCAATTATTGCCTCAACAATAAAATGGACATTACGGCAAATGGTCCAAAAAAATATATATATAAACTTACATTTACTGAAACTGGCCAATGCACAAGGTATAAATCAACATAGTCCAGCTTCAACTTTGCCAATGACTCTTTCAATGATGGTACTACCTCCCCTTCAGCGTGGCGGTCACTCCAAAGCTAGAATTTAGTTAGAAAAATATATACAATAATAACATATTGTACAGACACCAGCAAACTGTCAAATTTTCCCAATTGAATATGAACCTTAAAATATTGCAATCAAGTTGAAAATCTATTAAAGAAATTTGACAGATTGTTATAGCTTGATATGCTGGCCTTTGTACACATTGCATAATTAATTTTATGCACATTGTTTAACTTTTGACCACATTTATAGAACCCAGTGTGCCCAGCCCAGCACTCCATGTACATTTCAACCGCGCGGCCAACTCATAAAATTTGATGAAACTTTGCCAGGAATTAGTAGCAATTTGTTACTATACACACCTCTTTTCCTGAATTTGTTGCAAAAAAAACTAAGACGGTATAACCAAAAATAGTTGGCCGCTAGAACCGCCACTTGCCGTAGTCATCGCCTGTGATTACACAGAAACTAATTAATGCAGATAGGCGAATGATGCATCAAAAGAAAGGTCTTAATTTGTTATATTTGTTGCAAAAATAAAAAACGTCAAAACGTAAATAAATAAAAAAATATGTAATATTTAGTTTTCCAAACTATTGAATCTATCTTCTAGTATTTTTCTTGTCTATTCACTGCAACAAATTAGCAACTAATTGTCCATACACATAAACCTCTATTAATTGGACATTTATGGTGAGATACCTACCTACCCATAACCTGGAAACTAAATATTGTATAACTTTTTATTTATTTACGTTTTGACGTTTTTTATTTTTGCAACAAATACAACAAATTAAGATCTTTCTTTTGATGTATCATTCGCCTGTCTGCATTATTTAGTTTCTGTGTAATCACAGGTGATGACTACGGCAAGTGGCGGTTCTAGCGGCCAACAATTTTTGGTCATAGCGTCTTAGTTTTATTTGCAACAAATTCAAGAAAAGAGGGGTGTATAGTAACAAATTACCACTAATTCCTGGCAAAGTTTCATCAAATTTTATGAGTTGGCCGCGCGGTTGAAATGTACATAGCACTCCATGGTCACAACTTCATGACAGATTAATTCTATTTATAGTTCCATAGAGTAACTTAGCTTTGCACCGAAGACATGTTTTTGTTTTATTTTACGTGGCGGTCAAACGGCTAATGAACAATTGCAAAAAAGCTGATTGCTCATTTTCCAATGTATTCTCTCTGGAATCTGTGAGAATCCTATAAAATCCGACATTTATTATATGCGCAAAACAAGACGATAATGTTCGAACATTCTGGAACGGAAGTCTCGTTTAGGCAATTTACGTGATGGCCAGACAGTGGACAAGTGTTTTGTGAAAAGGCTAAGATATATTGTGGCCATGGTACTAGTTCTGCCGCATGAAATGCTACTTGTCATGCCCATTGGATGATTTAAATTATTGCATTAAAATTTTTAGCCCACCAAACTATGTAAACAATTTTTGGTAGTAAACGATTAAACTTACCTTACCTGCTTACTACTCTCTATTTTATTATTTTCATAGTATGAATATATGGCCACCTAGGACAATTTTATGGTAGCATGTTGAGTAAAACAGAGAGTATAGTGTAGCTGCGGGATTAGAAAAAAAATCAAAGATCTAAATATAAATGACCTACTTTAGTTGTTATAAACAGTTGATCTCTGGTTACAACTCCTTCTTTAATCTTGTTATTGATTCCTTCTCCAACTTCTACCTCATTACCGTAAAAAGATGCTGTATCTATGTGTCTGTAACCAGCCTCTATACCCCATTCCACCGCCTGCCTAAACTGTCCAGGGTCGGCGTTCCTCTGAAATAAAGAATTCAACACTATATAAATAATAATTCTTAGAATTATTAGATATCTAATCATTTAGTTATAACTTTCATTTAGGTAGTTCTTTTATATTTTAATAGCATGATAACCTGGGTTTAGATATGATGATAAGCGGGGTGGTTACACAATATACATATTTTTTGCAGACGATAAAATATACTCACAGCATAGGTGCCAAGGCCAACCACAGGCATTTGTTGTCCACTCAAAAGTTTAACGCATGGAACTTGGGATACCATATTGGATTAAGTGTGGGATTCACCAGTAGTAACGAATAGAATTTATTGAAAAAAAGTTTATTTCACAATCTTATCAAATAATCGTAAAAAGTTTAACAAAATGACTTCACAAATCAACTCAATCAAGTCAAGAACATGAACATGAATGTCAAATCAAAACATATTTGTGAAAATGGGAATGAAAACAACAAGCAAATTACTGTCACTGTCTGTCACTGAAGGGATGTTAAAAAATAATCGATTTCTATTTAAATCGATTATTATTTTCTAATAATCGATTTCTATAGTCATATTAATCAATTTTGATGAGAATTATCTATAGCCGCACGTAAAACCGATTTCTGGCGTGGCGACGCGTCGCCACGCTATATGATGGTAATTATATATACAGTCTATATGCAGTAGTGTGTACGGTGTGGCGACGCGTCGCCATGCGCAATCGACTGTGCGATTACCGAAGTCACTGATTAAACGAATTAAGTAGTCACGATTTGAAATAAATTCGTAAATTTTTGTATTTAATGAAAATAAATGTTTATTCAATAAATAGTCATCGTTATCTGCAAAAAAAATCGTAATATTTTATTTTATCATTATGACATATTTAGTTCCTATCACAATCTGTTCTTTTCTGCATATTACTTTTGCAAAATAATGTCGATGTTTCATGTTAAGGCTTTTATAATAATATTACAGGTTTTAGTACGCCATCGCTCGATAGATGGCGTTGTGCAATTTAAATTCGCGCTATGGTTTCGTTACCGGGAAAAGTATATGTAGATTGGAATATTATTATTAAATTGTCATCTTAGAAGTATCTGGTGTTTTCTTAGTAGATAGTGGCTCCACCACACTAGTGGATATCCCTAAGGTGGATTTTGGGACCATGGTCCTTCGAGAGCCGGATAACCAAGGCTAGAAGTTGAAGAGTCCGACCAGAGCTGCAAGCCGGCTCATCCGAGCTTGTCGTTGAGGATCTGAAGCACCTGGTGACTACGGCAGTACCCAGGGCATCGACAAGCAGGGGCGTTTTTACGGATGGGTACTAGCAGGAGCAGTGCAACTACCAGCATCTCTGGACGGAAGGGCAAGTGTTGTATATTTGTGAAGGGTGCAATCAAACTGTGAGTACTGTAGTTTTGGGACTTAGAATAATTACGAAAAAAGTGAACCGACGGGGAACCTATGTTCGATTTCACATAGAAATTACGAACTGAAACACTTAGAAAAATATTATATTATTATATTATAGTGTTGCAATCTCCATAATAAAACCTCATTATGGAACTTATAAAAATACAGGAAGACATTAGATCGCAGCTACAAAAAACAAAAATTAACTTCAAAAAGAGTCCTAAAGAAAGATTGTCAAAATCATATGTCGAAAACAGGATTGAAATTGTTAATAACAAATGGAATGAGTTTTCTAAAAATCATTACGAAATCTTAAAAAATGATGAATCTGCGGGTTCTATTTACTTTAAAAAGGACATACACAACGAAGTGGAAGAATTCTATTTGGATTTTAAATCGGAACTTGGTGAAATTTTAGACGGAATGAAAGGATTTTCAACAACATCAAGTAAGTCTAACGCAGAGAATAAGTGCGTAAAAACTTCTGTGAGGCTACCAAAGATAACAATACCAACATTTTCGGGAAGATATACAGATTGGATAGCGTTTAGGGATCTGTTTGTGTCTTTGATACACAACAACGATGACATTGATAATGTTCAAAAATTGCATTATCTAAAGGGACATTTGACTGGAGAGGCTGAACAGTTGTTGAGGCACATCGCTATTACCAATGACAACTATGAACAATGCTGGAATATTTTAGAGCAACGATTTAATAATAAACAATTTCTTGTGAATAGTATTTTTGGACGGTTCTTCTCGCTGCGCAATATTACGACGGAATCTGCAACGAGTCTCAAACAATTATTGGACAACACTACAGACATGATGCAGGGATTGAAGAATTTGGGCATCGACACTACGTCTTGGGATGCAATAGTTATCTATATTGTATCACAGAAATTAGATACAGAAACAAGAAAACAATGGGAATCTAAAGTCAGTGAAATAACATTTAATTGTAGTGTATTACCAAATTTTAAACAATTTCAAACCTTTTTGCAAAACAGATTTCATTATTTAGAATTTTTAGATACAAAAACTAGCTCAAATTATTTTAAAGATAATCAGAATTCAAAGGTTCGTTTTAATAACAGTTTACATGTATCTCAAATAACTTGTTCTTATTGTAAAGGTGATCACAAAATAAGTGCATGTAAAGAATTTATTAATTTACATGATGACAAAAAACGTTTATTTGTTACAGATAATCGGTTATGTTTTAATTGTTTAGCCAATAACCATGGTGTAAAATATTGTCGAAGTACAACTTCTTGCCACATTTGTAAAAGACGACATCACTCATTACTTCATTCCAGTAGTGCGCAACCGAACTTGGAGCCTATAGCATCACATCAGGTATTACAAGATGACCAATTACCAGATATGATACAGGGAAGTTCACACATTTCAAAGGGTTTTGAACAAGTGTCGTTGTTACCAACAGCAATTGTGTATGTAAAGTCAAGCAATGGATTCATACCGCTGCGCGCTTTAATTGATCAAGGGTCTCATATTTCATTTATTACGCAAGCCGCAGTTCAGTTGCTAGGTCTTAAGTGTGAAGCAGTCAAGGGTAATTTTTCAGGATTGGGCGGTGAAATCAAGGTGGTTTCAAAGAATAAAACGAATATTATTCTTCATTCATTGAACAATCCAGACTGCAGCATCCAAGTAACAGCCTATGTTTTAAACAAATTAACAGGGTTATTACCTCCTCGGGATTTTTTACTAGAACAATGGTCTATTTTAGAAAAGATTAAGTTAGCCGATCCAGGATTCCATTCGCCTAACAAGATTGACATGTTACTGGGTTCAGAAGTTTATGGTGAAATATTAAGGGAAGGTTTTCATAAATGTTCATCAGGATCGTTGCTGGCTCAAAATACAATATTTGGATGGATTTTAACGGGATCAAATAAAACACAGTCGCTTTCTGCAAATATAGTTAGCATGCACGTTGAAGCAGATGATTTTCTAAAGGCATTTTGGGAAATGGAAAACGAGCCGCAGATAAATCAAAGGTTGATGTCAGAAGAAGAGAAGCGCTGTGAAGAAATATACGCGTCAACAACTACACGTGACGAAACTGGACGTTACATTGTCAAATTACCTTTTAGAGATGAGCATCCGGTTTGTTTAGGTCAATCACGTGAAATAGCATTAAGGAGATTTCTAAGACTGGAACAACAATTAGTCAAGAACGAGCAGTTGAAAAATGAATTTAAACGGACATTTGATGAATATTTAGAGCTTAACCATATGCGACCGGTTAATAGCGAAGACAGAGAGATTGGAGTATACTTACCATACCACGCTGTTATCAGGGAGGATAGAACCACGACTAAGGTCCGTATTGTTTTTGATGCATCTTGTAAGGGCAGGAATGGTATATCACTGAACGATGACCTGATGGTGGGACCTACCTTGCAATCGGAACTTCGTCATATCATAATGCGTTGGAGAACGTACCGAATATGCCTCTCTGCAGATATCACAAAGATGTACAGACAAGTATGTGTTCAGGAAGATGATGCTGATTTTCAGCGCATTTTGTGGCGAAATACACCTGAAAAAGATATCATGGAATATAAAATGTTAAGAGTTACTTTTGGCACATCATCAGCACCATATTTGGCAATAAAAACGTTAATGCAATTAGCTACAGATGAAGAAAAAAAATATCCACTGGTGGCAGATAGAGTTAAAAGAGACTTTTACGTGGATGATTTTATGTCAGGGTGTGATAATGAAAAGGAAGCAATACAAATATATGATCAGTTAAATGATTTATTAAATAAAGGGGGTTTTGAACTTCAAAAATGGTTAAGCAATAGTGAAGCTGTAATGAATATCATTGAGAAGAAAAATAAAGATAAAAAAGGGTTAGAGGAAGAAAAAGGGATTGAGGAACAGAAAGCTAAAAGCAAAAATAAACTATTGGGACTTACCTGGAACCGAATTCAAGATGAATTTGAGTACGCAGTTAATTTGCCAGCTATGTCTGCACCTGTAACAAAAAGGAAAGTAATATCTGATATATCTCGTTTATACGATCCTCTAGGATGGATAGCACCAAGCATAATAAGCGCTAAAATATTCATTCAAAAATTATGGTTATCAGGAATAAGTTGGGACGATGAATTGCCGCAAGGATTACTTGATGAGTGGGTTGCATATCGCGACAACTTTTCGCAACTTACCCATTTTAGACTGCCTCGATGGATATACTGTCAACATGACAATCAGCTTGTAGAACTCCATGGATTTTGTGATGCGTCCAATGTTGCCTACGGTGCTGTAGTGTACCTGAGAGTGATTGGTTGTGAAGGAAATATAAAGGTCAGTCTGATTTCGGCTAAGACAAGAGTGGCTCCCATTAAGCAAGTTTCGATACCTCGATTGGAATTATGTGGAGCAGTTTTACTAGCAAAACTCCTTGTTGAAGTTGGTACAATTTTAGATATTCCTAAACAGCATTGGCATGCGTGGACAGATTCTGAAGTAGTGTTGGCATGGTTGAGTGATCATCCTTGCAGATGGAAAACCTTTATTGGTAACAGAGTAGCAACAATTATATCACATTTAGATCGAAACCAGTGGTCATATGTTAAATCAGATTTTAATCCCGCAGACGCTGCTTCACGTGGAATAAAACCTTCAGATATTAGTGATCATCAGCTATGGATACGTGGGCCGAAATGGTTGAAAGATTCGGAAATCTTATATATAAACCCAAAGAATTTGAAGACGAACCTGGAAGAAAGGGTTAAATTCGTTAACGTCGCAGTTGAAGATGATAAGGATATATGGGATAAATTCTCATCGCTGACAAGGTTGCTGCGAGTGGTAGCATACTGTAAAAGATTCCTGAAAAGAGAAAGACACAAAATACCTAAACATACTTACCTTTTGAAAGATGAAATACATGAAGCATTAGAAATTATGATCAAGAAATGTCAGAACAAATATTTTAAGCAAGAAATACAAGATATTACTGATGGTAAAAATATAAAAACGAAATCCAAACTTACCTCTTTAAATCCTCACATAGATGAGGTCGGAAAGCTTCGTGTAGGAGGGCGGCTACAATTTGCTCAGGTGGAAGAGGATAGAAAGCATCCTATTATAATTCCTCATGATGCACATTTAGCGAAACTTATAGTGGCAGATGCACATTTGAAAACGTTGCACGGGGGTCCGCAACTTATGTTAAACTATGCACGTTCTAAGTATTGGATAATCGGAGCAAAAAACTTAGTTAAACTTCACTATCGTAAATGTGTTACATGCGCTCGCTATCGCGCGCCTAATAAAAATCCATTGATGGGACAGTTACCAGTGGAAAGAGTTTCAGCAACTAGAGCGTTTTCATTTAGTGGTGTAGATTATGCTGGACCTATCAACATTAGAGTATCAAAGGGTCGTGGCAATAAATCATATAAAGGCTACATATGTCTTTTTATTTGTATGTCGACCAGAGCAATCCATTTGGAAGCAGTCAGTGACCTAACGTCTCAAGGATTTCTTTCGGCATATAAACGATTTGTAGCAAGGCGAGGTCATTGCAGCAACTTATACAGTGATAACGGCTGTAACTTTGTGGGAGCGGCACGAGAGTTAAAGGATTTATTTAATGAAGAAAAGTCAAATTTTCTGGCGGAAATTTCAGATTGGTTAGCAACTAACGGAACTCAGTGGCATTTTATTCCACCTCATGCACCTAACTTTGGAGGTTTATGGGAGGCGGGGGTGAAATCTACTAAACATCACCTGAAAAGGATTATCGGAAATTCCACACTAACGTTTGAAGAAATGTCTACTTTATTGGCTCAGATTGAGGCTTGTTTAAATTCTAGACCAATATCATACATGGAAGATCAGGATGAAATATCACCTTTGACACCAGGTCACTTCCTTGTAGGGGAACCTTTGATTTTGCCTCCTGAACGTAATTATGAACAAACTACGCTCAGTTCTTTAAGAAGATGGCAACTGTGTCAACGTATGTTGCAACATTTTTGGAAACGATGGTCACAAGAATATCTTTCGGGATTGATGCATAGGCATAAGTGGAATCGCTTAACACCGGAACCAGAAGTTGGTGATGTTGTCTTGATTAAAGAACCAGATTTACCACCTGCCAGGTGGTTAATGGGCAAAATTGTAAAAAAAACATTCTGGCGTCGACAATGTTACTAGAGTAGTTACTTTACGATATAAGAACTCATTTATAAAGAGGCCTGTATCAAAAATTTGTGTTTTACCTACTAGCGAGTAGCGATACTTAAGTTTTGTTTTGGTTTGTTTTAAGATATACAACAATGGATATTTAATATGTTGTGTAGCACGTGTGTTTGTTTATTACTTTTAGTTTTAGTTATGGATACAATATGTTTAGTTTAGCGATTTTTATATTAGTTTAAGGACTGTTGTCCTTAGTGGGCGGGAATGTTAAGGCTTTTATAATAATATTACAGGTTTTAGTACGCCATCGCTCGATAGATGGCGTTGTGCAATTTAAATTCGCGCTATGGTTTCGTTACCGGGAAAAGTATATGTAGTTTAGAATATTATTATTAAATTGTCATCTTAGAAGTATCTGGTGTTTTCTTAGTAGATAGTGGCTCCACCACACTAGTGGATATCCCTAAGGTGGATTTTGGGAACATTTCACATCTGCCAGGCGTCCCGTGACGGCTCATTTTTTTTTTAATAAATTGATTATGTAAATTACACGTTTAAATCGATTATATAAATTACGCGTTTATATCTATTTTCATAAACAGCGTTATCAATGCGACGGATAAAAAAAACCAGAAGTAAGTATCAATTATATAAACAGCGCTATCTATGCGGCAACATTTTGTGACAATACGTTAACGTTGTCGTTTAGCTTTTTCACTTATCGTTTCATTTTATTTTAATACTACTCTTACGTTAAATGAGACTGAAAATTAGTGCCAATTATTATTTTTTCCTCTTTTGATTGTTTAAACTTAAAAAAGAACGAAAGATTTGTTTTACATTTTAGTTTCTGAGACCCAAACTTAGTTGTTTCGTTTTTTAATTATGTATCGTTTTAAGTATTTTATTAAAAAACTAGTCAAATGTAAAATAGTACTGGACAAATTTGACTTTTTGTTTAATTTGACTTATATTTTAGTTTTTGAGACAATAAGTTTGTTATTTGGTTGAGATGCTCATCATTTCATTATTATTATATTAAAACGATTAATGGTACTGGAAAATTTGTATCAATAATGATATTTGGTTTCCTTATTCCTTACCTTGAAAGTTTAAAGGAACCTTCGCTTTGATTTTTAGTTTTGAATTTGAATATGAAAATCAAGTAGATTTTTAAATAATAAAAAAAAGGTTTTTTTTGCAAAAATTGATTATTTATTTTTATTAACATCGATTTTTGACAGCTCGATTAATATTGAGTAAAGAAAAATGGATTTTTATTTAATCGATTCTTTTCCATTAATCTCACATCCCAAAGGAGACGAAGGAGTGAAGATCAGTGCTGCCAACTCCAATAAGTAATTTATACCAAATCATCGTTTAGAAAATGCCAAAATATGCGTTGAATCTGTTGAGTAATTGTAGTCAATTTTTGCTAATGAATTTTTGAAGTTATACTTCTTTAGGCGCGTTATGAAAAAATGATGAGAGTGAAATTTTACGATTCGCGCATGCGCGCGCACAGCGTCACACAAAATTCTCACGGGAGTAATTGTAAACAACGCCATCTCTGCCGTACATGCTGAACTACTTACTGCCGATGGCGTTGTTTACAATTCAAATTGTGCTTATATACTTTTTTAATAATGCCAAAGAAGTATAACTTCTCACGCTCGTACATAAGTACACGCACCCATTTTTATTGATCTTGTGTTTACTTAGATTACCCAGGTACCTAGTATGGTTCAAGTTGACGTCAAAATTGTACTCAATTTAACAATTTCTTGAATTCAACTAAAGGCCTACGCAGACCGGGACGGCATGGCTAGGGATTTTGCCGTCAGTCAGCGCACGGCATGTCACGGCGTGCCGCGGCATGACAAAGCACGCCTCGGCATCCCCTGCTGCCCGATACACTTTTAGTCTACAGTCTACGCCTGCCTCACTCCGCAGGATGTCATAACGAGCGCCGGAGATGCTGCAGTACGCCACGGCATCCCGCCGCGGGAGCCCGTGGCACGTCTTTCAATGTCGTGCAGTGAAATCTCTTTCGATGGCACCGCAACCTTTTAAAGCATAGCAATTTATATCGTATTTCTATATCGATACGTTTGAATGTCCATTAGTAAAAATTTAAATCCCTTGCCATGCCGTCTCGGTCTGTGTAGGCCTTAAAGCGTTTTATACTCGGTCTATCTGGCAGTACGTCCCGAAAAGATCATGCACAATGCAAAAGTACCGTGAATAGGCTTGCTGTACGGTCAATAATAATTATTAATTGTTTGCTGGATTTGCTGGACCCATTTTGTGTCCAGTGAGCGCCCCTATCACCGTAAACGTCTTGCAGCATGAATAAACTTGTTGTACAGCAGATTTAGCATTTAGAGCTTATGTTGCAAACTGACTGCACATCAAAATAGATCGCGAAACACTTTATTAAAATATTATTATAACGATTTGTTTTATTTTATTTTTACTGAAAAATATAAGTCCCACACAAATATGTCTCTGGAATGTCTCAAGTGCAGACTACATGAATAAACAAAAAAGAATTTAAGCATTACACGAATTGGTGTCCTTTTAAGAAGAAGCTGCAGCGATTGATATTGGGCGAAAAAAAAATGGCTGTTCAATTAACGATGAAGCAGTGCAGCGGGCTGTGCGGTTGTTACCAAAAAGTTCTTGATAACTGTTTACTTAGAAATTTTATTTAAACATTTTTTTTTAAATATAGACCACAATTATTCACTTACCAGAAAAAAGGGCTAAAGAATGTACACATCTGACCATAATTTGTTGTTTTTATGCTCAATCACTTGAAAAAATGCTAAATTTAGCTATAAAATCCTAAATTGGCACTTGGCAGCACTGGCCAAGATATTGAAAGCATTTGAAGGGCAAGTTTCATTGTATTATTATAATATACTCTATTTTCTCTTCGACAGAATACATTTTCGAAAAATGAGCTTGAAAAGCTGTCTCAGCAAAGCTACATACAATCAAACTCAAACTCAAATCATTTATTTCAAATAAACCATTTACAGGCACTTTTGAATTGTCAAGGAGTCAGTCAGTCAAAAAGTTGCAGCTAGTTGCTCGTTCCAAACAGTAGGTTTCTATGGAGAAGAACGAGCAAGAAACTCCATGAACACTCTTTTAAAATCAATAGAATATTACAAATTTAGGTTACATCATTCATGTTGAATCTAGAGGTACAATGTGAGAACAATGTAACAAGTTGTGCACGTTAAAAGAGGTCCTAGTGGCAATGAAATTAGACAATTCAAAATAAACTTAAAATAACCGAGGCAGCTAAGAGATGACCAGTCTCAACTGACGGCGCCCGTTCACGAACATGACGCACGGATCGGCACCATTTAGTTCAACCATTTTGAAGGGAACCAAATGATCCAACACATGCGCCACCATCAGCGAGACATTCAAGTGAGCATGACAAACACTCAACCGCCAGGGCATATTCAAGTCAACGAAAGACATCTCGTAAATGGTGGCTTTAAAGTACATAGTGCTCACATGTATGTGCTATGCAAAATTATATAATACTAATAGTTTGAGTTTATACAATGCAAAGATAATGTAGTTCTACATCTTCAGCAGCTCCAAAAAATAGTCACCAATGCTAATCAATAAATCTATGAACCCTTATGGCTGTGGAGCTAGACCAGCATCCAGCCAAGCATTTTTATCAGTGATGTAATCATCCAATTTATAATATGCTCGGCTGCATAGTGTGCGTTTAATACAGGACTTAAATTTTGTCTCATTAAGTTGAACAATGTGGGGAGGTATTTTATTGTAACACTTTAGACAGAACCCCATGAAAGACGAATATACTTTAGCCTGCCTGAAACCTGGTTGAACTAGTTGGTCCCTGTTTCTAGTACTATAGTTATGTCTGTCACTTCTTTTACCAAAAAGATGCAGATTTTTTCTAGCGTACATAATGTTTTCATAAATGTATTGACAAGGTACCGTCATTATGTTAATTTCCTTAAACAGTTCCCTTAGAGAATCGCGCATACGTAGATTGTAAATGGCTCTGATTGCTCTTTTCTGCAGAATAAAGATAGAATCGATGTCTGCAGCTCGCCCCCAAAGTAAAATACCGTAAGACATAATACTATGAAAGTAACTAAAATAGACCAGTCTCGCGGTATCCACATCAGTAAATTGCCGGATCTTTCTGACAGCATATGCTGCCGAACTTAGTCGTCCTGCGAGAGATGTTAAATGAGGACCCCATTGTAGCCTTGAGTCGAGCGTGATTCCCAGGAAAACAGTTTCATCAACGAATTCCAGTTTCTCTTTATTCAATGCTATATCGCAATCACTACTTTTGACATTAGGTAAAGCAAATCTGATGCATTTCGTTTTTTTTTTTTCATTCAATACTAAGTTATTGGCTGTGAACCAATTTTCGACCTGAAGTAAGGCGTTATTTACATTGTCGAGATTATTAGCTCGTCTATTTATCTTAAAAATTAAAGAGGTGTCATCGGCAAATAACACCATTTGTGGTTGGTTTTTAAATAAACGGGGAAGATCATTAATATAAACTAAAAAGAGGAAAGGACCCATTATTGACCCCTGTGGGACTCCCATTTCTACTTTTAAACCATATGAATTCACCCCATTTATTTGAACTTGCTGCTGTCTGTCATACAGATAAGATTTTATTAAACTAAGCGCAAGTTTACCCAGTCCGTAATGCTCAAGTTTCAAAAGTAACGTGTCGTGATTTACGCAATCAAATGCCTTGGAGAGGTCACAAAAAATTCCTATGGCATCTTGCGCCTCTTCCCACGCGGTAAATATATGTTTTAATAAAGTGACGCCGGCGTCAGTCGTACAACGTCCTTTGGTGAAACCATACTGATGCTCGTGTAAAATGCCATTTGTGTTAAAATGAACAAGCATCTGATTTAGCATTATCTTTTCAAATACCTTGCTGAAAACCGGCAACACGGACACGGGTCTATAATTATTGGTATCTTTACTGTCCCCGGATTTGAAAAGTGGTATGACCTTACTAAATTTCATTAGATCTGGGAAAACTTCCTGGTCTACGCACATATTAAATATTATAGCCAAATAAGGCGCTATTGTTTCAATTATAGATGTGCAAACTTTAATAGACATGCCCCACAAATCTTCAGTTAATTTTATTTTGATTTGCCGAAATGCTTTTAAGACTGTTACGGGGTTTATATGTTTAAATTGAAATTCTACCGGGCAGCCTGGAACGTTCGCTTTTAATAACGCAATTGAGACGTCAGGTGAGGAATTTAAAGCTTCCGTGGTTTTAGCTGGTATGCTAGTAAAGAAATTAACAAATTCATGAGCTACTTCTAGGTTAGAGCTTATGGGACCATGTGATGTCTCCAATGTATATTCAGTGTTACGAACTTTTTTCTTGTTAGTCTCGTTATTTATAACTTTCCAAACTGTCTTTATTTTATCGTCTGCCGATTTAATCTTATTGCTAATGTATAGGGCTTTAGCTACCTTGCAAGTATTTCTAAAAGTTTTAGAATAAGTAGTAACATACTTGTTGAAAGTATCTGTATTAATATAAGCCTTAAGGTCATACAGCTCAAACAATCTTTCCCTACTTTTTCTAATCCCCCTAGTTGCCCAATCACTAAATATAAACTTAGGGCTAATATGTTTTACCTTTTTTTCAAAAGTATTATTAAATTCAGTCTCCACCACAGAAAAGAAATCATCATATAATTTATTTGCATTGTTATTATTATGGTCCAGAGCACTTAACTTATCATTTAGGGAACTATTGAATCTATTTAATTTACCAGTTGTAAATGGTCTAAATTGTATTTGCACTTTTGTCATAGACATTTTAAACATAAAAGTTACCGTTTGTCCGCTATGATCCGATGGCAGATAATTAACAATAGCATTATCCAAATAGTCACAATCGCAAAAAATATTATCGATGCAGGTAGCAGTAGTTGAAGTTACTCTAGTAGGTTCCATAAATACATTTGACAAATTGAATGACTTAAAAAGGCTTAATAATTGACTACTATTCAAATTATTTTTTAAAATATTAATATTAAAATCACCACAAATAATTATGGATTTGCAACACGGTGCGAGTTTCGCTAGGACATCTTCCATTACCGACTCAAATAAGGAATAGTTTTGGTAACTTGGGGGTCTGTACACGCACACTATAATATGCTTATCCAGCTCGACACAGGATAGTTCAATGCAATGTTCAACCGATAGGCCAACAATGTCATTCCTTTGTTTATATTTTAAACAATTATTTATTAAAATTAATGAGCCTCCACGTGACTTAGCTTTACGATTAAAACAACTGCCCACAGTATAGTTTTCATAGTTAATTAGCATTTGGTAATCCTTCAACCAATGTTCAGTAAAACAAACAATGTCAAACATGGTTTTTTCTAAAAACAATTCAATTTCTAATAATTTGGATGAAATACCTTGAATATTTTGATGAAATAATTTCAAGGTATTCTGCTGTTTTTGCATCTTAACTTTTTGAGAGCAAGAACTATATTACTACCTTCTATTGTCTTACAAACTAGTTTAAATGATTATCCGGAGTGAAAGTCACATCAATAGATGGCTGGTCCATAATGACACATGGACCCTCCTTCGTACAGTTTGTATAATTATTTATAGCATGAGAGCTACAATTATTTAGGGTCACCACCTCATTATTAGTATCATTACTAATTGTTGTGGAGTTAATAATACAAGACTTCGACATACTACTTATGTCTGAGTTAATATTATAAGCTAATAGCCGCGCTATTTGATGTCTAAACCTAATGGGTAGATACACAGTATCCCTAGTCGATTTTAAATTTTCAACAAAAATGTTGGTGTCAAAAAACAAAAGTTTGTCACTATGTTGACTTACTTAAAAATGCACATGCTTATTTAACATGTGTATATAATTGTTTTGTCTGTTACTTAAATGTTCAAAATATGGGAATGCACATAAAATTATTTTATTACAATTATTATTCAAAATCTCTGTAACACTGTCAGTAATATCCTCCTTTTTGACCCTTAATTAAACTGTTACCTATAAATACAGAAATATTGGTAGAAGGATTATATTCATATTTATTTATTGATGACATTATATGTTTGTATGATGGCCCAGGAGTACAGTGGTTTAAAGTGTAATAGGTGAGGTTATTACTAATCAATTTCCCTATACCTCTTCCTATGCTATTTGAAAACATCACTGAAGTACTAGCTTGACTACTATTAAGGGAACAAGTACTAGATACTGGGTGTGGCGCTTCTTTTACACTATTAGGGCTTTCTTGGTTGGGGATACAGCCCTGTGTACTCACAGCTTGAGATGGGTCCTCCCTCTGACAAGAACACTGGCTGTTGCTGAGAGTCAGCGAGTCTATTCTGTCTGCATTATGGTTACACAAATCCACCAACTCATTAGCGGCCAGAATGTGTCACACGTACAATGATATTTTATTAGAATATCATTGCAATCACAAAATATAGTGGGTACAGAAGGACCGCTCTCGCCATCTTGAAAAATAATTACCTACCTAAACTTGCCAGACTAAAGCGGCCTACATACGACATCAGCAGAATCAGGTGGTATGGAGGTCTGTCACCTGATAAATGCTCATCAGGTGGCCAATGCCGACTGATTTGGTCACACCTGATCAAATCATGTCGTGTGGCGCGCTCTCACCTGATTTCTATACTCAGTTGCTCCGCGACCGCGGGCGAGTAGTGTGTAAGTGTCTCTCATTATGGTATCTTGCTTTGTAATAAATAGTCTTACTAAGTTTAACAGCTCAGTAAAAGTTTCATTATTTAATCTTAAATAACTGCGGTAATCGTCATCGTCTAGTTGTCTCAATAAATTCACGTGACTTAATTGTGTACGCTTTAAAAGTCAATCTTTCACCCACATCCTTCTCTTTTTTGTTTCAACTTTGACGTCAACACATAAAGCAATAACTAGTGCAACTTTTTGTCGTTTGGATAAAAAAGGAGACATTATGGGCTGCACACCTACGTCGTAGAACGCACGAGAGCAAACTGCAAATCAGGCCTCGTGTGGACGCGATACCTGATTTTACGGATGATTTGGTCAGGCTAACTAATCATGTCGTATGTAGGCCGCTTCACTACTCTCACTAGGGCTGCTACTGTATTAACTCTGTATGTTTTATTTGTGACAATATGAAATTTTATTGACACTGGTTGGAACTCTTTGCAATTTTTTATAATAACATTTTCTTGTTCGTCGTGAAAATCGTGAAATGTCAATGTCTCTCATAAAATTCATTTCTAAGACAACACAACACGTGACAGTCGAGGCTGAAGTCTGCTTGAAACTGCTTGCTTGAGAATGCCTATAGGTACACGTAATGTCAATGTGTGCGTGGTAAAAATGGCGGTTTGTTCTGAGTGGTCTCTCTGCTCGGGCATAGATGAATATATGTTCGGGCGCGACGTAGCCTTACGTACTTTGTGATACAATGCTCTGTTTCTTTTTATTAGGGGGGATGCGCCAGGCCAGACAGGGGGGGGTATCAGATTCACGTTGTTACACCAGCGAAGGGGGGGGGGGGGGGGTATCAGGTTCACGTTGTTACACTTACACCGGCGAATATTTTTTTACAATTGTAAAAAAATCATATTCGCGGGAGTAACTTCTATGCATTTACAGAATTTTAATAATTAAAATCGTACATAAATCTTAAAGTTAGAAAAGCACGTAAATGTGCCTATACATATTTACGAAAATAATTATGACGTTTACGAGCTTTTCTACTTGATAGCTATAGATACAGATATGGATACAGTGAAAATTGGAATTATTGGAAAACCCGTAAGATTTTTTGAATTTCGCGGGCTACCCTCTTGATTATAGGGAGGGTAACGTTTGCACTAGCATAGTTTCGATTCGACTAAGCTCATTCAGGGTTAATGTTATTAAGCCGCGGTTTCTTAAAGCGGGGTCCACGGACCCCTTAGGGGTCCGTAGCATGTGTATCAAGGGTCCGCAGTAGGTCAATTACTCACAACATTTTTTTAGGCAATAGTGTAATAAATTCTGTATTGCTCGGCCAAGTCACGAACTCGAAATAAGGCTTGTTTTCTTTTCCTAAAATATTCTTTGACAGGGGTCCGTGGAATTGTTTCAATTGTGAAAGGGGTCCAGGACTACAAAAAGTTTAAGAAACCCTGGTCTAACACGAGTTTAAACGAGCAAAGTGCAAGTGTAAAATTAGTATTCGTTTAGAGTAGCTTTTCGAATTGCAAAACATTGACATCATCTACCTAGCCTCTCCTCAGCATGTTGGTATTGGCTTCCAGACTAACTAGATGCAGCTGAAAACCAGTGTTTTACATGGAGCGACTGCCTATCTGACCTCCACCCTTGGTAAGACTGGTTGCCAGATTTTCTAAATTTTGACTATCTATAATGCCTGTGAAAGGTTTATGTTACGTTACGTTTTTAATACTTATGTCTATTCCTATAGCATTTTGGTTGAATTTTGAGACCTACATTGAATAAAAATTCAAAATTGTAACTGTTGTAATTGTATTTGAAATTCAACAGAGACTATACAATATTGTATTATGGCATTATTGTGTATTCCTTACATCACAGACACATACCAAAGTTTTAAAATGTTGTAAAAACTGCCCAGAATATCTTAACATTAAAACAGATATTCTACTGAGTGCACTATACCAAAATATCATAAAGTTATTCATTTTTAAATGGGAAATTTTTGAATCCTTGTTTATCTACAGCAGGTATACACCTGTGATCAATATTGAAACCATCTACTAATGACATCTCACTGTCTGACAATTCAAAGTCGAAAATATTTAGGTTCGCTTCGATACGTGATTTTGTGAATGATTTTGGTATTACAGTGATTCCGCGTTGAACCTGAAATAGAATACATTTATTTTAATCATAATCAAGATTTCATGAAACAACGTAATGTTCATTGTAATGCGGGACTCGTGCAGGTTGGTTTAGAACACACTACAGTAAATTCCTTACCAAATATCTCAATGCAATCTGAGCACGAGTTTTTCCATACTTGTCAGCTAAAGCATCCAATTTGGGGTCAGTTTTGATTGTATCCTTCCCGATGAACTCGGGCCGGGCTTCAGATATGAGACCTAAAGGAGTGTATGCCACTGGCACCACTGAATGTTGTTTGCAGAAGTCTACCAGTTTGTGCTGTGTCAGTGTTGGATTTATCTGCAAAAGATAAATATTTTGGGGATCAAAATATAGCCTATATTTTGATCCCAATACACACTGCGAGCGCACAATATATAATTATATACCTAACCAGGGTTACCATTTTTTTTCGCTGTTCCTACCAATTTTTTTGGTAAAACCTGCTAAACCTCCTTATGACGCGATAACCAAGTGGAAAACAAAGGATTTTGTTCCCATTCGCTCCGGTAACCTTGATCATACTTGCGCTTCATGTTGACAAATGAATTAAGAAAACAAATACAAGAGTTACATTTATATCCATAACTATGAATTTTATACATTTAGGGGAATCCCTGAGTGTAGAACAAACTGAGCGGAACAAATAGTTCCTGTGCCGCAATGTTGGCAGCAGTTACTACCAGTGTTCTGACTACCATTCAAATGAATTTTCACAATATCTGCTGCCAAAATAACGGCATGGGAACTATTTGTTGAAACGCACTTTAAACCCAAACAACGCGTTACAGTGTTGCCTAGAAATATAATTTTAGAACTGCTAAAATTACTAAACTAGAAGTCATTGACATAGTCTCCAAGCTTTGATGTAAAACAAAGCAAACATGGTATGAACATAAATTAGTTTTACTGAAAAATGTTAAAATATGCAAAATTTTACGATAATGCTACATCAACATCCTGCACACTGTACCTAACACAAACACGCATTATTAGTTAAACAGGTTAACTAATAATACGTTAGTATTTAGAGTTCCGAGGACGGGCCGCTTCCGGTTCCGCGGGGCGTGGTCCAATTTTCGCGTCGGCAATTTTATCGCCGGCGGCACCGATTGCTGAGTCTGCGTTTTGCGCCTCAAGCGTGCCTCGTTGGTCCTTCGACCATCTGACCCGTTGCTCACTGTGAGCACCCCCATTGCTCCTCCCGCAAAGCCTGTGACTGTGAAGGAAACGAACCGGGCTGATGATGACGGCTTCGTGACGGTGCAAAGGAGGAAGCGCCGGCAGAGCTGTAAGAACCGCTGCGGCAAGGCTCCTAGGGAGCCCAACGAAAAACTACGTGCTGCGAAGCCGAATACCCCGGTGTACCTATATTTCCCGTCTCCACTACATCATCGACGCGGAAGACATCGTGAAGTACGTGCGCCAAAGGCTGAAGTACGCGCCGAGAGTGCAGTTCCTGGTGTCGCATCGCAACCTCAACTTCAAGGCGTTTGTGGTACGCATACCAACATGGTACCTGCATCAGGTGCTGGAAGAAAGCTTTTGGCCTCAGGATGTGGTAATCCGCCGATTTTGCGGACCACCGGAACGCATAAAGACTTAGTGCAACAAAGTGATACTAACATAGTTTTAAGTTTTATTTACTAACGCGGTTGTTATATGTACATTTTTCTATGGGTCTTTGTTACCATAAAATAAATGGTTTTATTAGTATTATTATTTCTCACCTCAATCTGATTAACAACTGGTTTAATAGTTGAATTATTCAGCAGCCTCTCTAGTTGCTCCTCATTAAAGTTAGACACTCCAATATCCTTGGCCAGGCCAAGTTTGGCAGCTTGTTCCATGCCCCTCCAGGTTTCCAGGTAATCTATGTTTGCTTCTTCACCTTTATCCTAGAAACCAATTCAACTTAGAACTTATTTTTTTCTCTGACGTAAAATAACTTAGGTAACAAAAGGCTCTATTCAATCTTAGAATAAGTAGGCAGATAGTATAGTATAAAATATGCAGAAGCAAATGTGTTACACTTACTCGTTTATTTCGATTTTTGTCCTCTATCGATGGCAGTTAGTAAAATAAAATGACAATATATACAATATTTACCGAAACACAATATAAACTTACATTTACGGAAACTGGCCAATGCACAAGGTATAAATCAACAAAGTCTAGCTTCAACCTTGCCAATGACTCTTTCAAAGATAGCACTACCTCCCCTTCAGCATGGCGGTCATTCCAAACCTAGAATTTATAAAATTACGTTACTACATTCTGTAAGTCGTGTTGGTTATACCACACAAGATAGCACAGGATAAAAGGAGAAAGGAGAGGCCGTTGCCCAGCAGCGGGACACAAACTAGAATAATAAAAAAAAATTGTTAACTTTATCAATTGAATCAAAACTGTAACTCCATTTACAATAGCATTAGACAGAAGTTGAAAAAGGTTATTTATAATGCACACTTTTGTAACAAAAACACAATAAACATGTTTCAGTATCGTAACTGTAACATGTTTATTGTGTTTTAGACGCCGATTGTATTATAAACTATTTTTACAGCAGCTGTCGCACTTAATTGTAACCATTTTAATAGTTTACCTTATAAAATTATGCGGTTTTCAATTAGTTGTATTATTTCATTCCAATTTAAAATTATAGTGAATGCTAAAAACCTAAAAGAAGCTGGGATGACCATTCCCGGCACGTTATTGGTTTCACTATAATTCTACCAAATAAATGTTAACTAATGTTGATTAAGACTTTTGTGTTGTTTATATTACTACGTCCATTTTTAGTACTATTTTAGATCTATTTATTAAAGTTGTGTTAAAACAGTTTTCATTAATATTGTTTTTTACATATCTTCGAAATAAAATGTTTTGCATTCCTGCTTCTACGAGCCTCTTCTTTCTAATGCTATTATAAATGGAGTTATAGTAAGGCAAATCTGAGTGAAATAGATTAACATAGAAAAATTAAACATTTAAAACAGTAAAAAAAAAACTAACTGGTGAAATAGATGGATAGGTATTGTATTTAAGACTGTTCGTCTTCCAATGAATTCTCTATCGATACGAGTTCCAGAGAAATATAAAAGTACTCTGTGTTAGACACCGTGAGAATCCTTCGAATTCGCACTCAACGAGGCTTCCTGTTCGTATCGTTCGGTGGCAGTGTGAATTAGGCATTACGTATATTATGCTATAAGACCAGACATTCGATAAGCGATGTGGCAAAAGGGACATAGACAGACACAGTGATAGACAGACATAGTGTGGCGACGTTACTCGTCCTGCCACATGTCATGCTACTTCCCATGCCTACCGCTCCTTTTTTGTAAATTTTTGTGCGCGTGTAAACTAGTAGATGAGTAACGCGAGTAGAGCAGTGTGTGGCCGCCTGCCTAGGGTAACATTGCTGCGCGGCAGCATGACGAGCAGAGCGAGGAGAATATTGTGCAGTTGCAGGTCATAATAAAAATTACCTACCTTAGTTGTTACAAACAGTTGATCTCTGGTTATTAATCCTTCTTTAATCTTGTTATTGATTCCTTCTCCAACTTCTTCCTCATTAGCGTAAAAAGATGCTGTATCTATGTGTCTGTAACCAGCCTCTATGCTCCATTCCACCGCCTGCCTAAATTGTCCCGGTTCGAAGTTTTTCTGAAATAAAGTATAAAATATACATAAAAAATTAATAATTATTACCGACAATTTTTATTCATTCATTTGTATAGCTGGTCATTTTTTTAAAAGGAAAGCATCACATCTTGCATTGTTAAAAGCAAACATTATATAATAGCCAATATTTATTTAATACTATTATTTATTATATAATACTCACAGCATAGGTTCCAAGGCCTATCATGGGCATTTCTCGTCCACTCAAAAGTTTAATGCATAGAACTTTGGACACCATTTCTGAAGAAAAAATAAGGATTTTTCAATAGTAACCAGCAACGAGCAAACAGTTTGTTGTATAACCTCGTAGGGCTAAGCAAACGGTACTGGTTTCTTTCACAATCTTATCAAAAAATTGTAAAAGATTCAACCAAATAATTTCACAAGTCACGAAATCAAAACAAGCTAAAGAAGTGAAGATATTCAAGGCCACCTGATAACAGTTCTAAACTGATAACAACAAATCTGTAAGATGACAAGCAAGAATTCATCTTAACAACAATTTAAAATCGACTAAACAAAACATGAATATTTCTTAGAACTCAAGTTCTCATCACTATCAAAGAAAATGCCAAAATTAATAATTGACATTGACAAGGAAGATAAGAATATGACATTGATTGTCTTAACTTGATTGACGTTTACAGGAACAATAATAAAGCACATTTTAGCGCATGCTTCCTGAAAAAGTACCAATTTTTATTATTTTATTTTAAAAACCCATACTCAAAATGTCGGCTGAAGAAGCTTTTAACCAAGGCGCCGCTGAAGCTATAGTTGGCTTTCTAAAATCCAACGTATCAAAATCAGGACAACAAAACATAGACGCGGAGTTAAAAACAGATTTTGTTCTTGCAAAAAAAAGAGGTAAAGGACAGAAAAGAAAACCAACGAAGAAGAAAGTACGCTGTCTTACAAGAGTAGAAAAGAGATCTTTAGGTTTCTATGCACTACCTAGGAAAGGAGTGAAATACAGTGATGTCTTGCCTCTTAACAAAATGTGGTTAAAATACATCAGTGATGTGCTAGAATTACACAAACCAATACCAGATTGTACGACTAAAGCCTGGGAAACCTTCACTCAAGCTCTATTCAAGGCAGATTTTCATGGTAGCATCTTAAAAGTAGTTAGGTCGAAATGTCCGAGCTATGTTGGTAAAAGTGGTATTTGTATCATGGATACAAGGAACACTTTTAAAATTGTATCTAATGACAATATAACAACCACTATACCCAAAAGAGAGTGTGTCTTTGAAATGTATTTAGATAAAAGTAAAGTGACTTTGTTTGGTAAACACTTGTGTGTACGACCTGCAGAAAGATCCACTAAGAAAATAAAGGGACATCTTCATCCAGATTTATAGAAATTATTTTATTTGTTATGAATAATATTCTTCTATTAAAAAATGTTGGGCTTAACTTTAGATTAGCGTCCGTTGAGTTGGAAGTTCATATTTTTAGAAGCCTCCATGTAAAGTTTTAAGTTGCGGAGATCAATAGTTAGTTAGAGAACAAAAAAATCGCAGATAGTAATATTTTGTCACTTTGGACTTTTGGTCTCGTCATACTTGAACATACACAAAAAAGTAATTTAGAGGGTTTAAAATATTTTCCAATGTGAAGAATACATTACCAGGAGTAGATTGATATAGTTAGCATATTTTTAAACCATAATTAAACAATTACGAAATGAAAATACACTTTTTTGTTTCATCTCGATGCCCATTTTGTGATTATAAAAAAAAAGAAAGTGACAAGCGATGTTAATGGATCTATAAAATTTTCAGACAAGTGATGTGATAAGTGTGTGGAAAAAAATAATCATTATTTTGTGATATTTTTTCTCATAAAACGATGCAATTTCAATGTAAGAACTGCGAAACGGCAGCTGTCGATGTCACTGTTACTGTCAGTCGCCGTTTCGTTCTGAAATAATGAGTTTTTCGTTAAAGTATTAACTTTTTTCTGCGGGGTTTTAAAATTTTTGTAAATGCCTGAAGATACTCTTTAGGTCCCAAGAATATAAGAATTAGAATTTCAACTTCTCTAAACATCTTAATTTTTTTTTGTACAAATCTCGCCATGATTCTTTGTGTCACCAGATTGGGACACACACCCAGCATGTTGAGAGCCACTGGCGAAATTTAAAAGTTTTATGTAATGGAGACCAATACAAAGGAAATTTTTCAGATTGGTTGGTAGAATATTCACAGCGGAGAAAAATAAGAATATTACACAAAGACCCTTTCGAGGAAGTGTTAAAAGCAATTGAGTAGGTGTATAAAGTTATATAAATGAATGTTAATTTAAATTTTATTGTTTTATTTTAAATATAAATACTATCCTTTGTAGGCACGAAGTAAGTATTGTAGTCGCTTTTTACAGCCAAACTTATAATATTTGGTCTTTGGTAAATCTTTTTTTCTCCCTATAAGTCCCTCTGGGGCAGATCTCACATGTTGAAATGTTTCTTGGTTATTTTTGGGGGACTGCTAGTGCCCCTTTCATTGTATTCTTCGCCCTCCTTGCCTCTTTCGACCTTTATGTAGATGTCAATACAAGAAACTCCGAAAGTTAGGATAGAATATTTAAAAAATGATATCTCATAAAAGACCCCCCTTTTTGAGATATGATTTTTCCTCCGCAACTTTTCCTTCACAGGGGGTTCCACAACTCGTCCCCCTCCGCCCTTAAATTAAGGGATGCTAAACTAGAGTCCTAGCTATAGGAAGGCGCCTAGGCATCCCCCACAGAACGCTACAACGAGCGGCAATCTGCCGCTTGCATCCACCGGTTGTACCAACCGCGACATTTGTCTTATTATGTTACTTTTTGCCCGCGACCTTGTCGTGTCGTCAAATAGGTACTTATCTCAATTCAATTAGGTATAATATTTTCATAATAATTCTCAGATATTCCCAGAAAAAAATATGATTTACAAATTGTTTATAAGACTCATAGCACAGGAGCGATCTTCCCCTTCCGTATGTCGTCAATGCAACATGACATGACTGACAAATGTGTTGTATGTTTCATCCAACACTATGTGCGAAAACAAACGAGTGAGCGAGAACGAAATAATGTTAAGCGAAAATTGCGACCGCGTGGACATCCACGCGGGTCAAAACTGCGTTAAACGGGTTCGGCCCTGAAGGTTTCAAATAACAATAACTTTTACAAAAGCTATGGGTCCAAACCTAAACAAAAAAAGAAATAAAAATGTCGAATTGACAAGGGTTTCATTGATTTGAAATATCAAATTAGTGTCACTGTCATGTCAATTTCATGTCATTGTCAATTGTCGTAATGTCATTGTTGTGTGATTTCAGCTCAGGGTGCGAGTCACGAATAGTGATAAAGTCGATCTATTCTTATAAACAAAAATATAAATAATCAATTCTAAACGTTTTTTAGGTAATTTAAATTAATAAACAATGACCAACATTAAGGACGAGCCAGTTATTCTCGCACACGAGTGTTATGTAAAAAAGGATTACACGGGAGCATTACAACACCTCAATGAATTGGAAACTTTGGTTGGCACGAGCAATAAACGAGTGCAGCACAATAAAGCAGTGGTTGAGTTCATGATCAGCGACATGAAAAACGTGGACAAGTTAAAGAAAGCCATCGCACAGCTAACGGGCCTTGCATTTCCGGACATTGACTCAAAAGACCTCAGTTTGCCTTTTCTGTTATACAATTATGCTGTGTTATTATACCATTCGAGATACTACTATCAATGTACTGTGCTCCTAGAGAGATTACTTGGTTGTAAGAATGTCAAAGATAATAAATTATTTCAGCAAATTGTCCTTCTGTTACTAGAGGCTTCTCTCTGCAGAAGAACTTATGAGAAAACATTGGACATAGCAAAGACACATGGTGACCCTCTAAAAGCAAATAATGAAGTGAGTGAGCTCTTTGAACGACTTGTCAGTAGAGCTCAGTTGTTATTAGGACAGAAAGTAAAATTAAATCTCAAACCTGACTCAATAGAAAATATATTTATTATAGCTCAACAGCAATATCTCAATGGAGATGTGAAAGACGCAGCAACTACACTAGGACAATACAAAACACTCAAATATAATTATGATTTAAAAACTCAGGGAGAAGACATATGGGCAGCCATCAATAACAATCTTGGAGTCATATATTTGTCAATAAAGAAACCATTTTTAGCATCAAAATATTTCCAACATGCAGTTAAAGAACATTTCAAGGCAATGGAATGTGAGGATAGTGAAAAATTAATAGCATGTAGAGACAGACCTCTGTATGTGTTCAACTTGGGGCTAGCGTTACTTGCAGCGAACAACTCTGAAGGTGCATTTGAATGCCTAGTTGAGGCAGCCCGGCATTACCCCAACAACCCTCGTATTTGGCTGCACTTAGCAGAATGTTGTGTGAAGAAGTGTTGTAGTGAAGAAGCACAGCAGTATACTGTAAAGAAACTTGGCAGTGGTCCACATACCCGCATCTTACTGTCAAAGGAAGGAAAAGAGAAATATTCAACTTCCGGAGAATCATTTGCTATCCCATCATTATCATTAGAATTTGCAGCATTATGTTTAAGAAATGCAATAACATTACTACCTAATCAAGAAGCACCTGCTGATGTTAGTGCACCTATCATTCAAGCACCTCCTGGCCCACCTATCAACTGGAAACAGAGGTGTGAACTGAAAAACTCAACATTTGTGCTCCAAAGTTATGTGTTACTTCATCTACAGGATCCATTGTCTGCATTGATGAGTGCAAATGAACTGTTAAGTCAGACTGAGGCATCTAGCAGCCATAAAGCTTGGGCACACATTTACGCAGCTGAAGCGCTAATAAATCTGGATCGAATAGCAGATGCGGTGGAGCATTTACACCCACCTATGATTCACGACCTTGTGTCAGTATTGCCATATCAAATGAGAGATATGATAGCAGTCAGTGTGTGGGCAAAGGCAGCAGTCTGTCATATTTTGAGAGGTGATTTAGTCACTGCCAGAAAGATACTTTTGCAAATAAACTCACCAAGAGTATTGCCATTGCAAATGTATTTAGAAATATGTACAGGGAATATAGAAAATTGTCACACATTGCTAAGAAAACTTAGATTTACTAACTTATCACAATAAATTTTTTACTTATAATAAAATGTTTATATACCAATATTAGTTTTTTCTCCAGTCTCAAAAATGGTATGCTATATTCAACAAATTGATGTATATATGGAATCACTGTTGCCAACTTATATTGGTTTGGTGTGGTGTTGTTGTAACTACACTGACCACTGGACTAACTAGATGAAATGAATAGGTTGCACTAGTTAGACAAAAAAATAACAGATGGTGTAGACTCCATCTGCTATTTAAGCATGATTTGTTGAGACTACAGTAGACTGTCATCTGAGCTAAATGACGGTCCAGTGGGTCCAGTGTTTCTGAACAAACTTTAACACGCTAAGTTCGTGCGAGAGTTCAAGTTTAAAAATAGAGATTACCTAATGGTAAATGATTTCTACCATTACTACCATCATGTTTTCATTGCAACACTACATTGTAGACAAAAAAAATACGTCTGTCAAAATTTGCTGTCAATAAAAACGATTTATTTATAATTTACTAAAATGGTTTAATCGCTTGGTTTTATTACACAATAGTAGCTTAATTAATCTGAATATGTTCTATAACTAAGCAAACAAATAATAATCAGTGGCAGTTTCTCTATACCCTAGTAACACCAACATGATAACGAAATCAAAACACAAAGTGGGCAGGTGCACAACTTTTGTAAAATCATGAATCAAAAAAATGTTTATTCTTAAAAGAATTGAGTTTAAGTTAGCAGTCATGTCGCGAAGATCGATATTTTTCCTTGCGGCTGCGGTGGTGACGTTGTATTTCTCGATAATTCTGTTTATGTTGAGCCCTTTGCATGGTTCGAGAGGTGGTTACTACGGGGGCGGGTATATGAATAATTTTGCGTTTCGTCATGACGCTCCTGTGAACTGGTGTAGCGAGCTTCGGTGGCGGTCACCACCGTCCCCGGACGTGGTCGCGTTGGTGTCGTACCCTGGCAGTGGTAACACATGGCTTAGATACTTGCTGCAACAAGTTACAGGTACAGTACACAACAGTAAAGTGAGAGTGTAACCACTTATTTATGTATTTTCAGTAACCTAGTGCCTACTAACTATTCCTAGAAAATGTTGGTTGTTAGACGATTTCTGAGGAGTTTCCATTTCATGTCAATATTGTCCTGTATTATTTTGAAAATAGTTTTAATAGTATGGATTTATGTTTGTGGTATCTAAAATATATTAGTCAGACAAGCAAGCAAAACAAAATCTCTATGTAAACAAAATCACCACATTTCAATAGGTATTTATGTTGCTATTTGCCAATGAACAAAGGTGTTATTTATAAAGCGGATAGTTGTTTATTGAATTTTCTGTTAATCAAAACACACCTGCTTCTTCTATTAAGTAGTTACTTACAATAATGAAATAAACTGGTCCATAGAAATGAGATTATTATATTTTGTCAGATTTTTAGCTCCGGTTCCACTAACGGTTATAAACTAGCACTTTGCCTGCGACTTCATCTACATTTATTTTCTCAAGGATCCCTATTTCATAATATAGCCTACTAGCTTTTGCCCGCTACTACGTTCACATGAATGTCTGTTATCACGAATGCAGACAAAGTTGTGGAATAAAAATAGCTTCCCCAGGATTAAAATTATTTTCATGCCAAACTTCATTAAAATCGATTCAGCCATTTCATCGTAAAAGCGTAACAGACAGAGTTACTTTCACATTTATAATATTAGTATGGATGTTACTTAGGGTTTGCATCGAATGGTGATAGAATTTTTAAAATCAGACCAGTAGTTAAATCTTAACAAACAACAAGCTAATCTTTCCTCTTTATAATATTATAGTTTATATGTGGCAATTTGTAAAGCATATACATATAAGCAACTGTAACTGGTTGTTGCCGATCCTGTCCTGTCAAGTTCCTTATGCTAGCTTGACAACTTTTCACATTCATTTTTCATTCCAAAAACTGGGCCTTATGTTTCTGTTTTTAAATTTCCCTTTGGCATCTTCCAGGTGTATTAACAGGCTCCATTTACATGGACTATGGACTGAGAGTACATGGCTTCCCTGCAGAGAATGTTACAGATGGCTCTGTGCTTGTAGTCAAAACACATGCGGTCCCAATGGATTCTGACAAGTTCCGTTCTGCTATACTACTGATACGGAACCCAAGAGATGCCATATTGGTAAGCGAGGAAATGTTTTATCAGCATTCAAGATATTTTTTTGACATTAGTACATGACACCAAATTAATTGAATCAATTATATTAAATTGTACATAATGTAGGACCTTGTTGTTGACCATTTAAAAATATGTTTCATGTAAATTATTATGACCTTAACTGAAGGTGTTATTAATTAACAAATCTGTTGAGAATTTTGATACTTTGATGTTTTTGTGGCTGAAGGACCAGAATTCACAATGTTTATGAACAAGACAATTCTAAGAAAAGATACACAGAAAACCCAAGCAACATTATTTGCAATACAAAATACCTAAATGTATTTGAACTAATATCCTGTTTTCTAAAAATACCTAGCCATGTAAAACCTAGTCATTTTTAACCAACTTCTAAAGAAAAAGGTGGTTTCAAACCCCCTTTTTAGGGTTCCATACCTCAAAAGGAAAAAACGGAACCCTTATAGGATCACTTTGTTGTCCGTCTGTCTTTCAAGACCCTTTATCTCGGGAACGCGTGGAGGTATCCAGTTGAAATTAAAACCATATAATCAAGTTTATGGTCCCTTGAAGCTGTAAAAAAATTAACGTTCTATGTTAAAGTGAAAAAAAGATACGGCCGTTTATGCCGTAAAAAACGTTTATTTCGACACTCAAGGGAATCAAAATTTATAGGGTACTTCCCGTTGACCGAGAACTATGAAATTTGGCTAGTAATATCGTCTTATACTACAAGTACAGGGAAAAGTCTGAAAACTTTACATTTGCAATTAAATCATAAAAAATATAGTCTTTATTTATAACTAACTTGTGCCCGCGATAACGTCCGCGTGAATGCAGACGAAGTTGCGGATTAAAAAGTAGCCTATGTCCCCCCCCTGGGGAAGGACATAGGCTACTTTTTAATCCGATTCTTAATTTCAAGCTATTTATACCAAATTTATTAAAAATTGGTTCAGCCGTTTCATCGTGAAAGCGTAACAGATAGAGTTACTTTCGCATTTAAAATATTAATATTAAAAATATTAATATAATACTAAAGTACGGTTTAAAGTATGGATTAGTATGGAAGTATGGATATGTATGTACCTACAAATTTGTACGGAACCCTCGGTGGGCGAGTCCGACTCGCATTGTCCGGGTTTTATAGATTGACCCATCGCATTTCTTGTATATTACCTCATTATCTTCAGTGTGTCTATACCGCTAATTTCTGGAGGCCAAATGACTAAAAACTAGCAATTGAGATAAAAACTGCAGTCTTTTATAGGACCATGCAAACTTACGTTGTTTTTTTAAATACTGTGGTTTTCCAATTTCTATTTGGTAATGTATGGTTCTGGTACTACCCTCCGTGCCTCGGAGAGCACGTAAAGCCGTTGGTCCCGGCTGTCATCCGTAGATCTTTCGTTCGAACAGTCGTTATGGGTAGTCAGAAGTTAAAGTCTAACAACCAGTCTTACCAAGGAGTATTGTGTTACCTACATCCAGTTGGACTGGAAGCCAACCTCAACATATTGGGATATGGCTAGGCAGATGATGATGTGATATTGGAATAGCTATTAGTTTGAAATTCTCGTTGTCTTAAAACTACCTTCTTACCTAACACAATAAAACCCGTAGTTTCTGTAATTTTTTTTCATTAATAACTTTTAACGCTTTTTTTGTTTTGTGTACATTTTCAGTTTGTGTTTGCTGCTGTTTGAATGAAATGCCTTGTTTTTAACAATATTAGTTCAGTAGCACTTACACCGTCGCACTTGCTCACTCTCTCATTGCTTCATGTGCCCTTACCAGGGCGACAGAGCCACAGAAGAGGTTCATGGTAATTATTATTGTTTTGCTTTAGTTTAATTATAAGTTTAAAGTAATGTATTATTTTCTAACTGTCTTTGCATATTGTACAGTGTCAATGTGATTATTATTTATTTATTCATCTTATAAACCAAGCTTATTAGTTTATTTTTTCCTATAAAAAAACAAAAAGTATTTACAAATCAAATCGTTTTTTCAATTTTGTATACCTACTGGTTATACATAACATAACATCACTACCTAATTGATTATAATATCTTCTATAAGATTGTTTCCATGTTTTCAGGCAGATTTCCATAGACTCCATAGAGGGCATATAGGAACGGCACCAAAATCAGCATTCAAGAAGAAATCTCATGAACATAAGAAATCAGGTATGTGTAAAATGTCTGCCATGATCATATATTATTATTTCAGCTAGTATGTAAGTAATATATTACTTCTTTCCTACTTCTATTATAAACGCGAACGTTTATGAAGATGGATGGATGAATGTTTGCTACTCTTTCACGCATAAACCGCTGAACGATATAAGCTAAATTTTAGCACACATGGATATTAGATCAATATCTATAGATGTGCCAAATTTCAGTAAATTTCGTTGGACACATAGAATTTTTATCCCATTTTGCGTTCCTGTGGAATAATTTGGTATGGGATGGTATGGTATAAACGGGCTGGTGTCTGCAACTCCACGCGTATTTTGCGTACAGGTGGGAAGTTAATCATTCGATCCACCCTAGCTCCCCGAGAAAGGCCAGCAGCGCCTTGACGTTATTGGTGATTTCGCGTAGGACGTAGGTTACCTGGTTACCGAAGTACTTTGCACTGTATGAAACGACCTCAGGGCAGTTTAGAAGCACATCGTCTGACCCCGTGCATGCTCTGCACAATGGGCTGTTTGTAACTCCCATGACAAAGAGATTTATTAAAAGACCCATGGTCGGTTATGGCGGCTGTGACTGTACTCAGCCATTGTTTGGGCAGTCGGAACTTGCCTCGTGAAGCAAGCAGTCTATAGCAGGCAATGCCTCCTTGGCCTGCCTGCACTCGCCAAGATCGGTCCACAGGTGTAGATCCTTAGTGCATTTTCTTAACATGGTGCGTAGGTGTCCGAAGGGAAGTGGCACTATAGGTTCTGGACCTACCTGTCTTCGGCCCTCTTCTAGCGAGCTCGTCCGCAGCATCGTTGCAACGCGAACCGTTGTGTTCTTTGATCCATTAAATGGTTATATCATTGAGAATACCCACCTTGTTAGATTAATTTTGGACTAGTAGCTTAATTCTGAAGCATTTGGAGTAGAGGACATAATTTAGTAATCATTAAATCATCATTAGCTTTTAAGTGTCCTAATCTAAGAGTATAATAAACGTAACAAATTATACAAAGTCAAATACTGGTCTGTTTTTAAACGGAAAATTCAATTTAATGTAATTTAAACCATATTGGACTCATCTCACATCTACCTAGATCTATTTTAAATTGACTGACGGCCGAACGAGCTATTTATATCATGCATGATTGATTCAAACTGTTTTTTATAGCTCTTTCATCATGTGAAACTTATTTTAAATAGAATATTTTTCGCACCACACACACCTTTTCTCATCAGCTATGCTATTCTGTAACAATCTCACTTGATGAACGCTAGGTGAAGTGACCTGTCATCCGACCCGATGCTAAGAATTGACCAAGCACTATAAACATAATCGATATTTATTATAATAAATTAGTTCTGCTTATTTAAAAAAAAGTTTTTTTTTAATACAAAAAAAGCCTAAGTAGTTATAGACGCTTGATTGAAAAATGAAATATCCAAGAGCAAATCCATACTTTAATATTATAAATGCGAAAGTAACTCTGTCTGTTACGCTTTCACGATGAAACGGCTGAACCGATTTTGATGAAATCTGGTATGAAGATAGCTTGAACCCCGGGGAAGGACATAGGCTACTTTTTAATAAGTGACTTTGTCTGCAACCGCGCTAACCGACATTCACGCGGACGAAGTCGCGGGCAAAAGCTAGTTATAAAAATAAAATGTTTGATAAAAATTAGTCAAAATAATCGATTGATTTTTCAATTTTCTTATCGTATAACCTTCCCATCGGTCCAGCCGTTCTCGAGTTTTAGCGAGACTAACGAACAACGATTTATTTTTATAATATACTAGCTGACCCGACAGTCGTCCTGTCAATTGATTTTTCAATTTTCTAACCGTTTAAACCTTCCCTGGACTTCGGTCCAGGCGTTCTCGAGTTTTAGCGAGACTAACGAACAGCGATTCATTTTTATTATATGGAGATAGATAGATAAGATATCAAGTATGATTGTAATGCTTTGTCAATCACTAGCGTCGGGATGAAAGACAGCTCAGTTCACCTAGAGTTCACCGGGGGGGATAATTACAGAATAGCACTGCTGAAACCTCATGAGCTAAGCTTCTAAACAACAACCTAGCAGAAGCCTGAAGTAGCTAATCTTCTTGATATTCTTAGATTGGACAACATACGTGTCGACCCAACTGACGGCGTGGGAGACCCTGCATGAGTTGTGGCTGACTAGGTTCCCTGGGCCGCTACACATAGTGTTCTATGAGGTCCTGGTACGCGACACCAGGCACGCACTGCAGGGAATACTGGACTTCTTGAGGTTTAATGTTACCGAGGTTAGTTGTTAATTTTGATCAGCCATCATATTATTTAAGTAGAATCTGGGTATCTTAAAGGCACGACTGAACCGAGGTTCACCGCATAGCACTGTATTTTGAGAGATAAGAGAGTATTTTTTTTTTCTTGCGATGTTGACGTGCCCTTAAAGTCCACGTGAGTTGCGGTCAAACACAAGCCTATTATAATATAAAAATGGAAGATACAATTATGTATCTATATGAATTTTGTTCAATTATCCTTTCGTCTGTCCAGAAGCCAAACATTGGTCACTTGTCATTGTTTAACTATTGTGTTTCCTAATCGACAGTTGAGCTCATTAGCTTAGAGATATAGTTATAAATGTGCGGATATGCACGACAAACTAATTCGATGTACCAAATGTATGTATGTACATGTAAAACTTTGGGCTTATAATAGATATAAAACTAATCATTAAATATCCAAAATCATTATAATTACTTTTCTTCTATTAGCTAATAAGTTACCAAATTGTAAAAGTCTTGGCAAGTACACTCCTACATACTATTGTACTAGTTATAGAAGAGCGGGGCCTCCTAGCACAGGTATTTCTTATACTTAAAAGGAGACCCCTGTGTAAGATATATTGTAGAAGTTGTACAGTTACTGAAATAAATTAATTATTATTATTATTGCTTCGAAAAGTAGGAGTTTAGACGTCGGTTTGTTCGTATTTGCAGAATGCCCATAAAATCTTGCCAGTTCCATTATTTACTGTTGCGTTAATGATTTCTATCTACCAGGCGGACATGAACTGTGCGATGGCTAACAAAGAAGGCATCTATAGACGAAAGAAAAAGCATCAAGACTTCGAGCCGTTTACAGCTGATATGTACAAAGCATTGGATCACGTGAGAAACAAAGTGCTCAATATGGTTATGGACTATAAGAAGAGACATCACGAACCGCAGACGGTAGGGTAATAAAGTTAGATAACTGTGAGACACAAATTAAATAGGTAAAGAATACTTATTTGTGCTATTTTTCGACTCATAACTATATGTACAAGATTTCATTTGAATAACTATTAAAAACAGAAATAACTAATGCGTATGCCCGCGACTTAAGAGCGCCCATCCCCATCGAACGAACTGCAACGCGAGCGTGATTGTTTTTTTTTTGTTTCATCCAACGCAAAGCTCGAAAATAAACGAGTGAGTGAGAACGCGATAACATTACAGGAAAATTGGCGCGCGGAAATTTCACAAAATTTGTTCCAGGACATACGTGTTTTTGAAAAAGCCTTACAAGTTTTTAGTAAAAAATTTTGTGATTTAGAATCACCATTACAAATTTAAGGTTTGTATGAGGCTGTTTTTTTAACTTACAATGTATGAGTGCATTATAAACTGCCAAAGTTCAGATAAAATTGTGCAAAAAAGCTGATTTTTGGACGTGTTTACTGAATTTGTTTCTCAAAAAAGTTTATGTTTGGCTTCATACTAACCTAGATTTCAACCACAAGATACCTGTGTGCGCCGTAATCGCGTACGAGCGTTTGTATGGGAAATATGACGGGATGGGAGCTCTTAAATAAATACGATGAAATAATTCTCAGATCAAATCTCCTACCTATAAACTACCTACCTACGAAATTTCATCTTATAAGAGAATTAATGTATATAATAACACACATGATTATGATGCTCAAAAGCTCACTATTAACTGGACAAAGTTGCGGTATTATCGAAGTTACGGCCTAAATATGTAATAGGTGAAATAAAACGGTTTGTAACTGCGTTAAATCGGGAAATCGAACCGAAGAATATTTTGTTTAAGTAGCTATTTTTAACCCCCGACGTAAAAACGACGGGGTGTTATAAGTTTGACGTGTCTGTGTGTGTGTGTGTGTGTGTGTGTGTGTGTGTGTGTGTGTCTGTCTGTGGCATCGTAGCTCCCGAACGGATGAACCGATTTTGTTTTTGTTTTTTTTTATTTGAAAGGTGAATTAGTCGGGAGTGTTCTTAGCTATGTTTGATGAAAATCGGTCTAAGATGGCCGCCGCTACAAAATAGCTAATCACATATTTTTTCACAACTCCATCAATATGGGTATCAAATGAAAGGGCTTCACTTGTAGAATACTTTACACTATGATAAATTTCAAAGCCAAGATGACCGGCACCACGAAATGGCGAATCACAATTTTTTTTCACGACTCCCTCAATATGGATGTCAAATGAAAGGGCTTGACTAGAAGAATAATGCATACTGTATTGAAAGGGAATGAGGAACATTAATTAACTAACGAAATGAAAACTAAAAACTTGAAAATTAATTTTATAAACTCTAAGGGCCGAAGCACCGGTTCCCTGCTGTTTAAACAGCCGGCAGTTTAAACATAGGGTAGACTGGGTACGATTGTGCCAGAGTACGGTTGTGCCAATTGGACGTAGTTACGCAAAAATAATCCAATCCACACTTTTTCCAAAATTGAATTATATATACCAAACGGGTGATATCTTTAATATCAAAAAGATCCATGTGACGAAATACAACTTTAGACGTATCTACAACTTCTCAAAACCAGACTAAATTACATTTAAAAACTTTCAAATAAAAATTTAATTAAAAATTTAAAAAACCCCCAACGCAAATCATAAAAGCAATTATTTAAAAAGTAAAAAACAATATCTTTTGTTGAGCCATCAAATGTTTGTTCGTTGAAATGGCGCTATAATGTCGCGGCGGGGTACCGCTAAGTCAGCAATAGCTAAATAGGTAAAATCACGGAACAGATAAGGTAAAATAGCGAACTCATGGATTTGCAATGAGATTTGACTTACGCGGTACCCCGCCGCGACATTATAGCGCCATTTCAACGAACAAACATTTGATGGCTCAACAAAAGATATTATTTTTTACTTTTTAAATAATTGCTTTTATGATTTGCGTTGGGGGTTTTTTAAATTTTTAATTATTGATATTTTTTGTACTGGCTACCCTAAGTCCCGGTTTGCAGTAACTTTGTTGTCCCCTTCGGGAGCTTAAGCGCAAATAAATCTTCTGTATAATAATTAATTTTGTGTAAAAGGTAATCAAACTTTAAATATCAGTATTTTTATAATATAGATTAGATTTATGTAAGTAGATAAAGTGCAAAGAAAAGACAAAATAACTAGATATTTATATTGTGTTGTCCCTTCCCGTAATTGGATCGATAAAATCCTTAAATGAAACGGCTCAAACTTTAATTAAAGTTTTTCTAGTTAATTGTGTAATAAGTACCTAATTAATAAGAATCGAGCCAATGTAGTTTTAAAAAAGTGTACAAATGTATTGATTCTTTATGTGTTGTGATGTGATTGGATGTGTTTATATAAAATTATTGATGTGGAAAATGATCTATAAAGGTACTCCGACTGCAGAACACCCTGCAATAAGGATGCCCGATGTTCTGTAATGTATCGATAAATATCTTCTTTTTTATCGATGTTTGATCGATAATATGACCGCACTACATTACACTAAAGGCTCGTCTAATATTCTCGAGAAGTAAGCATTACATAATTATCTTCTACACATACGTGTATCGAGGACACATATAGAAATTATAGCTTTTGTGCGAAAAACACAGTATGTTTGCGAATCGGGCACATATAACATACATTACATAAGACTCTCATTCAGTGCAAACGTAGTATGTTTTACACCTTTATTTACTAAGTGGATGGTCTAATTATTGAGTCATGTACAAATACTGCAGGCCTAGTACAAGCGCGCTAATGAAATATTCGATTTGAGTCGATTTTCGAATAAGCGATATACGACTATCCTTTAGCACTTTGGTGGCAGCTATTAAATATAGCCTAATAACACAACACTCAGGAATAACGTAGCGTCCTATTAACAAAACAATTTACAATATCGGACCAGTAATTCCGGAGCTTAGCGCGAACGAACAGTTCAACTTAAATTCATATCTATTTTTTTTTTATTTAAAACTTTGCCCCGCACTAGGAATTACTCCTGTGTCTTGAGTGCGTTTACAAACACATAAACTCACGTACACAAACAGCCAGACCCGGAACGACTATTTGTAGACCATACAAATATTTGTTCCGTCCGGGAACCGAACCCACGACACGCAGCAGTCGATCGCTCAACCACTGCGCCAACCGTGTTGTCAAATATGTAGTGATGACAAGCACGTATCACTGTTTTATTTCCGTTCACTGCGTATCACCCATTGAAAAAGAACAAAACCTATAAACTAAATAAATATTTTGTAGGAATCTAGATTTTCCAGTATTTAATCGTAATGCGTCGGTTATGATTGAGGGCGTATCACGGAATAGAAAAAAACAAGTGGATGTTACCACGCAACTAAATGTGCGTGTCACAATTATGCGGAAGAATGTGTGAAATAATAACGCCCTTCGTCAGTTGCAATAAGTCTTAATTTTGTATGAACAACAAATTCAACTTTGACGGAAAGCTCATTTGTTCAATATAATAATATTAAGATCTATAAAAGGATCACCAGACTAGTTAAGATAAAATGTGACCAATGTGAGGGTTATGGGCTGTCTATAGCCAAGCAACTCAGAACCGTTATAGGTGGTCTTAAATATGATGTGAAAGAGTGAAAGAATTCTACAATTTATAGAAACTGCATAAACTCATTCTGAGCTTATATTCGAACGAATACTATGAAGCTTTATATTCTGTTAGCTTTACAGTATTGTATTGTATGTTGTATTTAAGAAACAAACTTTGTACATTACCTCTTTTATTTAACGTAAAACTTCGACATCTGTCAGTGTGATTAACAATACCAAAGAAATCGTTTGTCTGTTTTCTATTGCATCTACAATTTTAATAGCTTTATCTAGATACTTAATTGTTCCTAATTTAAGGCCTAAAATTTTATTTTTTATTAGTCTGATTTAGCTTCCTAGTCAAACTTTAGTCAAGTATGTCGTACTTTTTATAATTATTGTTTTGATACTAGGATTATTATAAAAGATACTAGGATTGCATACTACACACGAAGACCTCACAGAGTCACAAGCACATAGAGCTATTTTTAAAGAAAATAAGTCAACGAAATTCACTTTCAAAGTTCAAAAGAAGCCTAATTATAATAATGCACTTGGTTAAAATATGCACTGCATAAGTTTATTAGATCCTAGTACTTACCAAACCGATCGAGGAAATTCAGTGTATTGTTTTAGAGATTGTTGTTAAAAATATTGCATATTTTTATTTTATTAGTTCGGTTGTTTTTAGGTATATTATTTTATTCACACATAACTTTGTATAAGAAAATACAGAGCGTTTTAATGGGCAATATAATTTAAACTATTTTTTATCATTTTGTATCAAATAGTTTTCTTGTACTTATTCGGTTCATGGTTCAGAAGCAATTTTATTACCAGTCTTTAGATTAAAATTGTTGCGTATTATATGTTTATTAATCGTGTTACATAGCACGATACTATCCATGTTATCCTTTATCAATTCTATATTGTTATACAGTATTATATGAAGTATTATATTCTGCATTTATAATATCTACAAAACGCCATTCCCAATGAACTTTTTTGTCATTCACGTAATTTTTTTATTAATTTAGGATAGTGCTATGTATTGAATTGTAGATTAGCCAATTACTGCATTTATTTATTTCCAATGTTGAATAGTTGTAAGCACTGCTGAAACCGATGTTAATGGATGCTGAGAATAAATGACTTTTCAATAATATTCTGGATTCATTTCCAATTTTAGATTGCACAACCCTCCACCAAATGCTCTAACAAACAATTTGGAATTGGGTACACCACCACCTAACCAATAATTCTATGTAAGACAGAACTTCTCTAAAATAAAATCACTTGATTTTTTGCCCTGAAAAGCCAATTAATTTTCAATTTACTAATAAATTAGATTTTTAGTTGCTTTGAAATCCTTAAAAAGTCAATTAAGTTGGCAAAGGACTAAAAAGAAGTGACGTGTGACTGACACTGGCTTGGCCACCATCAGGGATATTAATTTTGATAACACAACCACAAAGAACGTAAGGTTCAAAAGATATAAGGGTTTATAGGTGACCGCCGCGATCTGGGGAGTCTCACCAGTTCGGCCACATTTATATCTCAAAAATTAGGGCACCTAGCGAAGATCTGTTTTGTTCCAAATTTAATCGCTAATATAATTTGTCGCCATGTCACAGATTTAATCGGGTAGTTTAGAAGATATAATGAGTTCAATTAGTAAGGTATAGTCCAAGAGCTAGATCGAAGAGTTCACGACATTCTCTTCGATCTTGGACTATACCTTACTAATTGAACTCATTATATCTTCTAAACTAAGATTCGATTAAATCTGTGACTTGACGACAAATTGCGACTACATACATTGGCGTATAAAATCGAAATCGCGTTTTGGCAGTTCATAAAAATTGTGTCAATTGATTGGTGATTGGCGAAACAAGCAGTGGAGACGAGTACTACTTTTAAATTAACATCTGTACATGATGTATAGCCATTTTAATCGATTGAAAAGTTATCAAGGCGGATGACATTACAGGATAAATAAAAGAAATAATTCATAAAACTAAATATGCTTTATTTCACATCGTGTCAATATTCATTGGTCACAAACAAGTTTTGCACTTCGACAATACTTACACGTTACTCCGAGCTTTTCGTTTACAATATAAAATATATGCAGTTAACAACAATCCCCTCAGGTTACGAATAAATTACAAAATCATTTTCATTTATATGCGAAGCAGGTACGCTGTCGCGCGGCTCTCAGTCATAGTGCGGGCCTAACATTATTATAATTATCCATGTATAAAAAAATGTATTTAAGAAAATAACACCTATGGTAGTAGAATCATTTTTCTATTAATATATTATCTAGTGTAGAGCTGATGTATGTATCGCTATCACTATGGCCCGCACGTCGCTGCCGAGCCGGGCCGCGCTAGGCACATGTCTCACTCGAAGCAGGGCTATACTATAGTTGACATCACATGGACAGTTTGCTCCTAGTATTCGACAACAGCTAAATCAACGCACCGCGAGGGTTAAAAATAATCACCTGTAAAATTTAACTTCTAACAACATGTTATTAAACTCTTAATCATTATACAAAATTATCATCACATTATCACAAATAAAACACGGAACTCTGACGCTCTACTCTACGAAATTATTACGGTGTGAAAATTTAGTACACAATATAAATGTATCAACGTAACTATAAAGCTTATTATGGATTTTATAAATCAATATGTCCAATATGACATCTATTCTTATCCATAAGCAATTCAGTCGAATATTTAATAGTACAAAGAAATGTATCTTATACATTTGAAATTAATGGAAAATGTCGAATATACAAATTAAGTCTTATATAAGGTTATTGATCTCGCAGTCAGGTGACGGCGCTGTGCAGCCACCTGACTGCTGAGACTTTCCAAAGTCTGACCAAGTGTGAAACAAAACCTTACTGTACAAAAATAATAATAGAACAAATGAAACACTAAATTACAAAATAAAAAGAAAAAAACAAGTTTATACAAAGTGATACCTACGTGCCTGTATTCACACCGGTTGGGGCCAGTTGACAACTATCTCGCTCTCTCGACTTACAAAAGAAAAGGAAAAAGAAATCGAAAAAAAATACATTTAGTGAATTTATTTATAGAGACCGAAAAAAACAGTCGTAGAAAAAAGTTTAAATATTAATCGTAGAAAGTCAGCCTTCGCGTAACAATTCACTATACCATTTTCCTAACTACATTACCACGACCAGCCATCCAACGCCAAACCACGAAAGACTAGATCCTCTCCAATATTTGCACATTTATCTGTACCAACGTGTAACAACACACGTAACACGCCATGTTACAGCATCAAACAGTTCGGATTACGGTCGGCCAATGTCGTTAGCACATTTAACATTTAGACAAAAAATAATGAAACAATAATGTCATGGTGATATTAATGAAAATAAAGATGACAATCGATTTGAATTCTCATACATAATTCGTAGATAAATAGCGTTTGAAAACGTTTCACAAGCTAGTTATCGAAGCGGCATGACTAGTTTTAAACGTAAAACTGTTTAGACGTAACTATATACTTTACTATTGCTTTCATAATTTTATAGGAACGCTAATCTATGTAGATCGGCCGGTAGGGAAGCGGGGGTCGGTCTAAACAGTTTTCGCGCTCGCGCAGACGTCCGGCGCGTGACGTCACCGCAGCGCGCGACAGCGCCGACACACGCGCACGGTGCCGCAGTCGCCCCACGAACTCATCTCCGAGCACGAGCCGCAGAATATGCCGCCGCAGCGTCTGCGGCAAACGAACAACTGTTTCATTGTGATAGTCTACCAAGCATTACAGGCTACGGAGAGCAGGGACTTGAAACGTTTCTCAAAATATCGTTACGCGTAGTTCCAGTAACGATAGTTTGTAACGTTCCAATAGGATCGTAAGTAAGTACTTGACTGGAACGATACTAACAAACGGAACGAAATTTAGAAGTATTTAATAATAACGATATCAAAAATATAACGATATTATTTCGTTATACTAAATAATGAATTAATAACGTTAAGGATTTTGATATCGATAACATTTCCAGCTAGGTTCGTCTTCTGAATAACAGATATTTTATAACGTTAATGAGTTCGTCTGTACCGGACACAGTCCAGGTCGTACTGGTATGAACGAGGAAATGGTTCCTGATGTACTGTTAACATATTGCTTCGATCAAATAATAAATATTAAAACCAACTTCGGCTGCCCCGTTGGCCTGTTGGTCGCAAGCGCGACTGCCGAGGGTTTTGTTCGTTAGGAGGTACTTTTATTAAAACGTTATGTTTATTTTACGGTTTAAGTATCGTTACAAATTTTGAAACGTTATATGAACACATTAAATGTAACGTAACGAAATTCCTTTCCGTTTCAAGTCTCTGATGGGGAGGGCCTGTCAACTACTCTTCGGTGAGTTATGTCCCCCTGGTGCTTACCTGCAGTGATGCCGCCGTCTGGCCAGCCAGAAGTGGTTCCTGCAGTACTGGCAGCGCGGCGCAGCACTATCAGGCAGCCACACGACGCCGCGCGCCTCCTCGCCCACCTCTACTTCCGACGCACTGCCGCTGCTGCTACCACTGCCTCGTACAGAACCACTGCCACTGCTTGTTTTCTGTACCAGGAGAATATGAGGTTGGAGAAGTTGTTAAGCTCCGCTTTTATAAAGGCAAGCAGATGTATACAGGTGGGCAAAAAATCGTGGATCAAACGAAACACGGCGATAGTTGGGGTTATTTGTAGTAAATAATATCTTTGTGGCAGAGCATTCACTTGATCTCCTTAAAAGTTATGAATATTAAATATTTTTTTTTCAAAAAACACTCAAATTTTGAGTGTTTTTTGAAAAAAAAATAATACCAAATTTCGTGATAAATAGGCAATTAAGTAAAATGGGAACCTATTTTAAAACAATAAATGGTGTTTAGTAGCTTCTAGGAAATGTATCATCACTGCAAAAGTGCTTTTATGATAGTAGGTACCATGATTTATGAGTATTGGCACTTTTTTCGATCTTTTAAATCTCACGTAAAATGATTTGTAACTTTACAACCTTATTTTGAAAAGAAAAGTACTACCATTTTTTACTGCAAATAACTCTAACTATCGCCTTGTTTCGTTTGATCCACGATTTTTTGCCCACCCTGTATAGGAGGAAGGGAAATAGTGATTTCTGGTTTTCAATGAGATTATCATGTATTTCATCATACAGGTTTCTTCTGTGACTACAAGTTGAGGTCCACTTGATGCGGAAAGAAGTGTGACATGAATCGTGTATGTAGTGTGTGACATGAATCGTGTATGTAGTGTGTGACATGAATCGTGTATGTAGTGTGTGGTATGTCGTCGTACTTGCGTGGGTGTTGGTGCGTTCGGGGCGGAGGGCGGGGCGGGCGCGGGCGGGGAGGACAAGCGCAACGCCTCGCGTGCTTCGCGTAGCTGACCGCTCAATTCTTCAACTACTTTCTGTAACAAAAAAATAAAAATACATTGAAATTAGGTCTTCAATTTTTTTGTAGGATTTTGTGCCCGTGACTTCGTCGTCCGCGTGAATTTTCTCAAGGATCCCTAATTTATTGATAATGCAATATAGCCTATAACATTCAGGGACAACGTAGTTTCCTATTGGTGAAAGAATTTTTGAAATCGGATGAGTAGTTTCGGAGATTACCCCTTACATACAAACTTACAATCTTATTAAAATTTAATCTAGTATTAAAGATTATAGTAATTAGTAATTTACGGAACCGATATATTATGGCAGTGTAGACTAATAAAAAGCATTTCATCTTCGGTGTACTTTAGCAAAAAGTACCAGGCTAGCATAAGATACACAGAGCCGCGCTCACCTTCTGGTAGAGTATGATCTGGTGGAGACGCGCCTGCAGCGGGTCGAGCGCGGGCGGCAGGCCGTCCAGCGGGTCTGCGCGGGGCGGCGCGGGCGCGGGGGCGGGCGCGCCGCACACGCACCTCACACGCGCCCCCCCCAGGGCTCCGCCACACACGCCGCACCAGCACAGCTCCGAGCTGCCGCCTGACTCGCCTGACGTCTCGATACCACCTGGAAACAAAAAAATGTAAACTGAGAAAAAAGGAAACAAAAGCACACCTACGACACTCAATGCAAACGTAACGATTCAATTACCTACACCACTACCAAATAACAGACTGTACAAATACGTGCGTGTGTATGTGCGTGTCTACGCACCGCGAGACCTAAAAGCAGTTTCGAGAGCACGTTCGACGCGGGAAAAGGTGAGAAACAGTGTTTCGGAGGGAGGCGGGACATGTCGCTACTGTACGGTAGAACTAATATTTATAATATGACAAAAGTATGAACCTATGACTTATGAGTGAGTGACACAGAATATTTTTCTATAATATTTTCAAGTGTCGCTTTTCTAGAACTGGTAGCAAACAATGCAATTAGCTAAGAATACTTGCGTCGCGAGTTTTAGTTTGTATTAGAGCGAGGAAAGTCCTGGCTTCTTAGCCAGGACCAGCCGCAGCCGCGTCTGCCAGGCTCTCATAAGATACAAGCAGACACTACTGAGTATGATTACGATTGGGTTAGGAGCAGGCGGCGATTGGGATGTACTTGCATGAGACAGGTCGCTACGCGAGCATGCGATTGTCTATTTGACTCCCTCGACTACCAGGCTGACATGAGATACGAAGAAACGCTCACTGGTCGTGCAAGAACAGTGAGCAAGCAGTGTCAAGTCAGAAGGCCTCAGTGCACAAACGTCAGGCTTTCAGTGTCGTTTCCACGTCGATGTCTCACCCTCATTGTACTAGGCAGACATGACATACAAAGAGATTGTAATCGCTGGTCGTGGCTAACTCAACAGGACGCGAATCCGATATGACGTGCCATGTATCGCCCTCGGTTAAGTACCAGGTTGACATGAAATATAAAGAGGTACTCACTGGTAGTGCTAGCTCTCCTAGAACAGTGACAGCAGGCAATACGTCGTGGTGAAGTGGGGCACAGAGTGAGTTGGCTGGCGACACGCGTGCGGGTGTGTGTGTGAGCTGTCCGCCTTGGCTGTGTGTGTGCCTCGCCTTCGCTCTCTGAACTTATACTGCTTGATGTTGCTCCCCCTGAATAAAGAAAAAAGAAACTTTATATTGACCTCTTTTATTGGGCAGTTTTGCGTATATTGGTGAAGTACGCAAAAAAAAAACTACAAATGGACGACTTTACTGTGTCACTGCTTTTAAACAGTTACTGTAAAGAAAAAAGGCTCACCATTCAAATCAACTTCAAGAAACTTAGTAGCTACATCATCAATCCCGTTCATAGTTCCATTAGTAGTAATTCCATTTTCTCTCGTATGGTTGTTGTCGGTGACCACATTGTGGTTCGCCCTGTCTTCAGTGGTGTGGTTGTCGAGGGGTGAGGACTCGTGGGATGTGTTTCTGGAAGCCGGTGGTTCACCCCGACCCTCGTTGATCTCGAAGCCAGTGGAAGATTGGTTGCTTGACTCTGATATGGAGCGCCAGGTTATGCTGATGTTACGGGTCCGAGCTGACTCTCTTGCAGCCTGTAACAAAAATTGCAGATTTAAGGATATTGTACCTGGGCGACGGTACTTTTTTGTTAATCGTGTTTTTAAAAAATGAAAACTAGCTAGTTCAAAAAAAAAAAAAAAAAATGAAATCATTGGAGCCGTTTCCAAGATTCAGATTATTCATATGTATGTATTTATATGTATATACATATAAATAATACAAGAATTGCTCGTTTAAAAGTATTAGATTTATCGAACAAATAGATATAAAAAACTTACAAATTCAAAAATATTTTTGTGAGATTTCTAACAAATTCGCAATTTAACTACCAAAATTATTAGGCCTGCCCTGCCCCAGTCGGCCCGGTTGGTGGCTTCTGTAAAATCTTTCACAGTGAGAATTAAGGTGAAGTGAGTTCGAGGTAAGCTGTTAACTCAAGCTCACTTCACCTGAATACACCGAGGAAGATTTTTACAGATTAGACCTGGTTGGTCGCTGAAAGTAGAACTTGAGTTTATAGGACAGTACCAGGAAAACATAACATTAAAGGAAGTATCACTCACCTCAGCCATCCCAATAACATCAGTATAAGTGTCACAGACGAACACAGGCGGTTCTTCAGGAGTGTCCACGTCTGGACAGGCCACGCTGGCGACCACGTCGGCCACACTATGGGCCACGGTGCCGTTGAGCTGGCTGTTGTCTGACGCGGTCAGGTCGTCTGAGTGGTCGATGACCTGGTCGGGTATGAGTGTGTCGGTGAGGACGGCGCCGCCTAGCTCTCGTTCTAGAGAAGAGGAACCGCTTGCGATGTCTCGAGGGACACGCGTGCTGTTCTCGAAGTGATCAGGGTGTAGGCCGTCGACCTGAAATAAGGGGAGGTTAGCTTGTGGAGTCCAACTTAACAAAAAAAAACCAACAAAACTTGGAACGCTGCCACTCAAAAACATTGTTGTTGACATGTGCCAAGTTATGTTGGTCAATTAAAGTTAATGATTCATTATTATTAAGTGACGTTTCTGAGTGTGGCAGTAAATGTAATAAATGTTATTATAATATAAATGATAATTGATATGTACCGATCATGTTATTACATTGTATCTTTTAGACAATAATGAAATTATTTTTAAATTACATACGTTGAATTGAAATTATAATTTGTTTAATAATACAAAGTGCACCTTAATTTGCACGCCACATAATAAAATATAGCAGAATATGTTGAACCCTTTAAATTAAGACCACATTTCAATGAACTCATAAACCATATTCTGACAAATAAACGACTACGATTGTGACGAAGTTGCCCTAAGAAAAAACAATAACATTCACTTTGATACCGTTGCATATTATAAGAAGAGGGGATAAACAAGCGAAATCATAAAACTGTATTCCGTTTTTATAAGTACTGACCGTGTCATGACAGGCGTCGTTAGCGAGCGGCAGTACGGGCAGCTCGTCGACACAGCTGTCGGTGAGCGCGGCGCGACATTCACGTCGGTTCTCACATTCATTGTTCACTACCATTGAAAGTTTCCTGCAAAGAATATACGACCTTTTGTTAGCATACAAATGTCTTTCATATCAAAAACCTACGGATCATTCATCAAAACAGTCTTCTCAGCTTCCATTGATACCAACTCGAATAATGTATATTAGTGTTGTAGCATTTTAACAGTGTTCGTCATAGTAATGTAAACTTTATATCAGTTGGACGGCCTAGAAAGAAGAGGTGAGATGATCTGTGGGCTAATTCACGAAACTAAAGAAGTGCTGTTGCAGTTAAGTTTCGATCAAAGCAACGCTTTTCGTATTCTCTACCGCTGTCAGACACGCTCGCGTCAAGTTCGCGTCACGCGAGCGCAATAACTGCATTCTACTGTTGCACATCTTTGGTGCGTGCTTCGGAACGCAGCATGATCGGTTTTCTACTATTCGTTTGACCTCTCAAAATGACAGTTAATAAGCACTAAAATCTGTACTGGGGTTTTATTTTAATATTATAATAACGTCATATTTATTGACCAAGTAATTAAATAGCATCGATTACATTCGATTCAATTATTTAGTGAGTAATATTTTTTCTCTCATGTGGCTACACCATAAGTAAGTTTGGTAGAGTTTAGTCGTCGTACAGTTGACGCGCAGTTCACGCGCAGCTTACGCGCAGTTCTAAGATAAAAAGAATACTGTTAATCACTCAAACTTGAACTTAACTTCAACTGCACTACAACTTCATCGGCGCGTCATAAAATTATGTGAATTAGCCCTTAGGATGCGTTTTACAAGGGCTAGTTCGAGGTGGCGTTGGAAAATAGGTCCTGGAAGATCTGAGGGGAGGCCTTTACCTAGCATTAGGTCAGCATAGGCATAAAAGTCACAAGACTATAAACCTACACGACGATACGCGGGCTGTTCCAAAAATTGTTAGTGAAATGAAAAAGATTATTTACAACTTTTCAAAATACTCCCCTGCATTCAGGTGAACCAGCTTTCGAAACTTAACGTCGTAAAATAACCGCCAAAATGACGGCGTCGTCTACGATGTTAAATTTTCGCCCACGGAGTATTTTTTTTTAAACGTGAGAAATAAAAATATCAGATGGAGCTAAATCTAACCCAATCTATATCTGAAACTACACATAGGCGGCCAATGATTTTCACCAAAGAAATTTGTCTTGTGAAATTAGACGTCAATTCAAAAGAGTGTCAAGAAAAAAGAGATTGCATTTATTCTGTGGCAAACAATTTTCAGAACAACCTAGTGCATATATTTGGATGAGCTTTGGATGGATGGATACGCGATAAGGCCCTTTAGAAATCATTTGCAAAATCACAAAGTCCCATCAGTTCTAACAATTGGGTACTTGACACCACCAATCAATTGACATACTTTTTATGAGCTGTCACAACGAGATGCCCCCTTAGTTTTTGTATGACAATAGCGGCCTGTGACGTCACTTATTTACCAACTCAATTGACTAACTATTAATTGATTTTAAAGCAACTTAAAATCGAATTTTACAGTTAATTGAAAATGAATCGGGTTTTCGGGGCTAAACTAAAGTGTATTTTAAGATAAGTTGTATTTTGGAATTATTGGTTAATGGTGTCAACAACCCAATTAAAGTGTTTACTTACATAACATCGGGCGCCAAACTAGGGTCACTACACCTCCTCTGCGCCATTCGTTTCTCGCCTTCACTCAGCAGGTTATCACATGATCTCGTCTTGGTCATTAGGCCTGAAACAAATCAACCAATCTATACTTGTCAAGGTCGCGGGTAACCGGTGGATGCAAGCGGCAGGTTGCCGCTCATTATGGCGTTCTATGGGGGAGGCTTTTGCTCAACAGTGGACGTCTTACAGCTAATGATGATGATACTAATTTTCAAAAGCTGAAGAGTACTAAGTAAATGTCCGGAACCCACCCGATTTGCAAAATTCTTTAGCAAATATGAAAGTATGTTATACATGAGTGCTATAGGTTTTATTTTATAAAAAAAAAATTGGGATTCGTTACAAAATTTACGAGAACGAAGTCGCGGGCAGAATCTGGTAATAGATAAGATTTAAATTTAACGGCATCTGAGTAGCATTTGAGTAGCCGTTAAGCACTTACCGTGGTGAGCCTGCGCGCTGTGCGGCGCGGGCAGCGCGGGGCGCGGCTCGGCGCGCGGCTCGTCGCGCGGGCTGTGCGCGCAGAACATGCCGCTCCACACGCACATCGTACGCACGGAGTACTCCGGCCAAATCGCCTGCTGAACAATTGTTATGGAACATTCTAACTTTTATAATACTCATTTTAATACGATATATTTAACACTGCTGATTAAAAGAACACATTCTTTGTTACAAGAATTATAAATAGATGCTTTATGTTGGTGCATTGTTTATGAAAAAAAAACATTTAAATGAAATTGTAAATAGGTACAAATGTATTTTTTTTGGGGGATGAAAGTTGTAGTGTGTGCCCACCGTTGCGTTTATTAATCATGGTTATCCTAAAATAAAGCCACTGTCACTCAACTCGTCTTTCATTCAACTCGCCTCACAACACAAGTTTTAAGCGGATAACCGGTGGATGCAAGTGGCAGGTTGCCGCGAATTGTGGCGTTCTATGGAGGCCTATGTTATAACGATTTGTTTTAAGTATACTTCTGCAGCTCTGAAGGTACTCGTGGGTAAGTAAGGCGATTATGACACTGCACCCTGCTCCGTCGCGTGGCCGTACATTTGACATTGTAAGCAAGCACATACGCCGACGCGTTCTCAGTGTATTGTGTTAGACGTGTTTGTCTATCATTGGCAGGTCATAGCCTGGCAGGTCACGGTGAGTGCGGAGCGAATACATCCTGTACCGGCCCAAAGGTCGGTCGAGCAACACCGTGATGGTTTTAGCCGGTACGAGTCCGGTACACCCTCCCGTCTTCCCCGGATGGAGGATAATCCATGAGGATTTCTACACGTTAAAAAAGGTGTTTTTTTATACAAATTGAGATACTTGCTTACAATGTTAAAATCTGCAGCCCCGCGCTACGCGATGGAGCGCAGTGTTTTTTTTTTCTTTATTATTATTATTATCTATCAAATAGGCTTGCGTTTGACCGCAATTCACCTGCTCTTAAGTGATGATGGGAGCCAGAAAGTCTGACAACCTGTCTTATCTAGAGGTATCGTGTAACCAGTTACTGGGTTGTGGAGGTCAGATAGGCAGTCGCTCCATGTAAAAAACTGTTATAGAATGAAAAACGCAAACGATTCTGAACGATTCACCTTGGTTTTGCTTCATGCAAGATATGTACACGTCGTTGTAGTGGCACGCTAACGATCAAGAAACAAACATTTCTTCGCAATTCGCGACGGCCTAACAAGCATCGGTATGTAAATATTTCTAAGTATGTGTTGTAGGCATGCTGTGAGCAGATTTTTAAGCTTTGCATGTCAACTTTCTCTCTTAGTTTGGAAGCGCGCGTGACGTGAATTTGATCACTTTTTTCAGATATGTAAAGTCACCAAAAGAGGTAAGTTATAACGGGTTGTCAGATATAGTTTCAGTTTATATTTGTATTTATGGAAAAGCAATAAAGATATTGAGTATTAAGTGCATAGGTTGTTTTATGGTATACTCGACTTCCAGAACTTCGAACCTAAAAAAAACTGTCTGAACTGCAAATCGAATCTATGTAGATCACTAGGCAAAAGAGGCAACGGTAGGTAGAGGTCTCACCTTTGCCCACCTCCATCAACTTTGCCTACCTCCATCATCTTTGCCTACCTTCATCATCTTTACCTACCTTCATCATTTTTGCCTACCTTCATCATCTTTGCCTACCTCCATCATCTTTGCCTACCTTCATTATCTTTGCCTACCTCCATCATCTTTGCCTACCTTCATCATATTTGCCTACCTTCATCATCTTTGCCCACCTCCATCATCTTTGCCTACCTTCAGCATCTTTGGCTACCTCCATCAATTTTGCCCGACTCCATCATTTTTGCCTACCTCTATCATTTTTGCATACTTTCATCATCTTTGCCTATCTCCACCATCTTTGCCCACCTCCTTCATCTTTGCCCACCTCCATCACGTTTGCGTACCTGTTCCAGCTGATGCGGCGAGTACAGATGGTTCCTGTAGGCGGGCGCGCGCAGCAGATGCCACACGTGCGGCGTGACGTCAGCCGCGCGGCACTCGCTGCGCTCGCGGCCCGTGTTGCACAGGAACGTGCCGAACATGCACGAGTGCACGTGTGTGCCCAGCTTTATCTGCGTACATGTTACACGGTCTTATAACATCGCGAACCATCTATGGAGATAGGGATAGAGGTTTAGTGTTTGACGGTATTTGGTGGTGCTAGAATAACTGAATATTCGTCAGTACAAAATAACAGACGTGTCATTGACACGAATTAGATACCTACAAAAGGCGTACAAGACGAAGAAAAAAAAAAAGATATTTGAAGAGAGAAATTATGAAGATGTGATGATTTTTTATTCATTCAGCTCTCTTAAAAAAATAACTAAAAACCACCGAATACAAAAATTAAATAATTAAACAGAGAACACACTATGTATTTTGTTTTTGAAAGTTACATTTTAAACAAAACTCAAACTCAAATCATTTATTTTAAAATAAACCATTTAGAGGCACTTTTGAATTTGTCAAGGAGTCAGTCAGAAAGTTGAGGCTAGTTGTTCCAAACAGTAGGTTTCTATGGAAAAGAACAAGCAAGAAACTTTATGAACACTCTTTGAAACTCAATAAAATTCCGTATCTCATACCAAGTAAATTGGAGTACTACTGAAGAGGGTAGGAGGATAAAGATGATGTCAGTTCCTGTTCCTACTTACCAAATACGCCTCATTGAACTCGAAGCTACAAGGAAACTGCAGCATCATCTGATGGACGACGTCAAGCCATTGGAGGAAGATGGGTGAGCGCTCGTTGGGGTCCTCCGGGCCGAACTGATGCCCGCATCGGTCCGCAAATTTGTGCCCGAAGTCCAGCCATTCACGCTCGATTAGAATACGGAAGCCCTGAGGAAGAAGTGAATGAGTGTAGAAAATATTTGAAACAATCTCCAGCATTATTCTTCTACCCTGGTACATTGGGTGATTCAGTTGATCGTCTTACGGCACTGATCTTCACTATCGGAACGGTAAACTACTTACAAATTATGCAGCCCTAGTATTCTGCTGAAAAAATCTCGCCTCTAAAGTTCTGCAGTAAGGATCCAATATAAGTTGTGCTGCGGCGAAGGCATTATTCTCCTACCCTAGTACATTGGATGATTCAGTCGGTCGTTCTATATTCGTCGCCATCGAAGCGGTGAAGTACCTTCAAATTATGCAGTCCTAGTATTCTGCTTAGGAAAACTCACCTCTAAAGTTCTGTAATACGGATCCAATATAAGTTGTGCTGCGGCGACGATCTGTGGTGTCCTGTCCCAGCCGTCGGAACAGTGCACCAGTACCGGCCGGCCCGCCGCCGCCGCGCGGGCTACCACACATGCAGCACGCACTACACCTGACACGTACTGCAGCCACAGTGTACGCTCTAGGTTGCTGTGCCAACTGGGAGAACAGAAATTAAGGATATGAGTATTGGTAGTTAAATAGTAAGTGAATTGGGTAATTTGCTGGTGGACTGAGCTGTCTTCATAAATCATGCTGATTTGGAGATCCCTTAAAGAATCATGGCGAGATCCATACATTCATTTGTATGAAAAAATAAATCATTTAGAGGGTTTAAAATATTTTCCAATGTAAAGAATACATTACCAGGAGTAGATTGATAAACTTACCATATTATTAAACCCCCGCATAATTAAAATATTACGAAATGAAAATAACACTTATTCCCATAAAACGATGCTATTTTTTTGTAAGAACGACGAAACGGCGACTGTCAGTGTCACTGTTCCTGTCAGTCGCCGTTTCGTTCGAAATAATGAGCTTTTCGTTAAACTATTCACGTTTTTTTTGCGGGGTTTTAAAAATATTGTAAATGCCTGAAAATACTCTTTAGGTACCCAAGAGTATAAGAATTAGAATTTCAACTTCTCTAAACATTTTTATATTTTTTGTACAAATTCTGCCATGATTCTTTAAGTGTTGTATTCAAATTTGATTTAAAAAATATGTATATTTGATATAACCCTAATATAAGTTACACATACATAATCCCTCTACATAAACCTCGACTTCTAATTCTATTCAGTAACTTGACAGTTCAAAGAATGATAATGACACCATATTAAAATTCTTAGTGTTGGATTTTGCGTAAAGAACTAATCATAAAAATGGATCAATTTTAATAAAACTTTAAATGTTCGTATGGAAGATGTGGAATATAAGAAAACTCAATAATTGTTAATTAAAATAATTTCCTTTTCTTTTAATAAAAACAAAATAAAAATCATATTATTTTACTTTTGTCATTTAAATAGTGTAAAAATATAGATGGGTGTGATGTGTGAAGTGCCAGCATTAAATTAATTAGAGTTAAATATTGAAAATCATTACAATAATTACATCTGACACAATTTTTTATTATGTTACAAAGAGTTTTTCCTGCTGTACATTCAAGCCACGCATACTTCTTATAAAATAATTCTGTCTCGTAAAACACGTTTGACGGCGCAGTGTTTCCGGAAGAGATACCGCGAGTATTTGCGAGCCGGGATTAAAAACACTGAGTTTATTCGGGCACAATGCCAACTGACACAAAAAATTCGCTGTAACATTACCTAGGTCCGGGTAACGTAAACATTACCTATTTTGTGCAGGAAGATTGCTTTAGTGGACGTAAGCGTCAATGGTAAGGGAGAAATCTCAAGGTTGCCTAAGCCTGCCTTTGTACGTTTTGTTGCATAAAGTTAAAATAAATCAATCCTGGGAGTTCCGAGTGTGCATTTGTATCCGGACAAGAGTTCGGAGATTTATAGGACTTAACAACTGGCGAACCGCGAAATGTGGGTTTACTTACTTTACAACTCTTTGTAACCCACCCCTTCGGGATAAATAGGAGTACTTTAATGGGGCATCATTAAAGCTCGACCCTAGCTCGAGAAACCTAAATTTCGTCAGCTAGGGTAGCTCACGAAATTCAGATTATCTTACGGTTTTTGCAATTGTAAGTGGTAATGGTAATAAAAATATTAGACGCGGGAGTAACTAAAATACGGTTAAAAGGTTAAACAAAACCATTAACTCGCTAACCGTCCTAGTTGTATTGTAGTCGTAAGTGCATTACGGCTCGCCCATTTAATGCGCTACCCACACCCATTCACATCCTGCTATCGATTATGGAAGCATCTATCTATACAATGACATAGATAGAGTATAGTCTGCGATCAGGATTGGCCCTGACCTTAACCGTTTGACAGCTCAAACGCCACAACATGGCGGGAGATATTATCAATATTGATTAGTCACTATCAATACAATATTATAAAACAAAGCCCCCGACGCGTCTGTCCGTCTGTTCGCGATAAACTTTAAACACTTCTGAACGGATTTTCATGCGGTTTTTACCAATAGACAGTGATAGGTTTAGGTGTATTATTTGTCAAGATTTTGTGAAAATTGGTTGAAATATAACGATAATACCCGTGCGGGTCCCTAGTCAAACATACATATAAAAACACTACATCTGCTTGTCCGTCTGTTAGTTTGCTCATCATGACGACCTTTAGGCGATTCAGCCGTAATCGCCATGCTTGGCCGATGTATGTTGGTGATCGCAGTAAGTGGTATGGCATTCAGAAGGACGCTGCTGCCCATCAATAAACACCAAACCCACTAAGTCTTTTGTTTCAATTAGCAGGCTTATCCTCTGGTCAGGTTCAATTTTCAGATTTTCAGAGGGCAATTTTCGTAGTTTTACAATAATGATGTTCGCTTGACAAAATGCCTCTAATTTACCTACATTTTCGACAATGATTGTCGCTAAGACGCGTTGATTTAGAATTTTAACCTTCGGTATGCCTGGTGGCAAAAAGTTACACGGTATGCCTGGTGGCAAAAAGTTACACGGTATGCCTGGTGGGTCTGTCAGACCCCGGTTTTTAACTTATTATTTCTCAAATAATTTTTGATAATTAAGTTATTATAATGTACTTATGTTTTTACTAGAGATGTATATTGGAAATAAAAATAAAAAAACATTGCAAATCACCAACTTTTATTAATATTTGTTGTAATTATACTTAGGCAGCGTTTTGTACTTAAAAAATGAATTCGTTACACTTATAACTCACAATTCTTATTAAAAAGTAAAGAAATCTGAATCAGACTATGTAATATAATAAGGTACTTCCATATACTTATAAAAAACGAAAGAATATTCAGTCTTTATCTCTTCTATCAACATTTTCTAGGGCTCTGGTTCGGAAGCAAATTGCACATTGGAAAATTGCATGACCCATACATAATGTGTGACTCACAAGTGTCACAGATAAATTGTGTTTTAGAATCTTTCTTGACTGCATACGTGGCATCTACGTTTTATATCAAGAGTCGATTTTTGTGTGTTTGAAGAGTGCAATGTCAAGAAAAAACAACAATCGTCGATCTAGACGATTGCCTCGCCTTGCGATTGCGATGCTTGCAAATATTTGTTCACGGCAATGAAGCTAGCGTAGACAAGGGCACACCGATTTCAGAATCTGAACACCTTCCCTCAAATCATTGGTTTCTGCCTCTGAATCAGACGCCTCGCTTCCCTGACTCAAGATTGGACTCGTGACCACAAAATTACGTTTTCTTCTTTAGCTGCGTCTATCAATAAATTACTAATATCAACATCGCACAAATTACTCCCTATTTCGAAACTAAACTAATGTAATAAATATACAAAAATAACATCAATTTCCATAAAATACTTACATAAGAAAGTCACGCCGTATGCCTGGTCGGGTCTGTGAGACCCGCGCCAACTATACGCAGGTCCTACTACCACAAGGGCATGCTCCGGACGGAGGTAGCGGGCTCAGGGCGTATAGCAATTCATAACGGCCAGCTACTGAGTGTGGTTAGGCGTAAAATTCAAATTTGAATGAAAAACAACGGTTTGTGTGCAGAGGTGGGTCTGACAGACCCTACCAGGCATGCCGAGGGTTAAATTACGCCCTAACTGGCCTTCAGATATATTTTTGAATGACGATTTTACTAATCATCATTCGCATCTGCGAGTAGGCGTAAACTATGTTAGTGACGTGTCTTTTTTAAGGTTCCCTAAAGTTGGATACCAAGATAAAAAGGCGGTCTTAATGCCTTCAGCATTCTCTACCAGTCAACCAAGAGAGCAGGGGGGAGGGGGAGGTGGGGTCTTAGTTCGTTTTAGTAAAACAAAACTCAATGAACCATCACAAAAGATACAATTTCGTATTATACTTTTCTAGATGCCGGCAACCACGTTGTATCACATGGTCAGCTGACCATCTGTTTACCGATCTAACAACCATTTGATTTAATTGTTTTTTTAATGCCATGGGAAACAAACTAACGCCCTACCTTATGTTAAGTGGTCACCGCTGCCTACCATCCATCCATCTGCAATACCAGAGGCCTTGTAGATGCGTTCCATCCTAGAGACAAAGTTGAAATGTCTCATGTATCTCTAATAGGGTAGAGGGTAGGCATTATTCTTTTGGCCGAAAGTCACCTGATCTTAAGTGATGATGCAGCCTAAGGTGGAGCACGCTTGCCTAGGATAGTGATGATGCGGCCTAAGGTGGTGCTTGCCTAGCATAAACCGTTCACTCGTGCCTTGCAGATTACCAGATTAATTTAAAAAATACTGTAATTTATTTTTTTGCTTTGAAATCAATAAATAGTTAGTTAATTGGTTTAGCAGATGACTACTTACAAAGGACGTCACACGTTTACATTGCCATTTGCCATCTATGGGGAAATCATTCCTCGAATAATCGGAAATTGAAAGCTCATAAAAAGTATGCCAATTGAATGGTGGTGTCCACAGATATAGATAGACCCTAGATAACGCAAGTATCACGATCTGTATGAAACCAAGCGTGCAATTTTTTGACTACCTATTATGAGCTCACAATGTTTTGTTTTTCTTAAATTTGGTATAACCAGGTATTACTGAGGGTATTAGATTGTTTTTATTATTATTATTATATTATATATTATTATTAATTGTTTTTTAAATTAATTACGCATAGTATTAATCACAAAATGACTTACCGATGGAAAGAAACGTTTATTTTTTTATTTTAGTTACGATATTTGTACGTAAGCTAGGCACGAAACTAGGCACGCGAAGTAGTTGCTCTTGCTTTATCTAGGTCTATCTATATCTGTGGTGGTGTCATTCAAGCCGGAACACAGCACCACTGCTTTCCAGTCAAAATGTTTTATTATCTAATAGGCTTGCGTTTGACCGCAATTCACCTGATCTTCAGTGATAATGCGGCCTAAGTTAGAACACGCTTGCCTAGGATGAACCGGTTCACTAGTGCCTTGAAGATACCCAGATTATACTTATCAGGGAACAAAGAGGCGGGCAGCGAATTCCACAGTCTGGCAGTTCGCACAATAAATGTGGAGTCAAAGCGCTTGGATCGAGACCGTGGAACTTTAACCATATAGCGGTGACGCTTCGCCGTATCTCTGCTCGTCCGATGATGGAATGGGGATGGGGGAATTAAATTGTGTAATTCCAAAGCACACTCTCCGAAATGTACCAGATGTTAGGTGTTCTACTCACTTGGTCTGGTCGCTGGGCTCGGCGGCTAGCGCCCGCATCTGCTGGAAGCTCCTGCGCACGTGGTGTATGTTGGGCAGGCACATGAACTGTATGTCGGCGGCCGGGTAGTACTGCTGGCACTCGCAGCCGCCGCCGCGCGCGCGGTTCGTCACCGCAGACGCGTATGAGCGCGCGTCTACGATCAGCAGTTTCAGTTGCTGTAACAAAAGTTACGACATTTTATGAAGATTATCCTTTTGACCAGCAGTCATGTATACAAGGTGTAACGTCAAATACGCAAAACCTGAAAATAGTTTGATTAGAATAACGAGCAGAATCTATTGAACCAATTTTGATGTGAAACATCTAGAGCCGCACGTAAAACCGATTTCTGGCGTGGCGACGAATGCCGTGGCGACGCGTCGCCACGCTATATGATGGTATATATATACAGTCTACATGCAGTAGTGTGTACGGTGTGGCGACGCGTCGCTATGCGCAATCGACTGTGCGATTACCGAAGTCACTGATTAAACGAATTAAGTAGTCACGATTTGAAATAAATTCGTATATTTTTGTATTTAATGAAAATAAATGTTTATTCAATAAATAGTCATCGTTATGTGGAAAAAAAATCGTAATATTTTATTTTATCATTATGACATATTTAGTTCCTATCACAATCTGTTCTTTTCTGCATATTACTTTTACAAAATAACGTCGATGTTTCACATCTGCCAGGCGTCCCGTGACGGCTCATTTTTTTTTTAATATAGGTCACATTTTTCAAAAAATCTTCATTAAACATGTTGCCCTGTCTATTTATTAATAAGTCAAGCCATAACGTGTGCAAACCTGCCAAAATAGGTAAACAAACACAAATGGTTGTCGTCCAATTTAAATTTTCTCATACGCGTGATAATATTAGTTCTTATTTGAATGCAAATACGAGTCTTGGTAAAACTAAAACAGCGCATAAAACCTTTTCATTATTTTTTATGATTTTTTTTCTCTCAGAATTAGATTAATTGAATTAAAAATTATTTGGGGTGTCTGAGGTTTTGCGTGTTTAACGTTACACCTTATAGATGACAAACCAAAACGTGCCCAGGACGCCACGGTCACTACTACATGACAGAGTTATATACGTAATTAGAAGCTTGTCGCCGACTCGCCGAGGGTACGCTTTTGTTTTTTCGACGTAGCGTAGCTCTAGCACAAAGTACGTAAGGCTGCGTCGCACCCGAGCAAAGAGACTGCTTAGAACAAACCGCGATTTTTACCACGCACACATTGACATTACGTTTATAGGCATTCTCAAGCAGTTTCAAGCAGATTTCAGACTCGACTGTCACGTGTTGGCTACATGATTTTTTTTTTCTTTTTAATTATATTTTTATTGGCATACACAAGTTACAAATACATTAGTGAATCACTGGTGCCTGTGATAGGTAATTAAAACCTGTATTACAGGTCACCAGATTTCCACCTCTCGAATACCGTTGGACAATAATATTGTAAGAATACCAATATCCACTTACAATGTGGTAAAACAAACAAAAAAGTAAACATAAATTAAAAAAGAAAAAGATTAAAGTGTGAATGTGTGTGTAGTGTATGATTGTAGTGTGTGCTAGAGTAGTAATTTAGTTAGTGAAGGTGTGTGGGGTGTATGTTTGTGATGTTATGTGAGGGGTTGTATGCGTTTGTGATATTATGTGTGTGTGTATATATAGGGGGGTATGTCTGTGTGTGTTTGATATGGACAAAAAAAAAAATGAGGGACTGACATTTTACGACGAACAAGAAAATTTTGTTATAAAAATTGCAAAGAGTTGCAACCAGTGTCAATAAAATTTCATATTGACACAAATAAAACCTACAGAGTCAATACAGTAGCAGCCCTAGTGAGTCTGGCAAGTTTAAGTAATTATTTTTGAAGATGGCGGGAGCGGTCCTTCTGTACCCTCTATATTTTGTGACTCTATTCTCTAAAAAGTATGAAGCAAAGTACCTGTTTTCGACTGTCTGTTTCTCCGCTTACTACTTCTAAACCACGAAACGGATTTTGATACGGTATTCACTGTCATTTAGAGATTTTTTATTCAGAGTTTTATAATATGTACAGCCAGCATATCAAGTCATACCAAACTGTCAAAATTTGCCAATTGAATATGAACCTTATTATTTGTGATAAAGTTGAAAATCTATCAAAGAAAGTTGATGGTTTGTTGAAGCTTGATGTGCTGGTCTGTACATGCATATTATTATAGTACAGACAAGCCGAGAATTTCATAGATTTGCAATGACTTTATAACAGAACATATTGTTTAGTATCAGGGTGTATGACTCGGTTGAAGATACTTTAGCAGTATTTTAACGTGGGTAGTCAGAGAACCGCTAAATGACACAGATATACTAACTACCAAGGTATTATGACTCAGTTAAAGTCAGATAATCGATGTCCAAATATGCAAATCCAAATGCGGATGAAACCACGTTCATTCGCGATAAGCAAGTTCTATTAGACAATCATTAAAAGGTAAGAATCAATCATGTATCAATGAGCAATTTGAAGTAGGTACAGCTACAACATTGCATGAACAATCATTTTGTACAGTTTGTACAAACATCCATCCTATACGGAAGTGGGCAAGCTTGCGCAAAATGACTGGGGGCCAAGTCTGCTATTTTTATCATTTCGTCACTCCAACACGATCCCATTGTCATTTTGCTAAAAAATCGTAATCTGCTAAATTCATAATGGTCAATCATTGGTCGGTCGAAATAAAAGCAATGATTGCACAATGATGTTCTAATGGTAGGTCACTCACAGGATCAAAGGAACTGTCAAAATTTTAGCAGATTACCGCCTAAGTCAGTCATTAAGTTGTCATTTTGTACGAGATTGTCAGTGGTTGACCATTGGAAAGTCATAATGACGCCATGTTTGAACAAACTTGTCAAAATCAACAAATTATGAAATCAATGATAGACCATTCTGACACTATTGTAATAGCAGACTTGAGGCCCTGTTCATGCAGGCTTGTCATGCTTGCACATATGTGTGTACTTTTATGGTCACATATGGTGGGTTGAAAAATACTTCTAGAATGCATTCAATAAAAGGCTTCAGTCGTAATGCGTCATAGTATCCTTATTTCTGAGTACAACAGTCAGTTTGTCAAACCCTGTGGGGTGCCTCATCAGGTTCCACTAGTGGCGTTAATATATATTTTGTTTTCGATATAATTTTTTGTGTCAATGTGAGACCGATTTTTATGATTTTTGTTGTGTATTATTTGGTAGGTCTGAGAATAGATCGTAGGTTGTTTCTATACCCCTAGAGTCTATGTGATAAGGGTGGCCATTTTTTTTCATTACACCACCCGTGCGAAAGGATTGTTCTCTTAATAAAACTGAAATATTTAACTTAAATATTTTACCATACACCCTATAGGTGCTGAAATCCTAGTTCAAATTCGGAAGAAACTATGGACTAGGACCTCAGGACTACTTTTATTAGGGTGTCCAATAATATTTAAGTTTACTTTAAACCTGATGTGAGGCAAAACCACACCTCGGACACTTCATACAAAACTTGCAAAATAATTACCTATTACTACTACAAAACCAAATGACGTCTGTACACGTGCAAATGTGTGCGTGAATTTTAGTAGGGTTGAATCAGTTGGATGTCGTGGCGTACAAAATGGCGCGAAAAGTGCAGCGCTTTGCGTCGGGCGAACCGAACGACGACGGAACTACCCGAACGTTTCGAGCATTATTATGAAGTGATCTTGTCCGAGCGGTCAATTATTTATTTCTAATAAATAAAATAAATGATATTTGATTATGAATACTCGGATTTGTAATGACATAAAAGTAATATTATAATATTTATTATGTAAAGAGGTTTATTTATTCATCAATAATGGTAAATTAAGGTACCTAATTACAAAATATGGAATTCACGATCGCCCCGTACCATTACGCGGCAACGCAATGGGGCGACGCGACAAAGTTAGTGCGTAGGGTACTACTTTTCAATTCCAAGAATGAATAGAACGTGAAAGAAAGGGACATAAGTACATAACAAAGACAATAAAGAGAGAGAGCAATATTAATAGTTGGTAATGTTGGTATGTTATTATTACGGAAGTTTTAATTGTATTATTATAAAACGACGAAAACTTGGAAAATAAATGAATCATCGAGATTAAAACTAATAAATAAAACTTAAAACAAAATAAATCGCAAAATTGCGTGTTTGTGTCAGCAGTACCTACAGCGCTGCAGTTCTTACGATTTTGAGCGCCCTGGCTAAAGAGTCGGCGGTTAGCCCCTGTAAGTGCGGGGTGAGGGTGCGGTATCTGATATAGCGCGGGGAAGGGAGTGTCCCTTCTGTACGTAGTACTATTAAGTATTCTGTGGCAAAACTATGTATGTTTGGCAATACATTTCTTAAAGTAGAGCTACTTGGAAATAAAAGTTTTACTAGTTCTACTATTCGGGAAAAATCAAAAAGTAGTACTAGTGGTAACCAAAAGTCCCATTAGTTCTACCGTAGAACTGTGAACGAACTGCTAGAACAAGTGGGAATAAAAAGTCCCATTAGTTCTTCTACCATGGAACTGCGAAAGAACTAGTAGAACTAGTGGGAATAAAAAGTCCCATTAGTTCTTCTACCATGGAACTGCGAAAGAACTAGTAGAACTAGTGGGAATAAAAAGTCCCATTAGGGAACAACCCGTGCTATGAAACTTGTTTTTTTTTTTTTTTGCTTGGTAAATAGCTAACTACTCGTAGAAGTGACGTCTTAAAAGTATGTCAATTGATTGGTGGTTTCATCTACCCACGCTATTTTAACATTCAAAGTTAGGTAAAGGATTATGTTAAGTTGAAACTTAGTTTTACAGCGTGAACGTGTTCAATAAAGTTTCCTGTATCGTAACTTACGTATTACGGACAGATACTGAGTGGGCAATACGACTAAGTAATAAGCTATAAACATCATAAGTACTTCCTGACATCACAATTCTATTTATAATAGTGTCAGAATTGCTTTTGTTTTATGAAGCGATTAATATTAAGTACCAGTGTGTCTATTCTGTTACAATCTTCATCGGTGAACACCTAGGTGAAGTGAGCTGTCATCCGTACGTCTGTTTTGTCAATCCTTAGCATCGGGACGGATGACAGCTCACTTCACCTAGGTGTTCACCGAGGGAGATTGTAACAGAATAGCACTGCAGGGGAACATTATCGTGGAGAGGTTGGATGGATTAACTTATAATAATCTTGTAGCTAACTGCATATAAAACCGGCCAAGTGCATGAAAGGTTCCGTATTATTACCATACCATATTAAGAATGACCAAAACACACCAAAAAAAACACGTGAAGTACACAAAGTACATATACCATACACGAAAAAACAGCCCAAGTGGGAATCAAATTAGCACAAGGTTTTCCCGTACTACCGTACAATATTTAACTCATAAGTAGTCTTATGTAGAGCTTTTAACTTCTTTTTTGTTTCGTTTTATGTATGGGGAACCATCAATTTAAAGGAGATGTTTCAAAATATATGGAGCCTGGGCCCAGTCCTTGTACACCATACTTAATAATAGGGAAACACATTTTAAATAGTTCTCAACTGTCCAATTACTTTAAAATAGCTTTGTGAGCAGGTAAAACACAAGAAATTGCACTTGAAATGGCAACACACAACAAAAAAACAGTAATGGCGGGAAGCTGTCATTTTGATTGATTAATGACGTTTGACATTTATAATTCTGATTTTCTGCGTCGATTTGTGGATAGCCAGGTAAACAGATGGGAAAGAAACGGTGTTAAATTCAAAAAAACGAAAGGGCGGTTGTTATAAAGTACTCCAGAAACTAGAAACAAAACGAGATGAAAGTGACTGATGTGACACTGACAACTGACAGTTCTCTTTCTGTGATCAATGATCGATCTATGGTTTATAGAATAGCAAAATCTGAGTGACGCCATGTTGAAAATCCATAAAAAATATTGTTAAATTATCAATTTACTACCACAACAGTATACATTTAAATGAATTATCTGTATTTGTCCCGGATTCTACGGATTTTTCTCTTTCTCTTTTCTTTGAAGTGGTGTACATAGAGTGGGCCCATTATGAAACATGTCCTTTTTACTTTTATTTATTTTTATTACTAGCAACCCGTCCCTGCAAACTATACGTAAAAACCCGTTCTCATGAATCACTGTATCTATTGCTGAAAACTACATTAAAATCCGTTGCGTAGTTTTAAAAGATCTAAGTGTACAGACAGCGGGAGCTACTTTGTAAAGAAAGATAAAGATTATTTCTTGATATAACGACTAGTATTACTACACACTCTGTGATAATTTATTTATTTTTAAAGTTTATGTACTATCGTGGTCACACCCGCCTGGCCACCACTAAGTTCATTTTTGCTTGCACTCAAAAGATGGAAGCGCTCTCTACCCCGCCCGTTGACCTCGCAGGCGCCAAGGGATTTTTTTTTAACTGAGCAGGCGGGAAAGTCCGCGATAGTACATAAAAAAACACTGTACAACGGCGGTATAATGTCTACCTATTACAAAAAGATACCGCATAGTGACAAAGATACGGACGGCCGATGGGCGAGAGCAATAGGGCGGTATACTGCACCCTAAAAAGCCTACACGACAAGTGAGCTATTACATTAACAATTCATCATGTCAACCTTCAGACGCCACTAGTGGGCATAGGTCTCCCCCAAGGGGGGGTTAAGCCGTAATCGCCATGCTCGGCCGATGCATGTTGGCGACATTAACAATTACCTTATTATTATTAGGCGGCTGCATGCCCCGGTCCTGGTTGCAGGCGCTGACGAAGGCCGCCAGCAGTCGCTCGTCCTCGCTGGAGCGCCAGCCCAGCCAGCCCACCTCGGGCTGCGACGAGCGCGCGATCACGGCGCCGTTGGTGCGGTGGCGCCACACCACGGCCGGCACTCGACGCATCGCACGAAACCTGGGCGGGAGACAGATGTTGTTAGGTAGTTCAACTCATCTGTGGCAGTGACGTTAAAGCTGTATGATTACAAGCGGACGCACAGATGAGTTGTACTATTACAACATGAACGGCTTATGGTATGGAACCAAGGCCGCGTCCAGACGTCGACAGAAGGGTTTTAAAAATCAGAGGTATCAGAGCAGATTGAAAGATTAAGCAATAAATAAAAATACACAAATAATGTATTATTTTTCTCGAGAGAGTCCGAGAAAAGACACTCAATTTCACCCAAATGTCCTGGCCTTTTGAAGATTTTGTCCGGCGTTGGCAGTTTGTTGACGTTCCATATAAGTAGGGCTTATAATTCAGAACTGATAATTTTTGATCCGAGCGCCGCGTCGGTCGTGTGGGCTTAGGACCTCGGATCAAAAATTATCAGTTCGTTTTACAATATGGCCTACAGGGTTGTAATTTTCTGATAGACAACCTATATGGGTATCCCCCTACCCTTTCATAGTTTTCCCCCAAACACTACCCCACTAGAGATGTCAAAATCGTCACTGTTTGGTTACTGTTAGAAAACCCAGCAGCAGAGCAGAATCTGTGTTTGAGACAAAAAACCATTTTTTATTTCATCTCCAAGTTCTGTAGTACTTACCTCGCAACAGAGTCGAGGTCTTCATCACAGATAGACGCGGGCACTACAATGAGGGGTGGGTACGAGGGGCACAACTTGTACTCCGCGTTAGCTGCCGTGACCCGCCACGCGCCCTTCGAAGTGAAGCCTAATCGCTCCACCTGTGGACAAGCAACAGGTTAGTGTGGATGGAAAGGGAACAAATAAAACGGTTTGAAGCAATTTGAAGGGGCAATTTGGCGGGCGTTTAAATAAAGAATGGGATTTATAGCGAGGCGCCTTTGAGAAAGTGTGCGAGCAAGAAGCAAATAGCGAAAAGATGATATTATTAAAATCATTCTTGGTATTTTTATTTAATTGAAGACTTCTAGAAGGTCTACTAACCTACAATTGGTTTTTGATTTGGCTTTTTTCTTAAAGAGCATTATGGTGTACTTGAAGAGAAATAAGGTGTTTCACATAAAAGTACCAGGCAATAATATGTAACGAAGGAGTTACTTACTTCAGGACCAAACCAATGCCTCTGTGGTGACTGTGACGCCCTCATCAATGCTCTGTGCACTGAAGAGGGCGGCTGTTCCTTCGCCCACGCTGCGTATGCTGCAGCGAAAGTCTCTTGAACGGATCCTATAGGGGCGAGCGCGGTGTTCAACCGCCTCCACCATTCTATACATTGATCCCCTGTGTTAAATGAGCATCTAGAACAAAAGGCATATTTTTCATTATCATCATCATCTTCCCAAGTTACTTGTGGTCGGCGCAACATGTTTTCTTCTTCCATTCCGTCCTGTCAATCGTAATGCTTTCACTGACACCCTTTTCATTCATATCAATCTTCCCACAATCCATCCATTTTTTCTTTGGCCTTCCTCTCCATTTCCATCCATTCATTCCAAAGGAATATTAAAATTTGTCAATGAGCAAAATTTCTTGACTCTGACTAAACAACCTGTTGGGTACCCAATTTCCAAATGCGTGAAGAGCGCATGAATAAGGATGCTGTCAACCCAAAACTGATTCGGCTATACCCAAAAACCACACGGTAACATTGTAAGCGTATTATCTATTTATAAATAAAAATGTACTGGTTCACGAGTAGGTAGCAACAACAGATTATAAACATTAGTGGCTTTATCTTATTATTGAAGGAAAATTTACATGTCCGCTTTCTTTAGTAGCTATGTGTTTATCAGTCAGTACCCTCATTTTGGTGGAACGGTAATCGAATTTAAAATCAACATTGTTTAGTGTTCGACAATATCCGTTCCTGGGTAATTATTATGGACTTTTGTACTCTTAAACATAGACAAATGACTTCATAGAAGATACAAAATAAAGTATGAATCTTTTTAAATATTGAATACTTAGCACGTTTTTTGTTCAAACAAGATAATTATTTTGCCTTGTAGGTATTTACTGTGGGATATTTACCTATATGAATATTTTATAACTTTGTATGTAAACACTAGATAAGTAAAAACGATTATAAAATACTTAAAGAACTATCTAATCAGTACTTGAACAAGTAATAAGTACAATATTATAATATATTTTTTCAACACACTTGCTCATAAAATGGCTCTAATTTCACCGCAATTAGGCACATAATGACACCTGTAATCAAACTGTGACTTTTTCATTGTTATTATTCACAAGTGAGGTAGAGGGTTTTTTTTTTTTATTGTATTGGTTGAGTTGCTTTGTTCTTAAAAAAGTTTCGATACAAAAAAGATCGTGTTCAATAGTACAAATAAATTAATGTACCTATTGGTTGCTCATTTCATGCAACTTCGTATTTAAATAGATAATTTCACTTAAACGTTTTTAATAAATAAAACTTTCACTTTTGTTTTCTCTGTAATAAAGAAAACTTTGAATTCCCCATTTTGTACGTGGTTACGTAGAACGCTATCCGCGAAAAGACACAAAAAAGAAACCTCATTCTTTTAGTCTATGGCCGATCGCCATTGTTTGATGCGCGCGCATAGGAAAACTGATTAATTTTTCCCGCCATTGCGAAAAAAAATTCACAAATCGTTTTCACTGTTGAAAATGGTTTTTTAGAATAATTTTCTTCACAAGTGTGTTGAAAAGCGTCGTATGCATGATTACCGTCCTCGGCTCTCTTAAGACCCTCACCTAACGGCTTGGGTCTCTCAATGGCGCCTCAGCGGTAATCACCAACATTACACACTCTTGTACCATAATGTACTATTATGCTAGAAGAGCTCAAATGTTCATTTGCACAGGTATATTTGTTTCCTCAATTTTTTTTTTTTTGTATATGTGGCAGTTGCAAGTACCAAGCTATCATAATACGCAAGGATACTAACTTGAGTTGTCTTCCGTTTTTGCAGAGCACGATCAAATGAAGCAGGTCTCGTATCTCCAGTGCGTCGATGAGACGGAGCGGGATGGACGCGCCCGGGCCGTTCCGCCGACGAGGCTGGACGTGGAGACGATAGTTGGACATGGCGATAGTTCCGCCGTCCGCTGTTCGACCCACCCACTGCCAAACAAAAAGTAAGATTTTAGGTAGATTCTCAGAAAATGGAATATGTATTTTGGGAAGACGTAAACCCGACGCGTCATGGTTGTTTATTAAAAAATGCTTTGTTTTGGTCTTAAGTTAACTGTTGCCACAATACATATTCATGATTCATTTATCACGTGCTCAGCACGATAGACTCTGATAACATTTTCCTCTGTCATACCCCACTTGACATAAGCACATGTCTATTTACGCAAAGTAGTACTATTTTCGCAAAACTGCAGTTTCATATCACCGTCAAAGTGCACGCTTTGGGCTGATAACGCCGCAGTCAACGACCTACCAGGAATGCAGAACTAGAACAGAGCTAAACATTATCGGAACGTCATTGCGGTTCGTTCAACCCGATGCATGCGGCCTGCTGACCTTTTAGGCCACTAGCCGTTTTAGTTACTTAATACTTGTGTGTTTTATCTATTTGTTACTATTTTGCTGCTTAATTATTGACATGCACTTTAGACTAGGAAATACGGTAGTTTACAGACGTGTTTGTAGCACATTTATCATGGAATCATTAAGACGTCAGGTCTGTTGAAGAGGTTGCGGCAACCGTGTAATGATGTTGTGAAACCATACCGTACACAGCGCGTTTATGACGGTAACAAAACGTACATTAAACTGCGATTACTACAATTTTCATTTCAAATTGCCTGATTCGTAGTTTCCCGTAACCAAGTTGTTATTACCAAAAAAACGCCTTCAACAAGCAAAAATTGTTGAAATTGTGAATTGATTGAGTAGGTCTGCCGTCATATTGCTACAATAAATGTCTGCATTCAAAGCGATTAGAAAATAATTCTCCCTATAAATACATAGCTATATTTTCCTTATAAAATATATTTACAACTTTATTGTTAAAGTTATAAATACATTTACGTATCTCTGGAAATGTCCTCGAATGTGTTGCGCTGTGCTCATAAAGAGAAAATAGGCACTTTAGAAAATGAGACTTTGGAATGTGGTTTGCCGAGTTATCTATCACACATCATGCCTGCGTCACGGATGCCTATTCCCTGGCTCCAGCTAGTGGGAATATGTAGAACGCGTTCTAGAGTCCATACCTTCTCCTAATTCATATAGTCTTAGTACCTCACCTGCACAAACTCCCCACATATAGGTGTGAACCCAGCATCCAGGCCCGGTTCATCGTAGTGTGTTCGCAGACGAGGGTACAGATCGGCAGCACGCACGCGGTGCGGCGGCGGTTCTGGTTGCGGCGGTGCGCGGTACCGCTCGCGGTCACCCATCTCGCTTGTCGATGGCACTACCACCTGGGGACAAAGGGAAATTACTTTTAGTATGAGCCAGATGCCAATTTATTGAAGATCGGTACAGCATGTCTTTTTCTCCATACATCATCTCTATCAGCCGTCATCCCGATAGCCAAAAATACTTTCAAACACCTTAGGTACATTAATCCTGGACTAATTGGCTAGAGTTGTCCATAAACACATCATAATTATATCACAATAGCTCCAATGAAGTGCGACCGTTGGCACTTAGAAAGGACAATGCCAGAAACTCTATAGAACTTTGCCCCACTCAATAAAAGTCATGTGCAATATGTAGCATCTTACTGTTTATTTATTGCGGTAACTAAACATTAGTCTTAGTGACTGTAGAACTTGCGGTTTCCGTTTAAATCTAAAAACAATAATGACATTGATTATAGGTTAAATTGTATTTTAGGTGAAATGAGTTTGTATTTTGTGGGTAGGTATTTCGTAATCCGCAAGTTCTAAAGAAAAACAATTTAGTATAGAAAGGTTCTATATTCATTACAATTATTTTCATTAATTTACTTTTTCTGTATATGGGTGGGGCAGGATCTGGCATTGTCATTTCAACGAAATACATTAGTGGTTTGGTACCTATGCAAGAGACTTCTAACCAATGCATTGATAACAGCGGAAATATTGTTTCAAGACGAACTGGAGAATTTAATTTTGAAATAATTAAACATTTATTTACTCTCCATCCGCATAATACCTCGAGAAGGCCAGAGATATTGAGACACGTCACATCCGACATAGCCACGTACATGCTCAGAAATATTTGGAATAACAAATCTATTGAACAAATTAATGAACAATCGTTTATGAATTGTACACACAATAAGCCACAAGGTCGAATTAAAATTCAACACGTAAACTAAAATGTAAACGGAACAAATTATTTACTAATAAAGTATTGATCAGAACATTTGGAACGCGTTCACTTTTGTATTCGGTTATTGTCTAACTGTTCCTATAATTTGATAGCAGCTCCTTCCAGTCAGTAAGATGGCCCTAAGGAATACTACAAGTGCGAGCGGGATGGTAGGACACTTTCTCTTTCTGTATTTGTGTATTGATACGGTATCTATGTCTACAAACAGGGTTCTTGTATTTCCCAGAAATGTATGGACCTTATCAAGAAATGTGTGGAATATGTTCAGGGTCCAACAGTTGCACTCTGTAAACAACCGGTATTTTTTGAAATTTTTCACAGATTGCCGGCTGTTTTGCGTGACTACGTAGAAGCAGGATCGTAGCCAGTTAAAGGCATAGATAAGATAGATATCAGCCTATCTTTTCCCTCTCTGTATTCTCATACAGAGAGCAGATCAGCATTTTTCCTATATAGCCTCTCGGCTATATAGGAAAAATGCTGATCTTCTATTAGACCACCTCCCTGGAGAGATTGAAAGCCGACCAGAAAATAGGAAAACATACTAGGGTTTATTTACATGAATGCGTTAGGACACGGGTTTAAGATTCTGCATAAGTTATGGTGACAGATTTCCAGTTCATCGTTTATTTATGCAACATCACAATAACTAATCGTACAGTGGCCTTTTACATCTTAAACAAGATGAAAAGCTAAGTTTTAAAATACTTAGGTAAAGATACTGTTTATGTTTTGATTTCATTCGGGATCAAATTATGGAAAAATACCCTTTTATGAGCTTCAATCTATTCTTTGAAAATACAGAGTGAAAATGTTATCTACGAAACATCATTTAGTAAAAGGCCATTTAAAATTAGGAATGTCTGGTAAAATTGTTCAGTATAATATCATAACTTTCGTTACATAATGGCATGCACTATTGCGATGCAGTTAACTTATTAAATTCCTAAATGCATAACCAATACATAGGTATTATGTAAAATGCGCTGTACGTGAAGTTATGCTGCCTTGGTATCTTTTATCGCTGGTATTATAATAACCAAAACGCTTGAATGTCGTATCGAATCATAAATAATGATCATGCGTGCTTGAAGTGCCACCAGTGTGGTGGCACTTCGAAACCTCTTGGTGGAATGTGGTTACTTCTGAGGGATTTAATTTAACAATATGCGTTACAAAACCTGTCCAGTTAATTGGCTAATTGGTGAATGTTGTAGTAAGTTTATTTAAGTAATCCTTACCAATTTTACTTACTTAAAAACGACAATTATTTCAACATTGAAAATGAGAAACAAAAAAAGCCGTTACCGCTACCAGGACTGCAGAAAGAAGTACCTAAGGTATCATATCTATCTAGTGTGACTAATATTATTTTAAAATATAGTTAAACTAGTTTTAATTTCCCGACTACATACACCAGGAGGGTTATATTAAAAGAGTTAATGTTTATTTGCTTTTTGTTTGTAGGATGTAATCTCAGGAATCTGGATGAACTGGTCACAAGAAAAACAAAAAATGTTTTACTGATAGAACAGCTACACCATTGCCAAATGTCACAGGATAACTTTTATGGTTTAATATGACGTCCCGAGCAGTAGATCGTCCTCCCTCTATATTCACGACCAAAACCTACCTTGGTCCTTCAAGCCGAAGAATTGACACAAACAAATACACTTCTAATAACGTGTATAACAATCCACTTTCCAGCCGATTTCCTTTGGCAAAGCGATCACTTCTTCAAAACTTTAAAAGTTGTTTGTAAATGACTGTAACTTTAAAAGTTGTTTGTCAAATCGCGTCTCGAAGTACTTATCAAAGAATTCAACATATTTATCCTCAAACCTCAGGCACGTGATGAAAATTTTAAAAGTAAAGAAAACCCACCGTTTCCAGCCATTGCACATACTTTATGGCAATTCACACTCAACACACGCCCATACTGCATACCTGTCCCTCATTGGATACTACAGAACACGTTAGAAAGCGACCTTGCGTTACCTAACTTGCCACTCATGCGCATTACGTACATACACGTACTTTTAAATGCTTGTAAATTCTACAGAGTAGCTAATGGCCACCAAGGACGGAATTCAAAGGTCAGTCCATTAAATTCTGCATTTTTTTTAATTATAATTGGAATGTTATTTACTTCCTTGAGACTTTGAGATACCAGCGCCATTTTGTTAATTATCTGTTTATCATTGTTATTTATTTACTTAAGAATTTACGAGGATGTGGATGAGGTCGAATTTTTCCCTCAATCGTGTAAGGGTAAGTGCAGACAGAGCCGCAATTTGCTCAAACAGTTATCACTTATTTATTTGACTAGATTTTACACGCGACATCGTCTATAAAAGTCTGTCATGTACCTAGTCGTGACCGTAGCGTGCTGGACACATTTTGGTTTGCCATCTATACATGACTGTGGCGGTCAACAAGTTAAATAAAGTCCTAAATTACCCCAGGGAAACACAAAAATGGAATAAAAAATATCCTATGTGGTTACATCAATATCTACATGTATTGTATGCATCGATCACTTAGTGATCGATGATTGTATGCCAAAGAATCATAGCGAGATCTATACATTCATTTGTAAGTAAAAAAAAAAAAAAAATATAGGGTTTAAAATATTTTCAAATGTGAAGAATATATTACCAGGAGTTGATTGATATACTTACCATATTTTTTAACCGCATGATTAATATATTACGAAATGAAAATAACACTTTTTCGATTCAACTCGATCTCCATTTTGTGTTTATAAAAATAAGAAAGTGACAAGCGATGTTAACGGATCTATTAAATTGGCAGACAAGTAATGTGACAAGTGTGTGGAAAAAAAATCATTATAAATTTGTGACATTATTTCCCATAAAACAATGCAATTTCAGTGTAAGAACTGCGAAACGGCGCCTGTCAGTGTCACTGTTACTGTCAGTCGCCGTTTCGTTCCGAAATAATGACCTTTTCGTTTAACTATTCACTTATTTTGCGGGGTTTTAAAAATATTGTAAATGCCTGAAGATAGGTATCCAAGAATATAAGAATTTGAATTTCAACTTCTCTAAATATCTTATGTTTTTTTGTACAAATACTGCCATGATTCTTTCAGCTGGTTCTGTTTAGCGTTTAAACCGTGAAAGAGTAACAATATCCATCCATTCTCACAAACTTTTGTATTTATAACATTTGTAGGATTATGAACTAAAACATCTAACAAATATTGATGAAAAATGTGTGCAAAATATAATGGCACAAGTACGGCAATTTTCAACTGTATTTGTGACGTATTGGTTTTTTTAGCCGCCGCTCCTGGCTGTCATTTATAGATCTTTGACAGTCGTCCGAGGTCAGAAAGTCTGACAACCAGTCTTCCCAAAGGCTATCGTGTTACCCAGTAAGTGGGTTGTGGACGTCAGATTGGCAGTCGCTTCATGTAAAACGCGAAACCGTATTTTGCTTCCCCGAGTGCGAACTACCCAAGGTAAAAAAACCTTGACATATGAGGGAGTAAAAATGTATAATTGCCCAAGGACATAAAAGAGTGCAAATTCGTTCAACATATGTAAAGCAAAACTAAAAAAAATACATACTTGAAACCATCTTACCGAATTAACTAGTCACAAGTTTAATAATGCTTTTGGAGACTACAATATAATACTTTTTGTTTTTTGTTTTTTTTTTTATATTGTTATAGGCTTGCGTTTGACCGCAACTCACCTGATCTTAAGTGATGATGCGGCCTAAGGTGGAGCACGCTTGCCTAGAATAAACCGGTTCACTCGTGCCTTGAAGATACCCAGATTATATGTATCGGGGAATAGAGAGGCGGGCAGTGAATTCCACAGTCTGGCAGTACTACTACAATTTACCTGTAAGTATTGTGACATCGGAACCGCAGTTTTACAAATTGTAATTTTGTCGGAATACCCTTTGGATCAGTAAATTAGTCTACTACTTTTTAACATAAAACTGTTTTAAATCATAATAATTGCAAAATCTGAATGTCGAATGCATGATTAATTACTTAGAATTTAGTCTGTTCTCAGTCAAGTCAAATGTAAATTTCTTTATGAGAATAAAAGTCTTTAACGACAAAACACTGTTAATCAGCTGTATCCGGTTAGATTGGATGCCGAGCCCAACATAGTTGGAAAAAGGCTAGGCAGATGAGTTTTGTGACATATTTTTGTAAGTTTCATGAAATTGGCTTTGATATTCAGTCTTCCTATGGTCACTGTTGCTGTCCATTGATTGTTGCTAGATGTATGTATGTCTGTATTCTGTGTCGATTCTCCCATGCAAGTCATCCCCCTCTCTTCTATAACCTTTAAATTGTTATTTTTAATATAAAATTAGCTAATGGGCAGGAACGGGCTTGCCTTACAGGTACGGAAACACTTCGTGACAGAACATGTAAATAAGTTTAAAGTATCTACGAAATGCAAATGGCCGATGGTACCTACCTACTCACATTTTGTACAATATTTGCTTTGCTTCATATATGTAAATGCATGTACTTTGGCAGTGTCTCATACTCCAAGTACCAGGAAAGCATATCTAGTAAACAGAAGTAACTAAACAATTTTGCAAGAATTGTCAGGTTTCTCCTATAAATTTCGACAAACAAGTTGTTTTGTTAGTGCTGTGCAAGCTGTGAAGCTTACACTTAGGTTCAATAAGTAACACACAAACGGACACAACGCTATCTTCTTGTTAGGCCCGGACTCCACCGAAGCAGAGATGTCTCGTAAATGACCAATGAGACACTGTAAATTGCGTTGAAACTAAGCGGTAAGATGTGAAAATAACGCAAGCCGATTGGTTGTTCGAGACATCTCCTCTCCTCTCCGCTCCGGTGGAGGCCGGGCCTTAATCTTTAAGATCAAGAATGTGCTTTCTTGTATCTTGAGTACTAACAGTATAGTGAGTTTACACCAAAACGTTATGCGCGTAACTACTTTTCAACTATTTTTTTTATAAGATCTATATAAATAAAAAACATTTTACAAAAAAGAGACATAACACACATGACTTTAGTTTCGGAAGTCGGTGGCTTTTTCTGTTTGTTTTGTATTGCATTACTTATTATTATGTATCTGTATTTATTTTAAGTCGGTCAAAAAAAACACAGGGAACGTAGCGGTTATCAATATATATATTATACTGTATGCGAAAGTGAGTTACTTTGTTTGTTACGCTTTCACGGCTAAAATGCAGAACCGATTTTAATAAAATTTGGAACAGACTAAGCTTGAACCCCAAGGAAGGATATGGGTTACTTCTGGACCCGCAACTTCGTCTGTATCTGTGATATTCGACATTTTTTTATTGGCCCAATTGTGTCCCACTCCTGGTCAAAGGCCTCCGTCCATACCTTCCATCTTTTGACATTTACGTTTCTTAATCTGAAAGTATGTTTGTTATCTTTTCACGCCTAAACCACTGAACCGATCATCCTGAAAGAATCATGGCAGGATTTGTACAAAAAAATAAAGATGATTAGAGAAGTTGAAATTCTAATTCTTATACTCTTGGGTACCTAAACAGTATCTTCAAGCAATTACAATATTTTAAAACCCCGCAAAACAAAAGTGGATAGTTTAACGAAAAGCTCATTATTTCAGTACGAAACGGCGACTGACAGTAACAGTGACACTGGCAGTCGCCGTTTCGCAGATCATACACTGAAATTGCATCGTTTTAAGGGAAATAATGTCACAAATAAAGATTATTTTTTTCCAATCATTTGTCACATCACTTGTCTGCCAATTTCATAGATCCGTTAACGTCGCTTGTCACTTTCTTTTGTTTACAAACACAAAATGGGTATCGAAATAAAACAAAAAAGTGTTATTTTCATTTCGTAATATTTTAATTATGCGGGGGTATATCAATCTACTCCTGGTAATGTATTCTTTATATTGGAAAATATTTTAAACCCTCTAAATTTTTTTTTTTTTCATACAAATGCATGTATGGATCTCGCCATGATTCTTTTGAATATACGTTGTCAGGTGTACAGACACGGACATAGGGCAACTTTCATCCGGGAAAAAAGTACTGAACCCGAGGAAAACAACTTTCGAAGCATGATTGAATTATATTATTACAAAGTAGTGTACAATTCGAATTGATTGTCAAATTCTAAATTAACGCGAGCGAAGCAGCGGGCAAAACCGAATAGTTAATAAATAAACACACATAATCGATAAAGAATACAGTACACATGGCTACACATCAAGCTATACATTTCCAGTATACGCTGATCTCGAATCGTATAGAATTCCCATACAATAAGAGGTCAGCTTATACTGGAAAAGCATAGTTTGATGTGTAGCCGTGTGTACAAACGAAACACTAACGCAAGATAATTAGTGGTTAATTAATGTATGACTTCGACAGCGATACCAACGACTCGCGGCGGTAAATGACCTAATTTGACCACAACTATTCTGTTCGGAGCTATTATTAATTTTGACGTCTATTGAGCAATGGCTATTGATTGACTGAACTGATTATAATACTGAATTCATTACCGTAGCAAAGACTTTGTTTATTAATAGATTTATTTAAATAAAAATAAAAAAAACTGGCGCATCGTTAACGATTTATGTATGTACATTTATTAATATTAATAAGTATTGAAATGCAATAGAATCAATATTAATATTTCAAAGAGGTAAAGTTCGTAGCTTCAGTGGTTACCTCCTACTTCCTACTTCCAAGGACTGAAACTATTCATCCGATAAAAAAAATCATTGATAGGAAGCTTCACTAATTTACTGCTGTGGTGGATGTGTGTCAGCTTCCGCTGTATACACCATAAATCATCCTATGACACACATCTACTAGTAGTGAATTAGTGAAGCTTCCTATCAGTGTTTTTTTTCACATCCATAATAAACTACAGCAATAGCTTCTTTTTTCTTATACCAAAAAGTACCATCAAAATTTTCAAGTGGACAACAAAAAACATCCAGAGATCTTGTCCTCGGTCGAACCGTTTTCAATTGACGATCTTCCATGCATGCGGCAATTGATTTTGAATTTTTGATATAAGATAAGAACTGAATAACATGGTCTACCTATGTATTTACAAAGTATTCCTACATTTATTTGCATCTATTTAATAACATGGCATCTCTCACATAATAACTTATACTTCGTTAGAGCCAAGCTCCACTTTCCATCACATGCCTAATTGGTGCAGCATTCCATAGTAATGACGTAATCATCCGCGGGCGGTTCACACGAGCTCAGCATACAACGTACATGGCCTACGACTATGATTCATCTACAGCGATTGCCTATTAAAGCCGTAGCGTTATCATTTAAGCTCGCATTTCAAGTTGTGTACCTGGATGACTTAATTATTTTTTTCTTCTTCTGATATCGGAATGCGAATTTCCTAAGAATCCCTATGTTTTTATTATTAACACAATATAGCTTAGCACTAAAGGCTTATTGGTGAAAAAGTAGCTTCTATTAGCGAAAGAATTTCCAGATTCGGACCATAAAAAATAAACTTTTCTTTTATAATAAAATTTTAGTGCGTAGATTTCATGGCTCCTGTAAAACATGATCTGGTAAGGATTGTATGAAATACAATGAGAAATTAAATGTTGCCTAATGAGATTTAGCGACATTAAAATATTAAACCACTGTGGGAGTGCGCCCACGGTTCTTTTAGCGCATTCACCCTCTGCAGTTCAATGAACACAAACTTTTGCGCAACAATGGAAGCAGACATCCAAAAAACTAAAAAGCTTTTTGTTTGCACTAACCAAACGTGACCAACTATTACAGCCTTGCCTGTCGTTACATAAGAAAGAAAATAGCGAACATTTCTTGGAGATGAGATAATCAAGTGTGTTGTTGACCGTATGACAACAAAAACTGAATCGAAATTGTTACTGTATTTTTTGTTGAACAGAACGTAACGTTAAACAGTTTCTTTGTTGTCTTTTAGGGCGCTGAAGCCAGAATCAATTGCGATGTTTTAAAAGGAGAGTAAGTACAGATACTTTTTAAACACCGAAGTATAAATAAACAAAGCTTACTGTTCAAAACAGAAACAAACTCCAGTACTAAAGCATGGTCGTAATCATTAAAACAGTCATCAATGCCGCGCGGGTGGCCTAAGAGCCAACTACTGTACTAAACTAACCAACCAAGTAGGAAAGTCCCACTGGTTACTATTAACTTTTATTGAACAAGGAGACCCATACATATGGTTGGGTTAATTCTAATAGTTGAATTTGAAGCGTAGGTCGTTCACCTCGTGTGTCGATGGATGGTAAACATCGGAAAAAAACTCACCGCCTTTGAGGAGCACCATAATTGGTATAATATATTCTAGAATGTTTCACACAGGTACAATCCACACATTATACACCTTTAATTAAAACAGGATCTTGCGTCAATGTTTTTCGTTGTGTCCTTGAAGGAATTGCTTTTGTATTAAAATTTTAACAACGTAGTACCGAGGTCGTTGCCTTCCATGATTTTCTTTTACTTACTTATGTTAAAAAGCTTTTTAGGTGTTTACAGAATATCATCAACGAAATATATGTTTTTGAGTAGGTACCATTTCTATATAGGTACTGAGTAGGTACATTCATATACATACTCAGATCAATTATACTTATCGGATTTTGGGGATAACATCATTGATATAAAACTCAATGTACCTATATATAACATAGAGTTAAACGAAAACACGGAGGTATAATTAATGGCTATATAATGGTTTCTGAAAGAAATTCAAAATCCATTGCATTATTAGTTTGAAACATTCCTCTGGTCGATACGATAGCGTAAATAAAGCAATACATATTGATGAATTATCAAAATTAAAGGCGTTGGTTTCTGTTGTAAGTGTTATATACAATTAAGCTACATTCTGTTAATACAACACAATTCTGTTAATTCATTAACAGAATTTCTCACCGACTTTAAGCCGGAGCTTTAAAATACCAGAACAGCATAACAATTAGTTAGTGTGAAAATTATGAATGAACTGTGGTGGAAATGAATGAATGAAATAAACAGCACTGAAGTGTTAACGGTAACGGTTAGCTAGACAGGCATAATCTTCAAACGATATTACCTATAATGGTTTTATTGATAACATTCTAGTTCCATATAAATTATCCAAGACAAATCGATTACTTACATAGGTTTGTGGGTACCTATTTTTTCAATAACGTTCAACTATTTTTTTGTAAACGTGTTTTCTTTTTTACATTATAACGATTTTTTAAAACAAAGCATTATAACACGTCATTTGAGAAATATAAAAATACTCTTGAATACCAAATTACCAAATATGATAAACAAGGTCACATTCACATACATATTGACATTATTTTAAGTTTCATATGTTTCCTGACACAGCAGCAGAGTTAGTACTCTGCTGCTGTGTCCTAGTGGGAAGCATGACTTGTAAAGTCTTCTGGAGTGCTTTTAACTACGTCAGTGCTGCAATTGACAGATCCCCGACCCGACGCTTTCAAACGGTGGCATTAGGCAATCGCATCCGCGGAAGGGGCAAGCCTTCGGTTGCCACAACGTAAAGCGTGACTAATGCAACTGTAGTGTGCGTAGGAGATAGAATAAGGTCGTTTGAGGTTAACATGTGGACATCATCAGCTAACGTCTGCGTGTTGCAGAATTATCACACAACTTGTGCTTATTTAGGTAATATCGTTGGTATAACACATGATATGGCTTGCAAAGAGACAATTACATATCAGTAGATATTAGTCTCGAGTAGTAATGTGAAACAAAGGCACAACACAAAGACTCATTAAAAAACGAAATAAAAAAGAATATAACCTAATTTAACAACACTAAATTGTCTATTATGACTATCTCTTTGTTTTAAACGTGTTCGCAACTTCACAAGCCCACATATACGCTGGACTGGAATAGGTTTTGATAGTGAAACTGATAGTGAATGAAAGGAGCGTTCATTATCCATTCATTCAATCATTCATGTCATTCAACCCTGCTCGAGGCCGTGTGTTGCATTGAAACTTTGAAAGGCCCATTCAAGGTTTAGTACTAACATTTGTAGGTGTATTATGAATTCCTGGTACAAACTACAAATTATTGGAACACGTGACGAAGATAGAAGTTGCGTAGTAGCTCATATTACATGTAGCCAAGTAGCAACATGCAGAAGAGTGATAGACTTTTGTGTGTCACTCTTCATTTCAAACAACAATGGATTAAAAAACTTCCGGCGTTTGCAACTATGGGCAGTATTATCTGTTCGTGCTCATGTGATCCTGGTTGAATGCATCTGTGACGTCCATGACGTAATGACAAATTGCTTGGCAAGATGTTCAATAACATTAAAAGTTATGTAGATCTAAAAATAACTACTGGCCACACGTTTCGCAACTAATACTTTCATAAAATATAATCTAAATTGAAATGATCACTTACAAATATCAAATAATAAGTAATTGTTTGATATTCTTTACTGGGCCGAGTTTTTACGATCTTTATAGGTAAGATAGTGAAGAACTAATTATTGTCCAAAAGGTTGGTTGACACTTTCCGTGATTCAAGAATTGATTTTTACCTCGGACAGAGGTCAAGCGTTGTCGTCCAACGTGGCAATGCCGCCAGTCTCTTGGGCACATACCCAGATGACGGCGATGTGGATTGTAGAGGATTTTTTGGATGCCTTATTGTATTCGATTAATGGTTGGGTATTTGGCAATATAAACTATTTTTGCAACATGTTTTCTTTTCTAACCGACTTAGAAAAAAGGAGGTTCTCAGTTCAACCCGTATGTTTGATGTATGTCCGCGATTATCTCCCGTTTGGCTGAACCGATTTTGTTGCGGTTTTCAGAAAAGTGTTTGTTACATTCTGGAGGTTTTAGTATACAACGCAGAAATTTATTCAGCGCTTTTTGAAAAATAAAAACAACATAAACCAAAAAGACGTTTCCGTTTCTTCCATCCTTCCATCTTTGGAGGACTTTGAAATCTCTGTTTTAACTGTGTTGCCGTTTCTTAATGGATTTGGGTCATAAGGAGGCACTAAAAAGTGGAAAATAAAAACTTTTTTGAAAAAAAAAGAGAACCGCCTTCAAAAAAAGGCGGTTCTCTTTTTTTAAATGTTTTTTTGTTAATCGTGTAAATATTGTACATCATAAATAACCTAATTAATAAAGTTAGTCACTAGACAAAAAAAAAAACCAAGGAGTCCAAATTAGGGTACCTCACAAGTCACAACGCATCTGTTTAACAATGACACGGAGGGAACATGTTTTAGTAATGAGTCACGACCAGTCTGGCTCATTGCGGTGCATCTGACGTTACATTACTGCTCATAACCCCACCATTACTTTCAATTGATAAATTACAATTTTGACTGCACTTTTAATACAGACTGATGGGTTGCCAGTAGAAATTACTGTCCAAACAAACAATGGAAGCACACAGTGGGCGTCATTTGTTCACGATGTAAACATAATTTGGAACTATTTTATTTTTAGTGGATGACTCAAGACAAGATATTGTTGATTGTCAACAACTTATTGTTTTCCGTGGAAATGCAATCATGGTTTAGTATTGTCATCGACATCGTCATTATCCTTATACAATCACGTCAATTACACACTGCGGTACCAACACAGCTTGGTCAAAGTATAACAAAACTAACGTCTAGCGTGAAAAAACACCAACAAACAAAATCCTTAAGAGTTAAATTCAACGTTTCTAAAACCCACTCACTCCAGTTATAAAAACAGTACCAGCAGGAAAGTCATAAATAGAACTTAAAAGTTCCTTATTTCCTACTATGGAACTTAATTAGTTCAAAAAGTTTCAATTACTCAGCTGGAAGTCCTACAAGAAATCATAGGTTGATAGTACGGTATTCTCGTCCTTTCTCCCCCTACTGAATGAACGGACGAAAGAAGGGGGAGTGGGGTGGGGGAGCGGCGTCGACGTATATACAATTATTAGTCTCAAGGTGAAGGACTCGTCGTATACCTCCTTACCGTTACTTTTCCTCGCTTCGTCAATATTTAACTACCTGACTGATTTACATCATAAAATACGTACTTAGCGTAGAGTTTTTTCTACATTTTTTGCCGTGACGCCCACTAGGAAGTATCGAGTTATTGCAAGATGATATTCAAATGATATTACGTTTTGGGTATTCATTTCTATATTCTTGGGTAACTATCGGGTATTCGGGTCAATAATACGTTTTCACAATAAGTATCGATTACATAGCTAAGAATATAATTAATGTAGGTACTTAGATAATTAATGATAATAAAGGTAGGTATTAACTTTTGAAACTTATTAATAGATTAGGTATTGTCTTTGGAAGATAACTTTATCTCGTCTCAAATTCTGAATAGACCCAACATTTTCTTTGATTTTATGAAAATCAGTCAAATCAATGTCAGACCGTTTTGGAAGTCACCTAACCAATATACCAGGCTTCCATTAAAAGGAAGTGTTCTACAAAAGCACAAACCTGTGAGTATTCTGGCGAGGGCGGTCTGGGCGGGTACTTGGACGCCATGCGCGCGCCGGCACCACAGCCCTGCACGGCCGCAGGCTCATCCTCCGGATAATACAAATGCACGAAATCCTCCGTGTCCAAAAATGTATTGATCAGCATAATCCACACGATATAAACACTAACTAATAAATAATTTAATGCAGTCTAACAGCTCAGACTTTACGACCACTATGCACTAGTTTAAATTTAAATCACTGTTGTAGGAAGCACGCCATCGTAACGCATCGGATTTGTAACGATCCATGTTTTGGGTCCTCATGTTATATCTGGATATGTTAAATAATAAATAAGTTAATACATTCACTACACTTGTATAAATATAAATTCACATTTGCACCGTTCAACCGCACACTTATCTGGTAAAAATTGTGTTAATATGTTATTTTTTTATGCTCTCATCGTTTTTGACACTACTATTATGGTTGTTATCGCAACTGAAAACGAGGCCGTTTCGTTCGGTTGCTTATCGGTGACGGTACAGCTGTTTAAAGGCCACCAGCGAGTGTAGGGGCGTGCACAGTCACATTGCACACCGCTTATCTTTGAAAAGTGACCAAAAACCTCTACGATCGTAATTTTATGATACACCAGCGAGCTACTTAACACTTATTTAGATAGCAAGAATTTGGCGAACACTTTGCTACTAATGCACGTAGTAAAACATACTTTTAGACTAAGGGCGTCTTTCACCAATGAAAATGAACGAATTCATCACATTTAATTCGCGTTAAACTGTCAGTGTCATCATTGAACTGGAATTTTGACTTTGACAGCTGGAAAATGCGGCTTTGATGTGCAAATCGCGTTCAGTATCGGTGGTGAAATTCAACCTTATTTATAAGTAAAATGCTCGATGTATAATTTAAAAAAACATTTTACATATTGTGCACTCGCAACCTACTATGTGTTATTACTGAAGAAATGCAATGTAACATGGCGCTCAACTATCATTAGTCATTACGTTATGTTAAAACAGGTAAGTACATACGTAATTACTAGCAGATAAAATGGCTTAGTAACGAGCTGCACATTTGATAATTATGTGCAATAAGTTAAATACGTATGGAGCACACTTTATGTAATGCGATGCTAGTGTTATTGAAAAGGTCAATGATAGCGGACAGGAATTTTACTGACACACAAAATTGGATGGCAGACATTTATTTTTGTTCATAAAAATGGAACATCATGTAGAGGCTACCTACTGATTAACTATTCAGCACTAATAGTACTTGTACCTTTGATAGGAAACCTATTATAGTAATGGGGCGTTCCGGAATGACTTGTCATTTCATTTGTATTTTTAGTTAGGTATTCCCTAAGATAAGTGTTGTTGGAAGACAAAGGCATTAATCACGCGCTAATATGCAACGGTATTAAAACTTGGCTTCAACTCTTCACAAGTTCACATACATTTTTAAATACGGGTTGACTTTGAATTTATTGGCAATCATTCAGAGGGTAAAAATACTCATGGAAAAGGAACTTTTACTACGGTAAAACTCTGAAATAACGAGTTTTCTTTTCATATTACAGAGTTGATCCTATAGAAGTTGAGCTAAAACATTCTCAATTAGTTGGCAGTTAGCATTGTATGTACAATCTCCCTTTTCTAATTTGAATCAGCCTTGTTTACCGCTAATAGTAGTGTCATAAACTTAGTACCTAATTAATAAATGTTTGATAGACATGAATATATTTTAGGTCATGCGTCCGATCGTGCGGGTATGAAGGTTTCATTGACGTCATTCATAATAATATGGCGCTTGTTTATAGAAAACTGTCTGTGTTGTAACGCAAGATTGTTATTAATTATGCCTTAGTTGTTGAATATAATTAAATAAAACCTCAACTACAATTCATTTATCAATGCTGGCAACTGAAGGAAAGATCAAGATGAAGAACATACTCCTTGTTAATATTCAGAAAGGAAATCAGAAAGACGTACATACGAATATCAAATCAGTAGCGACGCGCCCCGGCTTCGCATGGGACTATGGCTTTCCTCGATAAATGGACTATGCAACTCAAAAATAATATTTCAATTCGAACCAGCAGACCCTGATATTAGCGCGTTTAACCAAACAAACTCTTCAGCTTTATATTATTAGTATAGATTCAAGTAAACATCTCTCAAGTACTTGCAACAAAGCATATCTCAATAAGTCTAGGAAAAAATACAACTTTATCACCCAATGACCACTCGTATAGACAATTGAAATAAAAAAAAATACCTGACAGACAGAATTCAATACACACTTGATTATCTCGAACCAAAACACTTGCTTTTCTTATTGTTCCAAGTATCTTTTGTTTAATATCATTCAATACTAAGTACCTACTTGTTATCGTGAGCAAATAACGCATGCGATATTGATACATTTCAAAGTCGACATGGTTCATTGACCCCAACGGATATGGGATCATCCATTTAAATAACTATGGGCATTTTCCTTAAACTAGCTCCTCCAAATATTTGTTTAGGACTTTGTCACTAGTACGATAATGTGTTAAGTGATAACATTCTTGACCAGCAAAGAAAAGGGACCGTATTACACAACATCGAAATACTAAAATGTTAAGAAGATGCCAAATGTAAAACGACTGACCACATCGACTGTAAACAAATTTCAGTGTTTTAGAAAGACTAGACACTTTCTAATCCGTCGTTTGGTGTTGATTATGATACAAAAACTTAATGTTAGGAGTTAGGACATAAAAGTCAAGTATTTGAAATCGTCAAAATAATGCAGAAGTGTGGCATGTAGACTTTAGTACCTAAATCAATTGAGATTTGCATTTGTTGACAAAACAATGCAAATTCTATTACCATACAATTAAGGTTCAATCATTGTAGATTTATGATGTAACTAGATTTCGATACAATTTACATGTGTACATAAAATCTAAATACATCAATATACATGACAGTTTTAGCACCGGGCCATTGATTTCCATTCAATAAAGATTATAATAGTCACCTTTCCTTCACTTCTATTGTTGTAAAGTTAATCTGATGAATGTCAACGAAGAAGATTATCATTTAAATTGAAGACTGTACTATTGTGCAATTCCCGATTGCATATATATAAAGCCTTCGAACATATGTGGCAGGATCCACGAAGATAACGAGAACTATGGTATTGCAAATCTTATAAACGTTGAACGGATGCCTGCTCCACTTTCAATACGCTGCGACGACGTAAAGAATGCGGTCACCGGCGGCGCCTACAGGCTACAGATTGATAGACACAATCTGTAAAACTATACTGTCCTGGTACATGTATTAAAAGTATCAACGTAGACAATAACAATAGCAATTGTGTAAACAGCAAAAAACATAATTAGTTGTAAAAAAAAGTATCAATGAAAATGTAAATCACGCTGAACGACACGAATCTAAGATAATAGATCTCCGTGAATTCAATTAAAAGAACTGAAGTAGGTACCTACTTCAACAAGGCCTTTTGAAAGACTAGCAGCAATTATTTTCAAGATTAGTGTTTTTTTACTGAACAATACGAATTTCTTGCGCGAATTACAACATCAAATTGCGTGAATAATTCCAATGAAGAAGTAAGCTTGCGTTGTGAGTGATTGCAAAACACTTAAGTGAGGTCAGTCAAAACATTTATCGACACTTTCTGTGTGTAGTAATTAAACAATAATACCACGTACGTAAACGCAGTCAAACATCTTGCGCAATCAAAGCATATGTGAGAGGACCCAGAGGAAAGGGAACCGTAATAATTTCGGAAACCAAGGAATCGTGAAGGAAATACAGATTTACAAAGAGCATTATAATGAAATCAATAGAAAGACGCGAGCAAAGCGGTCGCGTATCACATTCCTGGACCGCAAACTAGCGTAGTTGTCGCCGTTTGCCAGCATTCTCGTGTTACTTACGACAAACATGTTTTTGCACCCAACAACTTAAATTTTCGCACGAAATCCACTCTTAGGTCTTAGAAAACACGGTATTTAAAGTTATAGAACTTGCTTGGATGTATGTAAAGATACTTTCGTTGCGGTCTGTTTTACGGTTGGACGTAACATAATCCACTACATTCGAATTGACATGCAGTTTTGTACTCGCGTAACTGCGTAACATGTTTATTTTTGCAACCAGGAAAACGTAGGAAATGGTAACCGAAAGACGACTCAAATTAGATGTCTGCAAAGTGAACGGAGGAAACACAAGAACAAGCAAACCAGCATTCTATGGACAATGATATTAGGAGTACCTATAACAATATGTGAACAACGCCTTGAAGTTACAAAGATAAATAAATTAAGTAGAAAGAAAACAAGGAAATAGTATGACAAGACTACGAATACTACGATACGGAATGATAAATGTAAATATTTATCGTAAGAAAGATCTAAGTCATAATTTATTCGTCATTAGTGGGCCAAGGTCTGCTTCCGCCAAACCACGTCGAGGATGTTTAAATGGCGACAAGATTCAAGAGAAAACCGTGTGAAGCGACTCAAATCGCTGATCATGTCGCGTTTTCCAGGTATGAGAAACAGAAATAAATAATAAATACACACAAATACAAGCGACTCGAACGTCGGAAACTGTTTATTTGGCTCGTTGACGGCCTTCTCACACATTCACACAGTCCGCTGATGAATGATCAAATTGATTGGACCTTTCATTAGACTCGGACCGCGGCAATCATCCGTCAGAATTCACGAACTGTGATGACAAACATTCGGTGCTCTTTGTATCTTTACATTTACCAAGCTCCTTCGAAGTGACTTGCAAAATGTATATTTAGATTCACTTCAAATATTGTGTGCTTTGTGCAATGTTTCTGGCTACTCGCGCGAAGATTTTACGCAATGTTTCAATTCCAACAGCTCGAATTGCCATGTATCGCGCGCTTAAGTGTTAAATTTCAATCAAGTGTCAACTCAGTCCAATCACGCGCGACGTCGACGTACATACATACAAGACAAACAAACGGTTATTATTGGCTAAATCGAGTCGACCCGGTTGTTAGAAAAAAATGATAAACATCCTTGGCAGTTGTTTACCGCGGTAAATGGACTAATGGACTTGTTAGTACTATGAAGGATAAGAACCTCGATTTCGCAACTATAGCAAAATATATTACGTTCATTACATTTATCTAAAGCGAAAGAAAGACTATTTCTCAGCAATTACGTGTCACTTTGTAGAGAAATTATGACTTCAATAACTGTGTTCAGTCCTAGAACCAATAATATTACAATGACCTCTGTTCCTTGAATTGTCTTCATTTAATTGAATTGACGACAGCTTCACAGCAATTTTCGACTGATAAATAGTTAATATATCAAAAGCTATTAAAGATAATTGTATTGTATTGCTTTGCCATGAAGAAATATAAGTGTCAAGCGTTAACACTAGACGTAAATGGAATGAAACATGAGATCGTTTCGGTACGATGTAAATACATTATCTAGGCAATTAATTTTCCTCGGTGAATAACAGACGTGTGCCATTTGATGGTGAATGATCACCATAGCATCCACAATCGTCATGTCATTTCTCTCGCAGTGGGGTTCGTTCAAGTAAAAGCTTCTCATTATTTGCAATTATTTGCAGTCAGCGACGTGGTTTTCAGTCAGGGTTTTTGTATTTCCTTATGTGGCTGTCATTAAAGATGATGAAGATATTTTTTGCTTTGCAATGGTTAATGAATTTATGCAAGACAGGCTTATTGTTTGGTCTCTGACGAAGGCTCTCTATTGATATTAATTTTACAAATTATTTTTAAAAGATAACCGGCATTATTTTGTTCTTACTGAACTCTAAAAAAACATTATATTTTATTTTGACTACCTAGGGATTTGACACGTCAACGCTTTAACACATAGTGAGTGACGTTACAAACTAGTGCACGGCTGTTTATTATAAACATGATTACAAAGAACATTAATTAAACAAATTATTTAATAAATGAATTCACTAACGAGACAGTAATAGACCTAGAACTATAGTTACCTTTGCAGTTCATTTAAACCTACACATTACCGGCAAGGTGTAAATTATAGCCATTTCCGAAAGTTGTCGGTTAAAACGACACTTATATAAACTACCGCTATCGGATACGGTACAAGGGGAATAAATCAAGTCAATTTTCACCTTAATCTGTCTAAGGACAAAGCACGGACCTTATTCAATGGGGCTATATTATTTACCTTTCCCCAAGTGCTTAAGGCTAGAAATCTAGTCTCGGTACAACACAAGCGAACCGTAAAATAGTTATTTATGCTTTATGGCCCCATAACCAGCAACCGCTATATAAATTATATCAGGAACTGACAGTCGAGATTGTCAGTATTTTTATAGCTTTAATAGTATTTATTATGCTCTGTAGCATAAAAGTTCAGTATCTTATGTTTATTATTATTTAAGAGAATACGGAACTATCCAAATGGCATCAAAATAAATGTCAAGGTTTGTAAGCAGCTTAGATTATTATCCTGTGCCTGAAGCCGTAGATATGAATACAGAAATAGGCTAGAGTAGATTGTTAGAAAGTTGGAACCACTCGGTTAACGCTTTGCAATTATTAAAGTAGGTAGTTTTCAAATAGTATTGCACGAGCTGTGAAAACTACGGCTAAAGTAAACTTCGAAGAAAGCTCTTGTTGACAGATAACCTATTACGGACGCTAAGAAAGTTTTAGAACACGAATCTTATCCAAATGTTAACAGTGAGTACAAGAAAGGAATTGACTAAAGCAACGCTTTCCATTCATCTTGCATCAATTAAACTTAACTATCCCGAAATTTCAAGAGGTCCAGTAGACGTGCATGACTTCAATAAGTACATTACATCCATTCATATTCTAATTAGACATAAAACAAGAATCGATCAAATTCCAGGTGAGGCCGATAATTAATGAATCAATAAAAAGATAAACGCTGATAATAACTAAATTTTTAATGACACAATACATCCCAAACATCAAGATACAAAACAATGATTAGTCATCGTTGAAGAAGTTGGGCCAGTACACAGTACAAACTCATGTGTATTGTGATTAACCCAAATGTAGATAAGTACAGGCATATGACTCAAGTTATAAGAGCAAGGTCTTAGTCAGGCGGCCTATAAATACGACCTTGTCGTACACTTGTCAGATTCCATTGTACAGACAGCTGAAAACACATCTGGATAAAGAACTATCATAAGTCTTATTATCAGTAATCATGAAGTTTCCTACTAGATCGTTGAATTGAAAAAGTTAAATTTTATAGAAAAAACATTAAGTCTTATTCTTGATTTTGCATAAATAGGAAACTTATTTTCAGGATTGTCTCGTCCTTTTATCGCGGAAGACTTATCAATGATCACGCACTGAATGATGTCTAGGAACAGAACGGAACTACGCAATGAAATTCAATCCATGTTATTGGAGCAAAAAGTAATTGCTAAGTAAGTACTAATTTACATAGCGCACGCGCGCATAAATAGTGAATACTTTTTTAACAATAATCGGTTACAAAAGCAAGAGTAAGTCATGAGGCTACACAAAGTGCATTATACCTATAGCTTGTCACTCGCACTAGGAGCGGAGATACTAGCATTTATGTAACGAGGTTCGTGAAAGCCGACCAATCGCGTTCGAACACGCCGCCGCTATCCGCGTCGTGAACGCGGCACATAATACACAACAAGTCATGTGAGCGCCACGTCCAGGCGCCACAAGCTCGACCATGACCTTCACCTGTGCACGTCGATGAATCGCTGTAAGCGCAATTACTATGTACACAAACCAAACACTAGTAAGAACACAACAAAGGGCTATAAATAAAACGAGAGAAAAAATAAAAGATTCCGTCGGCATTACGCTGCAATTTGCACAATGTATTGAACGGAAGTTTAAATCTTCAGACAATGAGACCAATGACGATGGCGGTATTCCAATTTGCAAATAGAGTCATCATTTCAAGTACATTATGAGGAAAGCACGAATTTAAATGTTTGTGAATGGCACTTGATTTGACAAGGTCTTTAAACTTAGGCTAAGGAGATTGAATGAGATGATAATGCTGTAAAGAGCAAAAATAAACCAAGCTAATTACGTAAATCTAATATAATCTCTGAATAAATAATTATTGCAGAGGTAAAGACTTAAAGAGACGAGGGGCTTCCGCGTTAGATGCAAACGCTTCCGTGATGCAACAAGATTGTAGATAAGTTTTTACTGAGTTAGCAGCTGTGAAAGTTGACTCTTTATAAATGTCATTAAACGTGTTAATACATGTGGCATTAATTGAAGCGGACGTAGAACTAACATTCTCTGCTGACGGCAAGGTCGTCTAGACATGACCGATCAAGGTCGCACTCTCAAAATAAGACAAACTTAGAATCTAAATTTAAATAAAATGAGAACAAACAGTGCCTCGAAGTGTTATGTATGATTGCATTATCTGGTGAGCTTTAAAGAGGATTTTAAAATACACATTTTCACATGCCAGAGAATTGTCTCTGGCATGGAAATGTGTATTTTAAAATCCTTTGTGATGCCAAACTTTCTTCTTTAGTTTGCCGGCTATATTTAGCTACTGACGTATGGGTATTTGTAAGTAACCTTTTAATCAAACTACTTATTGTTTTTATTTAATTGTTATTCTACTGTGGACGCAACAAACAGGGATTCCCCAGAAACACTCTAAGAGGGCAAATAATATACCTCTAGAGGTACTTACAACACCGCAATGTTTGACAGTAGTTTATTGTTGTTTCAATTTCATTTCTAGAACATGATATTCTGCGTACTTTTAGATAACGATGTTTACAAGTGATTTATATCTATGGAAAATTTATGGGTTTGGATGCATCGGGAGAAAGTCGACTTGGCAGATACAAAGATCACAAGCGAAAAGCAAATGCACGAACATACTGAAATGGAAATAAGTCACGTGAAACTTGATAAAGGTCGGGCTGTACACGTCTTGGCACTGTTACTTATGCAGTTTAAAACAAAGTCTCATGAATATAGAAGGATCACGCTGGTGCACTATTCAATGGCATCGATCGAAGAATAATAAAAAACGTAATGGATCATTAAAACAATTTAATGGACGTCAAAGCAAAAGAGAAAGATGGTAATAAAAATCCCTGAAATGATGCACGCGATTAGTTCGTGGCGACCACGACCTAAAAACAACGATAAAACGATGAACTTTACGATTGAAGTTGGAGACCAACTAACTAGCAGGCGATACCGTACCTAGAATGATTAAAAATATTAATTTAAGCTTCAGGATAACATTCAATTATGTTCATTATTATAAAATCCTACCAAATAATGACCATAATAAAGGTCAAAAAGCCATATGTCCAGTTATGGTCCTTTGGAATAGTATTTATCTTATCTGAAGATACTTGAGGTAGATTCGATTGTACTAGAACTATATTTTTGTATTTTAAAGATGTCAAATCATATCTATCGTCCAATATACTTATAAAACCTTTATCAATATTTGCGATTACAATATTAATAATCTCAAGCTTAATTGGAGCACGCATGGGCTTGGATTGATAAACTGATTAAGATTTCCAAATATTTTGTATACATAATATATGTTTTGTAATCTAATCTGTGGAACTGCTTATAAAATTATAACAAATTATAAAAATAAACTTGATAAAACAAGAGTGAGTAAAGCTTGACACCATAACATAGTTAGAGTACTATGATTTAAAGAATATGAAGAGCAATGAAAAGAAAATTCTACTATAAAACGTTGAGATTTTTCGACATAGGTACCACGTGACGAAAAGTGGGTGCGTTGGACGATGGTAACGATTTTCTCAGAACACAGCTGAGACGAGGTTGTGGACTTGCGCACTGGAGTCTACATCCACGTGGCTACTCCATACATTTTTAATTGCATTCTTAACCAACAAATCTAAACCAGAAAGAGACATCCAAAATTGTTAAAGAATACAGTGGGATAATCTACTCATTAAACACATGACCCAGCTGTGCCTCAAGCTTGAAAGTCTGTTCTGAAAAACATTGGAAGGGATCAGAAGGCCATTTCCCACGATAAAAACGTTCAAAACGTAGCAGTAATCTCATCTCAGCGCACCAATCAATGTAGGTCCACTTCTCAAAAATGTATCTACGTAAATTACTTATAAGACATTAAGTTCTTAAAAGTATATTTGACAGATTGTGACTTAGATTTAATGCAATCTTTCGTAAAAATAAGGAAATAGTTCCTGAGATCCAACACCTGAATGAAAAATGTTTTAATGAAATCGTAATTAAAACGACATAGGTAGGACTTCTAGAATGTCACTCTATGTCTAGAATATAGTTGCAATGTCATGGATCTATCTCCCACGCATGCGCAGAGCGAAGGGTAGTGCCACGTGGCAATCTCCCGTTGCATAACCTTTCCCAAATTGCGGTGATGTCTCGCTAACCCTGAAATATATGAGAACTTTTTCTTACATCTGTGATGCCAATTATTTGAAACAACCCCAACGATATCACTGATTCACAAATTATAATTCAAACAAACAGAAGAGAATAGGCATATGGAGTAACAAGTTTCAGATGGCAGTCCACAAAGTGTCACGCTAGTCGTATATATTCTAATTAAGTTAATTAGAATGTTTCGCGTGTCATGCATAATTAGCATGTCATCGTTATTGAAGGTAAGTGAACCTAAGTTTGTTTAGCTTCCATACAATAAGTGAGATCTACTTCACAGTTTACACAATTTTGGCACTTAAGTAGTATAAACTTGATAGAGAATTAGAGATCAAGTCCTTAATAGAATAAGAAAAATAAATGTAGCAATTTCTTCGATATTTAACGATCAAATACCAGGAAGTCAGCAATCGGAGACTGTCACCGTCTACGCCTACAGTGCCCTATTAGTAAGTAGTAGTACTATGTCATGCAACCACGTTGCACTGCTGTGAGAGTGCGCACACATGCACAAATTTAGGACCCACACAGGTGCAAATGCTGCAGAATGACTGCGGAATTCGCCCGCCATTTTAGACACTACAAAAATACAAATTTGGATTCGATGGCATGTTTTCACGTGATTTATAAGGCAATTGGAAAAAAATATATTCGAAGAATATAGTGAATGGTGAATGCCAATTGAAGTCGGTCTTATAATAGTTAAATAAGGCCAGAAGAAGCTTCATATTGGCTGTATTGTATAGAATAGATTCGTGCGATTCATCCAGCCGGTGCGAAATGATTAGCCAACGTTTTCTTGAGCTAGTGACCTCGGACGAAATCGTACTTTGAAGTCAGAACAAAGCAATAAATAATGTTCTGTTGTGAATGAGTTGAAAATGCGTTGTTTCAGGAATTGCAACTCTAAGTAAGTACACTCTAGTCCATAACGGCAAGCCATATTAACTTTTCACCGTGTCAAAATCATTGCATACATTATCACCTTTCTGCCTGCAAATTTTTCTTTTCATGAAAACTGTTAATGTAAGAGAAATATTCTTAATTACGAATATACGCACAACATTGTCAGAAAGCGAAAACCCGCCATAATGTAACGTGGACGCCACGAGTACCTACGCCATGCTGCGACGCAACCAATCCTTGAACGTAATCAAAAGAGGTTTTCTGTCTTTATATCAAACACAATATTTACACTCTTGCTCTACCGCCACACAGACAGTTGTATATCCTGACGTAATTTCCGCAAGCACCATATTATTATGAAGCCATGTGCCGAACACGTCGGCGCGCTACGGTTTGCCATATTAGAAATTCCAATGCGGACCTTATAAAACTAATAGTTTCTTGTGGCACTTTACAATATAATCCATTTATATTTGTCAAAGACTTCACAGAACCACAAATAAGCGAACTGGATGTTGATAAGAACGCGGATTTGCTGTATATCCATATTACGGTAGAGGGATAGCGGGGTCGCATGGAGTATGCGACGGACGCGCGCGGCAGCTGCGGGGCAACTAAGGCGCGCTGTCGGGTGTGGTGCTGCGAGGGGAGCTCGGCGTGCCGGCGCGCGACGTGCAGGGGGGGGGGGGAGGCGGCGTCTGAACAGCGTCTCTAGTTCGCTAGTAGAGGCCCGCCGTGAATTGTGCAACGTCAGCAGGCGCGTGCGTACAGCCGTACCCAACTTCGCAACAAAAACCTCGATACAACACTTGCGTCGGCGATTATGCGAGCATCAAGTTTTCACACCAACTTGTTATACTATACACCGATGTTACTTTATAATTATCGTGGGATGCGAGTCGCTTCCATTAACAGTTTTTTAGTTACTCCAGTCAAGGCTGGCGTTGTTTTTATCACAGTAATGATTGGTTAATATTGTCTTGTAAACGTGTTGCACGATCATATGAACATAACTAACAACACAACTCCGACGACAACTTGAAACGAAGATTCAGTTACAAAACAAGGTGATGCTTTCCCTTTTCCATGAATGTTGGTATTATTTATTATCATATCAATTGATGAGACGTCAATAGAAAATCTAGACGTTGCACTAACCTTGCTAGTCTCATTCGTGATAAAGATATGAAATTCCAATTGGATGATGATGTATCCAGTTCAGAATATGTCAGTATTTGAATGTGTAATTTGAATGGATGATCTAAACAAATGGAGAAAAAGCAAACCAAATGCATTACATTTTATGCTTACACTAGCGACCCGGGCCCGGCTTCGCATGGGCCTATAACCTTCCTCGATAAATGGACTATCCAACACAAAAATAATTTTTAAATTCGAACCAGAAGATCCTGAGATTAGCGCGTTCAACGAAACCAACTTTTCAGTTTTATAATATTATGTATAGAAGTATAGATATGGCAGGATGACATTACGTCTATGATAGTGGGATGACGTGATGCAGCCGTAGAGGTGAACGATGATGCCAAAACCAACAAACAATGATTTGCACGACTAGTAAAAATAACGAATAAATAAGACATTATTATTTTATAGACACAGAAGTTATGCAAATAAAATCTACGGCAGAAGCAGGTAAACATAACAAGTACTCTACTTAAGAGTACTTACTTGTTGGTAGTTAGTATCGTTATTATGATTTTTTTATTTATTAACTTACGAACCAACAAATTAGTTCTTCTTTTTGTTAACTTAGAATCCTTTAAAAAATCTAAGGCAAGTTTCCTAGGTAATCTTTTACAATTTTATTTCGTATGCATAAAACCCCACCATTGCATATAGACATAATATATTTCCGGTAGAACTACAAAAGCAGTTTCAAGCTGACCAAATCAACATAAACCTTGTAACTAGTGGAAAATTTGAGATCTAATAGAGCAATTATAATTAAGGAGTTTTATGGAAAACACACGACTTTTAAGCGATGATACTGCGTTTGTAAAATTGACTTAATTAAGAAATTTCCAAAACAAAATTAAAGCCTTGGTAAAATTTATGTATAGCACCCATGTCCATAGTCCATATAGTAGTCAATAAAACGAACAGCGATTGAAGATAAAAATATAACACTTAATGGGCCTTAATAATAAATAAATATATCTATGTATATCAATCTAATATATAAAATTCTCGTGTCACAGTTTTCGTTCCCGTACTCCTCCGAAACGGCTTGACCGATTCTGATGAAATTTTTTGTGCATATTGGGTAGGTCTGAGAATAGGCCAACATCTATTTTTCATCCCCTTTTTTCACCCCTTTTTCATCCCCCGTAGATCGGGACAGGACAACGTCTGTCGGGTCAGCTAGTGATCTATAGATTTATATAAAAAATCTAATGACTTTTTTCTTTACATTTGCATTTTTATTTGAACCTTTCTTAACATTCCAAGCTATCAATCATGGGTGATGCTTGAATAATGAAATAGTACATAAAACTATGGAATTAATTAATTTAAGAAAAGTGTAACCAAACAGGTGCTGAGTGCCAAGGTGAAGTTACATAACACCGAACGAAAGAATGTTAATACAATTAGAAACGACGATAAGAATTAGCGTGAAGAAATTCAATGGCGGATATTTCCTGCGATTGTCGACAGAAGCCATGGTTTATTGTCGATTATACCGTATCATGGCTTTCAATAGTTGGACTGTTGGAAGTTAGTTACTAGATAGATGAAAAATACTTGTTGATTTTGATACTAATATAATCAACGAGGTGATTGAGACAATAGCATTCGGGTACGTCAGTAGCATCGTCTACTGCTATAATAATATCGTATTTCTGTCTAGCAAGGTTTTGGACATTAAATTTCAGAATGCAATTCTTTGATTTGTGCGCTATCTGCTGCCGTAAAGAGAATTTCTTTACAAAAAATAAATTGGTGATTTTCAGGAAACCGAAGTTTCTCTGGCATTTATATATCATGATTATATTTGTAATGGTGTAAATTATAAAGTACAAGCCGAATGGGATTTAGAAACGGGCAATGCATGACATGAGGGTCTTTCTATGTTTTTTTTTCTGAAATCTAGATGGTTACAAATTCAAACACTTGCTCTGGAATTCCTTTCAATGGACAACACTTTGAATACAGTGACTGCGCTGGCAACTTAAGCATACACCTTTATTTTCCATTAAGGTAATATTCATTGTTACCATTATTTTCATCGATCGTTGTTGTCCAACCTAGTTGACGAATTAGTTCCAGCTTACTCGCCAACATGCAAAATAATGGTTATGTTAGTTGTTATCAGAGCTACAGAAGGTCGAGGCAGTATACACGTGGAAATCTCAGTCGCTATGGAGACTAGTTATAGCAGTTGCATAGTACAATGAGAGCGATAACGAAAATATTTTGATTGCTTTCTGCTCACACGGTTTTACAACTGCTAATAAAACGATCACACTGTTAGTTTCTAGGCTCAATTCGCTAGATTCAGCTTTACAAACATTAGTAAATAATTATCATAATTTAAATGACAAGCAACAAAAAACAAGAAAGATAACATTTTTTTTCTGCTGTTTGAATAAATAATCAGAGAACAGAGACACACCTGTTGGATGATAACAACGAATAGCTTCTCTTAAATACAAAATAGTAATGGATGTATTAAAAACAATAAAAAGCGTCACAAAACCATTAAAAAACGAAGTTTTGCCCAAATCCTTGCAAAGTTGTTACTTGTTAAACAAGTTTTTAGTCAAAATGGTAAAATCCCGTCTAAGGTTCGTTAGTGGCGATAAAAACACCGGACAAACCAGTACCTTGACACAAAGCCAACAATAATGGAACAACTGTGTTTTCAGTATCATTCAAGACACAGACAGAACATGATTGAGAATCGCTAACTTTAGCACTTAATGCTGGTTTTTTTAGAGTTTAATAAGACGGACACCAGATAAAAGAGAAGAAGCATTGGTTGCAGTACATTGGGAACACACAGTTTCTTGTTAACTTCTAGTGTTCTGGCCGGAGGTCGGTGGGCGGTGGTGCAATTCCCCGCCCACATATTTCGCCCACAGGCGGGCGCCACTGAAATATATTGTGACGTTTTGCATTTGATAATACCGACATAGTACTCGTACTATTTTTAGTGACCTCGTTTTCAATAAAACTAGTTTGCAAAGAAAACTTTCCGTAGCATCGGCAAAATAAAATGGCATAGGTAAGAAACAATTCTTATTTATGCGTTATTTAACCTCTACGTTTGCATATTGCTACTAACAAATGACAAGATTTTTTCTTAGGAATAGATAATTTTATTATTCGACTCTAAAATCGTGGAAGTACGCGCGTCAATGCCAAATGATGGAAGTCTCCAATAGATTAAATCAATAACTGGAATTTTGATCTCCATTTCAATCCGTCCTTGGCTCTCCACATAATTTTCACGTGTAAGACCAGGAACGCTTTTAACATTAAATTGCCAAAGTTATTTTGATTCAGCTTTGAATATAAACATACTTGTATCAAGAGGTTTATTTCCAACTATCACTCTCTAGATAATGTTGTTATTGCAAAATATGACAAGAGGTTATCTGGTGATATAATTAAGTTTATTCAAATAACTTAATCTTATGTTAATGATATTTGACGTATTTATAATTATCATGATACAAATTATGCATTTAGTAATTACGCGATGTAGTATCTGAATTTTAATCGATATCGATAAAAAAATCCAAAGAAAGTGGAATCTATTTTTATAATAGGTATGAATTATCCGTTGGAGTTGGTGTTATTATTGATGCACGTTTGTAATAAAATTGTGTGTGTGCAATAAAGAATGAGAATGACACAAATGAGACAAAGCGGAAGCAACCTAATAACGCCTAATATAACCAACATAACTAGGCCAAAAATAACTTCTTAATCAGAAAAAAGTACTAGTGCGACATGTTTCCGTGCTCCACGTAATTTAGCTAACTCAATTCTATTATAAGTGTAAAACTAGTCTAGACATACCTCGATATACCTCCTCATATACTCGGAAGAGAATTAGGGCACGAAAATCAATAGAACCAGAGTCCATTGAGAGTTCTACGTTAAACTCGTAGTAAGATTTACTATTAACACTGGAGACAATACTATTGTTATCAAAGCTCATCGGTTTACACTTTTCTGGGTTCATTAAAGTCATAGAATGCTTGTGTGTGATCTAACCTTTTATGTTTTCGTAATTTGTTGGGAGAAAAGGCTTTTAAAATAGGGGCTAGAACAACAGTGACGTCAAAAAATACTGAGATTGCCTTGACTTGTTTTAGTTGTAGGTAGTAAAATTACTTCAAGGCAGTTTGCTTGAATCCTTGTAGTTGTATAATGGCTTAGTAGGCTGTGGCTTAATTTTAGCATGGATGATGCGACTAATGCGAGGACAGTCAGTTAGATAGCCATTCAAAAACGAGCTCTTGTGAGAACCTCGCTTGAGTTAATATCACTAGTTTACCTCAATGGCCAAAACAGCGTTTGTTTAAAAAAATCACACAATTGCTAATTGTTATTTATCGCTTGCGTCAATTACGGTAGCACTTTACCTTTGCTTACTACCTACTGGAGAAGCATAAATTGTAAACTTAGTTTAGACTTTTCTGATAAACTTATTTTATTTACAAGGCAACGCGGTATTGAAATTGATATAGTATTTTCAGAACAACGTTAACACTCAGTCTCCTAGGTCAATTAGATACTTAGTACATACTTTGATGTAGTGGCGTGACTGGCCGTTCAGATCTATATCTACCGAAAGTAATGGCTACTATTCAACTGGCTTTGGGTCTAAAGTCCAACGAAGTAATAACAGCTATAAAACTGACTACTAATCTCAGCATTAACATTGTCTGCTAGGATAGTGAACTCGTAAATTCACACACGGCTGATCTTCAATCAGACAATAAAACGTTTGCGATTATGATTCCAATCGCTTGCATGTGTTGCATACTAATGAACCTCGAGCTAGTACTTATTGTACTGAGGAATACTGACGCAAGGCAGGTGCACATCTCAAAAGCCAGTTGATGCCAACTGCATTTGGTGTCTCGCTCGTCGTTTCCGTAGGACTTCCGTAAACAACACAGCCTTAACCTCGCGTAAATGGCAAAAACGTGATTCACATCCTCGTCTACGTCACCGTGATCCAACTCTAAGGCTTGTTAGTAAGCCGCTTAACACCGGTCTAGACGCTTCGGTTACGGTGGTCATCGACGACATTTGTATTTGTCAGTACTTATAATTAACTTTTCTGACATCTGTTAGTTAACGCTGGCTTGTTTAGTCTAATGTCCACGGAGCGTAGAGTTGACATGCTGAAACAACGCTATTGTTATATTTGTTTTTGTTACGAGGTGCTGAGCTTTAGAGTTGACTTCCAGTCATTGTTGTTGTTGTATCTTCATAAGTGTTTAAAAAGAATAGGCATTTCGAAATATTTGTATTTCAAACGTAGGTTGCTCTCAGCGTGCTTAACTAGGACAGACGTGGGTTCGTAAGAAGTTAAAAGATTGCGCAGATTATGGAAATTATAAAGAAATAGATCCGTTCGTTTATTAAGATTCTTCGACAAGTGCGTATTTGTGCGGCCATCAACTTTCCAATTTCCCACACACATAAATACGTGTTACAACTCTTAACAAACTGAGCGGATGTCAAGTAAGCTTAGCCGCTCATTCCGTAGGAAACACGATACAATGTTACAACAGCTGTATCTGATTTATCATTCATATCACAATAGGGTATTTTACTCTTTATGAGAAATAATCTATAAATATGTTATTGAGACAGTTTAGGCATAAAGTAGTCGGAAAATGTAAATTTTAGTTCATAAAATAACAAAATAAATTTTTAAATTCAATTCAAAGTTTTCAGTTTTTTTAATCTGTTATAAAACACCATGAAATAGTAGCGGCCATGTTATTACGCCGTACGGCTGTGTAAACAAAAAATTGTCAACTGTCAGTCAACCGATTGGCGTATATAGGCTTTGTACTTTTATTATTTTCGTAACCAACGTAATTTTTTAATTATTACAAAATATGCTTTTAATTATTTTTAAATTATATACAATTATCATATTTAATAAAAGCGCATTTGATACTAAACGAATTGACGTCAATTCCGCTGAGCAATATGGCGTCCAGTAAGAGGCGTTTTTGACAAACTACGCGCAAAATTTGAAAATTAAAAATTTTGATGCATTTTTATGGCACTTATCGATTGAATAAAAATTTTGTATTTTTTTATGGTGGCATATTAGCACTACAGAATTTCATTGAGACACTTTTCAAAAATGGGTGTAATACCCTATTTGGCTCTTAAGTTACAGCAATAAGATTGCCCAGCATAGGTTGGATAGTGTTTCTGTCATGTGGGGCAAGTTCCCACTCACACGCAATGTTTTGCATAAAGGCATTGTTTAAGAAAATTTACACAATATTAAGTTTAAATCTAAGTAACTTGTTTTTGTGTTTCACAAGAGCGAGCCGTGACAAGTCATATATCAAAAGTTGCTTACGTGAAAATATTCTCGCTCATTAGTAGATACAAAATTAGCATAGATTGGTAATATAGACAACGGTTCAGGCACTGTTCAAGTCTTATTTTATATTCGGGGCATTATTGCTAGCAAACTATCTAACATTATAATAAAATTCTAAACAGACAGCTTGACATACAAAATCTGATTGACTTGGCACGAGAATGGCAGTGTAACAATATCCAATGACAGAGATGAAATATGTGGAAATCAAACGAAACTATAAATAAAATATTAAACTGACGCCTTCGCTTCTTTTTATTATTAGTCACCATAACATTAATTCGAATGATGTAACCAGGAGAACATGGCCAAGTCGAAGTTCAAAGAACTCGGTAGTATCAATCAACACCGGAACGACTCGAGTGACTCCTACAGCAGCTGATTGACCTAAAAAACAACAAGCGAGAGAATTCTAGAAAGGGACAGCTAGAGGAATAGAAAACCGCGTGAAGGGCGTCACGTAGGCAAGCGACAACGAAGCAGTAGGGCAAGGTCGTCAATGGAATTTTGTTGATGATTTTGGTAATACATGTAGTAGGTTGTGGTTGTATGGCCTTACTTCCTAAGAAAGCAAACGTAAAGTAGTATAGATACAAGTATACAACTTTATTGATCTGCAATTGCACATCATATTTGCTGATATGATTGGTGAAAAGAGGACGTTAGATATTACTTATTTGTGAGCTTACCTTCTAACATTACCTTAAAAAAAGGATAGAACCTATGCCCTTTGAACAACCCCTACAAAAGAATAATTATTTCGGTTTTACAAAACTAATTTATATTCTAAGTACTACAAGAAACTTTTTAAATCTGACAGGCACAGAGCTGTCAGTTTTCAAACATTAAAATGTCAAAGGCGAAAGTTTACCTTGGTACAAGTTTTCCTTTTGTACTCAGGTAGACATTTCCAAACTTTCTCGTATTAGACAAAGAAAAACCTATGGAGAAATAATTGAACGAAATAAAAAACAAATAAGTATTATTTTTATAGACCTGTTTGTTTGTTGACTGGTTTCTTATCTGGTTGACAAATCGTATGTGGCAAGTGGGTCACTTTGACGTGTGAAGGCAAAGGTACGGCGCGGGCGACGGACGCGGTACTAATTTAAACTGTTTTGTCGTTGGTATGCGTGGTATCGGACAAGTCTACCAGGGTACCATAAAAGAAAAGTGTTTCACATTTAAAGTACCACTATTGTAATAATTTCCTAGGCTTTTTGAAATATAAGCAGCTGCTGCTAAGCCGGTTGCTTGATGCAGAATTATTGCAGGCAGACGGCCATCCAATGGACTAATTTCGTAAAATTAGATTGGTTGTCAAGACTTCCGGATTCTGACTGTCGCACAAATATTCGCACGGCCGTCCTAAAATAACTCGTCATGTACCTATGTATCTACTACTACAGCATATATTGTTTGAAACACAGTATTAGCTTGGAGGTCAGTCTTAAACCGATGTCCTATCGACTGCATCATTGTTAGCCAACAGCCTACCAGCAATATTAAGTGTTACACCAGTTCCAGGGAATTATGACTTGTATGGCTTCGCTACCATCGCGTGTCTATTCATGCGTTGATTTACTCGCCACTTTACGGTATTTAGTGCTTATTGTATGTTCTACGTCGGCGATTGGCCAGGGGAGCAATGGCTAGTAACGTTGTATGACATGTAATAAAATGAATTTACTTTTTAGCTTTACTCGTTTAATGCTGGCACTTCGCATGGCGTATTTGTGCAAATATTCATCTTATTTGGATAATAGAATATAGACTTTGATTTAATGACTGTAAGGTATATTTTGTATTATTCAAATGAGGCTAGTATTTGTAGAAATAGGCCACGTGAAGTGCCAGCATTAGATGCATAGCCTCCTCATCTAGCGTCACGAGGTATGACATTTTTGAGAAGTAAATGTTGCCTGTAAAGTGGGCGATAAACATTAGAGACCATGTGCCACTATAAACGGCAACGGCAACTAACATTTTCCGATTGCAAGCAAAACTCAAAACGTCGTATCAGACCTTTTGAGAAACTAACCAATTACAGCGCTAGGTTAGCAATGAAGCAATCTCATTGGTTAGTTACACGCACATCCCTCACTACGTATCCTCACGTGTTTGATGGAAACGCAGAATAAACAGAAAAACCATAAAAAAAAAGAAATTAGAACTTGTTAAAATAATAAGTCAAGGTACAAGTTACTGTTCGCTATAACGCGGCGTCTTACGTAGGCGGTTCAAAGCGAACACGATTGCGAAGCGATCCGATTCGGTGACACACGAAGCGATGCGATGCGAAGCGGCGCACGGCGGTCTGTCTTGCGGTACCAGTAACCGTAGTGATATTTTTTGTTCCATTTATCCCATAATATAGGAAGTTCATGTATAGAATTAATTAAAATTTCTACCTCCGAAATTATAAAAAAAAAGAAACCACGGCACCGCATCCATTTCGCGCGAAAATATCAAGCCAACTGATCGCGTTCGCTTCGATTCGCGCCGCGCCGCGCCGCTCCGCACCCAACGTCCATTTGTTTGACAACTTAGGACACTTCAATAGGTTTAGACTGTTTGTTGTTTTCAAGACGCATCGTGCTGCTTTGTGTTCGCTTTGAATCGCCTACGTAAGACGCCGCGGAAGCGTTTCACCAGATAGTTATCGCTGTTATAGTTATTTTTTCATAAACTATGACAGGCTATTTTATATATGACTAATGATATCAATATTGAATAAGAAAAGTCTCATAAGCACACTGAGGCTTTCTCTTTTCAATCATCTGCCATTAATAATGAATAGATGAAAACGTACAAATGCATTAGAAAATAGTTCTGCAGAGGTGATTAAAAGGTTTTCATCGTTATAAACTCCTCGTTGTACCTACTTGCTCATTAAAAGGAAAAGTGAAGATCGGTGTCTACAGCTAAGTAAAAGAAAAAGATTCCTGCTTATCATGAAAGGGGAAATTCAACTATAAAGAATAATCAAGGTACATAAAAGATTGTAAGCTCGACAGCACTTTACTATTGCTTTTAGGAGTGTCGTTAAGAACTTTTATTGCTGGTCACATCCTTTTGTTGCTTGAGTACGTAATAGCATCACTGAGAATTTACGGATTTGTTTGAACTACCGATGTCGGCGAAAAGACCAACATTTGTCCAAACAATAGAAACTTCTCGATCATGACGCAGAGCAACATATTATGTATTAGCATTATTATTAACTTAAATAAAATGGTACATATACCTCCACATTATGTAAGTATACATAATATTTATATGCACCATATTATTTAATATTATGACATCATTGGAAATGAATACGAGAATAATATCAATTTATTATGCAGTACAGCTGGGATCAACAAGTAAATTTGCTGAACGAGACCCGCCGTTATGCCAATTACCTTCCATTGTGATGATGTAACTTACTAGAAAACCATAATTATTTATTCAGCTGTGGGCTCCATAACCCGAACAAATTAGTCATATTTTGTAATAAAATAAATATTTAAATATACAATTTAAATAACGTTTTTTTTTTCAGCTTCCATAGTAAAGTAGCATTATTTAAAGTCTAAAACATAAAAATACTTAGATAAAAAATTTAAACAAACTAAACAGATAGGGTTGTCATTTTTTGTCAACAAAAAATGTCTACTATATTTAATATGCACAGCCCAAAAAAACCTTTCAAAGTTTCAAATTCAGTAGACAGTCACCCTTTTAAAGAGGGTTTACCGTTCGGTGCACGACGTCATAAAGCCATCGAGCCGTCCAAAATGGCTGCGAACGTGACCTTGAATAGTACTACGGGGATGGGGACTGTCTGGATCAGATTAAAATTGTATCGATTTTACGCATGTGTTGCTCGCTGGTACTTTCACCCCTGAGATGCACTTCATAGGGGCGTGACAGTTGGTAGTATCGGTTCTTGGAAATTGGTTCGATATTATCATTGATAACGTAACAGTAATGGTATCGCTGTTTACTATTTATACCATTACATAATACTATTAAAATGGGGTAGTATACAGAATATATTATACCTAAAACAATTTACCCTAACTCTCTTTTGAAATTCTACAGAGGGCCTAAGTCAGTGCCCTGTGAAACGCCGAGCGTCTTGCTCTGTTTATCATTGTTGACCATTGTATACTCTGACTTCCAGCTTCATAGACTATGTGCATATGGCGAGAATGTGTTTTGTGCTAAGATAGAATAGATAATTACATTACCAGCTGTCTTCCTATGTAGAGCTAGATATGATGAGGAGTCTTTAGCTTTGTTAAAATCGACAATCCAATTGCTCTTTAAAGTCCAACTGTGATTATCTATCAGAGTTAGTTATCATTGTGATCTTCTATGATTTCTACAAACATTTATCAATTACTTTATCTGTATTTATGGTCGTTGATAACAGATAACACTAATCAGTAGAGATTACTAGAATATTATATTATTATTATAACGTATACTGTTATAGCAGATAAAATCTAGTAAGCTGTAGATAAAAGGAGAAACTGACTTACTAACTGACATATGAGCCACACCCTAAACTACTGGAACTAGAAACGCGAAACTTTGCACAAGGTTTCCTTTTATAATCTAGGAGGATTTTTGTTAAATTGTATGAAACATCTTTTTTTTTTCAACCGACTTCAAAAAGAAGGAGGTTCTCAATTCGTCTGTACGTATTTTTTATTTTTTGTATATTTGTTACGCGATTTCTCCGGCAAATGTGAAGCGATTTTGAAAATTCTTTTTTTGATGGATAGGCCTCAAGGAAGGTCCCATATAAATTTTATCGAAATTGATTCAGCACTTTTTGGACAAATCGACAGAAAGCAAAAAAAATATACATGGATGATGTTGAAATGTTCTCTCACCTTGTACTTTCGATCTCTGTTTTGACTGTGTTGCCATTTCTTAATGGATTTGGATGATAAGTAAATACTAAAAAGCGAAAAATAAGAAAGTTTTTTTACAAAAAAGACAACCGCCTTCAAAAACCAAAAAGTGAAAAATAACTTTAAAAGAGAACACACATGACTTTAGTTTCGGAAGTCGGTGGCAATACAAAACAATAAATAGAACAGCTAAGTCACCGACTTCCGAAACTAAAGTCATGTGTGTTCTCTTTTAAAGTTATTTTTCACTTTTTGGTTTTTGAAGGCGGTTGTCTTTTTTGTAAAAAAGCTTTTGGTTAATCAAGTTGATACTTGACATAAATGCGAAGTTAAGTAAAGAATAAAGTTTGACGTTAAACTACCCCACAAAAGTCGTTGAGGAATTGTTATTAAAGTTTGTATTGTGGAATCTCAACGCGCGGTCCGATTAACACAAAACTTGACAAATACGAACAATTAAGTGCTTCATAATTTTTAGGGGTGGAGGGGTGTGAATTTGTAGGAGGAAGTGCAAAATCTACGCGGTCCAAGTCGCGAACAAAAGGCTAGTATAGTTTAATAAAGAGGTAAAGAATACTTCAAATGCTGTCATGTAACCCAAATTACGGGTTACCTACTTTGACCAAATTTAATTAGCAGTATTACTTAAGAATCGAACGTTCATGGAATACATAAGCGATATTATTGGATTAGCAAAACAGGTTTCTCTTTATATTATAGTAATTAACATACTTATAGCATTTTGTAACATGTAAAATGTTTGTCTATTTGACAAGCCCTTGTACTTTAAATTCGTTCGGGAAAAATAATAATTCGAAGTTAATTTTAGCAGATTACTTACGCATTTAATTCACAGATAATATAATAATGTAAACAGATATATATATATTATTAAACAGATTATATAAGTAATAACATTTATCACTGAGTTGACAAGGTCACAACTTCGTAAGTAGTGAACAGATAAAGAGAAAAATAAGGTTCACATTATAAGACTGATATGGTGCTGACATTCGACTCGCATTTGCTCAGGCTGACAACAGAACCTAATGTATTTCGAACAAAGCTAGAGAGCCTTCCATTCATAAAGCCTCGATGTAGTTCCTAATTATTCTTTCATATGTATGAAAAGCGGAAATTCTGGAATTGTACCTACAAAATGATTCAATAGAGAAGTTCTAAAAGCGAATAGTGTATAAATTAATATTTAAAAATAAATCATTACAAGTTTTTAAACTTGCCATTCATCAGATTAAGCGGTAACAAAAGAACAAGGTCGGAATAAATTTCCACATCATAAAAATGTTAAAAATCGAAGAACACAACGGAACATTAGAGAACAAAGTCCACAAACGGCTGGAAATAAAAAAAAAAAAAACAAGGGCAGGGGATACCTTTTTTCTTCTGTGACTCACCGCGACGATTCGTGAACTTACCTGAAAAAAAAAACATCAACGATACAATATGCGATAAGGGTGGCCTTGGGTTCGTATTACTTACAACTCAATGTAGATTTCATTGAGTTAGAAGCAGGTGTAGCCGAATGTCAAGCTCAGAGTAATGGAGAAGGCGTACCGTTGTCGGTAGCAGGTAGGTGAGCGATGTTAGTGGCAGTATGAGGGACGAGTTGATTTATATTTATGATGATTTGTAAAATCCTAAAAAATTTAATGCCAACACCAGTAGAAGTAGAGTAGAAGTAGCAGATTGGAAGTAGAAGCACAGATTAACTAATAGTTTGGTAGAAGTTAGAGTGGAACTCATCATCATCATCATCATTTCAGCTGAAAGACGTCCACTGCTGGACATAGGCCTCCCCAAGGGGGGGTTTTGCCATAATCGCCACGCTAGGCAGGCGGATTGGCGATCGCAGTATGGTTGTTACAAAGGCACAGAGAACGCTGCTACCCATTCTCTGGTAAGTCCCTTAGTCGCCTCTTACGACACCCACGGGAAGATATGGGAGTGGAACTATTAGCAGAATATAGTTTTGTATTGTAGAGTATACAGAAATATATTCTAAATATATTATTTTGAATACTCTTATAGAGTATACATACATGTGATCCTTCATCATCATCATCATCATGTCAGCCTTTAGACGCCCACTGCTGGGCATAGGTCTCCCCTAAGGGGGTTCAGTCGTAATCGCCATGCTTGACCGATGCATGTTGGCGATCGCAGTAGGTGTTATGGTACTCAGAAGGACGCTGCTGCCCATCCTCCGGTCAATATCCCTCTGTCGCCTTCTACGACACCCACGGGTAGAAATGGAGTGATGCTATTCGCGACCGGCACGGACACGGCTTGTGATCCTTAGCATCTTATAAAACACATTCTTTTTTGCCACAATTATTTAACTTTTTAAGTCAAATCTTTGATCGATTTGTATTTACTTGTTTGTTACTTGCTTGACCTACACGTCCTAGACCTATTATCTCAGACTGAGAAAAATGCCAATAAATTAATAGCAACGGTTGAGTACTTTATGTCACAAAACCTAATTACTTAATAATGTTTAATTAAAAATGCAATCATTAGTACTTAGAATTGATTTACACATAATGAGTGCAACGACGATCTTAAGTACTTTTAAGAGAACTAATACTGATAAAAAGATAGGAGATACTTTAATTTGAGTGTTATTAAGAAAGAGACTCAAATGATTTTATGTTTTTCCAGTATTGCCGACAACACTGTAGTATGTTATGTTACATAATTATTTTCACATGAAAGGTATCACAACCAGTCATACAATGATAACATCATACATAATTCAATGTGCCAATTTGCATAGTACGTCAATTAACCTACCTACTTTAATTTCATATCATACCTATAAGAAGAAGAAAACCGGACAAGTGCGAGTCGGACTCGCCCACCGAGGGTTCCGTACATATTTGTTGGTACATATCCATACTTCTATACTAACCCATACCTACTATCCATACTTTAATCTACTTAATATTATAAATGCGTTTTTTTGCGATATAAACGGCCGTAGGTATCTTTTTTTTACGTTAACATAGAGGGTTAATTTTTTTTACAGCATCAAGGGACCATAGACTTGAGTATATGGTTTAATTTCAACTCGATACCTCCACGCGTTCCCGAGATAAAGGGTTTTGACAGACAGACAGACAGACGGACCACAAAGTGATCCTATAAGGGTTCCGTTTTTTCCTTTTGAGGTACGGAACCCTAAAAAAACAATTACAATTAATCTCTGAAGCAAAAATTCACACACAAAAAACAATTATAGCTTAAATCACTTTTAAGCCCGTCACAAACATAGCATATTAATATAATTCATAGCAAGGCATATTACGATATATTTTCTACAGTAATCTTTGAGTGACCACAGACGCAGCTATAATATAAATCTTTATTGCGTCACCAAAATATGTGGACAGTTTAACTGTATATTAATATAAAATTCAAAAAATGTGAAACAAACAACGACTGCAGACGTAATAAGGGCGAATTATACATTATGGTACAAGTGTGTAATGTTGGTGATTACCGCTGAGGCGCCATTGAGACCCGAAGACGGTAAACAACAATACACACGTGTATCATACGACGTTTTTAACACACTTGTAACGACAATAATACTAAAAAAATATTTTCAACAGTGAAAACGAGTTGTGAAAAATTTTTCGCAATGGCGGGAAAAATTAATCAGTTTTCCTATGCGCGCGCATCAAATAATGGCGATCGGCCATAGACTTAAAGAAAGAGGTTTCTTTTCTTTTGTCTTTTCGCGGATAGCGTTCTAGCCACGTACAAAATGGGGAATTCAAAGTTTTTTGTATTACAGAGAAAACAAAAGTTATATTTGAGTGAAAGTTTTATTTATTAAAAACGTACAAGTTGAAATTATCTATTTAAAACGAAGTTGCATGAAATGAGCAAGCAATAGGTACATTACTTTATTTGTACTATTGAACACGATCTTTTTTGTATCGAAACTTTTTTAAAAACAAAGCAACTCAACCAATAAAATAAAAAAAAACCCTTTATCTCACTTGTGAATAATAGCAATGAAAAAGTCACAGTTTGATTACAGGTGTCATTATGTGCCTAATTGCGGTGAAATTAGAGCCAATTTATGAGCAAGTGTGTTGAAAAATATATTATTATATTATAGTTACCGTGTGTGGTGGCTAGCTATAATATATATTATAGCTACGTATGTGACGGGCTTGGACCCACGATCAACGAAGGGTTTCAAAGGTTCTTCGTTGATCAAGGGCCATAAGGCGAAGCAGTAAATACCTGTACCGAACTATTTACTACTATCTATATGGTTATATTCTCTTTGCTATCTATGGTCGAGAAGAGACCACATAAGAGGTCGTTGATAACCAGGGGTTGTCGAAAAGGTGGACTTTTAAATAAACTGCCTTTGTGAGATCTTATATTAGATCTTAAAAAAAAATACTCTTCCACGTAGGCGTTAAGTTAACAAATGAATTCAAAAAGGTCATCGCACTTTCCGCGTGCGATAAACAAGCCTGAATTTGAAATTCAAGGTTGTACGTCGCCAGTCGTACTGAAAATAATACGAAAACGTTAAGTTTGATTGGCCTTGTCCCTTGTTTACTCGTCCAAGACATATTAATCAGTTTGTATTTGTTAACTGTGAATTATTTTAAAACAGCTGCTTAACATAAATATGCAAATCCGTGGCGTAGGTCACGTAGACTGGGCATTTTCAAACTGAGAAAAAATATTGGATTATCCAATGAGTCTTTAAAAGGGATTGTTAAAGGGATCATGGATTAAGTGGTGGGTGAATCATGGAGTACATTTGGTGATGAGAATGACTAGACCAGAACCTCTTTAATTATATCTAAAGAAGCGATCAACAAGCCTATTGCCAAGTGTGGTGAAGACATGACAATGCTGCCCCACACAAGACCGTTTGATGTAGCGGTATGAGAAGCGGCGAGGCTTCTCATACCGCATTATCAGTAACTGTTACTAGGCGATAAGTGACTATAATATGATCATAAGTCATAACCATTTTAACTGTAATGCTCATCACTCAGATTATGAAATAAAAGGCAGATAGACCGCGCGGAATACTGAGAGTGAAGCCAAAAAAGCAAATACAAATCCAAAAGCGAATACCTACAACGCGCTTCGTGCTGTACTGACACGAGTCAGTATAGCACGAAACGCCGTATCGTTAAAAAAAAAAACAAATGAAAATACAAACACAAATTCAAAAGCGAATACAATCACGAGATTGTAGGTATTCGCTTGTGAATTTGTATTTGCTTTTTTGGCTTCACTCTCAGTGTTCCGCGCGGTCTATCTGCATTTTGTTTCATAATCAGAAGCTCATCATATAAAATACATGGTATTCTTAATTCACCCAGATCCTACGTTCTTTTAACTGTTCAATTCGAGAAATGATGCTATTGATCTAATAAGACATCCCATTTCTTCGAAAGCAGTGAAAATTCAATCAACGAACAGATTGCCTTTTTAGGTATTCCTTGGCTTTCGAATCTGCACAGCATATATATGTAGTTTAGTTCTTTAAAAACGGATTGAAAAGTAACGAAATGAATTCACTTGAAAATTTCATTTTTGTATTTCACTTATTCAGCGACTGTCGGCTATGTGCCAAGCATGCGAGAATTTGAGTGAGAACTGCTAGAAATTCAATTTACTTTCGTATAAAAATGTTTATTGTATCTATGTTCTGTCACTGTGAAGCATCAATGCCCGTAGATGCTTGGCACCATTTCGCTTCAAGTGTCAGTAATGAAAGATCAATTGTAACTGTAGTTCGTGCTCAATAATTAATGTTTTTAATAGCTTATTGCAAACATTGAGTATTGGTTAATATTTCAATGGTGTATTTGACACAAGCATTTGCAGTTCAAAACTAGTAGCGGTTTGAAAGATCAATATCAAATGATATACATTAACATAGTCATTTAATTGAATGTGGGAAACCGTGGCCAATAAAGACATGATTGTTTTAGAATTAGGCATTTTTGGAAACATTTCATCTTAAGTAGAATAGAATCTCAGAAGAATAGACAATGACACAAACAAGTCAAACAAAATTGTAAAATAGAATAATGCATAATAAAACAAATCAAAACAAACAACTTATCTATCAAACAAATACGTCAGTCGGAACCTTTGACTGTGCTAGGTCTGGACAAATTGGACTTATCGCATTATTACAATAAAAAAAGCCCAAGTTTAATTCAGCTATCAAATGAGTTATGCAATCAAAGTAAGTGTTAGCAAAACAATATACTACGTGCCCTTCAAAGCGCGAAGGTCATAAGTGTTTGTATAAACCGTTGATAAAACTTGATATTCCTTATCTAATAATTTACAGAATAATTTCGCCGCGGAGTTCGTGATATGGTATGTAAATGTTGTTGTAGGAAAATATAAATACACTTGATTAAGTTACTTGATTTAATATTTGTCGTACGATCTTAAAATTGAGTAGTTAGCGTATTTGAAACGCGGCGAGCGACGGTAGAGTAACCACAAACTTTAATAAGTAACTTGTTTAAAGCGCAGTTACGGTAACAGACCGGTTAACTAAAAATAACTTGAGACCGAGACTTAATCGCCAACATCTCGATGCGTACGCGCACAGTTTTAATCTAAATGTTAACAACGGCGATGCAATAGTTAAGGGCGCGTATTCGATTTAGCGCAACGATTGCTAGAACGGCGTAGCAGCATTGACACACACTAGTACAATACAATGGTCTGTTTGTGTGCATAAAAAAAAATATGCACGAAATAAGGACGAATCATTGAAATTGATCGGCAAACGACAGCGCGCGATGTTTTACAGTGCTTTTTAAAATAATTGTCTAAAATAAATGAGCTTGTATAACGGACTGAAAAATATTCTGTATATTAAGCATAATATTTACGTTCATAAAATAAATATATCAGTTATGTTTTTATTCAAATACTGGTGAAAAAAAAATTTCAAAGTGAACCGATTTTCTACTTTTTCAACATTGTTTTTTAATACATAATAGTCATATTTTCGTAATTTTGGCTCTGTTACTGTCTTTATGACTGTATATCCTGTTGGAAAAACGCATAAAACAAAATATTTTGGCATATTGTAATGTTTGTATTCGTCCTGAAAGTTAACTCTGACGTCTATTTTCGTAACACGATATGAAAGAATTGTCTTCGCTTCAAAAAAACCATAATTAAAAATTATACTTTTACTCTGTAGCTGCCTAAATCAAGACTTAATCTTTTCGAGAACTGTAATTGTCTTTAAATAATCTGCTCACATCATTACGATATTGCTCTGGGCAAAATGTGAAAACAAGAAGTTTTCGTCGCGAATCGAATACACGCTCTTAATGGAATAAAATATAAAGTTATGTACATAACATGCATGCAATGCCAATGTTGAAAGAAAGATATCTGCAGAGAGATCTGCTGGATCAAAGCAAAATAAATGGCTGTTTGATTAATGCATAACAGAGATGACCAAATGGCATTCAAAACATTAATGGCCAAAGAATGAAGCTAAAAACAATAACAGTTTTTTGTTTTCAAAATGTAGACGCTATTGGAGTATCATATACACATTGAATGCATTCGTTGATACAGATGAATCATAATCAAGTAGTTTGATGCCAGTGATGTAACCGCTCCAAAAGCAGGCTCGTTTACGTGCACAACTGGGTCAAACATACTATAAAATGTAAGGTCTATATTTGAACACAACAATATGGACAAATCTGGCTATAGTTTTGATTTGTAGAAGGACTTGGCGTGTAACCAAATATTTCAACAGAAGAATTACTTTACCTGTTTTTGTACGGACTTGAAAACCAAATATGTGTACAAAGGTAAGGATTGGAATGAACGCGTTGGAATATTTTTTACATTTTAAATGCTTGATGGAAAAACACGATTGGCGACGCGACGAGACTCGAGTACTCGACAAAAATAGCTCGCATCAGTACGATACGGCATTTTGATATGGCCGCGCGGCGCATGCGTCTGATTGGGGTGCAAGTTCAGGAGATCTATTGAAAGCAATCCAAAATCATTCATCGTATTGAAGGATTATGTTCGCGGTTTGTCACAAATCTAGCGCCAACTATAAAAGACGAAGGTAAAGTTAGTAGAGTTCAGACAGTGATATTTGAAATAAATAAACATTTAAACTTCGAGGAACTAAAACAACTTGTGAGAAGGAATATCTCTTGGCAAAAGACAGAAACTGCACAAAAGGTAACTGAGTAGGCACCCAGATAAAGCAAACAAGAAATAGGTGCCCAACCTGGTGAATATTAGACTTACAACACGAAGATGACCTTACTGGTCATCATTTACGCAATCGATAGACCGCTACCCGCCAGTCCCTTACACCTCGACTCACGCGTATGCACGCTGAGTCAAGGCCAGCCGTGCATCTGTAGGCCTGCGTGCACGCACCGAGGCCATCCCAATATATTATTTGTGTACAAAAAAGTTTTATTACACTCTGGGAGATGAGACGCAGCTCGTTTTAAACCCAAGACCGCACCTAAACTGATGAATGTTATGATTCCAACGACATCAATTTATGGATACCAATTTGCTGTATATGCCGTCTTTTCATGATTTGTAAATAACATGAGATATCTTTTATCTGAATAGAATTACCAGTTGTTTTTGAACCTTGATGTTACTGATACGCTACAAATAGACTGCACAATACTGCACAATACAGATACAAACTTAGTAACAGAGCGGAAGCTCGAATAGAACTCTCTATATTAATGACGTGTCTGGAAAACAATAGTATATTTTTTCATAATGCACGATGTTCTAAGGATGTTCTGTACAACGGATACGCTGATCTTGTTGATGCACAATGCACGTGAGTTATTTGCATACTGCGTGTAAATACTCATTAATAATAATCGTGACTGGGAAGCGTGATGCCGATGTGAATACGAGATAAACATACGGATAACTAAGTAACTAGTTAATCGTTTAATTGTATTAAGGTGTTGGTTAAAATGTAAACAAGACAGTTGCTATGTGAATGCTGTTATCCTCGATCAAGGGCTAGAGGTGGACATGGTACGTAACTACCATCAGATTGAAGTTACATACAGGGAGGTCAGGTACATGCCATGCATGTAACACAACCCCGGAATCGTAAATGTCTTGCGTTATTACATGGCAGATTTTACTCTTAATTGCTTTGAAAAACTGATACGACTCAATCGTCTATATGGATGACGTATTTGATGATAAGAATCATAAATTAGTTTTGTTTTAAGACTGGTATCTTTTGTGTAAAAATTATAATGACCTGGCTGGCACATGATTATTTCAATGTAATTAACGTAATCATGGTTTATTCTTCAACTGCCTTGGGACAATATAGTTATGTGAGTACCTACTCACACAATAATGGCAAAGAATGAGTGGGACATTTTTTAGATACGTCATGAAAAAATGTCTACGGTGACATCAAGAAAAAATTCAATAACTATTATTTAGACCCAGAAAATGTTCACAATATTCAATTTAATAAAATATGAAATAAGTTACAATTGAAGCGTGAAATAGGCAATTCTGTAAGCGATCCGATGGAAGTCTATGGACATTACGCTCAATCAAATGGTGCGATCAGCCGTGCAGTGGACTTTGACCTGGCGCAGCTCAGGAAAAAAATACCTCAGACAGTAAATTAGCCGTGCAAAAAATACAGGTGTTGTTTTTCGTAAACATTATCCTTCCTCAGCTGAGTAGGTAATGTATTATTTTGTAAATGTACAACTAAGTAGGTAGTGATGATTGAATTGCGTAGGTTTTAAATTTTGTTTTGTTTGCCTTTATATTTAAGCCAAAATGTGAGAGCACATCTAGGCTAAGTTTATTCTTTACAAATTTTGGTGTAACCAAAAAACCCGCAACCGTCAGATAGTAGACAAGGACAATGAACGTAGGACATTGAATATGATATTCAACATTGAGCGGGGAGCGAAGCTTTTATTTTTGTTCAAAACTATTTCTGGCTATGCATGTTTTTCTTCAAAACAAAAGAGTGCAACACTTTTTAAATAGCATAGGTAGGTACTGTAATCCACACCAGCTTGTGTACTTCACGGGGTGTTCAAAATAGTAAACATTAAATGTGGCAATTAAAAAACCTGCTACCAAGGCATAAAGTTTATATGCGTCCTTGATGCGTTTATTTTGCACTTTCGTAGTTAACGCATGCATACAATTAACCAGTCGATTACTTTTTTCTTTCTCTTCTTTTTTTATTTCGATGAGTCTTTTTTAGAGCTAATTTAAACAGTACGACAGTTCTGAAGGTTAAAAACAGTGTGTTACATAGTGTCACAGTGAAACTCTATTTAGTTTGTATGTACATGCGTTCTGTTGAATCATGCAAGCCTAAGACAAAAATAGAATCGATAAATTAACAAGGGAATCGTGTCCATTTGTAGCCAATTGACGCAGACGACGAAAGTGCAGAAGTTAGTCAGTCGTTAGGACTTTAATCAGCATAACTGCGGCTTACGGGCTTACTCATAAGTTATGACAAATTCATAACATTGACAATCGCAATGACGGTGTCAAGTCCTCACAAGAACTCGTTGGTCGAGTTAGAAAATAAACCGAGGGTGGGGGCGGTTCAACGCACTCTCAGTAACAGCGGTAACATAATATTTTAAATAGTAACCACAGCAACACGGGTGTTTATAAACGTTGTGTTGTTGGCTGATTGCTTCATTCCCTTTGAGATTTACGGAAAAGATAAAACAATGCAACTTTCACGCTAATTAGCTTTGAGTTATGTGCAGTAGATGACTGCATTTACAATTACCAATTAGGTCTACCTGTTTCACTTTTAAAATTCTTGGTTCCACTGGAATGCTTTTAGGTAAACTCCAGATTGGAATTGATTAATAATAATAATAATAACAAAACAATAACATAACCAAAAATTATAGGCCGATCACTTGTTTACCAACGGTCTATAAAGTTCTTACATCCATTTTGAGAGCTAAAATTAACGAACATATTGACAAAAATTCTATCATGTCTGCCTCTCAAAATGGATGTAGGAACGGGTCTCGTGGTACTAAGGAGCTCCTCCTCATTGATATGGCCATTAACCAGCAGGTTCGTCGTTCCCGGAAGGATCTGTCGACATGTTGGATAGACTATAAGAAGGCCTATGATTCTGTGCCACATACATGGCTCATGAGGGTGTTAGAGTTGTATAAAGTTGATACAACTCTGCGCACCTTCCTGATGTCATGTATGGGGCAATGGAAGACAGTCCTTCGCTATCCAGGATATCGGCAGATCCGGGAGAATAGCGAACCGATAAGGATCGAGCGAGGTATATTTCAGGGCGATAGTCTGAGTCCACTGTGGTTTTGTTTAGCTTTGAACCCTCTAAGCACGTTGCTGGAGGGTTCAGGTCTGGGCTATCGGTTGAGAAGAGGAGGTCAGGTTATATCTCACCTCCTTTACATGGATGATCTGAAACTCTTTGCCCCCAACAATTTGCGACTGATGGAGCTACTGAAAGTAACAGAAACGTTCAGTAGCGCCATCAGGATGGAATTTGGTGTGGACAAATGTGCAGTCATGCATGTGAAACGAGGGGAGATTGTGGAATCCGTGGGAACCCAACTCTCGGATTCCATACACCTTAGACCCCTCTCCTCAGCCGAAACCTACAAATACTTAAGTATGTCGGAAGCGTTAGGCATCAATGCTACCGACATGAAACAATCGTTGAGGGAGCACTTCTTTGGCCGCCTGAATAAAGTTTTGAATAGTCTTTTATCAGGCGGAAACAAGGTGCGCGCCTTCAACGGATGGGTCATGCCGGTTTTGATGTACTCTTTCGGCATACTCAAGTGGACTCAGACGGAACTTGACGCCCTGGATAGGAGGGTCCGTACATTGCTGACCGCAAATCGGATGCATCACCCACGGTCATCGGTAATGAGACTGTATATCCCACGGAAGTGCGGAGGACGAGGCTTTCTTAATGCTAAGTCCCTGCACAACCGTGAGGTATGCAGTCTCAGGGAGTACTTCCTTAAAGCCGACGTGGGGATGCACCGAGATGTGGTCTCAGTGGACAAGGGTCTCACCCCGCTCTCCTTAGCGAACGAGAACTGGCGCAAACCTGTAGTACTAGATACTAATGACCGCAAGAAGGTATGGCAGAGCAAGGAGCTTCACGGGCGCTTCTACCGGGCCCTACATGGACCTGATGTAGACTTCTTGGCGTCCGTATCCTGGCTGCGATTCGGTGACCTCTTTGGGGAAACCGAAGGTTTTGTCTGTGCGATTATGGACGAAGTTATGATGACGAACAACTACCGGAGGTATATTGTGAAGGACGGCACGGTTGACATTTGTCGGGCATGCCACCGACCGGGAGAATCAATCCGACACATTATCTCTGGGTGCTCTCGTCTGGCTAACGGAGACTACTTGCATAGACACAACCTTGTAGCTAGGATTATCCACCAGCAACTTGCTCTAAAATACAGGCTTGTGGAATCGGAAGTACCGTACTACAGGTATGTGCCCGACCCAGTTCTCGAAAATGGCAACATCACATTGTATTGGGATCGATCTATCATCACTGACAGGACTATTGTTGCCAATAAGCCTGACATAGTGGTGATAGATCGATTAGAGCGTCGCGCAATGATTGTTGATATAGCGGTTCCGCATGACGAGAACCTCGTGAAAACCGAGAAAGATAAACAAATTAAGTATCTTGACTTGGCTCGCGAGGTTGTCGACATGTGGGATGTGAATACAGCAGTCATTGTGCCGATAGTCGTTACGGCCAATGGACTCATTTCCAAGAGCCTCGACCAACACCTAAGGAGGCTCTCGTTGGGCAGCTGGATCAAGGGCTTGATACAGAAAGCGGTACTCCTGGACACGGCGCGTATAGTCAGGAGATTCCTCTCTCAGGAGCCCTGACCACCGGTAGCTTGGACCCTGTTCCCGATACCGGTGGGCTACTATTTTTTTTATATTTTTAAATGTTTTTATTTATTTTTTACTAATATTTAAAAATGTAATTTAATATGATATGAAAATTAATAAACGAGAATAATAATAATAATAATAATAACACGCTGGCAACACTACACGTCAACCATTTACTGTTCATTTTATTTACACTTAAAATTAATAAAACTGCACTAAACGCATTGGAAACCTATTATACATAATATTATTTCGGTCCCGTATATATATAATCTTTAAAAAAACCAATAATTCAACGACAACAACGAACGGACACAAAAATGATGAAAATTTTATTATGACATAATATGTCAAAACAATATCAATTAAAATGGAAAATACTTTGGAAAATACATAATATTGATGGAAAATACGAAACGAAAAGCAGGTAAAAAACAATGTGAACAATGATGTTGACGCGAGCAGCGGCACGACGAGCACGCCTACAATCTCCGGACCCGTCGCTCAGCTCCGCCTCGCCGCCGCCGGAACCCAGCCCTTTAGTGAGTGCTGTGACACCGGCCTCGGCAGTTGCGTCGAGCTCGAGCGACGAATATTTCTCTCCGCCGACGACGCCACCACCTGTGCGTCGGCGGGGACGACGCCGGCCGCCGGACAGCTTGGGACTTCGAGACCCACCGGTCTCTGATAGGGTCCCCGCTCCCGGTGGAAATGTGCAGCGCATGAGATGGACGCAGTCTATTAATGAAAGTGTCATGCGCTCATACTATGGGGCTACAGAGGGGGGAAGTAACATGACTGCGTACCGTGGTCGGATGCTCTCTCTGTTTCAGGTGCTTGAGCCAGCTGTCAACGTGTCGGCACAGCGACTGTCGGATCAGGTGCGGGTCATCCAGCGTAACCATATGCTGGATGACGTTGTACTTGATCGACTACGCCTAGAATCACGGAGTAGTCATGACACGTCTGCTTTGCCACTGGTTGCGGTCGCGGTACAATCGCAAGATTTACCCAGTGCTTCACCGCGACCTGACGACGGTGGTGAAGAGGAATATGGCGAGGCTATATCCGTGAGTACCCAGTGCAATGTTCAATTGAGGAGTGCTTTGGAGGATGCGTTCCGGGAGTATCGCTCCACACCGCCTGAATTAAAGCCGCGACTACCTCGTTTGCCCATGCACAAGAAAAATAGGGCGCTGGTGTGTGCTTTAGATTCGCAGCTGTCAAATTATTTTGACAGCAGCAAAGACCTCGCTGATACCCACTCGATCTTGTACTGCGCGGCTGTAGCAGCATGTCGTGTAGCTCATGTCAAATTTCCCAACAGTGACGGAGCTGCACGACCAAAACCAGCTGTACCAGCATGGCAGTACAGGATTGAGCGTCGTATTGGTGAGGCTAGAGCACTCATCGGCAAGCTTATCTGCTTCAGGGAGGGCAACACGCGCCCTAGAGTGATGCGCTTTGTGAGGCGGGCATTCTCGGGGACTGATATCAATCCTCGAGATTATTTGTCCTGCATCACAGAGCGTATCGACTTCCTGAAGCAGAAGACCTGTGCATGGGCAAACCGTATTCGACGGTACAAGCGACGAGTGGAGCGGTACACTCAGAATCGCATATTCCAGAGTGATGAGAGGTGGGTGTATAGGACTTGGGAGCGACCGGACCAAGGCGTGGCTGATGCGCACAAGCCGGATGATGCTGCCATGTGTTCGTTTTGGCGCAGCATCTGGTCGGTGCCTGTCAGCCACACTGAGGGCGATTGGACTCGGGAGGTTGAGCGAGCGTGTGATCCAATACTAGAAATGGGGGCAATTACCATAAGCCCCCAAGATGTAGCTCGTGCAGTCCGTCCGTTACCTAACTGGAAATCTCCAGGGCCGGACGGGCTGCAAAATTTCTGGATAAAATGGTTTCAAAGATCGCACGTTCACTTAGCGTCTCAGTTCCAGTCAGCCTTAGAGTCAGGATCATTGCCCCAATTCCTAACTACTGGAATAACCCACCTGCTCCATAAATCTGGTAGTACCACGGAACCCAAAAATTATAGGCCGATTACTTGTCTGCCAACGGTCTATAAAGTTCTTACATCCATTTTGAGAGTGAAAATTAACGAACACATTGACAAAAATTCAATCATGTCTGCCTCTCAAAATGGATGTAGAAATGGGTCTCGTGGTACTAAGGAGCTACTCCTCATTGATATGGCCATTAACCAGCAGGTTCGTCGTTCCCGAAGGGATCTGTCGACATGTTGGATAGACTATAAGAAGGCCTATGATTCTGTGCCACATACATGGCTCATGAGGGTGTTGGAGTTGTATAAGGTAGATACAACTCTACGCACCTTCCTGATGTCATGTATGGGGCAATGGAGGACGGTCCTTCGCTATCCAGGATGTCGGCAGATCCGGGAGAATAGCGAACCGATAAGGATCGAGCGAGGTATATTTCAGGGTGATAGTCTAAGTCCACTATGGTTCTGTTTAGCCTTGAACCCTCTAAGCACGTTGCTGGAGGGTTCGGGTTTAGGGTATCGGTTGAGAAGAGGAGGTCAGGTCATATCTCACCTCCTTTACATGGATGATCTGAAACTCTTTGCCCCCAACAATTTGCGACTGATGGAGCTACTGAAAGTTACAGAAACTTTCAGTAGCGCCATTAGGATGGAATTTGGTGTGGACAAATGTGCAGTCATGCATGTGAAGCGAGGGGAGATTATGGAATCCGTGGGAACCCAACTCTCGGATTCCATACGTCTTAGATCCCTCTCCTCAACCGAAACCTACAAGTACTTGGGTATGTCGGAAGCGTTAGGCATCAATGCTGCCGACATGAAACAATCGTTGAAGGAGCGCTTCTTTGGCCGCCTGAATAAAATGTTAAATAGTCTTTTATCAGGCGGAAACAAGGTGCGCGCCTTCAACGGATGGGTCATGCCGGTTTTGATGTACTCTTTCGGCATACTCAAGTGGACTCAGACGGAACTTGACGCCCTGGATAGGAGGGTCCGTACATTGCTGACCGCAAATCGGATGCATCACCCACGGTCATCGGTAATGAGACTGTATATCCCACGGAAGTGCGGAGGCCGAGGCTTTCTTAATGCTAAGTCCCTGCACAACCGTGAGGTATGCAGTCTCAGGGAGTACTTCCTTAAAACCGACGTGGGTATGCATCGAGATGTGGTCTCAGTGGACAAGGGCCTCACCCCGCTCTCCTTAGCGAACGAGAACTGGCGCAAACCTGTAGTACTAGATACTAATGACCGCAAGAAGGTATGGCAGAGCAAGGAGCTTCACGGGCGCTTCTACCGGGCCCTACATGGGCCTGATGTAGACTTCTTGGCGTCCGTATCCTGGCTGCGATTCGGTGATCTCTTTGGGGAAACCGAAGGTTTTGTCTGTGCGATTATGGATGAAGTTATGATGACGAACAACTACCGGAGGTATATTGTGAAGGACGGCACGGTTGACATTTGTCGGGCATGCCACCGACCGGGAGAATCAATCCGACACATTATCTCTGGGTGCTCTCGTCTGGCTAACGGAGACTACTTGCATAGACACAACCTTGTAGCTAGGATTATCCACCAGCAACTTGCTCTAAAATACAGGCTTGTGGAATCGGAAGTACCGTACTACAGGTATGTGCCCGACCCAGTTCTCGAAAATGGCAACATCACATTGTATTGGGATCGATCTATCATCACTGACAGGACTATTGTTGCCAATAAACCTGACATAGTGGTGATAGATCGATTAGAGCGTCGCACAATGATTGTTGATATAGCGGTTCCGCATGACGAGAACCTCGTGAAAACCGAGAAAGATAAACAAATCAAGTATCTTGACTTGGCTCGCGAGGTTGTCGACATGTGGGATGTGAATACAGCAGTCATTGTGCCGATAGTCGTTACGGCCAATGGACTCATTTCCAAGAGCCTCGACCAACACCTAAGGAGGCTCTCGTTGGGCAGCTGGATCAAGGGCTTGATACAGAAAGCGGTACTCCTGGACACGGCGCGTATAGTCAGGAGATTCCTCTCTCAGGAGCCCTGACCACCGGTAGCTTGGACCCTGTTCCCGATACCGGTGGGCTACTATTTTTTATATTTTTAAATGTTTTTATTTTTTTTTACTGATATTTAAAAAGACAACCGCCTTCAAAAAGTGAAAAATAACTTTAGCACAGAACACACATTGACTTTAGTTTCGAAATTCAGTGGCTTTGTTCTGTTTGTTGTTTTGTATTGCCACCGACTTCCGAAACTAAAGTCAATGTGTGTTCTGTGCTAAAGTTATTTTTCACTTTTTGAAGGCGGTTGTCTTTTTTGTAAAAAGCTTTTTATTTTCCGCTTTTTAGTACCTCGTTCTCATTCAAATCTATTAAGAAGAAATTGAAAGTTAACTACTACAAAGGTTGATGAAACTAAAACGTCGTCTATGTAAAATTTTTGGGTATTTGTTGATTTTTCAAAAAGTGCTAAATCAATTTCGATAAAATTTATATGGGACCACCCCTGAAGCATACCCTATCTATAAAAAAAAGAATTTTCAAAATCGGTTTACGTTTGCCTGAGAAATCGCGTAACAAATCGCGCACATACTTAATGTAAATTTAAGACTTATACGGTTTTCTCATGGATGCCATGGTCAGAACTGGACCAAAAAAAAATGGGACCACACGGGAAGCACTAGCTTCCAAATAAAAAAAGAATCATCAAAATCGGTTCACCCAGTCCCGAGAAATCAGGTAACAAACATAAAAAAAAAAAAAAAATACAGACGAATTGATAACCTCCTCCTTTTTTGAAGTTGGTTGAAAATATATTATAATATGTAAAAAAATGAATAAATGTGGATAATAATAATATAATTTAATTTTGGATTGGATTAGATTCCAGGCTAGATTAACAAGCAATAACTTATTTAAATTCAAGGAAAGTTTAACCTGAATTCGTAAATTACTGCAGAAAGACGCCTAGAGATAGAGACCACCTAGAGAACATTCAGGAATAATTTCGTAATTAACTAAAACAACACTACAAATAATTCCAGACCGTAATTTGCAATAACTAACACTGAATACAAGTATCTATTAATTAAACATGGTTTCCAAACTTGTTTACTTGATTTCTACCAGTTTGCAGCGCAAAATGAGATTTTATTGGTTTTCAATTAAAACAATAAATATTGTTGTTCAGGTAAGTACCTGCTTACGAGTTGTGAATTGCTAATACACTTATCCGTTGCTTGATTAACATTGCTGCACTAAAACCGGTAATTAAAGAAAAAAAAACATTTTTGTGCGAATATGACCAAAAAGCGGCTTTTGTTCTGTTTGTTGTTTTCCGAATTGTGTTCAGTGCTAAACTTATTTATCACTTTATGGTTTTTGAAGGTGCTTGCCTTTTTCGTAAAAAATGTCCTTGCCTTCCTATTTTCCGAATGCATTACGAAACGGCAACACAGTAAAAACTTTTGCTGAAGGAAGCACAAACCAAAACGTAATCTATGTATAATGTTATGCTTTTTTCAATAAGTGCTGAATTAATAATTTCGATAAAATTTATATGGGACATGAATTTTGTAAGAGGTCATCCATAAAGTACGTCACACTAATTTCCTGATTTTTTTAACCCTCCCCCGTCCTTGTCACAGTTGGTTGGCCCCTCCCTAGTGTGACGTCCCTTAATACGTATTTTACATCTAGAGATTATTAAATTAAAACAGCAGTTCTGAAATGTGAATTGTATTTAGCGGACAATACTGACAGACAATCGACACTTTCAAAATTTAACGCAATAGTCCTAAGGAACTATTAGTTAATCTGCGGCACTTTTCGTCTCCTTAGGTCTCTAAGGGCGGGTTGCTTCAACTAACCATTAGCGCCATTTTTGACTATTACCGACCGGTAATAGTCAAAAATGGCGCTAACTATCGTCAAATCAAAAAAATGGGTTGTTTCACGAATTCATATGTCAAAAAGTTACTATTACCATAACCGACCAGGCATCGTAATTTTGTGTTGTCAAACAGCTACTTCAAACATTAAAATATTATGGAATCTCTTTTTGAATAACTTTAACTGACGGATTTGTATGTCATGAAACAACCCGTTACATTTAACGTACGTTAAAAATCGCACGTCATAGTAACTTTTTAACCGTCCGTATGTAACGTTAACGTCGGTTAACGTTACATACGGACGGTTAAAAAGTTGAAACAACCCGCCCTAATTCGAGAAGTCTTTTCCCAGCTTTATTGAGGAAAAAATACAAAATTTCAACGACATGCCGCTTCCCATTTGTGGAAACACAATCACTTATTAGAGAAAATGAACCAAAGGACATTGCCCAGAAGTAGTATCGCTATATATTAATAGAGTATAGCCATGAAAATGTGTTCATAAATTATAAAATATTTTTTTAACTTGTCTTAGTTTACTTGATCGAAATCGTATATGGCGTTAACATTTTGTATTTAATTAGGTTTTTAGTTGATTTTATTGCAATACTTTTCAAATGGCGTATTCTAATCAAAGCAGTGTTGTCAATTTCAAGGACCTTCCACTAATCGGTCTAGACAGACATTAAAAAGGGTGACACTTCATTTAAAAAATAATTTGAACTAACACTTTTTTTCTCGTTATTAATATTAATATTTTTAATTAACATAATTAAAATAATGCGTTTTATGGATTAATATCCATAAAATAATATTACTTTACATATTAAAAATGTTTTTATACTTGACAAATCACTAGTGATCGGGGTGTTTTAGATTAACTGTTGGCAACACTATTACGGGTAACGTGAAAGGTGAACTGTCAAAGTGAAAGTGTCTAATGTGTCAGTTGTGTCACTGTCAATCGTGTCGGCATTTGGCGGCAGCGAAGTTTTGTTTAGTGTTTTTTACATGCATTGATAGTTGTTGTTGTTGAGTTTGTGTATTAATAAATAACCTTTCATTGCGTGGAGTTCGTGTCCAGTCGAATCTTAAGATTCCTGCACGATCAAGAACTCTAGAAGACAATTGTACTTTTTCTGTGCTGGTGGTGTGACTGTGTAGAACGTTTTTACGACTACCTACAGACCGTGTCATCTGTGCAGTAAATCATCAACGATTTCGTTTAAAATGTCACGCTGTGTGAACTGTTCTCTTTCTTTGGTACATCCTCTACCCCGTCGTCAAGTCGGGGAGGCAACAGACGTAATGGTTAGAATTTTACGATCCTGGATTACTCCAGCGACGGTTAGTATATCTTATTTATTCAATTATGTTTTATTATATTTTTTTACCACTCTTCTCAGTTCACTTTTTAGACGTATGTGCAATAGTTTCAAACATACAACAACAATACACACAATATAGTATTTATAATAATGTTGTATTGATAATATAGATAATATTAATAATAAGAAACTGTAGCTCAAGTCTTTCAGCACTATTAATATTTTATTGTTTACAGTTAACTTTTACAGGTCATACTAGAAACTGTCTAACTATGTTCAAAATATATATGAACATGTTATGAACCACTATAATCCATTTGCAATAGCATTAGACAGAAGTTGACAAAGGTTATTTTTGATGCACACTTTGTAACAAAAGTACAATAAACCTGTTACAGTTATGATAGACTCCGAATTTATTATAATCTATTTTTACAGCAGCCGTTGCACTTAACTTTGACTAATTAATATTTTAACTTATGAAATTATTTAGCTTTCAATTAGTTGTAATAATTCATTACAATTTAAAATTGCAGTGTCAATGCTAAAAACTTAAAAGAAGCAGGGATGAACAACACCGGGAATGTTATTCGTTTCACTATAATTCTTTTAAAATGTTACCAAATCTTTAAAAGACCTAACATTTATTTTCTTTATATTCTTATACATTCATATTTAGTACTGTCTTAGATCTATTTATCAAAGTTATGATGCAATAATTTTAAATAAAATTGTTTTAACTTATCTATGAAATAAAACGTTTTGCAATCCTACTTCTACGAGCCTCTTTTTTTTATTTATGCTATTATAATAGAGCATAGTTATACTTTTCTTAATTTGATTGACTTTTGTGTTTATGATAATAATCTAGGTATATTTTCTATTAAACTAATACTAAGATCATTATCTAACCTGAATAAATTGTATATCTATTATATTTATTTTTAGATGTCATTAGAAGATGTCCTTTGTCAAGAATGTTATGAAATACTAGAAAGAGCATCTATAAACTTGTCAAGTGAATTAACAGCTGTACGAGCTTATGGACATCAACAAGTGTGCTTTGTCTGCGGATCTTCCATATTAAGAGCTAAGACACACACAGTATCAATTGATAGCCCTGAGGGAAATGTCATCCTGTCATGCATACCATCTCAGCAGGTATCTATACGTTTAATAACACTTGGTGCATTAAAATATTGAATGATGTTTTTGTACAATCTGAGAACTGTTCTCAGATTTTACACAAACACCTCATGAAATATGGAGTATGCTATTTTCTAACTTGGTTAAGTCTATTTTTGTCCTTTATTCCAAATATGTTAATTAATTTTAGGTACACAGACTTGAAAAAGTTTGCTTACGTTGTTGGACAAAGGCCTATAGAAGTGTAAGGAGACAAACTCAGCAAGATCAGGATAGGCAACAGCAGATTGTTCATGAAGAAGCTTCTGCACCGCAAGGTAGTATAGATGTTCCTACATCAAGACAAAAGGGGGTAAGTATATTAGAAACTTCTATGTCTTCAAGGACTTTATCAATACCTACACCACCACCACAACCCATTCACCAGTTGCATCAGGAGCATAATGTTGTACACCGCCCCAAAATAATATCACGTATTTATAAAAGAGCTGCTGCATCATCACAACATTGTATTTTTGATGACTGTAGTAATACAGAACGGTTGTTGGTACCATCTGTTACATAGGAAATGTTACTGTTAGAGCATAAATTGTACGTACCAGTTAGTGCTAGAATATGCAGCCATCATCTTAATATTGGTTCTTGGGATGAATTACAGTTTCATTATAATGACTTTACTGGGTGCCAAATGGATGATATGATGTCAATTATGGAAAGAGGTACTCGCAGACAGTACAACTTTTCTAATATTAGTGAAATGAATACACACCTCTGTCATTATTGGTTAGGTATGAATCCTGAACAGTTTTATCAATTATTATCACACATACACAGCTGGCAAAGGAAACTCCTTGTCCAAGTGTGGCTTTAAGTATTATGCTGGTTAAACTTAGAACTAGTGAGAGTAATGAGCGATTATCTATATTGTTTCAACTTCCTAGAAGCACTCTAGAAAGGTATATGTCTAAAGCAAGAAATTGTTTGGGTAATACATTTGTACCCTTATATTTAGGACTTGGTCACATGTCGATACAAGATGTGGCGGCTAAAAATAAGATAATTCCAGATGGTTTATTTGGAAATCCAGATATGCCAGTTTCTACCAAGCCAGCAATTATTATGTGTGATGGTACTTATGTCTATGTGCAAAGCAGTAGTAATTATTTATACCAAAAAAAGACTTATAGCCCACATAAATATGTTAATTTGAATAGAATAGAATAGAATAGAATAGAAAAGAATAGAATAGCATAGAATGGAATGGAATGGAATGGAATGGAATAGAATAGAATAGAATAGACTTTTATTTTGCAAATATGGGTAATACACAATAGTTGTCTTAACACATTAAAGCTCAGCCATATTTTACCATTCGGCATGCAAACATTTACATAATATACGAAACATTATTATTATGAACATGCACTTTAAAACCAGATCAATTCATATATTATTATTACAATTATTAATCATTCAAATATCAATTAATAAATTATCATCACAATTATCATTCAATCGGTCAATTAATAAATTAAATAATTATTATTCAAACAAAAATCATTACAACTAATAAATTATTTAATTATTATTCAAAACAAAAATCATTACAACTAATAAATTATCATTACAATTATCATTCAATATGTCAATTAATAAATTATAATAAATTATTTTTATTAATATTAATAAATTATTTGGTAAAACCATTTTTGTTTGTCTGCTGCGATGGATTTATTTTGCAATCACTCGGCCCATTCCCAGCAACTAAAAGCGACTCGGACATTATGTCTACTGAATTTCGCTATGAATCAACTACATTAAGAAATTATTTTAGGCCTGGAGATGTTTTTATTTTGAATAGGGGCTTCAGAGACGTAAGTGGCGAATTGCACAGGCACGGTTTTTAAGCGTATATGCCTGAATCTCTTTTAGAACGCGAACAGCAGCTAACCACATTGCAAGCAAATCGATCAAGATGTGTTACAATGTGTCGATGGGTAGTTGAAGTTGTAAATGGGCGAATTAAACGCGATTTTAAATTATTTCGCCAAGAATATTTCAATCGTGCATCATTACACTTGATGTTGGATTTTAATATTGCTGATGCTCAACAGTTTTTAGAAATAGCTAAAGCTAGATTAAATACAAGAAACTATTTGGGAGAGTACATACAAAATCAAAATATTAATAGAAAGAGAGCTGTTTTTTTAACTTTAGATGCTGAACATCCATATTTGGATATATTTCCAAGACTATCATTACATGATCTGATGACAGTAGCTCTAGGTTCTTATCAGATTAAACAGGCTCGATCGTATTTTGGGGAGCACGTCCGTAGGAATGGTAAATACGAAATTGAACTAGCAAACGACATTGAGGATGACTTGCCATTGTCTCTGGGAACGGATAAGTATTTAGTAAGGGGAAGAATTAAGTCACGACATGTTAGCAGTAATAGTAGTGGATCCATAGGCGTACAACTACTAGTCTCTAGAAATCGTGTAGCGCCCATTAAACAACCAACAATACCGAGGCTTGAACTTTTTGGAGCTTTGCTGGGTGCAAGGCTGTGTACTAAGGTTAAGGAAGCGCTTACAATGCCCATTCACAAATGTAGATTCTGGTGCGACTCAACCATAGTCCTGGGTTGGCTTTCTACTCCTTCAAATCAATAAAAACCTTTTGTTAGAAACAGAGTCAATGAGATACAGGAAAGCACTTGTGGTCATACCTGGAGCTACGTACCGTCGAAGGACAACCCGGCGGATCTTGTTTCCCGTGGTCTCAGGGCCGACGTTATCATAGACACACCTCTGTGGTGGTCTGGACCCTCATTTTTACAGCATAGTGAAAATGAGTGGCCCAGTATGCCAAACCACGGGAAAGATAGTCTGCCGGAAGTAGTGACTCATTTCATTGACAGTGATAGTAACAATCATTCATTATATAGTAATCATTCAGATGTCATCATTCATTCATCAATCATTCATAATTTATTAGTAAAGTATTCCAGCTTAACAAAAATACAAACTATATTTACACATGTACAACGCTTTATTTACAATGTAAAAAATAAAAATAAATTGCATGGTAATTTTTCAACAACAGAGCTAGAAAATCATTAAATAAAATTATACATTATTCACAGCTTGAAATGTTTCCAGAAGAGTATAATTTGTTGAAGTCTGGACAAAAATTACCACGCAAAAGTAGATTGCTTCCTCTGACACCGTTTATTGACATTCATAACCTCATTCGAGTGGGCGGGAGGCTCGATAACTCCCCCTCTGATTTTAATGTGAAACATCCCATTGTTTTATGCAGTAAGCACATACCTACAAAACTTGCAGCTGACATCACACGGCTGGATCGGTGGAAACGAGTCCAGTTCATTAGGCAGCATTTCTGGAGCAGATTCCATAATGAGTACACTTCTCTGCTGCAGGCCAAAACCAAGTGGTTTCATTAGTCAAAACAAGGTCGTGCCTTCAACTGCATCTGCCCCCTTCCAGTAGAAGATTGAAGACGTCCCTTCAACCCGGGGAATATGTCGGCGCATGAGTAGCTACAGACGACACCGGGGACGGCGCGGGGTCGAGGTATCGAACCCGGCCGCACACGCACCTCCGCCGTCGTCACCACTCAGCTCATTACCACGGTCGACTACGGGCATTTATTTATAACAATCTAATACGTATAGCGATTGTGAAAACGGCATTAAACCTATGTTTATACAGTCCACTATCTTTTATTATAAAGTCCCGATTGAGCCTAATCACTATTTAAATCACTGCTTTCAACACAATTAGGAAAATCGAAAGCCTATTTCATGGAACAGTCACATGTATTTTCAACATAATGTAAATTGTTTTATGAATGAATAAACGAATGAATGAGTAAAACTATATTCCATTCCTATATTAAAGTATTTTTATTATCTACTTCCTATACAAACCTACAGTATAAGCTTCCTATGTATAGAATTAAAAAGAATCACCTATGTAATATTATTGATTTGGGATCAATTATTATTTGGTTTGAACTATTATCTATTATCTTATGTGAAATCAAATCATATTAGACGGTTTTTTTGGTGAAAGGTTTGTTACAAAACTAACCTCAAAACTGAACACAAAATCAAAGAACAACGGAAACCCCCACAGTACACATGGATAATTTTTATTTCCTTTAAAAGTACGACATCACCCCTCTTTTATCTCCAATTTATGTAAACATACAAACATTTTTATTGCGCAACCGTGGTCTATAGTAGAATGGGCAATCTCCTTTATCCGTCAACATCGGTAGTGACAGTAGTGACACATGATTCCGACTCGGACATTTTATTTTTTTACAGACTCAAAAAGGAGGAGGTTATCATTTCGGATGTTTATATTTTATTTTTATGTATGTTCGGGCGTAACTCCGTCATATATTTTTTTTATTCTGTCGGATTTCAAAAATATTTTTTTTTGTTCGAAAGGGGTTTATTCCGAAATGGAATCAATTTCGATAATATGGGAATAGAAATTTTATCGAAATTGATTCAGCTTTTTTTGAAAAAATCAATAGAAGCCCAAAAATATTAGGATGACGTGTTAGTTTTTGGACTGGATGGAACGAATATACTAAACCATTTTCACAAAAAAAAAACAACCGCCTTCAAAAACTAAAAAGTGATAAAGAACTATGAACACACATGGCAATACAAAACAACAAACAGAACAAAGCCACCACCACCGACTTCCGAAGCTAAAGTCATGTGTGCCAACTTAATTGACTAACTATTTATTGATTTCAAAAATCAAATTTTAAAATAAATCGGATTTACAGGGCTAAAATCAAGTGTTTTTTTAGAGAAGTTCTGTCTTGGAATTATTGGTTAATGGTGTTATCTTCCCAATTCTTTGAGGAAGAATCTTGCGAAATGTGACGTCACATGACTTAGGACCCCTCCCACCCCTTGTCACACTTCGTCGACCCCCTCCCCCCTCTTAACGTGTGACGTACTTTATGGATGGTCCCTAATCGGTCCACAATAGGTGGATGAATCGGCGAACATACTTAAAAAAACACGTCGAACATAAACCTCCTTCATATTGAAATCGATTAAAAATGTTAATCTACGTATTATGTTTGAGGTCTTAAATGGCTGAATATGAATGAAACATATTGTATCCTTTTATGAAATGATGATTGCATTACTGCCATTATTTCGAGAAGGTAACAAGGTCTGATAAAGATCCTCTCATTGAGTATTCCTACTAGTTGTTAGAGATATGAGACCTAAAGCAATAATACGAATGTCATGAGAATCTTACGTGACTGGACGAAACGTTTTTGCATTAAGAATATGATAATATGTACTTACCTACTGGTCTTACAAATGCAAAGTCCACAGAATTCTCAGCGTTCTGCAGTTTCATTACTAATTTTGCATTCAAATTACTTTTTTTTTCTTATTTTCCTTTACGGCTATGCACGTCATATAAGTACTTACCTATGTATTTAATTACAGGTTCAGTAACCGCCATTGTATATTCAGTATACAATGGCGGTAGGTACATTAAAACTAGAAACTACCTATGCATATGTATGTCGATTGTCGATCTACTAACAAACATTCTGGTGTAACCTGCCATGTTATCTCTTCACCATCCTTGGTTGACTGGTAGATAATGTCTAAGGCATTAAGCCCGTCTTTGTACCTTTGTGTATGAATTATCTAATAAAAATCTCGTGTCATAATATTTGTTAACGAATTCCTCCGAAACAGCTTGACCGATTTTTTTTTTGTGGTATATTTGGTACATAGGTCTGAGTCGGTATCCTCAGAACTACCAAAAAAAAAATGTTTATATTTATTATTATTTATTTATTTGACAAAACCACGGTTGCCGGGTCTGCTAGTAAATAAATAAATCATTCCCATAGACGCAGTGCTTCGTTCGTCCTAGAAAAATACATTGATGTTTCTAGGATATTTTAAATTATGAATAAATTGCATAGCGTCAACTGTAAATAAAATATTTACATAAATGCTTCACAGTTTAAAAACGGCCCAAATTCTTCAATGATTGTTAAAATTGAGGAGATTACAGAAATACATTTTGTAAATGTGGGTGCTTTATTTTACGCTACACTGTTATCGATAACGATTGAATTTATTACTAGATCATTTCACAGCTTTTCCTCCGGTCTGCAGCCTGATCTAGATGGGCCATAATCATAAGCTGTAATAGCTGCAGGGGCTAAGATCTCTTGCAGACTATAAAGAAATGCAGCGAAGATAATAAATTTGGTGGCTGTCTGTATTGATGTTCGTATTTATCTCAGATAATCTCTCAATACATACAGTTCGCAAGAAAAGTAATTTTAACGTGAAAATACTATTCGAGCCATTCTGGAATTCAGTAGTTATTAAGTACTAGCTGACCCGACAGACGTTGTCCTGTCCCTATCTACCTACTTACCGACCATACAATTTTTTTTTAAATTTTTCTCACCGTAAGTACCGTCCTCGTACTTCAAGGAATATTATAAAAAAAGAATTATCCAATTTGGTCCAGTCGTTCACGCGTGATGCCGTGACCAAGGGAAATAGGGATTTATTTTTATACATATGTATAGATTCAGAGGTCTCTGGAGGCACCAGAAGTGGTTCGCGACGTCGTCGTCATATAACTAAATAACAACGCGCCAAAACACAAATTGCGGATCGGCGCGATACGAACACTCATTTTCCTACTATAATGATTTAGAATAGTTTTAATAATATTATTTTAGTTTTATTTATAGAAAACCATTACGAATAATTAATATTACCGCCAAACAGTTGATGGTCCAGGCAAGACAAAGATTTTGTCAAAAACACTAAATGGTTCTGCTGTAATTGGTAATGTTATCAACGCGGAACGCCTGATACAATAAAATAGCAACTATTAGTCTATGTGCTTAGTCTTCATTGAGTAAATTGCTCCGTAAGTTTTCACAGGAACCCTTGAAAAAGTGCTTACATCCAATATCTGCGATTTTATTTACCAGTAGTATTAAATATATCTTCATTAAAGTCTCAATATAACGAGATTATACAGACATGATGAGGTAATTTCCGGTGAAAGATCTAGTAGATACGGCCATTACAACATGTAATTCAGAAGAACAGATACAGGATGCCCAATTTAAGCTCCCTTTAATCTTGCCCTCGGGCTTCACTTAGTCTGTGCCGCCTCGTCAACCTTGGTTTTATTTTTAACTTGTACACGGCTTTCATATCTCTAGTATATAATAATGTACCTACCTACCTATTACAGTACAAAACTGCAAGGTTCTTCTTGCATTTTATATCACCCTGGTACCTACTTATAAAAATACATGAATTATGGTACTAATTCGTTCATTTTCATCCTTACAATGATCAAAAGAAATCGAGAGTAATTAAAACAAATGTCTTCCTTTGATCTTTCTTTTGATTTACAAAATTAAAACTAGCAACAGGAATGTCTTGCTTCACGCAATTGCACTACAGAGGATCAAGAAAGCAATTCTCAAAGATAAGTGTAACTGGAGTTTATAATTTGATAGTAACGTGATCTATCTTTACACTGAGTGAGCACAGTAATTAAGTAATGCAAGCCGTGGAATTACAGTGCGAGTAGAGAAAGAACATGCTTATAATTGCTATGTTAGCTCTCACAGCGACAACCAGATCACGGATTAGTTGAATTCCTGATAAATTAAATAGAAAATTTTGCTTCACCATCACCATATTAGGGTTACTGATAGCCCGGGCTCTCGATTTTAAAACCAAGATGAATGAATTAGCTAAAGAAAAGGAGTAAGGTAAGCACCTAAGGGATTTACAGAGAAACTTTATGAATAAGGATGGATCATACCCAAACAATACTTAATAAAAGAGAAGAAAAATTACATTGGAACATAAACCACTGGGAATAAAAGAAATAGAAACTAGTTATTTAATTAAATGCACATTGGTTTTTATATTTCTATGGTTTGAACACTTCTTTTAACATTGTTGACAGCGAATGACAAGACACATAATACACAGTGACCTAATCAATTTATGATACCAATACCACCCAGTTTGCAACGAGCAGTGTTATCGAATATCTACTAGTGTGATTGTCAAAACAAATTAGCGCTATCATAAAACAGATCGATTTTTAAGACTAGGATATCAGTTTCATTTGCCCTTTGTAGAAAAGCTGCACCAGTTTCGATGCGTGGAGAACTAATAATGTTAAAGCTAAAGCTGGTTAAGCAATGTTAGAGGTGATTAGCAAATCTTCGGCGATATTATTTGGGATCTTCCCTGCCTAGGGAATGCACTTATTCAATATGGACTTCAGGAGTAAGACACTAGTTAGGTAAGTTACTACTCTAACCCTACGACTTTTCTTCTTCTTCTTTCTGTCCAATGCCGGAGTCGAACTTAAGTATTTTCCCTTCAATTTCCACCATACATAATGTTGGACATAATTTAGAGCAGGCCCTTTATTTGAGACTCGTAATTATCGGCCCCTCAAGGTCTATAATATTGATAAAATCAACTAATTTCTAAAAATACGTACACTACACATGGCCAGTTGTGTCTTATATCAAAACTTCCGTGTATTGTAATCGTAACAATCTCTGTTTTACTAATAACCTGATATATTTACGAGATTATCGACAGTCAGACATTTGAAACTTATGGAGTTGTGTTCATAATAACCAATGCATTTACTACGATAGTAGAGACTCGACGTAAGTGGTTTATTTAATAAGTTAACGACAAGATAAAGATCTAAAACGGAAAAGTTGTTTGGAGGAATTGGATAAAAAGTTATAGAAAGATTTTACCAAAAACAAAACCAATTTCAGCAAGTTTAAATCCAATCAACGTAGATCTGATTAAACTGTCTGAATTTAATTTAAATTGGGTTAAACTAGATTACCTGGAGGTCTTTTCTCATGTTTTCGACCATATTAAAAAAATGTGTTTTCTTTATCCAATCTCCTGTTTTAAAATCCTCTCAATATAAACAACCAATGCTTCAAGCGAACAATGCTATCGTTTACGCCACCCTTTCTGCTTTCCACAGGCATTTGTAAATCTTTTAAAAATAATACGATTTCAAAAACAAAAGGCTATTCATTCAGTTCACAAACAAACAATATCAAGGGTGAGTTTTACTCTCGTTTCATAGGAAAACGTATTGGAAATTCATACAATTCGTTCCAATAACATTCACTGTTTTCCCAGAACTGTGGCTACGTGAAAAGGGGGGAATAGTAGTCAGAGGAGCAATTAGGGGGTTGAGCGTGAGGTGGGGGCAGGGGGAGATTCAGACGTCCTTAATTTGCGCCGTTGTCCTCGTCGTACCAACGCAGATGTTGCAGGTTTATTTAGCGTGGGTTTAGGATCGCGCCTTTGAGCGGTTTTAATAGTTGGATGTAACATTTGTGTGTCAATTAATGAAATCCGTTCAATTTCTAATGTTGAGTGTATGTTTCTCTGATTATGAAACTAAAGGCAGATAGAACGCGCGAAACACTGGAGTGAAGCCACCAAAGCAAATACAAATTCAAAACCGAATACCTACCTACAAGCGCCGCATCGTTAAAAAAAACAAATAAAAATTCAAAAGCGAATACTATCACGAAATTAGGTAGGTATTCGCTTTGGTGGCTTCACTGTCAGTGTGCCGCGCGGTCTATCTGCCTTTTGTTTCATCATCTGAGGTATATTTAATCATATTTCAATTGTCTGTTTGGAAAAAATACTGTTGCAGTGTCCTGACTTGATAATAAGGTTTGTGGCTAAGTAAATACTGTTGCAGTGTCCTGCCTTGATAATAAGGTTTGTGGCTAAGTAAATACTGTTGCAGTGTCCTGCCTTAATAATAAGGTTTGTGGCTAAGTAAATACTGTTGCAGTGCCCTGCCTTGATAATAAGGTTTGTGGCTAAGTAAATACTGTTGCAGTGTCCTGCCTTGATAATAAGGTTTGTGGCTAAGTAAATACTTTTGCTGTGTCCTGCCTTGATAATAAGGTTTGTGGCTAAATAAATACTATTGCAGTGTCCTGCCTTAATAATAAGGTTTGTGGCTAAGTAAATACTGTTGCAGTGTCCTGCCTTAATAATAAGGTTTGTGGCTAAGTAAATACTGTTGCAGTGTCCTGATTTAATAATAAGGTTTGTGGCTAAGTAAATACTGTTGCAGTGTCCTGATTTAATAATAAGGTTTGTGGATAAGTAAATACTGTTGCAGTGTCCTGCCTGAATAATTAGGTTTGTGGATAAGTAAATACTGTTGCAGTGTCCTGCCTTAATAATAATAATAAGGTTTGTGGCTAAGTAAATACTGTTGCAGTGTCCTGATTTAATAATAAGGTTTGTGGCTAAGTAAATACTGTTGCAGTGTCCTGCCTTAATAATAATAATAAGGTTTGTGGCTAAGTAAATACTGTTGCAGTGTCCTGCCTGAATAATTAGGTTTGTGGATAAGTAAATACTGTTGCAGTGTCCTGCCTTGATAATAAGGTTTATGGCTAAGTAAATACTGTTGCAGTGTCCTGCCTTGATAATAAGGTTTATGGCTAAGTAAATACTGTTGCAGTGTCCTGCCTGAATAATAAGGTTTGTGGCTAAGTAAATACTGTTGCAGTGTCCTGCCTGAATAATTAGGTTTGTGGCTAAGTAAATACTGTTGCAGTGTCCTGATTTAATAATAAGGTTTGTGGCTAAGTAAATACTGTTGCAGTGTCCTGCCTTAATAATAATAATAAGGTTTGTGGCTAAGTAAATACTGTTGCAGTGTCCTGCCTTGATAATAAGGTTTGTGGCTAAGTAAATACTGTTGCAGTGTCCTGATTTAATAATAAGGTTTGTGGCTAAGTAAATACTGTTGCAGTGACCTGATTTAATAATAAGGTTTGTGGATAAGTAAATACTGTTGCAGTGTCCTGCCTGAATAATTAGGTTTGTGGCTAAGTAAATACTGTTGCAGTGTCCTGCCTTAATAATAAGGTTTGTGGCTAAGTAAATACTGTTGCAGTGTCCTGATTTAATAATAAGGTTTGTGGCTAAGTAAATACTGTTGCAGTGTCCTGATTTAATAATAAGGTTTGTGGATAAGTAAATACTGTTGCAGTGTCCTGCCTGAATAATTAGGTTTGTGGATAAGTAAATACTGTTGCAGTGTCCTGCCTTAATAATAATAATAAGGTTTGTGGCTAAGTAAATACTGTTGCAGTGTCCTGATTTAATAATAAGGTTTGTGGCTAAGTAAATACTGTTGCAGTGTCCTGCCTTAATAATAATAATAAGGTTTGTGGCTAAGTAAATACTGTTGCAGTGTCCTGCCTGAATAATTAGGTTTGTGGATAAGTAAATACTGTTGCAGTGTCCTGCCTTGATAATAAGGTTTATGGCTAAGTAAATACTGTTGCAGTGTCCTGCCTTGATAATAAGGTTTATGGCTAAGTAAATACTGTTGCAGTGTCCTGCCTGAATAATAAGGTTTGTGGCTAAGTAAATACTGTTGCAGTGTCCTGCCTGAATAATTAGGTTTGTGGCTAAGTAAATACTGTTGCAGTGTCCTGATTTAATAATAAGGTTTGTGGATAAGTAAATACTGTTGCAGTGTCCTGCCTGAATAATTAGGTTTGTGGATAAGTAAATACTGTTGCAGTGTCCTGCCTTAATAATAATAATAAGGTTTGTGGCTAAGTAAATACTGTTGCAGTGTCCTGCCTTAATAATAAGGTTTGTGGCTAAGTAAATACTGTTGCAGTGTCCTGCCAGAATAATAAGGTTTGTGGCTAAGTAAATACTGTTGCAGTGTCCTGCCTGAATAATTAGGTTTGTGGCTAAGTAAATACTGTTGCAGTGTCCTGATTTAATAATAAGGTTTGTGGCTAAGTAAATACTGTTGCAGTGTCCTGCCTTAATAATAATAATAAGGTTTGTGGCTAAGTAAATACTGTTGCAGTGTCCTGCCTGAATAATTAGGTTTGTGGATAAGTAAATACTGTTGCAGTGTCCTGCCTTGATAATAAGGTTTATGGCTAAGTAAATACTGTTGCAGTGTCCTGCCTTGATAATAAGGTTTATGGCTAAGTAAATACTGTTGCAGTGTCCTGCCTGAATAATAAGGTTTGTGGCTAAGTAAATACTGTTGCAGTGTCCTGCCTGAATAATTAGGTTTGTGGCTAAGTAAATACTGTTGCAGTGTCCTGCCTGAATAATTAGGTTTGTGGATAAGTAAATACTGTTGCAGTGTCCTGCCTTGATAATAAGGTTTATGGCTAAGTAAATACTGTTGCAGTGTCCTGCCTGAATAATAAGGTTTGTGGCTAAGTAAATACTGTTGCAGTGTCCTGCCTGAATAATTAGGTTTGTGGATAAGTAAATACTCTTGTAGTGTCCTGCCTTGATAATAAGGTTTGTGGATAAGTAAATACTGTTGCAGTGTCCTGCCTTGATAATAAGGTTTATGGCTAAGTAAATACTGTTGCAGTGTCCTGCCTGAATAATAAGGTTTGTCGCTAAGTGAAAGTAAAAGCTGCCATCCATTTCATACCCAGACCCCTCCATGCCTCGGAAAGCGCGTAAAGCCGTTGGTTCCGGCTGTCATTCATAGACCTTTGACAGTCGTTAAGGGTAGGCAGAACTCAGAAAGCAACCAGTCTTGCCAAGTAACACGATACTCCTTGGTCTTTGGTTCTGGAGGTCAAATAGGCTGCTGCATTTGGTTAAGAGTGGAAGTCGACACCAATGTAGTTGGGAAACAAAAGGGATTCCATTTTTTACTGTCTCATAATTAAATGGGTAGGCAGGAAGGTAATGATGATGACTGGCGAATACCATGCATCGTAGGGAGCAATGAGCGGATAGGTACACCACAGTCAGGAAATAGTAGACTTCAATGGACTGTGTTACCTACATAAGTATGATCAGAAAGGGCTTTTAATCAGCAGAAGGAGCGAGCACGCAAACATATTCGTGGAGCAGAATATTTATTACTAATTGCTAATAATATTATTAATTCTGTACCACTAAATCTATTATTAATTAAATAACACCTCATTCCTCCGCAATCAGGACGAGTAGCGCCATCTATGCAATAACTCAACAACTAACTGAGACTGATGTTTGAACAGTTTTATCAAAAAGGTCACAATAAGGTACATCAGGTCATCAGGTGCAAAGTACAAGAGGCCACAAGGCAGTTAAAATAACAATTTTACAATGTAATAGGTTGCTGCTATTATTTTGTTTTAGTAGTACTAGAAAAAATATTTTAGTTTTCGACAAGGTAACATTACAATGTATTGTTGAAGATACTGATAACAAAAAATTATGATTGCCAAGTATTGTTAATTTACTATATGACATTGAAAGGGTGAAGTGGGAGGGGAAAGGAGTCACCTAGGGAAGCCTATCCAAATGTACTGAATATTTTAGAGGTTTCCTTTTTTAATTAGAATTTAACAACTGAATAGGGCAGCCCTGTATATTCTGCTGGAAAATGCAATGATGTGATAGATATTTGATACAATTTACAATATTAATAAGCCATGAGAAATATTTGCATTATTGGGGTGTATTGAATATATAACAACTGATGAATAAACGCCACACAATATTATTAGGCTGTACATACTAACTACACTGTAAATATTCTTTCCTTATACTTGTATCTTAATAATATTTACACAGGTGATGTAATATGGTACAGTACTGAATTAATGTAGTGTGTTTTGAAAAACAATGAGTCTGGCTGGTCCTATGTTTAATTTTGAGGTGGGGTAAAGTGTTATTGCATTTTTCCATCATGTCTCTCTGTATTTAGTAGCTCAGAGTTTGAATTTATGACCAGTAGATGGAAATAGGCTTGACTCGCGGTCGCCCATTTTAGAATGTGTGTACTATGGGTATACCTCTGTCTAATAATATAAGCAAAACTGTTATGTTATAATTATGTAAATAGAATTAAAAAAGAAGCAGCATAAAAGTAGTCCAGGAGACAATACAACATGTCCATCAATTCCTTTACTTGGGCGATGTAGTCCTTTGTTCAGGAGAGGCAAAATAAAGTAGTCATAAGACAAACAGAAAACATCTGGAAGAGTTACTGGTTTATGAAGAAACTATTCAAAGTTAAACTGCTCATGGTGCTAAAACTCAAGCTTATGGACATATTGTGTATTCTCCCGATTAGAACCTGAAGCACAAGCTTGGGTTTTCTCCCGATTAGAACCTGGAGCACAAGCTTGGGTTTTGACTAATTCCCAGAAGTCCAAACTCAAGATTTGCAATAAGCAAATGCAAATGGAGTGCAGTATATTAGGTGTAAAATTAAGTGATTGAGTTTGAAACACTATACTAGAGGGATGGCAGATGTGGCTCATAAGGCTGCCCAACTTAAATGGGACTGGGTAGGACATGTCTGTCACATGTCAGACAAACTGTGGGCTCAGGTACCCACAGAAGTGGTGCTTTGAGACAGTCAGATGGGGTAGAGGCAGGACACAAAGGAAATAGAGGGATGAACTGGATGAATTCTTCTACAACTAGAGGGATGAAGCATATAATTTCAAAAGATAGAGTGCATGGAGGAGGCCTTTTCCCAGGAGTTGGACAGAATAGGCTAACAAATAAGAACAAAAATACAGTATTTATTATTTTTCATTTACTTACTTTCTACAATTTTAGTACCTATAAATCGCTTGGCAACTTATTTTTTGGTACATGATATTTTTAAGTTCTAGTGTTAAACCACTATTGTGTAAAATGAATTTGTAACAAATACAAAACTTAAAAAATTAATTTGTAACAAAAACAAACAATTTGACAGCTTATAACATCCTGTTGCCCTGTTACATAATCTTCTATTCATCTTCATGTTCCTTTAGTTTAGTAGCTAAAGAAATTATTAAGTAATAGTTGTTTTTCAAATTTTTTAAGGTTTCTGGTAATTAGTAGGTACTATATGTATGTTTGATTTCCAAAATATTTACGTTAGTATTGATAGCACAGACAGGCATCACCTATCAACAACTGACCTTGTAATATGACCCATGATCAGACAACAAACAAAAAAATATGTTTTTAGATAACATATATAACAAAATGTACTTAAATTATTTTATACCTATAAGTTCTGAATACTTCATATACTTTCATGTGTATTTAAAAAAGTGCTTATAAATAAGATGAAAATATACTTGTGTTAAGTCCTAAATTGGTCAGAAATGTAATAAAACAAAAATGTGTACTGAAGAACATGGAAAAATAGTGGTCATTAGCAGTGAAAGTCATTAGACATCAATTTAAAAGGTATTTGGGGCAAGAGGCGAAGGATCATACCATTACGAAATCAATTGATTTCACATACTACTTGAACAAAGAAAATAGCACGAAACTGGTATTTTATTGCTTCAAGGTTGTCAAAAAGATATTATACGGTACCAACAGTACAAAACACGATTGTCACTTAGCAAGAAAATTGTGCGTAATTTACTTACCTGGTTATGAAATCTCGCTGCACGAACTAAACACCGAAATCCAAGATTTATAAATACAGTTCACGTAAATTAATCACGGGATATAACTACTGATAAGGATAATCTCCAAAACACTGAAAAATGCAAGACCATCAGGACGGAACAACAAGCGAAAACATTTAACATCATACCGAACGACCAAGAAGGAAACGTAAAACAAGGACAGACAGATTTAGTTGTCAATACGAACTAACTACGAAGAAGTGTATAGCTTGAGCATTAAATATTTTTTACCTCTATCTTTTCGTACAGGCGTAAAAGAGAAAAAGCATAATTTGATCCGAATTAATGAGTGCGTTATTTTGCCTTGTGCATGAAAGAGACAAAAACTGGGCGACATAGAGTAAAATCAGCTGTCGACAGCTGTTGTTAAGAGAGGCGATTTTTATGTTTGGAGTATTTTTTGTAAACTGTGTACCTACAGTATAGTTTTTATTACTGACCTATTTTTATTTTATTTTTTTGTTTATTTTCATAAGTTGTAATGTTTTACTGGGCACTTGTTAATAGTTGAACAAACTTAATAAAAGAAAGGTCCTTTTAATCAAAAAAGTTTCCTTCGCGCTTCAATCACAGACAGACGAACCATTCATAGGCTTTCAGCTAAGTATAGTATGTATAGTCTAATATTAAATTAAATTATACTTTCACTTTGTTTTCAGCATCATTTCTCAGTTTCTCACTTTTCACTAGATAATAATCCAACGTAATGTAAGATGGCGCTGTTTCGAATTCTGTATTGACTCAGCACACTCGCACTACTCTAGCTTGGTTTTTTTTTGTATAGCGAGCATGGCATAAATCGCGAGCATGAAGCTATAGATTATAGGTAAAGATTATTACTTATAGGTAAAGATACTTTTACTTATAGGTAAAGATGGAGCCAACACTTCGAACAAAAAGTTGAGTCAAATACCTACGTATCTCCATCTCTTTCTCTGTGGGCCGACCTCTCTTTTTAGTGTGGCCTGTAGTATTGCTATCTTCTTATTTAAATCTACAAACTTCTTCGAAATAGTCGTCACACTAACCAAATCAGAAGTTAAACTCTGTCAAGTAATGTTATTATGGATCAGTAGTTTTACTATGATTAGTTAAGTTATAAAACATAAAATTTTAGGTCACACTCACGCGTCACGCATGCTAAACTGGGTTGACGATCAGTGAATTACAATGCCATTTCCTAAGGAATCGGTAATATGGCAACATTGACACTATGTGTCAACATAAAAATGGTCAATATGGCAGTTGTTTACTTTGCAGTTCACAGCTTCGTCTGGTATTTAAGTATTTTTCGAGGTAATTATCGTTCTAATTAAAGAAATGTTGCAAAAATGAGTAGTGCGTGATTCTGGTAATACGTGGTGTCCAGGTGATATAAAATTTCACCCGTAAGTGTTAAAATCGTGATTTCTGACATTGAATCATTGTAAACATATTTCGTTGTTTTTTGACTAAATTTCTTCTTAAAACGTTTTACCAGTGTTTTTAACATATTAGTAAATGATAACTATATCAAGATCAAATACTTTTACATTGAATTTCATTGATTTTGTGCAATCTATTTGATTTTATTTAAAAGAAGTCGTATTGAAGTAGTGTGTCATATTGAGGATATATTTAGGACTTTGCGTGAGAACTTAACTAATTATACTAATACTAAGAAACGTGTATATATTTAATGACTGATATACACATACACTTACGGTAGTCAATTTTTATTTAATTTTAGTTGATCATTATTCGGGTATTTTCATAACATTATTTTTTTAGGTTTCATAATAATAGTACTCAAAGGAAATTGTGGTTATCCATTGAGCCGTTGATAATGAAGTTCTATAAAAGTGCAAGGATTTGCAATTTGCATTTCAAGAATCGGATATGATTCAAGAACGAGGTGCTTAAAACAAACAGCAGCTCCTACTATAATAAAACAGTAGGAAAGGTAAAAAGATAACTGTATTTAAAACTGTGTTACATTATGTATTACATAATAATGTTAATGTAAAGTTTCAATTACATACTACATATTTTAAATAGTGAGTCATGCGCTCAGTTAATGGTAAACAGAATGTAGATATCTATAAATGAATACTTATAGCGATGTCCTGGGAAAAATAAAATAAAGGTTACCCTACTTAGAAAGAGAGGGTTGGCCCACAGATAGCGAGATAGTGATAGGTATGGCTTCAAGTAGGTATGCGAAGTGTTGACTCCATTTTATATAATCTACAGCTTTTACCTTTAAGCTTCTTGATCGCGAGAGATTTTTGACAGTCAGTCTGTCAGTGTCATCAGTGTCATGCATGATGTGTTTGTGTGTCATTGCATTGTCATTGTCATTTTGTGACAGAGAGAGGCTGTTCACAATTTTGTGATTTGATGCTATTGAATATTGTTAGATTATTTGATATTTGTATTGGCTTCAATCCAAACCTACAAACAGAACATAGTATATATTTTGATATAAAGTTATTAATTTAGTGTTTAAATCTCCGTGTTTTAAGTTTCTAACATCAAGTGGAAGCTTGCAAAGTGTGCTGTCAGATTCACTTCACAACAATAACCTTTCGTCATTGTGGATAGGCTAATTACGTATAATTAGTACTCGAAAATATAATAACAGCGACAGTGAACACCATGGCAAAGGAGGAAGACGACGACAATTTACCCGACAAAGATGCGGCTAAAGAATTCTATGCGAGATATGAACCGAAAGAAATAATAGGCAGGTGAGAAAATAATCGTGGTGATCACAAGTGTCTCGCGATTTTTGATAAGTTGTGTTGGTGCCAATTTTAAGGAACTAGGGAATTATTTAAAGCTTCTGAGCATCATTACTAGTGCTGTTACTTAAAGTCTTCCGAGTGACCTTGAGAATGATTTTTATAACTTCATTTGATATTCAATTTTACTAGAGTGAATTAGAGCAATCTAGTTCCGAAAATTTGACCTCGTTTTTTGGCCTCCCCAGTATTTGAATTGTTTGAGTAGATAAGTATCTATGTTTTTTATTTTTTCTAGCTTATAGGTAATATAAAGAATAATTCGATTTGTAAATAGACAAATAATCGATCGAAGATTTATTCGTTTTAATTTTGTTAGTTCTTGATAAAGAACACTATTAGACCTATGCTTTTCCTTACACAGGGGCATAAGTTCAACGGTCCGAAGATGTATAGAAAAAGAAACAGGAAAAGAGTATGCAGCCAAGATTATAGATCTCAGTCAGGAGTCCCAAGATGGGGTCGATACGCACACCATGCGGGATGCCACACGACAGGAGATCCACATTCTACGGATGGTAGCTGGACACCCTTATATTAGTGAGTGAGTTGCTAACTCTTTATTGCACAAAAGGCACATTGGTACCTCACCATAAACATCCAAATCCATTGCATAATAATAAACAGAAACATTGAATACAAATAAGGGTACAAAAACGATTTTTTTTGTATTGATAATTGCAGAATAAGTGTGGTGCTATTGATTAATTTGTTTTTTTTTTTATCTATCTGTACCCTCTGCCTTCATTTTTCTGTACTTAAGCAAGAGTGCTGTAATTGAGGAGTTGGGGGCTGGCACCTACTTATTGGCTCGACATAGCAAAAATGTCCTTCACTCACCCATTTTTAAGCAAATTGAATAAAAATCTTACTCAATGCCATTGTCCGAATTACTAACTTTAATCACAAAAATATAAAGCAATGTCACATAACAACCTTAGTTGTAATTTTAATGACTTATTAGAACAAATCACCTGAAGTAATTAAATTTGTTACAGTCGAACTGCAGGATGTGTTCGAGTCAGAGACGTTCATATTCTTAGTGTTTGAGCTGTGTAAGAATGGAGAGCTCTTCGACTACCTCACGTCTGTGGTCACATTGTCCGAGAAGAAGACTAGATATATTATGAGGTATGTCCATAATATTGTTATAGTTTTAACCCTTTGACCGCCATGTTAAGAAAGCAAAAATGTGCCCTCGGCGCCAAGCTACAACTACGTTTTTATATACAAATACAAATATATTTATTGGAACAAACTTAAATTATTTTTTTTTGTGTATGTTAATACTGCATTAGTTGAATAATTGTGTCGCAGTTATTAGCGCCCACCCCAGGAGCGAAAGACAACTTAGTTCCATAACAACAATTTAGGTTATAGGTACTTAATGATTTATGAAACTTAAAAAAAAAAAGCCACTAAAACTTATAGATAAAACATAGCTTAATAACAATAGTAGAAGCGTTATTGGGTGTGTGTTAGTGTGTGAGTGAATGTGTGTATGACAGAGTGTGTGTGTGTGAGGGAGGGTGTGGAGGTGCGTGCGTCTGTATGTGTGTGGGAGGGGTGGGTGTGTGTGTATGCGGAGGCTGTGATATGAATATTCATTTAAGTTTGTATTTATGTAATTCCATAGAGTAGTAATTCATCTGTCATGCACGTACAATGGTCCATTTTAAGGACTAAGTGAGGAAACCGAACCCACTGACAACATAGATTCGTCTGTCATGTAGTTGTGACTGTGGCGTCCTGGGCACATTTTGGTTTGTCATCTATATATATATATATAAAGTTTAAACTGATTAAAACGAAGGAGGTTATGGTTTCAGTGTACAAGTGTTTGTAGGTAATAAAAAGTTAGGAAAATATGTGTACTTTGCAAGATTTTATTTTCAAAGGGGGGATTTTACTGAAATTATTGGCGCATTACTTTGATTCGAGTACACCTTGCCTGATAAGTTTATTCTGATTGTGCTGCTATTTATTTATTTATACGTCATGCACAAAGGTACAAAGGCGGACTTAATGCCTTAGGCATTCTCTACCAGTCAGCCAAGCTATTGTTTCGGTAGGTGGTGTTAGTGTAAAGTGGGGTCGATGGGAAGCCCCAGACAGAAGACCAAGAGTTCCAAACATTACCCGGTTCTGTAAAATCTCAAATACATTACACCTTTACAACTGTTTCTAATCGTAACTTTCCTAAATGCATTAGAAGCTCAAATAAAACAATGTGCACTAAAACTCACGTGTACATCACAATGGCGTAATAATAGAAAAGCCTGAACACGCAAATACGAACATTTATTGGTCCATTGTCTACGCAACCAAGATCTATCTGTTATCAAATGTAAGTCGTGTCATAGTGAGTGTTTGTAGCATGCACTTGTGACTTATCTAGATTAATTTGCTGCATCTGTGGTTATATAGGCTTTCACCATTCTTGTGTATATTTTGCCTCTTATTGGCTATTTTGACTGTGGGGTAATTATCACTGTTCTGTTTGGGCTATTTCTATGTATTCTATTGTTCTCATATTTACAATTACCCCCCACTGTCCCACAGTCAGTTACAGAAATATGTATAGGCAGCACATAGCAGTAATAATAATAATAATAATAACCCCAGTTTTTAACGACAGGAATAACCCACCTGCTCCATAAGTCAGGTAGTACTGCGGAACCCAAAAACTATAGACTGATCACATGTCTGCCGACGGTCTATAAAGTTTTTACATCCATTTTGAGAGCTAAAATTAACCGACACGTAGACACTAACGATATCATGTCTCCATCTCAAAATGGATGTAGGAATGGGTCCCGCGGTACTAAGGAGCTGCTCCTGATTGACATGGCCATAAGTCAACAGGTTCGCCGATCCCGAAAGGATCTGTCCACATGTTGGATAGATTACAAGAAGGCCTATGACTCTGTGCCACATACATGGCTCATGAGGGTGCTGGAGTTGTACAAGATAGATGCCACTCTGCGCACCTTCCTGATGTCGTGTATGAGGCAGTGGAGGACGGTCCTTCGCTATCCAGGATGTCGACATATCCAGAGGAACAGCGAACCAATAAGGATTGAGCGAGGTATATTTCAGGGCGACAGTTTGAGTCCGCTTTGGTTCTGCTTAGCCTTGAATCCTCTAAGCACACTGCTAGAGAATTCAAGTCTAGGCTATCGGTTGAAGAGAGGAGGTCAGGTAATATCTCACCTTCTTTACATGGATGACCTAAAACTCTTTGCCCCCAACAGTTTACAACTGATGGAGCTACTGAAAGTAACAGAAACTTTCAGTAGTGCCATCAGGATGGAATTTGGTGTGGAGAAATGTGCGGTCATGCATGTAAAGCGAGGGCAGATTATGGAATCTGAGGGAGTTCAACTATCAGATTCCATAAACCTTAGATCTCTCTCTTCAATTGAGACCTATAAATATTTGGGTATGGCGGAAGCGTTGGGCATCAATGCAGCTGACATGAAGCAATCGTTGAAGGAGCGCTTCTTTGGCCGCCTGAAGAAAGTATTCAATAGCTTTTTGTCAGGCGGAAATAAGGTGCGCGCCTTCAACGGGTGGGTCATGCCGGTTCTGATGTACTCTTTCGGTATACTCAAATGGACTCAAACTGAACTCGATGCCCTAGATAGGAGATTCCGCACATTGTTGACAGCATATCGGATGCATCACCCACCATCATCGGTGATGAGACTGTATATCCCGCGGAAGTGTGGAGGTCGTGGCTTCTTAAATGCTAAGACCCTCCACAACCGTGAGATATGCAGTCTCAGGGAATATTTCCTAGAAGCCGACGTGGGGATGCACCGAGATGTAGTTGCAGTGGACAAGGGCCTCACCCCGCTCTCCTTGGCTAAAGAGAACTGGTGCAAGCCTGTAGTGCTTGAGACTAATGATCGCGAGGAGGTTTGGAAGAGTAAGGAGCTTCACGGACGCTTTTTCCGGGCCCTACATGGGCCCGATGTGGATTTCTTAGCGTCTGTGTCCTGGCTACGATTCGGTGATCTGTTTGGAGAAACCGAAGGTTTTGTCTGTGCAATTATGGACGAAGTTATTTTGACGAATAACTACCGGAGATTTATTGTGAGGGATGGCACGGTTGACATTTGTCGGGCATGTCACCGGCCTGGAGAATCAATCCGTCACATTATCTCTGGATGTTCTCGTCTTGCTAACGAAGAGTATTTGCATACGCAGGATTATCCATCAGCAACTTGCTCTGAAATACAACCTCGTGGAATCAGAAGTACCATACTACAGGTATGTGCCCGATCCAGTTCTTGAAAACGGCAATGTCACATTGTACTGGGATCGATCCATCATCACTGACAGGACTATTGTAGCCAATAAGCCTGATTTAGTGGTGGTGGTCTGATCGATTGGAGAGGCGCGCAATGATTATTGACATAGCAGTCCCACATGATGTGAACCTCGTGAAGGCCGAAAAAGACAAGCAAATAAAGTATCTTGACTTGGCCCGCGAGGTTGTCGACATGTGGGGTGTGGACTCGGCGATCATTGTGCCGATAGTTGTTACAGCCAATGGCTTAATTGCCAAGAGCCTCGACCAACATCTAAGGAGGCTCTCGTTAGGCGGCTGGATCAAGGGCTTGATTCAGAAGGCAGTACTTCTGGACACGGCTCGCATTGTCAGGAGATTTCTCTCTTTGGAGCCCTGACCGCCGGTAGCTTGGACCCTGTTCCCGATACCGGTGGGCTACTATTTTTTATATTTTTAAATGTTTTAATTTTTTTATTAATATTTAAAAATGTAAATTATATGTATAGATGAATAATAAATGGAAATAATAATAATAATAATACATTTTATTGCATAACAAACTTCACATTGCACTGCAAACATTCAGTTGACATGATTTAATCAATATAACTTAAACATAAGAGTAGGTACAATAATTTTAAACTCTATCCCTTAAACTAGGTCTAGCCTGTATCTTAAGAGATAGGGTTCAGCCATTTCGTTGGACAAATTATATTTATTAAAAGACAACAACAAGTGAAACCAGTGACGATGTGGAACTTATAGATGAACATTAAAAAAAAAACGAAAAAACTAAAACTTAGAAGGTATGAATCAATTGCGTATTTTTGGGTGAGTGTGTGGTGTTGAGTGTGGTGTATATGTATAGTAAAGTGTGATGATAGGAGATATATTAAGTATGTGTATGTTTATGAGATATATGTTAGTAGATTTTCTGTTGTGGTATAGTCCTGCTGAAGTAGCCACTGAGTGATTTTTTGTTTTAGAGTGTATCTGTTTGAGTCAAGTATGTTAAGTTTTCGGTGCAGTACGCATGGCAGTAAACTGTGCGGGCCGCCCCTCACTGCGTATGCATATAAAGGTGGTTTTACACCGGCCTGGCGTGTCGTGGATGGGATGGGCGAGAATTGAAATCACGCGTACCCTTTTACACCAAAAGATGTCCATCGCAATACCGCGCCGCCTCGCAATGGCCAGTGCTGGCCGGTGCGAGATCTGTATAGCCGTTTATAAAGTAAATAAATAAGTACTCTACTCTATTTTTGGTTGGAGTAATAATGTTCAATATTGTTCTAACAAATATTTAAATGTTCACCTCGCACATCCTCGCTCATCTAAACCTTTTTCACCAAAGATGGGCAGGGCCTGGATAGAATTTTTTTCATTCATATTTCACATCTCGCTCATCCCATCCACGCCTCGCCGGTGTAAATCCACCTCAATTCACAATTACCTATCCTAGTTATGCGATCCACACTAATGTTTCGGGGTTAAACTAGTGATAATTAATTTAATTAGGGTCCATACTGTTCTGTGATAGAAAATTACAAATAGATTTTTTTATGGAACAGTAACCACAATTTTCTCAATATCATGTAGACAACTAGACCTTCGAATTTTGAATTCCATCGATCCGCTCGCTTGACTTCAGGCTTAGCTCAACCCTAATACATTTTCAGACCCGGAACAACTACAAGGTGGCTATACAAATATTTGTTCCGTGCGGAAATCGAACCCGCGACACGCAGCGCAGCAGTCAATCGCTCAGCCACAGCGCCAACCGTGTCGTCAAATTACCAGTAGTACCTAGGTAGTTAGTATACTAAGTTGTATAGTGTCGGGGCTATGGTAGCGGTGTCCACAACGTAATACTGGCACTTCACATGGCGTATTTGTACAAATATTCGCCTTATTTGGATAATACAAAATTTACCCTATGTGTATCGAAATAAAATTCATTTTGTATTATCCAAATGCATAAAATATATTTGGACAAATACGTTATGTGAAGTGCCGGCTATGGATGGACACACGCGTTCGTCGTGTTGATAGAAAGGGGATAGCGAAGTCACGTCGCACGCACGACGCATCATCGCATGACGCATGACGTAGAACCAATCTGCATAATTCGCTCATTCTTGTTTGTTGTACAATGTGGGTGATAGATAAAACTTAAGTAGGCCGTTTAGTACTTATAATATGTTGTACTAAAATAGCACGTGGTATTTTACCCGACCCGCTTGGGTGATTTATTTCAAGGGTAATCTATTGTGGCCTAAGGTGAAGCAGGTACGGGTCATTGGGCATGAGTTTTACTTATCTCTAAATGTGTAACGTTTCAGTACTTCATGTTTAACAGTCCCGGGTGTATGACAATCATATAAAATGGTCGTTTTTATAATTCAGCATAGTGCGTCTAGTACGTCACGTCACGACATCGTGGAAAATCTATGGAATGACGTGGAACGACATAAAGGGTTTCAAAACTTTCGGGACCGGGACCACGGTCTGGACTGGGATTCCATTATTGTAATTGTAGATGGAATCCGGGACCGCGGTCCCGGTATTAAAAGCCCCAAGACCCAAGACCCAAAGTGATCGTCAACGCGGAAATTTAAAAGCGTTTTCTTACAAACGTTTTTGCCTTCCTATTGAATCGTTACGGTACAATCGTGTCGTGACTTGCCGCGTGCAACGGTTAATTATAAAAGCATCCAAAACCGATATCCCGTTATCTTTTTGCTGAACGTTCAGTAAAAAGGGACGTGTTACTTAAAAAAAAACATGTTCAACATGAAAAAAAACAACACGTTTAGTTGTTCTAATAGGCATGAAGCTCTCGAAGGTGTGAATGTAAAACGAAGTCTATCAATTGATATTCAATAAAGTACTTTTATTTGTTTTGCTGTATTTGGGTAAAAATTCTTAGAGCTATGTGCTTGTTGTTTTATGAATTTACGTTTTGGTTTTACAGTCAACGCCCTGCATTACCCTCCTCCCCTCTTTCCCTCTTCTTAGTTCTAAGAGGTGTCACTTTGAATCCATATTAATAATTATAAATGAGAAAGTGATTTGTTACGCTTTAATGGCTTGCCACTAAACTGATTTTGATGACGTTTAGTACAAACTAAGATCGAACCCCAAGGAAGGATATAGGGTATTTAATTCGCGACTTTGTCTGCATTCGCGACTTTATCTGCATTCGCGACTTTGCCTACATCCGCGATAACCGACATTCACGTGGACGAAGTCGCGGAAAAGGCTTGTTGCTGATAAGTGCGGTGTTACCTATTGTTTCCAAAAATACTAGGTCCAAGCTTCGATGTTCTAACCTCAGTTTTGAGAAAAGGTCCTTCTAATAATACACACCGTCCCACTAACATCTTTTCATGCCCTTTCATGAATCCGCTGACCTATCGCAAAGTATATATAGATGCTAAAATGGACGAAAATAGATTACATGTTAACATAATATTAGATTAAATATCATAAATATTATTATTAGACCTTAAATGTATTAAATAAAACCGCCATTTTAAGTTATCTCTTCACTGACCCAATTCGTTCCAGTCTTTTTCGCTATCTGAATCCGTATAAAATGGCATTAGTTTAGGAGATTAGAATCGGATTATGCTTGGAATCTTTGAAATCACATTTTTTGTGGGTGTTGTACAAAGCAAACATCAACGATCAGTACATCGCACACCTACGATTTACGGATGACATTGTCAGCGTGGCAGTCTCTGCAGGAGCTGGAAGTGATGCTAAACGGTCTATGCGATTCTTCAAGTCAAGTGAACCTCAGGATGAATCTGGATAAGACCAAAATCATGTCACAACAATAATAATGTCTTTCCGAAACCTGTAGTCATATTAAATGACGCTATTCTCGAGGTTGTGCAAGAATACATATATCTTGGGCAAAATATACAACTGGGGCGGCACAACTTCGAGAAGGAGGCTATCAGAAGGATACTCTTGGGCTGGGCGGCATTGGGGAAGCTACGTGATATCTTTAAATCGTCGGTCCCACAATCTCTTAAGACTAGGGCTTTTTAACCAGTGCGTCCTATCCGTAATGACTTACGAAGCCGATACGTGAACACTCACCGTGGGCCTGGTCCACAAATTCAAGGTTGCTTAGCGTGCTATGGAAAGAGCGATGCTCGGGGTTCTTTCTGCTGGATAGAATAGCGCGACATTGTGCGTCGAATCAGCACGCTGAAGTGGAAGTGGACTAGCCATGTTTGCAGAAGGACAGACGGTAGATGGAGCAGACGCGCTTTAGAGTGCAGACCGCGTTTGGGCAAGCGTGGTGTGGAATGCCTTGCGGCACGAATGCACGATGAACCTTGGCAACGGATGGACGCGGGCTGCCCTAGACCGGGTTAGTTGGCGATCTCTGAGGCAGGTCTACGTTCAGCAGTGGACGCCAAAATGCTGATATGATTATGACGACAAATCAAACTTCATAAACTAGAAGCACAACTGTATAACATCTTCTAAACACCTAATAGTGCCTCTGTGAAGTAAAACAAGCTGTGAAATTCCCTCTTCGTATGGAGAAATCGGAGGATTTCGACCAATTTTATAGTTTGTTTAAATCGAGTCCCACCGCGCTGGTCTGCTTTCTCTAAAAACGACATGTACACAGAAAGATTTATAAATATACCTACTAGTACTCGAAAAAGTAGGTTACCCAATGATAAACAGCATTTTATAACAAAACATTCGCAATTTCACATTTAAGAACATTATAAGAGACCATTGGGCCGCCTACGCAAGTTTTTATCGCTTTGTCAGTGCGCCATTAGGCTAGCGACAAAGCGGGAAACCCGAAATTTCGTGCGCGCAAATTCGGTCCACCCGTAGAAAGTCTAAGTCTAAGGCCTAGATTATGGTACTTTTGGTAAATATTGACTTGAATGAATTAGACGTAGACCTTTTCAAGTCCACGTCTGTGAGCATAAATGATGTTGTTAGGATCGCGGCGGAGTTAAGACTCGGCCGCACCGGAGCTTTTTGGATGCGTGTCCGGCCAAAAAGTGACGGTGTCCGGCCTGTCGGGTTTTTGCTAGGCTTTTTACCAGTCAGGTTCGCGATAATTTGACGAAGAAGACTTGATTCATTTATTCAATTTTGTTGTCATGTCAGTAGATAACTTCTACTGACATGACAACATGAACAAGATGATTTAATGATATGGATCAAAGAAGCTAGATACAATAAATAGTGTTAATTTGAAAGCCTTTATTTTTGCGCGGTAGAAATCCTTATGGATTTTCTCCATCGTGAGATGGAGGGGCCGGGGTCTTACTGGCTAAAACTGCCGCGGTGTTCCACCTCTGTGTATGGCCGGGGTGCGGGATTCGCATAAGCATTCACCGCTCCTAATCATTTCAAACCTAGGACACAAAATCCATTAAGGGTGGCCAGCCCAGACCCAAAAGTCCGGCTAAACTGGCTGTTTTGTTTGGCTTTCCGGTTTGAAGACCTGGTAACCCTAGATATGGCAGTAGTATTTGTGGCCTTTACGCTCGCGAAATTATACCATGTTCCTCTGCTCGTATTTGTCCATAGCTTAAAACGTGAAGTTGTACCACTAATAACTAAATGCATTTAGCGCTAAACGTATTCATTAAAAACAACGTTGCATCTCCACCTCATGTCTGAAAGTGTCAGAGACAGAATGATGTTTTGAGTTGGAAGTGGGCCTTAATTATTGCAAGCCGGTGTTCGTTGTAGGTGGTATGCGGGTGTGATGCTAATAAGTATCGTGACCTACTTTACTAAATAGCTCTTTATCTATATCTACATACTATTTTTGTTCTTATTTGTTTACAATGTATGGCTACTCTTTATGTTTGTATAGTAAAGTGAAAGCGTATTGGCATTGATCTGTTGTGCTAGCACATTGAGTAAATTTAACTTGACCTATGGCGTTTAAAAATATTTGCGTGCAAGAGCGTCGCCAGCTGATGGCCTGGGTGGGGGGTGGGGGGGGGGCAAGTTGATGTATAGAGGATAGGAAAAGTAAGCTTTGTAGTACCGGCCGCGAATAGCACCATCCCATTTCTACCCGTGGAAGTCGTAGAGGGCGACAGAGGGATATTAACCAGAAGAAAGGCAGCAGCGTCCATCTGAGTACCATAACACGTACTGCGATCGCCACTGCATCGGCCAAGCATGGCGATTACGGCTGTATGGCTCAATCCCTCCTTGAGGGAGACCAATGCCCAACAGTGGGCGTCTAAAGGTTGACATAATCATGATGATGAGGAAAAGTATGAATTTTAAATACAGTCAAACGCACATGAAGTTTTTGGAATCACTAGAGGGGGAAGGGGGCAATTGCCCCTCTCTGGTCCTCCTTGGCGACGCTCTTGTATGCATGACACTTTATCGAGGGGGTAGATTTGTTTGGTGGTTAACCATTTTGAGATCTGGCTGTATCTAATGAACTGGCTAGATTTGTGGGGTTATATTTTTTGCCACGAGCCCCTTAACAACTGCTATCTCTGATAGTATAGTCATAGGTCGAGGTTCAGTGTTAGCCAAATAATTTATCTGTACATAACAGTAACATTTAACAGATTGAGGAAATTGACCTCATGAAGTAACACTTGTTATCAATTTCCAAAACATACTAATGTTCACTGTCTAAAAGGGGGCAGGGTTAGTACGGACAGCGTCCTTAACTGGTCCCCCCTTTTCGTAGAAATGTTCATGTGTAAGGGGTAACCAGTTGATGACGCTATCTGTACAAGTACATATAAGCCACACCTCCATTGTTTTAAAAATGGAAATCGCCCACCCTGAATAAAAGATATCTAACATTCATTGACCCTCTAATTAAAGTCCGGTACAGAACTATACATACTTGTAGATAACACGCACATTCAACGTCATTCTAATTATTTTATCTGCGCGTGAGTCGTGTGCACAGATAAACACTGGGATTCGCGCAAATTATACGTTGCCTGGATAACCCAGTGTTGACTTAACTTCTGCGGTGTCATAGTCGCCTGGTTCTTCAACATAGTTACATTATTTTTTTTAATTCTTAAAAAAAAAACAATTTGTCTAAGATGGCTTTAACACGTTGACTGCGGCAAAACACATACGTTTGTGTTTCAACAAAAATACGTGAGTGCGGCGCACACACAACCGTATGTGTTTTAGTATTTTGCTAAACGCCAGTGCGGCAAAACACATACGGTTGTGTGGCGGCCGAAGGTACGCTAGTGCGGCAAAACACATACGGTTGTGTGTGGGGAATAAGGACTGCGATGAAAATTTGTCTCTCTTGATTTTTTTAATTCCATGCCCTATATAATAATGATAAAACCTTCACGAAATATTTAAAACATACGGCTGGTACCGCCATCTATTGACTGTTATAGGAACTATACTGGTATTTTATCTAACGAAGACGAGTGTTTCTTTTAGACGATACTGAATAGGATTCTAGTGGGGAATAAGATTTATATGAATGAAAGAATAAAAGAAGAACCAGTCACAAGAAAAATAATAATCGAATTCTCAAACTATCAACTAGCCTATTGCAAAAGAGGTACTTTTGCAATAGGCTAGTTGATAGTTTCAAGTCAAGCATTAAGAAGTTCAGTATTATTAAGTCCCAATGTTGACGTGTTTGAAATATGTATAAATACTAGGTAACAAACCTAGATAAATTTATAATTTTGGTTTAGAACCCTTAGTTTTCATACTTGCCTACATAATCGGGGGGCAATACTATTTACATTTTTAAGTCTTGAGAGAAAAATAACTGATATAATGTATAAGTAATTATTTATTTATTTATATTTAATATAAATCGTGTGAATATTTCTAAAAAATATCCACACAGTCGACGCAAAATCGAAAAACACAACCGTATGTGAGCGCCCGCACAGTCGACGCAAAATTATGAAACACAACCGTATGTGTTTATCCGCACACGCGTAGTAAAACACGCCAAGCGCGTAAACCCGCACTGGCGTAAAGTACGGCCGCACACGCTTGGCGTGTGCGGCCGCACTCTCGTCTCGTTTACGAAAAAGCGTTTCGGCTGTGCGGCCAACACACCAGTTGTGTGGCCAGCCGCACTGGCGATCGGCGTAGCGAATGTTCGCCCGCAGTCAACGGGTTAAGTGTGTTCTTCAAGTATGAGTTTGAGGAGAAATTCCTGACACAGAAGGAATCTATCGCGTGTGTTGAGTTTCTTGTTAATTATTACAATTTAGTTTTAGAAGTTTTGTTTAGTAAATGTTTGAGGTAAAGTTATTTTTTTTTCTTAATTTTCCTTTTTTTGTTTGGGCTATTGAGTTATTTGATTTCATTTGGTGTCTTTTGTTCATTTTTTCCTACATTTAGATAAGTATTTTTAGTATAAGGTGAATAGTTTTTGTGTTATTTGTCCAGGTTTGTTATAAATACTATTTCCTGTGTTTTAAAAAATACCACTCATAATTATTGTAAAAGGTAACATATCTTCAAAACACTGTCAATAAATTGTTTGGAACCGGTTGAATAAGGTACAGTTCTTAAAAAAATATACCACACACAGAAATAGTTTTTTAGACGCTTTTAAATTATTTTGTACTTGTTTCTTCCAAAAATCTTAGGGCACTAATATAAAATTAATAAAGTAACAGGCGTCAATCTAATTTGATTTCAATTTCATATCGACAGGTACCAGGAAAGCATAAATTTAAACACGTTCTTGTTCACTTCTTTATAGACAAGTCTTGGAAGGCGTCCGGCACGTGCACAGCAAGTGTATCGTGCACCGAGATCTGAAGCCTGAGAACATCCTGCTAGATGACCAGCTCAATGTCAAGATCACCGACTTTGGGTTCGCTAAGGTGCTCAAAGATGGGGAGAAGCTGTTCGGTTAGTGAACTATTTTATAATAGGGACTGTAACTGCACATCACTTGAACTAAAATCAACCATACTGCTACGACCTAAAGACGCTGTCAAGCCAAAGTCAAATTATTTGTCTTGTAGGCTGTACTTAATTAAAAAAAAAAATTGGAGTCGTTGATTAGAGCATACTGCCCTGGTAGAAACACATTTTTATGATAAACCGGTTTATCTGCAAAGCCCTTTTTAAATCTCATATCTACCTACTTAGGGATCTGTTTGTTGTTATTTCGATTGTCCAAACATAGTTGTAAGGGCCTGCTGCACATAAGTTTTGAATCGTGAATAGTTCTTAAAGCAGGTTCATAATTAGGTTTTAAGACATTTTACAGTAACCCCTGGCTAACTTTCCTATCACTAATAGAAGTAATCAGATTATTTTGAAAGCCTAGATCTGACCGAGATTTCTAAGGGGCGCTGACTGGCGACACGGCACGACGATTTTTATGTGACGAGAAATAATATACCTCAACGTCATGACATTATTGATGAATTTTCAAAGACAAAGACACGATATCGTATAGTATTTGATTTTGTAGGTACGATTATCATTGAAATTTCAATTATAACGGTATGGCTTTAAGGTGTATTATGCTGCATTACACAAAAATCCCGAGCCGTGCCGTGCCGCTGATTTGCGCAGATGGGCGCAGACCCTTCATCCCTGACGTCATTATTATTTATCACTAGCTTTTGTCTGTGACTTCGTCTGCCTAATGGTGCCAGTTCTGTTGTGCACGAGTTAAACTTATTATAAGCTATTGATATCTCTTTCTCTCCAATAAAACATGAAAGAGACAGATACTAATAAGAACTGTCAATTTAAGCTGATCTAAAATGTTCATACAGATAAAGTTGTCATCTCAGAACGTATTGATTAAAAGCACGGCGAAGTTCAAGATAAAACTAATTTGACATCTCTTACTTAGTTCTTATCTGTCGCCGTCTTTTTCTTCAGCTGCCTGGCAGTAAGAGATGCCAATTGTCCAATTTTAGTTTAGTTTGTGAACAAGGGATTCGGCGCTAATACATTGAACTATATTACTAACTCAGTGCGCCAATGTCGGTTTTCGCTTATACCAATTAAGTCGCGGATTGAAAAGTAGCCTATGTCGCTCAACATCATCATTTCAGCAGACTGACGTCTACTGCTGGACATAGGCCTCTCCCAAAGGGGGGGGGGGGGGGTTGCCATAATCGCCACGCTTGGCAGGCGAGTTGGCGATCGCAGTATGGTTGTTACAAAGGCACAGAGAACGCTGCTGCCCATTCTCTGGTAAGCCCCTTAGTCGCCTCTTACGACACCCACGGGAAGATAATGTGATGGTGCTGTTCTTTACGTCCGACACCAAACGCACGACCTATGTCGTTATTCAGATCCAAAGCTACCTCTTTGTCTAATGTAATAACGATCGGTTTACTAGTTTTACCTTGATGAGGCAACAAACATTTCAACTTGGCAAACTAGTTATCAAAAGTATTCGTGCGGCGTCTAAATAATAGTTACTATATTTAAAAAAAACCGAACAAGTGCGAGTCAGCTTTGCACACGAAGGTCATAACACTGTACAATATTTAATACTAGTAAAAAAAACGTTTCTTGTTTTGGGATCTCGTTTAATTTTAACTTTATAATGCTAACTTAAAGTCAAAGCTTTAATTTCAATTAAACCATTTAGGCACTTTTAAATTGTCAAAGAGTCAGTTAGTTAGAAAGTTGAAGCTAATTACTCGTTCTAAAACGTAGGGTAGGTCTCTATGGAGAAGAACAAGCAAGAAACTTCACAGACGCTTTTTTTAATCAAGTTTTTACAAAATCCTGGTTACATTATTCTGGTTGCTTCTTTATGTGAAAACAATGCAGGCGAAGAGAAATTCCAAACATACATAACATTAATATTAATAATAAAGATAAAAGCCATGGCAGTTAAGAGATGATCAATCTCATCTGACAGCGCCCATTCACGAACATGACGCGCGGATCAGCACTTTTTAGCTCAACCATTTTGAAGGGATTTATTTGTTGTTACAGCGGCCATAGTAATACGTACTCTCAAAATTTCAATTGTCTACCTATTACGGTTCAAAAGATACAATCCAGTGACAGACAGACGGACAACCAAGAAGCGGAGTCTTATTAATACTTACGTTGACTGCCGAGCCAAAAACGTTGAAGGTAAAACCTCCACTAGCGTCGGTCACACGGTGTCCCTCGGAAGTTCAGAACCCTAAAAACCGTATAGAAACTCTGTATACCTATACATAGTAACAGTGTCTATTGTTGTTGTTGAAAACAAGCTTTATTTCGAGTTCGTGACTTGGCCGAGAAATGCAGAGTTTACTACACAATTTCCTGACAAATGTGTGAGTTAACTGACCTACTGCTGATCCCTGATACACATGCTACGCCTGATGTTAGGGTTTTTGGGATGCTACCCAAGGCCTCGAGATTATATAGGGCCCCCTATAGAAGACAATGAAAAATATTATGAATATAAAATGAAAGCTATCGCAAACGTCATTATCGAAAACAGTTTTACTGACAAAATGGCAATTAGTTAATTCATTAAACAGGGCCCCAAGTGGTATTAGCTCAAGGCCTCTCAAATTCTCGGTCCGCCCCTGTTGCTACAAAAACAGATTGGTAAGAAAATTACAAGTCAATTTTTTGGTAAATGATGAGATGTCGGTGCACATAAAAAAAATTATTAATCACTTGAAATAATTAAATAAATTAAATTAACAACATTCAATAATAATAACACATTAAATATTCGAAATATTTGCATAATAAATAGAAATAATTCAATTACAAAGTTAATAATTCAAACATACATACATATATACGTACGTACATATGTACGCACATGGTGAAACTCTTGGGTCACGCTCTACGACGCGTCGTAGCATCTAGTCTTACATCTGGTTCTAAGACAATACCCGATAGTTTCACTTGTGGAACAAAAGCTATTGTTTAACTTTATGCTATCCGCATACTCTCATATAGTGCCTTCGCTATATCTTTCGATGAGTATCTATATGTTCTCTTGGGGTCGTGAGTCAATCGTCTTGTTTAGAATCAGATATTTGTATAATCTATTGAACTAATAACAATCATGTTAATCTAGACTAATATTAGAAATAGTCTCTGGAAAGTCCGATAACAAATAATCTTTTACTGATAAAAAGCTTTATTACTGCCGAGTGCACGAGCACGAGACGCACGAGCTCGAGTGTGGTAGTGTAATATTTGTGGGCTATGTTTTATAATAATAATAATAAAAAAATATATTAATAATAATAAATGGCCTTCGCGGGGGCCTACGTAAGACAACCCCGCTAAGTTACAATAAAGTTAAGCACCCAGGAAAGCATAGAGAACAAACAAATGGATATAAAAGAGCTTGGAAATTAGTGACTTCAATTGAGTCATGATTCCCTGGTACTATAGTCTTGTCATTCGTCAATGGTTGTGTCATACTAAATTCACTACTTTGTTCTGTCTTTTCTTAATTTTACACAAAATCTTTATAAATTGTAGCCTATGTGTTATTCTGATGTATAAGCTATGTTGCAGCAAAGTTACATCAAAATCCGTTCCGTAGTTTTTGCGAGAAAGAGTAACAAACATCCATACTTCTATCTATCCTCACAAACTTTCGCATTTATAATATTATATAGTTGGACTTGACGCCACGAGGATGAAGCCGCAGGCAGACCGTGGACTTATGAGTTAGTTATCCAGGTCATAAGCTAGCAGTTAGATGTGTGGAAGATTAAAATCCGATCAGCCATCGAAACTTTTACAAAGTTAACAAACATCGAAATTTTTACATTTAAATTTTAACATTGAAACATGTTCCCAAATACCATAATTCCAAACTTTCCTATAGTTGCTTCGGTAAATGCTGTAAAACATTAATTAACGCCTAATTTATAGAATTAACACACTATTAACACCTCTATATTAACACAATTACTTTGATTTTTGTATACTCTACAAGATAAATATGATTGTGTGTTTGTGTCATTCAATGATTTGTACTTTTGTTTAGAGCTTAGATAGCATTTTCAAGAAATGAAAGGCCTTTTCCATCCTTTCCTATTGGGGTGGTAAAATCATGTCATGTCAAGTGAATCTTTTGAAAGGGGCAACTAGATCCAAATTTTCTTATATGACGTTCAAAAGTGCCTTTTAATGGTCTAATTGATACAATGATTTGGCTTTGACTTTGATGTTGCGTGCGAGCTTTTCTACAATTACTTTTAATTTATTTATTTATACTTCATGCACAAATATACAAAGGCGGACTTAATGCCTTAGGCATTCTCTACCAGTCAACCAAGGGTGATGAGGAGATAATATGGCGGGGTTTAATTTAATAGTTTTGTTAATATTTCAGAGCTTTGTGGTACTCCTGGATATTTGGCCCCAGAGACGCTAAAAGCAAATATGTTCGAAGACGCACCTGGTTATGGCAGAGAAGTTGATATGTAAGTACTCGTAACACTGCAAAATAATCACTGTAATAAAATCCGTCTGTCTTATACTAATACTAGCGACCCGACCCAGCTTCGCATGGGCCTATAGCCTTCCTCGGTAAATGGACTATCCAACACAAAAAAATTTTCAATTCGAACCAGTAGATCCTGAGATTAGCGCGTTCAACCAAACAAACAAACAAACAAACTCTTCAGCTTTATAATATTAGTATAGATTCATAACGAGGTGTAACTGTTTTGACGTAAAACCTTAAATTTGCTTTCTTGGGGGGAGGCAGTTCAAAAAATCAGAGGAGACAGTTTGGTCTTGTAGCTACATATCTATGTTATACATCCAAAATTTAATTAAACCACATGATAGGTAAATGAGCAACGAATTCGTTATAATTTTCAGTACATTCAAGAATTATGACATGTTCAAAGAAAATGTTACCCGTTACGTACACACGGCCGTGTCCACGACCCATCCATCCCTGATTATTGTTTGTTTGTAAGTGGTAATATCTCTGGAATTACTAATCCAATTACAAAAACGATTGCCTAGTGTCTTATGATATGTTTCATATTTTAGATATTGTCGTTAAGATGATAATTGATATAGCTGTTACTAAAACACATTAGGCTGATAAAATTTACATGTTTCCTTATTAAGTTTAAATTGGTTGGCTTCCCCTTTAGGTGTAAATTGTTTAATCTTTGTATCATAGTTGATCGTTTTTTTAAATGACGTTATGTTTAATTTGATCGTGAAACTAACGTTATAAAGAATGCAACAGGTTTCTATATTTTGCAATTTGACCTAGACGTGCCAATCCAAATTATGCGCACGCGTGTGCGAATTACACACTATCTGTTCTCTAAATCACGAATCCGAAGGTCAGACGCATAAACGTTGGTACGTTTATGCGTCTGTCATGTCTAAACTACTGAATCGATTTTGGAGAATATTGTCAGTTAATTATCTTGGTAGGCAAGAACGTCGCTAGCTGATGGCCCACGTTGAGAGGCAAGTTGATACAGGAGGATAGAAAAAGTATTAATTTTAAATATGTACAGTTACGTTAAATACGTACGGTAAGGGCACGTGAAGCTTTTGGGAGCTTTTGGGAGCTCTAGGGAGGAGGCGGGGGGGACCAACTGCCCCTCCCTGCCCCTCTTGGCGAGGCCCTTGTTGGTAGGTGACTCTCCAGGTGAAGAAGCATGGAGAAATATGTACAGTCAACAGCAAAAGTAGATGGTCAAAATCAGAAATTCAATACTAATTTACTAACACTAATTTATATAATTTATTACTAGTTTGTTAATTTGTGTTGTTTGTTGTTTGATTGTCACACACATACTTTCGAATCACTTCGACGCCACACAGTTCTGACGCATACTCCGTTCATTAGTATTGAATTTCTGATTTTGATCATCTACTTTTGCTGTTGACTGTACATGGAGCCGAGAAATTCAATTTTACACGTGGCCTAAAATTGTTTACTTAATTGCTGTGACTGAGGAGCTTCCAAAGACTTGCCTTTTGACCCTGTACTTATGTAACAATATCTACTTCCCACATAGATAAGTGGCAATAATGTTTCGTGATATTTATAAAAGGAAGAATTTTAGAACTGAGATAGAAAAAAAAATGGCGCACACAATATTCCTGGTTATTTCTTCGGTATTATTGGAGTAGCACGTGGCTAAGTAAAACCCGTACTGATCACCGGTCATGATAGTAAGCTACGCTTGCCGCGGTCTGTCCGTGGATGGGTGACCATCCACTTCATATTTAGATCCGTCCGTGCCTCGGAAAGCACGTAAAGCCGTCGGTCGCGGCTGTCATTCGTAGATCTTTGGCAGTAGTTATAGGTAGTCAAAAGCTAGAAAATCTAACAACTAGTCTTACAGTTCGATTCAAACGTAATGGCGGCTGTGAAGTGAGCTGTTGGCTGCGCAGTACCCCGTCGCTTACCCCCGCCGTCACGTGAAATTGTTACTGCGCAGCACTCGCCTCGTGTTCAGAGTTTGAATCGTCCCGCCATTAAGTTTGAATCGTACTGTACCTAGGAGTATCGTGTTACTCAGCAACTGCTGTACGCAAAATACGCGATGAGACGTGGAGTTGCGGACACCAGCCCGTCATACTACTACTAGTACTAATACTTATACTGTGCTACTACTACTTAGGTTAGGTTAGTGGCCAGGGGCGGCAGACTCGGGGACGTCTGTCGCCCCCCACATTCATCAGGATCCGAGGTGGCGGCGCGTAGTGTTCCACGCGCGCCCTCCTAGACGTCCGGGGGGGAGTCTAACACCTCACTCCCCCCTTTGACCAGAGAAGTGGCCCGCACTAGCGGGCCGGCACTAGTCGGGGGTTGCGGAAGTATCTCCAGATCCCGCGACCCCCGACGTAGGTGTGAGATGGAACACCGGGGTGGTTTTTAGTCAGTAGGAGTCCGACAGACCCCAGGGCGGAGGACATCCATGAGGATTATCCACCCCGAACCAAAAAAGAAAAAAAAAGGTTAGGTTAGTGGGTTAGGGTCGTGGAGGTCAGATAGGCAGTCGCTCCATATAAAACACTGGTATTCAGCTGTATCCGGTTAGACTGGAGTCGGCTTCCACTGAAGGTCCATCATCTGCCTAGCCTTTTCCCAGCATAGTTGGGAAAAGGCTAGGCAGATGATGGACCTTCAGTATTTTAAGTTACACGACTTATACGTTTAAATCAATATGTATATTGTGTTCACAATTGATTAACAAGAATTCCTTTTATCATTTCAGATGGGCGTGTGGAGTGATCATGTTTACATTGTAAGTTAATTTTTTTGTTTACTATTATGTCGTGATTACTTGGAAACTGACATAGTTCTTGATATCCGGAAGCGCCTTATCAGACTACACTAGCAATATTTAATTGTTACGTTACGTCTGGAACAGTGTATCTACGCGGATTCCAACACTGTGTCGATATTGTTAGAAAAACAAACAGTTGTCTCAAAGGTCTTTTTTTCTTTATTCTTTTCTTTTTAAAAAAACGTTGCTCGACACTAGCAATTTCTCCTGTATTGTAAGTGCGTTCAGAAACATACAAGCTCTTAAACAACAGACAACCAGATGTGCTATTCTGTTACAATCTCCCTCGGTGAACACCTAGGTGAAGTGAGCTGTCATCCGTTTCGATGCTAGGGATTGACAAAGCAGACGGATGGATCACAGCTCACTTCACCTAGGTGTTCACCAAGGGAGATTGTAACAGAATAGACATACAGATCCGGAACAACTCACATACGTGTATGTATGTGAGTTTATGTGAGTTTTTCCGGATCTGGTTGTAAATGTATGTGAGCTTGTCCGGAACAACTTACATACATACTCAACTCATATCTATATAAAAATAAAATTGAAGTGTCTGTTTGTAATGTCAAAATAAGAGCTTTTTACTAAATGCACATGAAAGTATATACAGTTCATACAATATACGAAAAAAAAAAAAAATTTGTCCGTCTATCTGTTTGTTCCGGCTAATCTCTGAAACGGCTTGACCGATTTTGACGGGACTTCCACTGGCTGATGTTATAGGGCCTTAAGCTACTTTTATTTTAGAAATAAATTAGGGAACCAAGTCACGGGCATTACCTAGTACATAATATCAAATCTGTAGGTATACAAATATTTGTTTCATGCGGGAATCGAACTCGTGACACGCAGAACAGCTGGCGATCGCTCAGCGAACCGTGTCGTTTTGTTGATAAACTATTGATATCCCATTTGTTTATGTAACTTTAATTAATAGTTTAATACGTAAGGAATAAATTTACATGCGTCATTAACATTTAACGTTTGATGCATTTTCTTATGTAATTTAAACATTTTGCAATCTTAATTAAGTTAAGTAGTTAATGTTTTATCTTTATTACTCTCTCTCTGATAATAATTTATATTCATTGGCTAAATACACAGATAATATTTTACATTTTCGTTTTAGTCTCTAAAATGTAAAGTAATAACATATTTTTATTCCATACTTCAATATTATTAAAATAATAGTAATAATATGTGGGGACGTTTCACACACGGCCATCTGACCCCAAACTAGGGAGACCCTGTACTATGGGTGTCAGACAGCTGATATACATACACAAATACATTTTAATGACATACGTATACAGGGTGGAGACGACGATACCACAAAAAATGAAAATACTAGTAATACTAGTTCATAAAAATATTTTAAAACTATCAAATAAATTCTAAAAACGAAACAAAAAAAATCAGATATACTAAAGAGCATATAAATGTAACCAAAATAAAACACCATATGAAATATTGGTTTTCTAACTTGTGAGAATAGCGGCAACTTGTGGCGTTATAATTTAATATGATTAATGATCAATATAATAATAATTGTCCGTATGGTGTCGGACGTAAAGAATAGCACCATCCCATATCCTCCCGTGGGTGTCGTAAGAGGCGACTAAGGGGCTTACCAGAGAATAGGCAGCAGCGTTCTCTGTGCCTTTGTAACAACCATACTGCGATCGCCAACCCGCTTGCCAAGCGTGGCGATTATGGCAAATCCCCCCTCCTTGGGGGAGGCCTATGTCCAGCAGTGGACGTCTTTCGGCTGAAATGATGATGATGAATGATCAATAAAAAAAATTACACCAAATCTTACCATGATCCTTTTTTGTGCTATTGCCATCCCCACCCTGTATAGATAAACAACAACCAGACACGAGGCAAACACAAGTGCTAATCACACAAATGCGACAGTGAGTTTGTTTCTTACGGTTTCACGGGTAAACTGCTGAATCGATTTTGTTGAAACTTCAAAAAAAATAAAAAAAAACTTAATAATCCGTATTAATTTTATTTGGGAAACAAACTATCATACAATGTATTTTATATCTAGATATACAGTATGCTATAAGTCAATGTACAATCCACTACGTTTCCACATGTTACTAGCTTATATTAGATACAGTTTTGGTAAACTTAAGTAATAACAATATAAAACAACAATATTATATTATTACTATTGACGACACGGTTGGCGCAGTGGCTCGAGCGATCGACTGCTGCGCAGCGTGTTGCGGGTTCGATTCCCGCCCAGGGTAAACATTTGTGTGATGAGCACTTGTGTTTGCCTTGTGTCTGGGTGTTGTTTATCTATGTATGTACGTATTTAAAAAAAAAAAAAAAAATATTTGTGTATGTATATCAGCTGTCTGACACCCATAGTACAGGGTCTCCCTAGTTTGGGGTCAGATGGCCGTGTGTGAAAATGTCCCCACATATTATTATTATTATTATTATATATTATTATTACTTATTTGTTGTTGTTTGTTTCGTTGTCTAACAGTTAAATATATAATTATTAAAAGAAAAAAAAAGGACATAATTAAATTTAAAAAGGCTACTTTTTAATCCGCGACTTTGTCTGCATCCGCAAAAAACGACATTCACGCATTTTAAATCGTAGGCAAACGCTAGTATTTCGATAAGTTGGATAAAGTAGAATTTCTTTTATTATTTGTTTGCATATTTAATATATACGCACTACTTGTGTGAAGGCCTGTTAAAGTACATAGTCACATTAGCAGTTGGTTCATTCAGTTAGAAAATACATAAAAGTATGTGCGAAGTATCCGTAAATGTCTTAAACAATAAGGTTTAGGTAAGTTGGTTTAAATTAGGATAGCGATGCTAATATTACTGTAAAAGTAACCTACTTGAAAACAGACTTAGTGCCTCTACTTATTGAGTTAAAAGTTTTTTTTAAAGTTTAAAGTTTAGATTTGTGTAACAAATTAATATGACGACACGGTTGGGGCAGTGGTTGAGCTATCGACTGCTGCGCTGTGTGCCGCGGGTTCGATTCTCGCACCTGACAAATATTTGTATTTTTTTAAATATTCTAATAGGCTTTCGTCTGAGGAGCTCGTGGCTAAGTTGAAGTCGTACAGATCAATCGGTCAGAGGTGAAGCTACGCTGGCCGGTCGGTCTGTAGATGGGTGACCATCCCTTCCATACCGAGTTTCCTCCGTGCCTCGGAAAGCACGTAAAGCCGTTGGTCCCGGCTGTCATTTGTAGAACTTTGGCAGTCGTTATGGGTAGTCGGAAGCCAGAAAGTCTGACAACCAGTCTTACTAAGGGGTATCGTGTTACCCAGTTACTGGGTTATGGAGGTCAGATAGACAATCGCTCCCTGTAAAACACTGGTATTCAGCTGCATCCAGTTAGACTGGAAGCCGACCCCAATATAGTTGGGAAAAGGCTGGGCAGATGATGATAATAGGCTTTCGTCTGACCGCAATTCACCTGATCTTGTGATGATGCGGATGAGTGATGATGCGGCCTAAGGTGAAACAACTGTCTCTATGTCCTACAGATAGTTGTTTCGGGTCTGGCTGTTTGTGTATGTGTTTATACGTTTGTAAACGCACCCACAACAGAGGAGAAATTCCTAGTGTGGGGCAACATTTTTTTATTAAAAAAAAAGCTATAAAAATAAAAGTTTTGTTTTTGATTATGCCATATTTATTTTCTTTAATAAACCATTCTTTCATGCGTATTTATCCCTAGAAAAGAGTTTCGTTTTTGTTTTTAACTAAACGTATCTACATTATTACCTATAGGCTAGGCCAGATACTAGTGTATTTTTTAATATTGTCTAATCTGTAAACCACAAACAGTATAAAATATAGTATAACTAAACTTTTATACGGATGGCCGATGGGGCCAAAAAGTTCTACAGTGGCGACCGCGAACCGGAAGATGTTGCGTTGGAAGTCCTCCCAATAGGTGGACCGATGACCTGGTAAAGGTTGCGGGGATCCGCTGGATGCGAGTCGCACGGGACCGGTCAATGTGGCGCCACCTGGGGGAGGCCTATGTCCAGCAGTGGACGTCTTTCAGCTGATATGATGATGATGATGATAAAACTTTTATATCTAGTAGAGCCCTTCGAATAAATTTTGAATTTTGATCAGTTTCTGTATATCAAAACTCGGCGACTTCAGTTTTATTCCACGGATAAAAGATATCTAGACTTTGATAAAATCAGCCCTTTGTAGTTTTATGTTATTTTGCCTTCGTCAGGTTTTTATCTTTTTCAGATAATGTCCTGAAAATCTATAATAATTTATTCATAATGTTTATTGTTTGTGTTTACAGACTGGTCGGCTGCCCCCCGTTCTGGCATCGCAAGCAAATGGTGATGCTTCGGAATATCATGGAGGGCAAATACTCCTTCACCAGTCCCGAATGGGCGGATATCTCAGGTAAGTCCATGTTAGATAATAGCTTCATCGTATTCATGCTTACATGGTTACTCTTAGAGGCCAAGATGAAATAATCTTATATTTTCAGTCGTCAGATAACTTTTTAAAGAAGGAATATTACCGTTTGACAGCTGCTTATTTAGGAAAGTATGTCAGACGGCCATATTTATTCCTTAGATAAAAGTTATCTGAATACGAGCTGTTCTTCGCAAATTTACTTACATAGGTACTTTAGAGTACTAACTACTTCAAGTTTCTCAAAATACATATGTACCATGTACTTAACATGGTTTATCTGTGGGATAAATACTGTAATACAATTATTAAAAGGGGTCTAGATTTATTTAACTAACTAACAAACTATGTGTGTGATTCTAAAGTTGAGAAGTTAGGGAGCTCAAAATTAAACAAAAATAACTAAAAGGAATAAGATTCGGGCGCCAGAGCTCACTAGGTAATTTAAAACAAAGGTAATCCGGGATAGCTAATAGGTAAAGGGACAGGACTTCTAATCTAGGTCGGAGATTTCTGAAATTAAGCTGCAAATTCTTTAACAAAAGCTCATTTATTTCTATCGCAGGTAGTATGGCGAACACAATAATAGAAAATTCCTCCCTTTTGAAGGGCAAGTTGTTTTATAACCATTAAATTCTATAACCAAAAATTATAATTAAGTTGTCAGTATTGCACGTTTTTAAGTGGAAACTACGAGAAAGATTTTAAGTTAACGTACCACAGGCTTCGAGAAAAACTTATTTAAATTAAACCTGATTGGAGACACGAGGTGAAGCGCATCAGCTCATCCATGATGAAGTTAAATTTTAAGATGAAAAGAATCCAAAGTATAAGTAAGAACGCCTTTGGGGCGATCTTAACGAAAACAATGCACGCCAATCGCTCGTGCCATGAGCACAACCAAAACGCGATGGCGATATAGGTGGATTTCCCAAAATATTACTGTTGCACGGCTGCTGACATCACTACCAAGTGATTCCAGCCAGGGGTGGACCCTTGAAATATTCCAATCTAATGATTGGCACGGAATAGAATATTATTCGTGCATCATCTTGGTGACTTCGGTCGGAAAGTGAAAATTACATATCCCAAACCGGAAACGTCAAAATAATCTGACAGACGGGGAAATAAGGTCCAACTGTCAAACTGATGGTCTATGGTTTTATCGATCACTCTACTAAATCCTAGCCAATCTATCAAATATCTAAAGTGTGTGTACTGCATTACCGTGAAAACTTCCAAAAAATGACGAGAGAGGTCGACACTATGTAGCGAGTAGAAAATACTCGTTACATTACATCCCTCCCCGAAAAAATAAAAGAAAGGAACTTTCTTTTATTAGAAAGAAACAACGAAAAACGAAGTGAACAAAAAATTCAATAACAAAAAAAAACTATCGTAGTACAGTTAGGCGTCATGGCCACTGACTAAAACTTCGGTACTACAACCGATCAACAAAGCCAAACAACAAACAAATCCAGATTCAGTTAAACCCGAGGGCCGCTGACTAAAACTCTAACAAGACTAAACACTAAACAAATCTAAATTCAGTTAAGCACGAGAGCCGCTGATTAAATCTTGAACAAAACTACTAAACATTAAACACTAACTTTGAGTACAGTTAAGCGCTATGGCTACTGACTAACTTTACACTAATTTACTAAACTATCCTACACCTCTTAAGTTCAATTAAGCACTATCGCCACTGACTAACTTCAGCCATCTTACTAAACTAAACCACACCACTTAAGTTCAGTTAAGCACTATCGCCACTGACTAACTCTACACATCTCTACCAACTAATCTGGAGTGCAGGTAGGCACTATCGCCGCTGACTATCCTCAACTAACCTACAGTTCAGCTTTGAGTACAGTTAGGCACCATAGCCTCTGTCTATCTCAGCAACAACCCATTAAAAATAACAATACCTAAACATAAATTCTAGATAGAGTTGAAGGACTCTACCTAAAAATATTGATTCCCAACAAAAAGGTTAGATAGAGTTGAAGGGCTCTATCTAAAAAGGTTGGATAGAGTTGAAGGGCTCTATCCATAAGTATGGATTTCCAACAAAAGGGTTAGATAGAGTTGAAGGGCTCTATCTAAAAAGGTTGGATAGAGTTGAAGGGCTCTATCCAAAAGTATTGTCACAGCAATAACCTGTAACAAACAAAAACCATATTGTGATCGGCGCTACACCACCGAACTTCCGAGCACAATAGTAAAAAGGTATGACGAAAGTCAAAATTCCACCTTGTGACTGGCACAGCAATGACCAACACAAGGGCAAAAGGGCAAATGTAAGCTGTGATTGGCTCTACTCTACCAACCTTCCAAGCACAGACAAACAAACAAAATATATTGGATTACCGAAGGGGAAAATCACAATACCTAAAGGCGAAAGCCAAGATGAAATCGAGGTCAAAATTTACACCAAGATCCAAAAACAAAGTACATTCTTTAACAAAAGTTTCAGAATGACCGCAAAAACAAGGTAGGACGTTCTATAACAAAAGTTACAGAATGACCTCAAAAGCAAAATCCGGTATGAACGCGTTACTAACTAAGTCAAATCCAAGTCTAGTATCGAAGAAATATCTAGACAAAAAACAACACTGTCAACAAACAGTAAAAAAAATAGAATTAAAATCAATAACTATTTAAAACTATGAGAGAAATAGAATGATTTTAATCTACAAAAAGAAAGATTACAAAAAACTTGAGATGAAATTTAAGTTTTTTAAATCTTTTTAGGTAATAAAAAACCCAAAGTGTAAGGTTGTATAGGATCTTTCTTTTTCAAAAAAAAATGTAAACAAGTAAAGGATTACCTTTAAAAAAGAAAGAAAGAAAAGATATAAGATCCCATACAAGCTCAACAAACAAACAAAACAAACAAGATAAGATCCCTTGATGTGTAAAATGTATAGTGTAAAGAGTAGGTATTTCTAATTTAACCAAAATGACCTAAGTTTATTTTAGTAAGAATTGAATTGGAATCTAATAATTTGTAATGAGGTTGCCTAACATAATAATAACCTTCATACTACCATAACCTTTCATTCATCATTCTAACAAAGGTAGTACCTCACACAAAAATACTCAATACCAAAACCAAGTCTAAAAATTCCCCGAAATTAAAATTTAATAATATCTTTTACATGATAACGACCCACGGAACCCTTATTTAAATCTTTCAAAACATAAACGTTATCAGAAACTTTTTCAGTTATTTCACACTTTAAGAACTTAGGTGCAAGCTTAGCCGAAAAATAAGCAGGTGCATGAGATTGAACAAAACTTCTTCTCCACACAACATCACCCACATCAAAAGAAATGACTTTCCGACCCTTATTATAATAAGCGGCATTTCGCTTATACCCCTTTAACAAATAAGTTTGAACTTTAACAAAAATATCACTAAGTGAATTAAGAGAAACTGCATAAGAGTTTCTATTTGAAACCTCTAATTGAGATAAATTATCAACAGAGTTACTAAAATGATGTAAGGAAGCATCTAAAACAAGTTCCCTACCAAACATAAGAAAATTAGGTGTAAATTCTGTAGCAAGATTTACACTATTATTTAAAGCTAATTGAACATTGGGCAAAAAACTTGACCAAGTCCTATGATCATCTTTAACAAAACACGATATGCAAGTTTCGACTGTTTTATTATATCTCTCAACAGGATTATTTTGAGGTGTATACAATGTGTTATAAAATATTTTAGTTATATTAAAACCTTTCAAGAATTCTACAAAATGTTTTGAAGTAAATTGAGTTCCATTGTCACAAACTACTATTTTTGGACAACCAAATTTAAGAAATATTTCTTTTTCAAAATGTTTACAAATTACTCTAGTGGTGGCATTAATCATTGGAAAGAACCAGCAATATTTAGTAAAAACATCTACAACTGAAAGTATGTATTTATGACCAGAATAAGTTTTAGGTAAAATACCTATTATATCTACCGAAAGCATAAGCATGGGGCGATCAACCTTTTTAGGATTAATCATAGTACCAAAAGGAGGAGAAGTAGTATGTTTGTAAGCTTTACAAGTATCACAAGACAAAATGTATTGGTGAACATCATTAAACATACCTTTCCAAAAATAATGTTGTTTTAATTTCTTTAAAGTTTTATGAATACCTAAATGACCTGAATTTACATCATCATGATTTGACCTAATAGTATCTAAGATATTCTCTTTAGGAATAACTATCTTCCAGTCTAAAAGACTATGAGGGTTAAATTTATTTTTACAATATTTATACAAAGTGTTATTTTCGACTCTAAAATTCTTATACTTTCTAGGAGATTTCTGGCATTGAATAAATATTTTTCTATACCAAGGATCAATAATTTCATCATCAGGGGAGACTAAATTATCCTGAGTGGTTATAGCTGTGACTTCTATACGAGATAAAGCATCTGGAACTAAATGTAATGAACCTTTTTTATGAATAATATCAAAAGTAAATTGAGAAATTCTAGCAGCCCAACGAGCTAAGCGTCCACTAGGATTATTGAGACCTAGGAGCCATTTCAAACAAGCGTGGTCAGTAATAACAGTAAACTTCATTCCTTCAATATAAGGTCTAAAATGTTCTATGGAATCTAAAATAGCTAATAATTCGCGTTCTGTGGTACTATAATTTCTTTCACATTTATTAAGCGATCTAGAATAAAAAGCAATGGGATGTTGATCACCATTATCATCTTCTTGACTCAAAACACTACCTATGCCCACAGAGCTGGCATCACAATGCAAAAAGAAAGGTTTTTCAAAATTAGGACATTGCAAAACAGGAGAAGTTATTAAAGAATGTTTTAATTCTTGAAATGCATTTTCAGCTTCGTCATTCCAAGTAAGTGACTTTTTAGAATTTTTACTACCTGCTGTCAATTTAGTTAAAGGAGAAGCAATATCAGCAAATTTACAAATGAATCTACGATAATAAGAACATAAACCAAGGAAACTGCGAAGTTGTTTTACCGTTTCTGGGCGTGGGAAATTTTCTATTGTCTCTAATTTAGAAGGATCAGTATGTAAACCATTACTGTCAACAATGAAACCAAGATAGCGAAGTCTGTCCTTGCAAAAATTACACTTTTTTAAATTTACAGTTAAACCTGCCTCTTTTAATATACTATGAATTTTATGCAACTGTGCTATATGGCTATTAAAATCAGAATTAATACAAATTAAGTCATCTAAATAACAGAATACAGAATTATCATACTCTGGACCAAAAAGTTTATCTACTAGTCTCTGCAACTCAGCTGGTGCATTTGTGAGACCAAATGGCATGCGAACAAACTCGTACAGACCTTTTCCAGGTACTACAAAAGCAGTTTTTTCGCGGGAGGATTTTTCAAGTGCAATTTGCAAAAATGCTTTAGAAAGATCTATAGTACTAATATATCTAGCACCTCTAAGGTTATCTAATATTCTAGAAGTATAAGGAAGGGGATAAGAATCTTTAATAGTAACAGAATTTAAACGTCTTGAATCTAAACACAATCTAGTACCTCCATCTTTCTTTTCTACCGCCAATACGGGTGAACACCAAGGAGACTTAGAGGGTTGAATAATACCTTCTCCTAATAAAACTTCTACTTCATCAAAAAGTTCCTTTTGCTTAGCAGGACTCAGAGGCCAATATCTCTGTTTAAAAGGTTCACTAGTAACGTTAATTTTATGTTCAACTAAATGAGTAAGACCTAAACCTCTTTTCTCATAAGAAATATCTTCAAACAAAGCAATAATATTATCTAATTTTTGTTTCTCAGAAGGAGAAAGTTCAGAAATAGAGGTAATTGAACAAACTTGTTTATTATTTTCTGGAACAAGTATAATGTTCTTCCACAATTCTTCAGCTAAATGAAATTTAATCCAAAAGTCAAAACCTAAAATAATTAATGGATCAAAAGAAGGAATAATTAAAAACTCTACGGATTTAGTTATATTATCACAAGTTACTGGCAAATCCATGGCACCAATAATTCTCCGGGCGGAGCCATCCGCAGTGCAAGCAGCGCCACTAATAGGTCTAATTTTATAACCTAACTGTAAAAATCGTTCATGTGTATTTGAGCCTAAAATGCATTTATCGGAACCACTGTCCAACAATCCTGAAAAAATTTGATTACCAACAAAAAAAGTTAAAAATGGTCTAGCATCATTCTGTTTTGTAAATAGAATAGGAGCCGAACGATAAATATTAAAAAAGGTTTTTAAATAATCTAACCAGTTGGAAAATTCTTTGTCACGGGTAACATCATCAGGCTTGTGACTTCTAACAATTTTTCCACACATCGAGACGCTCGAAGTTTTATCAAAAACGTGGGCTCGATGCTGCCTAATCAGTTTTTTGACTCTTGCGACTTCTTAGTATCCAAATTACAAACGTCACAAGTCTTAGAAGTGACCCCAGCTTTATGACACTTAAAACAAACAACACCTGGAATAGACTTGCAATTTCTATATAAATGTCCAGGTTTTTTGCATTTTAAACAAACTAAATCATTAGAAACGGCATTAGATTTAACAGAGGGTTTAATTGATTCTTTAAAAGGTTTTCTATTTACAACAACTTCTAAGTCTTTTGCAAGTTCTAGAAATTGTTCGATTGAATCTATTTGTCTACGAAACAAAAAGGGTGTGTAAATTGGTAACATATTTTGTTGTATCACGTTAACTAAAGTGTAGTCAAATAAAGGTACTGAAAGACGACTAGCCATATCATAAATTTCCGTAATGAAATCAGGAAGCGACTCAGACTGTTTCTGTTTCCTGGTGCGGAGCTCATTTTCTAAAAAGTGATCAAAATTAGGTTTATCAAAGCGCTTTAAAAGTGCAAGCTTAAGTTCATGCCAAGAAGGAATATGAATTCGTATAGATCTAAACCATTTGAGTGCAATACCATCAAGCAAAAGTGTAAAAGAACCAACCAGCAAATTTTCGTTGTAATTTCTATAAAGAAAATATTCTTCAACTTGTGTAATAAAATCGCGAACACAAGTTCTACCATCATAAATTATTTTGCTCTTTTTCAAATCAGGCAGTTTAGTAAGAGGAGGAAAGTTTTTACGAATGTTTTCGTTAACAAGCGCATTCAAGGAGTTAAAAGAAGGCAAAGCTCGAGCTGTAAAATCCGAAGACGAATGTGCGATTCCAGATTCAAAAGGATTGCCAACATCGGTGGCATTAGCCATCTCGTGACCTTTCTCAACAACATTAGCATCAGCAGCAGTAGAAGCTTCGACCTCAACCGAATCCTGAGGCGGTGGAAACTGAACTCCCTTGTCCTCCATGACTAACGAGTAACAAGGCAAATAGCAATGAAAAGCAAGGACTAAACTTTAAAGAATTTCAAAATAAATCAAAGTTTGAAAAATAAAATTAAAGTTTGAGGTTATGTAATTTCCATGAAAAATTGCTAAGTTATTTAACGTTAAAAAGTGCAATAATAACTCACAAAACGGCTTAAAATTAAATAAACTAGGTGCACAATAATGTACTTAATGTTTAAATTTAAATAATAACATAAAAAGTTAACTTAGATATGAATTATATCACTGTATGAGATTTAACAATAACACGGTCTACACTTAACAATTGTTGGTTTTGCTAAGGAAAAAACATGTTAAAAACACAAGAAAATAAACAAATTATCCAATGTAAAACTAAAACATTGTTTGCAAAATACAATACCAAACTAAGTTACAACTTATGAGTCTAATTATTCAAAGTTTATAAACTAGATCAATTACAATGTAAAAACAATATGAAATACAATATGAATACTAAATATTGTAAACAATAGACTCATTAGTTAAAATATAAATGAATTTAGTGTGCAATACTGACTGTACTCACCGTACAAACCTGCTTCATGTCCCTGTTCTAGTGCGACAATTGTAATAAAAAAATTAAAGGGGGTCTAAATTTATTTAACTAACTAACAAACTATGTGTGTGATTCTAAAGTTGAGAAGTTAGGGAGCTCAAAATTAAACAAAAATAACTAAAAGGAATAAGATTCGGGCGCCAGAGCTCACTAGGTAATTTAAAACAAAGGTAATCCGGGATAGCTAATAGGTAAAGGGACAGGACTTCTAATCTAGGTCGGAGATTTCTGAAATTAAGCTGCAAATTCTTTAACAAAAGCTCATTTATTTCTATCGCAGGTAGTATGGCGAACACAATAATAGAAAATTCCTCCCTTTTGAAGGGCAAGTTGTTTTATAACCATTAAATTCTATAACCAAAAATTATAATTAAGTTGTCAGTATTGCACGTTTTTAAGTGGAAACTACGAGAAAGATTTTAAGTTAACGTACCACAGGCTTCGAGAAAAACTTATTTAAATTAAACCTGATTGGAGACACGAGGTGAAGCGCATCAGCTCATCCATGATGAAGTTAAATTTTAAGATGAAAAGAATCCAAAGTATAAGTAAGAACGCCTTTGGGGCGATCTTAACGAAAACAATGCACGCCAATCGCTCGTGCCATGAGCACAACCAAAACGCGATGGCGATATAGGTGGATTTCCCAAAATATTACTGTTGCACGGCTGCTGACATCACTACCAAGTGATTCCAGCCAGGGGTGGACCCTTGAAATATTCCAATCTAATGATTGGCACGGAATAGAATATTATTCGTGCATCATCTTGGTGACTTCGGTCGGAAAGTGAAAATTACATATCCCAAACCGGAAACGTCAAAATAATCTGACAGACGGGGAAATAAGGTCCAACTGTCAAACTGATGGTCTATGGTTTTATCGATCACTCTACTAAATCCTAGCCAATCTATCAAATATCTAAAGTGTGTGTACTGCATTACCGTGAAAACTTCCAAAAAATGACGAGAGAGGTCGACACTATGTAGCGAGTAGAAAATACTCGTTACAATACTAACACACTTTCACAGTTGCAATGTTAAAATATAATGGCCAAATACTCTATTTTAAGGTGCCGTTGAGCCTCGTACTGTCGCAGTCACTTTGACTTAAAGTGATAAAAATAGAAATAAATAAATATTTAATAGCGTTTGTGTATTTTTCCATAAGTATTATAATCATTGTAACATTAATTGTAAGACACTGCGACATCATTATATAATGCCTAAGCTTTTGCGAAGTTTACGAAATAATGTCATGAAAACTTGCAAGTTCTAAGGGTTGTACGACGGTTAGAGAATAATAGTCAGAGCCATATGCGACCAAAATGCACCCATTCCACCTAGTTTGATTGCAATATATCAATTAGTAACCGCATAATTTTTACAGACGACCCAAAAGATCTAATTAGGCGACTTCTAGTGGTGGAGCCTAGTGAAAGGCTTGACATTATCCAGGCGCTTAACCATTCCTTCTTCAACACTATGGTGAGTGCTCTTACAATCTATGTTATCCTGGTAGCAGATCGATGTACTGATTTATAAATTACATTTTTAAAAAGACTGCTCGTTGAATTTAGTTTTTCTTTTTATGTTAGTCGATTTTGTTACGTCAATCGACTACATATTTCGCTTCTGATTTCTTTTGCTTTACTACTCTATTTCAATAGCATATTTGACTAATAGAACATTTGAACTACAGCAATTGTTAATAATTTTCGTTGTCAACATTGAATTCTATGTGCACTAAAACAGTGCATGACGCACTGTAGAGCTTTATTCTTTGATTTTACTTCTTATATGTGTTCCTAGTTAAGTGTCCGAAATATAAAATCGATTATCAGACTACACAGCCTCATAACTCCCTTTTAAAATATTCCAAATTTCTGGCACATTTTACTAAGAGCACATAAAGTTAAAGCGATTATGTTGAAACACAATACAACTGGTACATATTTCTGCGTCCCTGGTAGTTATGGGATCAAGACATGACGCCGCTCAAGAGGTCCTTGTCCAGTAGCAGCCGCCGGATGTCTAGGATCGACCAGTTGACGATGGTAATGTCATTGTGACTAATTTATAACATTGGGTAATAATAGTTATGACAAGATTCTTTTTGGGGAAAATAGCATGTGTGACATGGTATTTTAAAAACTTTATACTCTTTAAGATAACAAATCATTTTTGTATGTATGTGGTGTAAATATTTGTCTATATATCTATCTAATTTCTATAGGAATATGATATTATTACAAGAATTGATATAGACAACAAACAGCTGGCACATAAAACTTATCAGCTCTGAGAAATTGATGTAAGACAAAGTAGTCCAAACAATATTATACAAACTAACATAATTTTCAATTTACGTGACACGTCATATCTGTTAATTGTTGCAACAGTTTGTGTGTATTATAATTTGTTATTAATTACTTTTTATCCGTATTTACTAAAACAGGTCCGTTAAATATTAAGTTTCCAGTTTTTAACTTAGAAAGTTAGCATTAACCTGGGGTCATTTTAGTGTTTTTGTCATTAAAACTTTTGTATAATTAAATCCAAAGAAAATTTGTTTGTGAACCTTTTAAAATATCTATTCCATAACCTTGGAGTACGTACAAACACTCACACACTCACATACACTGACACAAACACAAACATTGAAATTAACGCTTATTTGGCCTAACATTATTTGCATGTATGCATGATTTTACTTGCCTTGTCTCACTATTGATGACGTTGTGTTTTCATATTTCCTATTGATGTTTATTTCCATTTAGAGCTGATTTTTCAATACTCAGATAGCTTTTATCTAAAGAAGATAATTGTGTATAAGACAGTCCTTAACATATTTTGTGTACAAAAGCTGTCAAACCGCTTCATTTATTTTCCGTCCCAAGAGTTATCTGACAATTGACAAATCGACTTTAACTGTATATTGTATTTATTTCTAGCACTAATTGTTGTTTGAATTTGGAACGTTGTGCCTTCCTTTTAACGACAGTGAATTTAAGTAATACTGTAAAAAATATTTTTTGTGGAAAAAAGATTTAGGTACCGGTCAACTGCTGTAACATTGCCTACGTGCTCAACATCATCTACATTCTAAAAAGTTAAATTATTGCCGCTGAGAAATGTTTTTGCTGTGTATGGTATTACTAAAAGCAAGCCGGCTATCTATATGGCAAAAAAACATTTCCCAGCGGCAATAATTCAACTTTTTAGAATGTAGGCAATGTTGAGCACGTAGGCAATGTTACAGCAGTTAACGGTACTCTTCTAATGTAGGGTTCTAACCAACTTAAATTAGAAGCTGATGAACATCTGATAGCAGAGCGATGGTAGGATCGAGTCGGTTTGCATTAGAGGATCCAAAATTTTTATTCTGGTTTTGTTTAGCGAATATGAAATCTATGTATGTTTTTTATTAATTGCATCATCCGTAGCAAAGAGGTTAGTGGCCAAATACTCAAACGCCACTCAATTTTAAGATGCCGTTAAGTCTCCGTGCTGTCTCCATCACTTTATGTCAAAGTGACAGTGACAGTACGACTCTTAACGGCATCTTAAAAAAGAATCATGGCGAGATCCATACATTCATTTGTATGAAAAAAAAATAATAATTTAGTGTTTAAAATATTTTCCAATGTAGAGAATACATTACCAGGAGTAGATTGATATACTCACCATATTTTTAAACCCCTGCATAATTAAAATATATTTTTTTCGTTTCATCTCGTTGCCTATTTTGTGTATATAAAATAAAAGAAAGTGACAAGTGACATTAGAGGATCTATAAAATTGGCAGACAAGTGATGTGAATCGTTGTTTACAATGGCGTTGTTGAAAAAATACATTGATTAATCATTATTTGTGACATTATTTACCATAAAACGACTGTTAGTGTCACCGTTAGTATCAGCTACTGTTTCATTCTGAAATAATGAGCTTTTCGTTTAACTATTCACTTTTAACATCCATTTTATTTAAAAATATTGTAAATACCTGAAGATACTCTTTAGGTACCCAAGAGTATAAGAATTAGAATTTCAACTTCTCTAAACATCTTATTATTTTTTTGTACAAATCCTGCCATGATTCTTTGAGTATTTGGCCATAGGATATTCATAGTAACTGCTCTATTTCACATTTAGAAAAAGCCGCGTTAGGTTTTTGCGGTCTTCCAATGTCTCAACAATGCCATGCGTATATCAACTCAATCTCCGCACTGTAGGCTATCAAGAGCGGCGGCTTCAACGCCCGCGCCAAGCTGCGCGTGTCGCTAGTGGCCGTACGAGCGGCCGTGCGCCTGCGCCGCCTGCCGCACGCGGCGCCGCGCGCGCTGCCGCTGGGCGACGCGCTGCGGGACCCCTACACCATGCGAGTGCTGCGGAAGGTATGGCTAATGGACATCACTTACTTTTACAGCACCGGTCCGACACGGCAACGGCCCGGCCAGAATTGTCTTCAAAAATCCAACCGTTAGCTACCAAAACGCCCCCCGCGAGCCGTCAACTCTTTCATCTTGTCATTATAAAAAATATTCTAATGCGGACGATTTAAAGCCTCAACCTGAATGGCAATTATTTTGCTATGTCGGAGTCGTGTTGTTGTAATGAACAATGACCTTTTCTCTATTTTTATACACCGTGGCATTTTCAATCGTCTTACAAAAGTGGTCCACTCAATATATCCGACTTGAAATACCTCTAGACGCGATTAAAAATTGTTAACATTAATATTAGAAAAATGTTTCTGACAGCCCTAAGCCCGTAAAAGTATGAAGAAAGAATTGGAATCTAGTGATTTTTAAATATTTACAAACTGAGAACAATAAGATTACGATAGTAAGAAACTAATTTTTGTGCTAGGGTGAATGAACTCATGAAGTAACAGGGTGTCCCAGACTACGGTACGCGTAATTTTTACTAAATAATAAATGTTAAAATTATTTAAATGTTCATAAATATAATTATTCTTTATTTTTCTTTTTTATTATTCTTTTTTTTTTTGGTGTGTTTTTTTTTTGTAGTTATTGAATACATGAAGTATGCTGCCGTTGTAAGATGATTAAAATTAAACGGTGTATTATTTTATAAAACGTTTCTCCATACTAGGAATTCTTCACTCTTTTTATTTCCTATATCAAGGAGTCTAAGGAGGAGCTCGTGGCTAAGTAAACGTCATACCGATCGATGGGTGAAGGTTAAGCTACGCTTGCTACGGTCGGTCCGTGAATGGGTGACCATTCATTTCATACCGAGACCCCTCCGTCCCTCGAAAAGCACATAATGCCGTTGGGTCCCGACTGTCATTCGTAAATCTTTTGACCTAGTCGTCATGTGTAGTCAGAAGCTAGAAAGTCTGACAAACAGTCTTACCAAGGCGTATTGTATTACCCAGTAACTGGGTTGTGGGGATAGGCTGTCGCTCCATGTAAAACATTGGTATTCAGCTGCATCCTGTTAGTTGAAATTCGAGTCTTTTAACTTAATGTACATATTTCGCTCGATAATCATACCTTCTCAGGATGCCTTCGTATCCAGCATTAGTTCAGCGTAGGCATTAAGTAAACGTATACGCGACGCTGACACAGAGTTAGTTTCGTTACAACAATGTCTAATCTCTTAATTTCCAGGTGATAGACGGATGCGCTTTCCGCGTCTACGGGCATTGGGTGAAGAAGGGTGAAGGTCAGAACCGAGCCGCTCTGTTCGAGAACACGCCCAAGACCGAACTGAAGAGCCTCTACGTCAGCAACCTTAGCCGATAGCCGCCCCGACCGCTATGTCGGGAGACATCCTTGCCGTTGCTGCGATCCTGGTATCTTGGTGAGTTTCTTCTTGGTAGCCGAAAGTGTTCGAATCCCACAAGTCTTTACAAATGTTTAAAAGATATTTTTTTATCTGTGTTATTCTGTTACAGTCTCCCTCGGTGAACACCTAGGTGAAGTGAGCCGTCATCAGTCCGTCTGCTTTGTCAATCCCTCACTTCACCTAGGTGTTCACCGAGGGAGATTGTAACAGCATAGCTCTACTGATGTATTTCACAGCAATTCCTACAATGCCAGCAAGCCATCTATATTATTTAAGAGGGCTCTTCCTGGTCGATGGACCAGGAAGAGCCCTCTTAAATGAAACCATTTCTTTATCAATCGCTCTCGCGTTGACTATAGATGTATAGTCATCGCGAGAGCGATTGATAAAAAAATGGTTTCATCCAACGCAATGTTCGAACACAAACGAGTGAATGAGAACGCGATAACATCGCATGAAAATAGGCTCGCAGAAATTTTCCAGGAAATATTTTTTGAAGTAAAACTTCTTTACTCACGCTTGACTTGGGGAGTAAGGTGGTGAATGCGTGACGAAAGCGTTAGGACAAGTGTGAAAGGGCGAGGCGAACGGAAGTTGAGAGGGAGATATAAGTTTTAGTGAAGATAGGAAGAGAGAGAGTTACGTTTCGTATATTACTGTAGGGGCAAGAGAGAGAGGTGTGAGCATACATTTTCTTTCTCTCTTACTCTCATAGCCAGTTGCATACGGATAGATACATACATATAGATGGGACTAAAGAAGTTTTACTTCAGTCGTGTGGTCTAAAGCACACTCGTATTTTTTTTTTGTAAAAATGTTTTAAATTTTGTTTCCATTACATGTGTAAGGTCTCTATAACGATGTTTTATTTACTTTTTAAATGTATGGGTTCATTATGAACGGCCAAAGTTCAGATAAATTTGAGCAATAAAACCGATTTTCAGACGTCTTTACTGAATTCGTTTCTCAAAAAAACTTATTTTTTTATTACATAGAAACTTAGATATACATATAGCACAAAAACTGTGTGTGTTCGAAATATCTGGAGGAACATTTGTTGTTACGCCATCATCATATTATGAGTGTTTGCATGAGAATTATGACGGGATGGCCGCTCTCAAGGCAGCGCTACTGATTAGGGGCAAACTATATTGAAATAAAAACAATAAATAAATGATGTAAAATGATTCAGCTCCATAAAATTATTATACTATTAATTCTTAAAAAGCTGAAAAGTTTGTTTTTTAGGGTTCCGTACCCAAAGGGTAAAAGCGGGACCCTGGTACTCCACTGTCCGTCTGTCACCAGACTGTATCTCACGAACCGTGATAGCTAGACATTTGAATTTTCACAGATGTGGCCGCTATAACAACAAATAGTAAAACAGAATAAAATAAATATTTAAGAAGGGCTCCCGTACAACAAACGTGATTTTTTTGTTGTTTTTTGCTCGATATCTAATGTTGTATAGGTAATGGTACGAAACACTTCGTGCGCGAGTCCGACTCGCACTTGGCCAGTTTTATTTATCTTCTACTACAACTACAGGTCCAATTCTGTTTTTTGTTCTCTAATAGGAAGCTACAATATTACCGAGTGTTAAAGGATTTATTTTGTTGTTTAAAATAAACTAGAGATCCGTAAAAATCATGAAAACGAAGTCCCAAGCAAAAGATGGAATGATTATGCTGATGTTAAAGTTGAGTTTCTTCCTTTCTTTAATTTAGTGTTTTGGGCAAGCAAGCAAGGTTGCGGTCGTGTTCATTTCATTAGTACTATTAGAGTATTAAGGTTACAGCTACCTACGCCCTATTTGTTGTTGCTTGTGTGTAGGTTTCAAAATATTTGGCATACACTAGGTTGATCGTTTAGAGGTCAAGCCATTCCACTTTTATACGGGTTAATTTAGAAAACACTTATAACATCGCAGGACTATACAAGGTGGGGACGACGATACGACAAAAAATTAAAATACTGGTAAAACTAGTTCATAAGAATATTTTGAAACTATCAAATAAATCCTAAAAACGAAATAAAAAAAAATCACAATTATAAATATACATATAAATGTAACCAAAATAAAACACCATATGAAATATTGTTTTTCTAACTTGTGAGGAGAGCGGCAACTTGTGGCGTCATAATTTATTATTATTAATGCTCAATAAAAACAATTACACCAAATTATCAAATCCTACCATTATCCTTTTTTGTGCTATTGCCATCCCCACCCTATATTTTGTTCTATGACTTTTCATAATTAGATAATAAAAAAAATTACAATATGTAAATTGATCGGTCTAAATGTCTAAACTAATAGATCAGTAAACAAACAGTGCGTAGCGAAGGAAAGGGCGGGACTTTCTACAAAATACTGATCTAAAAAGTTTTACTACTAGGATCGTCAGATATAGTTAAAGTTTATTTAGAAATTGATGATTAAGTACACAATATAATACTAGCTTTCGCCTGCGACTTCGACCGCGTGAGTGTCGGTTATCGCAGATGCAGACAAAGTCGCTGGTCAAAAAGTAGCCTATGTCCTTCCTCAGGGTTCAAGCTGTGTTCATACCATCCCGGATGTCTTTCGTAGATCATTGAGTATCGTTATGGGAAAAGTCTGACAACCAGTCTTACCAAGGGGTATCGTGTTACTCAGTAATTAGGTTGTGGAGTCCTCCATGTAAAACATTGGTATTGAGCTGAATCCGGTTAGTCTGGAAGTCGGCCCCAAAATATGTAGTTGGGAAATGGCTAAGCAGATAATGATGACACTCTATGTTGTTTACACACAAGTCAATAAACTCAGTTGGGGCCTAGACAAAAACCCTTTTCTGTTAGCGTTAACACCAACGGAAAAGTCAAATTGCATGCAGTTGACATATATTTAGTGTCATGTGTCTTTTCTTTTTTTTTTTTTAAATTGTATATGGATCTTGGATCTGAAATAAAGATATTTATTATTATTATTATTATATTTGCATCACGTGACATCTGGTAAACAAACGTCAACTCCATACAATTTGACTTTTCCGTTGGCGTTAACGCTAACAGAAAAGTGATTTTGTCTACAGGACCAGTTGTAGCATGGATTGGACAGGTCTCGCTAATGTTTATAATGATTTGTTTGCTTTCTACAGGATCACTTCAAGTACCAGGGTAGCAGAATATTCGAAGACGTGATTCTCCGGCCAACTAAACAAGTCCGAAGCCACGTTTCAACGAGTGATGTAGGTTAGTCGTAGTTACTGAGTAAGTAGTGTCATATTACATCGGTACACTAGTTCAATTGTCAACCTGTATTATGGAATGGCTGCAGTTGATCACCGGTACGTCGTAGTCAACAATAATAGTGTAAATTATATTTCGAAATTAATATATAGTACAAGAATGGAAAGTGTAGCAATAATCGTTCCTGTGATGACGAATTATCATGTTAGTTCTTGTGTTAGTCGTTAACTGTTTTCTCATTAATTTAAGGTCCACATTAGAAATAATTTAGTATTATTGAAGTCCTGTATAAATATTGTATTGATCAAATTAGTTTAATGGTTTTGTTTTTATTAAATATAAAAGATGTGTTTGTGGACAATTTTGAAAAGGTTAGTTGATACAGCGTAGTACGTACACAATATTGTGTCCATTGCTTTATCGTCACAGACACGTGTAATCTATTAAAATATCACAATAAGGTGCCTTCTGAGTTCTTGGTGCGAGAATTTATATCGTTTTGATTTTATTACTTTGAAAATGTTTGGTGTGTTAGTAAGTAATAGTGCAAAATTAGTAATTGCAAATCGGATTTTGACTATAGATACATAAGAAAGAATAATACTGACAAAATAAGGTGTGATTAAATATATATATTTGACCAATATATATGTTTGTTAAAACAATTTATAAAGTAGGTATAAGGTGCAAAATTTTCACTTAAGATTTTCAAAAATGGACTAATACCTATTTACTCAAACTTTGCATACAATACTCGAACGAAATGTTTTACAAAACAATGTATCATTAAATCACACGCAAAACAATGACCATGTTTCTTGCCGTTTGCGTTTATAATATTATTGTGACATTTCGACATAGTGACAAGATAATCATTTAGTAAGCTCGATCTTTAAGCACCTAAAATTATTTAAAACGGAATACATTTATAAAATAAACCAATTTAGTTGATGTTATATAATTTATTTCACCTTCAGACATGTTATTTTAAGTATAATATTAACGTTTGTGTCTAAAAAAACTAAAAAACAAAAGAAACTTGTTTATTTTTTTGTGAACTGGCGAACTTTTTTCTATCGTGGTCCAAACAGGATACGACTCATTATCTCTTTAACTGGAATGTTATATTTAAATTATTATACATACATAACATACTCTGTCTATATATATTTATATTATGTAAGTAAGTCTTATATTATTGTATTTGTTTCGCCTTTAATCATCATATTTGTAAGATCCAACACAACTACCCAATATAGTTTGATCTTTTTACACGACTGCGCCAGAAGGAGGGTTATGTTTTTTTATATTAACTGTAACTGATTCTAGATATTTAATAAAATTAATAATGTTTTTTTTATAAAAAAAAAAATGTCCGCTTAATAGAACGAAAAGTAAATAGTCAGAAATAATGTTAACACAAGCTTATTGTAAACGTCGTACTTTTTTATACACAAGAATATTATATTTTCCATTTTGTCTGACCACCAGTCTTACCAAGGGGTATCGTGTTACCCAGTAACTGGGTTGTGGAGGTCAGATAGGCTGTCGCTCCATGTAAAACACTGGTATTCATCTGCATCCGGCGAGACTGGAAGCCGATAGTTGGAAAAAGGCTAGGCAGATGAAATTTTCCTTTTCGTATATAATTCTGTAAACACCGTGTTGAATAAAATGTTATCCTGTAACTAGTAGGTTTTCCTCATCAAAGACAGCTTCTCAATTAGTTATCACAATATATGTTTTTATCCCTTATAGAAGAATAAAATTATTTAAAACTATGTGTCATGAAGTTTTGTACTTCCCCTCATAATCAGACCTATTCAGCAGTTATGTTCTATAAAATCTCCATAGGTGATTTAGGTGAAGTTTTCAAATAGGATGAGGTGAGCTGTCATCCTAAAGGATTGACAATTCACCTCGAGTTCACCTAAATTCACCTATTTTTAGAGAATAGTACTGCTGTCCTGTTTTAAGAATCCTTAGTTTCTCAACAGGTAAAATATTTTTATAATGATGTAAAGCCGAGAATGGTCACTTCCAATTCTACTACTATAATAAAAATATTATTTTTTACAACTTTTTATTTAACTAAAATATTTAATTAATTTAACTCGTAAACAAGAATATACTGCATAACACGCTACATAATTGATAAAATGCGTGTTATAAAAATAAAACACGTTTTTTGGATTTGTTCCAAAAAATTACGATCATTTTCCTTCGCCGCATTGCAATAATTTCTCCCTTTACTCTTATCGTGATTACTTGCGCAGCCACGTAATTGTGCGCTTGTTTACAACTCACTAACTTTTATGGGTACCGTTTTGGATCCATAGCTAACAGTATAGAGTTCATTTCACCTTTTATTAAAAAATCCTTTGTTAGTCGAAATAGTGAATGAATAGGTTCCGTCCCCTACGACCACACTTAATTATTGCACCTTGTTCAACTTTAATAAAAAATGTTGTTTAAGTTACAAAAGACCTTAATATTAAAAGTCGGAGAGAATCTTAACGTCCAAAGATTGTCCATAAAAATTCAATGAACCTAACAACTTGTTAAGTCCGCGATAGCTGAGGAAGTGAAAGTCGGCCGGAGTTACGCACGTGCGCGACTCGGAGGACGCTCTAAGTAGGTGACGCAGTAATGCACCCACTATTTTACTTACAACTAATAACGTTCAGATACATTTTTATCAGGAATCACCGACGAATACACAGGAAAAGTATTAGATAAACAAAGCTAGAGAGTGCCGCGTCACCGGCTGGCGGGCGGGGGCATGCATTCGATCTGCAATGGCATCGATCGCGCACGCCCCGTGCTACGTCGCCGCGAGCCGCGCGCTCATTGGTCGGGCGCGGCGGTCACGTGACGCGCGCGCTGTCTCCCCATTGGTCCGTAGTAGCGGCGGCCACGTGAGCGGCGCGCGGCGCGCGTGGCCAGTCGCGGCGTGACAGCGGGCGCGCTTGTACCGCGCGCGGCCGTGCCGCCCGTCCCGACATGAGCCTCCTCGACACGCTCCTCGAGGCGGCGCGCTTCATCGAGCTGCAGGAGCGGCGCCTCCAGGCCGGTGAGTAGCGACCTGTGTCCCGCGCGCCAGCCCGCACACGTCACGAGGGAGACCGGTCCCTGAGCGTGCCAATGCGAGCGTCCACCAGTCACCGGCGCGCCGGTGCATCGAGCCGACGCCCGACGCTCTTGACCTTGAACAGCACGCAGCCCCCCCCCCACCACCACCACCCCCCCCGCCGGCTCCACGCGCTCCCGGCCCGCCGGCCTCGCCCCACGTAAACAAAGGAAGCCTGAAATTTACTCGTCGGACCGCACGTCCACCTCCGTTTACGATTACTGCCTGTTTACAGCGATGTCTGCCGTTATCTGTAGTGTTCGATTATATCGTACGAGTGCACGCACTCTAAAATGTTTTTATTCCACGTACAAAAACAAGACTGTAAAATCCGCTCGTACTCAACAATCTTTTATAACGTATTTTCCTAGTAGGTGTGGGTGGCGGGTAAGCGGTCTGTGCAATGTATACGTGGAGCGAGTTAGTCAACATAACGCATGACGCATTGCTTTGGACGAAGCAGGCAGGGGGCGCTCGAGAGTTCGGTCAGCTGATCGACGCGTGTGCCGGGCCAGGCAGGGGGCGGCGGTGCGGCGCGGCCGGCGGGGGGGGGGGGGGGGGCAGTGCGACGTGTGCACACGCATCGCAAGGCACGGCCAATGCGCTTCACTATATGCATTTTAAAGTAATTTTAACTCCACATCCTCTCGAAGTGTGTAGACACATAGGTTTTCGAATGTTTACCTCAAGAAAAACTAGCACAAGGCACGGTTGCGTAACGGTGCGTGCGTTAGTATCTACTTCATAGACACCTATTGTTCTTACTACTCGATGAACGCATTGTCTCATTGTACATTACTGAATCTGGTGGTAAACGCCTCCGTGTACGCTAAATGAGCTGCCCCAACATTTGCCACGTTCTGAAATCACTTCACGTCACTTTGCTGCAAAACATCTGCCGCCTTCGATGAAAACATTAACATGGGAGATGTTTATTTTCCAGGATCTAAATATTGTAGAAAACAACACAATTATTTATAAACGAACTGGGTATTATTATAATATCATTTTGTAAACAAACAATTATCTTATCGGTTAATTAGCGCGTTGCGAAATATGATTAAATACACCAAAACAATGCTATGCTTTATGCCAAAATAATCTTTTGTATCCTTACTTAGCAACGTGTTACGTTGGAGGGGCTTCCGCAATACTTTCTTTGTAATGCAAAGCAAAAAATCGTGAATGCACAACCATGCTGCCGAAAATAGGGTCACAAATCCTATTAGATCGTAAAAAGTTTCTATTATATTAAAAAGAGAGGTTTATTACAATTCTGGTCATACAGAAGGGATGTCGAAAATAAAATTCACAATTTATGTTCTAAAAGATGTTGAATATAAGAGGAGAAAGAAAAATAGTTTATTCTACACTAATTCAACGCATGGATATTTTAGTTGAACCTATGTGGTTTCCATTATAAAATTGTTTTAAATAAGCCTGATGTTTATTGCAAGACCTTTAAAATAAGTGAAGAGCAAGAACTACAATCATATACAAATTAAAATGATTTCATAGCTTTTAAATCATAATTTAACCACAAGTTAACAGAAGTAATAAAACCAGAAAAAAATGGTGACGTCAGAGTTTTTAGAAAATGGCTAGAAAATTCTGAACTGAATAAGAATTAATGTCATTTGAAATGAAAGTAGAGAAAAGGTTCTAGTACTTTCTATGTAGTTCTATTCAAATAGTGAAGGCCCATCGAGACGACCTACCTTCAGATGTCTATACCAAATACGCAGCTTGGAAATATAGTTATGAAATACGTTTGTCCTGGATGAAACTATATCCATATACTTTCTTGCATCTTCTTTGTCTTCCCATAAAAAGCAATAAACAAATACTTATAAAGCAACAACGTTACCTATTCAGAAAGTAATAAAGTGGGAAAGGAGTTCAGTTGTAACACAAGGCTGGCAACGCGTTGGTCTGCAAACCGCGTTATCATGTTTGCCCGACAGTTATCAGTGGACGCCGCTAGCCAATAGCTATGTATAGTTGAATGGCTTTACCGTTTCACAGGCGACGTGACTAGAGGCGAATCACGATACCCTATCTAAAATCAAAACTTTACACTCCAACATTATTCTAATGACACCAGTGTGACGCCAGTTTATATTTTGACTTTCACACAAATGAACCCTTTCGTTTTAATCACGTATTTACATTATCTTTTATTCTTTTAATATGCATTGTTTTATATCAGTAGTGTTTATTGCGAGTTGACGTTTTATGACTGAGCACGCTTCTCCCTTTAAAGGTTCTAGCAATTTCTATGGTCGATTCATTGCATCACACAGATTCGAACTGCCACTAGTAACATTTGTAATCTATTCCGTCATGTAATAGACACTTATCGCGTACCTTTGAGTTACGTAACATTGTGTTACAGTAATGTCTCTAAAAGAAAGGTCCCTTGGTTTTGCAGTTGTATGCATTCAACGGAAGAGAGAGTAAAAAACTGTTCAATTCATTTTGAATGAACAATTGCATTCATGAGCGGGATGCACAAAGCTGATCGAAGTTTTGCACACCTTTAAACGAACAACGTTCTAAAAGCTTTTGATCAACCAATCAGAGATTTGCATAAGCCACAAACTTCATTATTTTCTTGCAGAACTGTAAGAAGCAACGTGTATATCCAAAACGCTGTAGCCAAATCTAGCGTGTCTGCAATGAAGTCACGGTTGGTCGACGATATTCTACTGTTCATAATAATACTTTTACGCCGCTTCTAATTAGTGGGCCCCTCGGTACTGGCAGTTAAGTAGGCGCGGCAAACAATCGTATCATCAAGGCTCGTGTAAGGTCGACGCCGCGACGGTACCGGGCGAGCAGAATGGTGAAAGGGATCGCGTGACCTCGCCATCTGCGACTGGTCTGTGAGGACGCGTACGTTCGTGGCGTAGTATATTGAACTTCGGAGGAAACGTCGCGCTGCCGCAGCGGCGATGCGACGCACAGCGTTGCAGACATTACTCACACAAACAACTGCCTGTGTTTCTTGCTTGCAGAAAGCCGATAAGATAATGTAAGTGCCTCTACTCGTGGAAATATTTACACGTTTCAATACTTACCTATCGCATTATTCGCCTAAATAAATGAAAGACTTCGACTAACTAAACCAACTGAATAAAATCTTTCACAGATTCAATGCTCGCTTTTCTTATTTTCCCTGCTAAATATCCATGAGACTCGTTAATATTTCGCCAGGAAACTGAATAGAGAGAGTGTATAACATTATCAAAATATTGCTTATGTATTAGATTTCGACAACGGTAACTTCAGCTAACTACCGTTACTTCTTAAAATTTCCAATGATTTTGAATATATCTAGGAATTCTAGGATTCTAGTGATATCATTGAATTGTAACAACATTCTTGTCTGTGGTATTTAGGAGTTGCTGGTTAATCATTTGTTAGAAACGAACAATATTTATACGATATAAAACCATATTTTCGCTGTCCTCTTTGACAGAGTATCGTGCAAAAACTAATCTGCCACTTGATTCATACGAATCATTAATCAATGCGTGTCTTGTCTCCGTTTATTTGATATAATATTTATCTTTACTATTTATACGTTTTGGGCCTTTGAAAATTGATATAGTATGCTCTAGCTTATCGGCAAATCAATTGCATAAATCAGGGAGCTTTCGCACGACGCAGACGGCTCATATCTCGACATCCGGCGGGTGGGTCCCCCCCTTTCCCAGTGTTTCCACTTCGGCTCACATGTCGTTAGTGTCATTAATGTTGTTATTGATTGTTCAAATACGAGTTCTTTTTTTTTGTGGAGAGCTACAAGAATGTTCACTGGTGCTAATTGCACGTTGCCAACTTACACAGATGGGTCGTGTTTAATTTTGAAGACAGCTTGTGAATTGACGTCGGCATACATTAGGTCAGTTTTTGCTACCTGTCAATTGAAGCGTGAGAGATTACCATTGTTATCTTTTGCATTATTGAATTCAGTGGTTTCTTTTAGCACTTTGTTTAATGGGGACTCTAGCTTCCAGAAATAGAATCTAGGCACGGTGCTAGGTCGCATCGCAACAACCTGCTAAACCGGCAGGTGTGGTTGCAAAAGGTATAAGAAGAGCGAGGGAGGTATTTGAGCGGCATGGTGTTCCCTCGACGCGGGGTGCGGGGTGGAGGCAACCGGTGTGGGAGGGAGAGAGTGCGGCGGTGCCGGCCCGGGCTGCACGCTGCACCGCACCAAGGTCAGCCGCCGCACGCATGCGCGTCCCTCCCCCTACCTGCTACCTTATCGGAACTCGAAACCTGCACCCGTGCTACTTATGCGGTCCTGTGAGTTGCACACCAAATAATGTCCGCACCGTCGCACGAGGAGTGCTTCAACTTGTGGAATCTTTTATGCCTTGTATTACTAGGAGGGTATTGTAGTAGAACTCAGAAATGATTCTGATATTGATTTATCAGAGTGTGCAAAAGTGTTTTCAAGCTCATGTAAGCCTAGGTAAAGTCTGTAAATCCTAATAAGTCTATATATTATGTTCAGGATATTCATGGTTCCTCATCTCGAATACCAAAGTATTGCTTGCCCTATTTCATTTGAGCAACCTTACAATTAGTTTTTTTGTTTTGAATTTATCTTTAATCCAATCAAATACTTGTTTGTCTGTCTATGCCCATCAATCATTTCCGCAAGAGTTTTAACAGGTCTGCAGTAAAATGGCTTGACTGGTTTTTTCCGCTTCCGGAAACCGATCAGGGTTCAGGGTTGCGCTACACTTATATGTATGTATTTCGTTATTCTTGGCGTGATCATCGATAGCTAGACTGTATTTAGAATGTAAGATAAATAAGCATAGGTAGTGTACGAGTAACCGAGATAACACGTGCCACTCGCGCCCCGCGCCGACGTAACACCAAATACTGACTGTTCTGTCGTAAACTCGGAGAAATCCTATTATGAAGATTAGTACTTTTGACGTAAGCGCTTCGTTTAATTTACATGGTAATGCGTACTTCGTTTCATATACTGCCCTTAAATTCATGCTCCGTCATACCTCTCCAAGTCTCCAGTCTCCGTTCATATAATCGCAAACAGTCGTGACATGTTCGATATAGCAACTGGTCCTTTGAGCCGGATGCTCATAACTGTCCTGACTTTACAGTAATTCTAGCTTCATCTGGGTCAAACTTGTAAGGTTGTAGTTTTCTGCTAAAGTATGTTTGTGTGTAAAGGGGAAGTCTGACAATGCTGGCTGCGTCGGCCACGTATCATTAGAAAGCTATTCGCCATTGTGACTCGTGCATAAGAAGCGGTGCGTCGCAGACCGCTACACGAGAGCCGACTCCTTCGTTGTTTGCACTTCGCACAGTTGCGCCGCTCGATTCGGTTGCAATGTTCCATTCACCTTATTCGTCGGCGACGAGGTTCAGTGACTCCGACGCCGACCGACTAACTCCTCGGAACACGTCATCTGCGTGCTAATGCCGCCGCCGTTTCATCACCTACGGCCGATCGCCACAAAGTTGTTTAAATTCTGTAGGTGTCCCGCGGCGCGGCCGTCGGGGCGACCTCTTTTCGCGGGCGACAAGCGAATGCGTCGCGCGCCGTCCATGCAGCGTTATGTAAAGTTGAGAGCGGTGCAGCGGTGAGCGTTGCGCTCGACCGCGTGCGCGCCCCCCGCGCCCCCGCGCCCTTGCCCCTCGCGATTTCGTTCGCCGTCGGTTTCACTCGCGGCGAGCGGCGCGGGGCTCCGGAGGTCGCGCACCTCCCGCCTCCTCCGCTCCTCGAGACGGAGCCGGTCCGCGGTCCGCAGCGGCCACTCAGTCGTCGAGCAGATTGCGTCGGCGGCGGTCGGCTCCGTGCTTCGAGTGTCGCTCTAGTCTGATGACCCGCTATCGCGACATGCCGACGCTGACACAACTCGAGTGAATCGCACCGCCCGCGACATCGCGTTTGCAGTATACCACCGGTCGCGCTTCCGTTTCGGGAGTCTAGTGATTTCGCGGCTGCGTTTGCGACGGTCACGAACACGTTCGTCGAGCTGACGACGTCGTGTCGAAAATAGCGTGCGTTATCATCGCGACCTCGAACGGCGAGACGAGATAGCGCGAGGTCGGCGGCACCTGCCCGCGCCGCGGCCACGTGCCACCACGGGCTGCAACCCACTGTTGGCAATTAGCGAGTGTCCGCGCGACAACCTGCTGGCCGCGCACTGCCCAGCGCCTGTCGCCCGCTCGCACTACCCTTGCGCTGTCTCATCTCGTCTTAGGCGCTCATGCAGCACCGACACCTTTGGATTTTTGCAATTGACGTTCGGGGACTTACTAAGCTAGATCGTACGCCAACTCCTGACTGGCTTTCCAGAAAAACATCAACTGACTTCAGACGTGGGCGCTTAGCTGAGAACTCAGATTCAGGCAAATATCCTATCCACCATGAATTCTAATAGATACTATCATCGTAACGATGCGATCTGTGTAGTTAGTTGACTGTAATGTTATTGTAATAATTCCTTACGTAACGTAGTAACAACATTACCGATATGGATATTACATTAGTATCTTTATCGCTACGTGGTGTGATCAAGCACTTCGCCACATTCTCAGATAATTTTAAAATTTCATAATATAGGTATGTTTTGGTCAATACCTACCTACTTAGCAAATATCTGGCGGCATGTTCAGTGATCGTCTCGTAAGAACTCGTGTCATTGAGATTTCGTCCATGTCTAATGTTATTGAATTACATTCATAAATTGTACGTCCGGTGTGAAAATAGTGATGTGGATATACTATAACATTGTATTGTTATAACCAGTCATTATTCTTGTTAACACCAAATGACTGCAGTATTTCAGTTGTCATTCATCTAGAATTGGGTCATCGTGTAATGCGTTTGCTTTTGAGTATTTCGTTAAGTCGGTTCGATGTTCTATTGTTATTTCTCAAACTCAATATATTTTATAACAATCGTAACACTCGCGATCATTTTGGAGCACCATTTTCCTTCATAGGGCGTTTATCTTACGTCACGGTGGTGGTGATATTTTGGTCGGCTCTCCTTTACGAGATGTTATTTATGAAACAAGAATTCTGCTTTGTTAAAGTTTTGATTACCATGAATAAATGTCACGTTAAAAAACAATAAAGTGGTTGAGTCGGACGAGATGAGAGTCCCGGATTTACGACAAACAGCAATAACCGTGATAGCTAATGAGTTGATCTATAAACGTCAAGAAGACATTGACGATGTCCCTAATAATATAGTTTTTTTTAACAAAAATATTATTTATGTCATACGACTAGGCTCTACCGAAGTATTACTACATAAACTTTTTATGCCCGCCAATCACAAGACAACATCAAAATCAAAAAAACATCATTAAATGAAAATGAAGAACTTGATAACAGTTCGGTTAACGGTAGACAGCGAAAGCGTTATTCGGCAACTAATAATATTACAACACCTACAAGTTAATGGAATCAATAAGAAAGTTAAGTAACAATCTGATTAGGTACATGATAATAAAATATATTGAACCAATAACGTAGGTAAATGAATTATCACACAATTTGGGAAACATAAAAACGAGATACAGAAGTATAAATTAATATTTCCTTTGTTGATTTCACTATTACAAATACTACGCTTATTTGTGATGAGATTAATAAACGGTCTGTTATGTACGAGCGAATCTTAAGCCATGATGTGAACGGTATTTAATTAAAGTATTCATTCTATTAGTATTGCACAAGTAATAAACGGTTTTATGCTATGGGCTATTTGCGTTGCGCAACTTATAAAAATGCACGCTTGTCATCGTCTGTCCTACATGTTAAGTAGCAATGCCACATCTTTTGCTGATGTAGGTAGTAGTTTTAGGGTGGTATTACTGAATCTAACTTAAGATCAAACATTACTTAATACTACTTTCAAGCCATTTGATTTGTTGAAAGTAGTTTTAATTTAAACTTGAGCCTTAAGTTAGATTGTGTGCACCCACGCCTTTCAATTGTTTCGATAGAATTAGCAGAAAATAAATGAGATTGAGCTTTACATTTTCATCTTCTTCGTTATTTTATTTATGAGCAGATATTCTAAGTTTGTTTTGCTTGTATTCTACCTCTGGATTATTTTGCGGCGGTCAATTATCGCGGACCCGGTTGTCGATGAGACGTTTGTCTATTGTGACGTCATTTATTGCGTGGATTATTTACGAAATTTCCTCGTATCATATGCTTCTATGACTTCGAATCTATAGAAAATTAACAATAGCTATAACTTTTATAGAAATCGGACAGTAGTATTCTTGTGTCAAGTAATAGAAGAGTTGAATACCATTTAAAAATAAACTTTCCGTAAAAACATGAATTATCTTGAAGATAAAAAGCAGTTAGATAACGCAGTAAACAATGTTAATTATTATGAAGCTAAAGTGATAGTTGTACAGTAAGACTATGGATAACCACAACATAAGATATATCGGAATTGGCATAAAAATCAAAGTAACCTACATACGTTAATAAAGCCAATACTGGAAGGCTTCAAAATCAAATTAAGTATAGGAAAATATTTCATACATATGCACAATCCAATCACATAGCCGTAGTAGACCGACTAATAGAAATAATGGTACACATATATTAGGCATGTATAGCTCGCATTGCGCCGGTAGGTAAGTGTAGTTACATAATATAAACACAGACACGTGTCGTCGCTTGTAATTCTTATATAACTGGCCCGTGTGTACGCTCGCTTGTGTTCGCCTCAGTATGACAGAGCCCTTGCTGGAAATTACCGTGGAAATTAAAATTACCTAGGTCTTGTTCATGATATCCTGGTTCATTTCTGACGTTTATATGTCAATAAACAACAATCAATCAATTTTATTTTGTTGTATACTCATTCATCTAGCTCTGAAATAACTTCCCTTCAGCAACTAACAACTGCTCTTATCTCAAATACTTTCAGTTTTGATAACAGTTCTGAAAACACGAATTTATCTATCCCCACCAACTCTTCATGATCTAGACTTTTCTGAAGCGGAGTTTGTTGTTGTATAAAATCTCGCTTGTTATTGCTTTCCTACGATAACAGTATGATTTCTAGGCACGTGTACCTACATGTACACCGATCGTTGCTTGTGACCAAGCCGATAACGTTACCCACTTCATTTTACGAATGGTCTGACACCTGTTTTCTTCTTTAGTTTATCACGCCCTAAAGCTTATGCGCTTCTAAACATCCATTTAATCTTGCTCTGCGTCATTTACCCAAAAAAACTTTACGATTCGCTTTTTTCGAGTATCAATCAGGGATGAAAAATATTCTCAACATTTCTTATCTCATTATTTTAGCGTAATCTTATTAGATATGGTTCTTTTTTCATACATGGCGCACAATCCGTTAATATCAAATAACATTTGAAGTAGGTACTTACCTATCTTAATTAAAAAATAATAGCGTTCATTGCAATTTGCTTATACACATTTTACAAATTCAATTTTGTTTTCGTATTCATCATTCATTCGTATAAAAGCAAACTTTTCATTTGTATTATAGTCATCGCAGCGAAACATATTTTTCCGCACGTTCTTTTGTTTGCCGATGGAAAATCCACTATGTCTGCCAATTCGGTCGGCCGCAGTACCAGGGCCGCATGATGTGGGAGGAGGTAGCTACAACTAGCTGTCAAAGTCTGCCGGTGGCAGGCGGACGCGCGGGGTGCGGGGAGGGTGCAATGAGTGCACGTGCCGGCGGGTCGTGCCATGCGTTCGACGCCCTCCCCGCACTTGTTGAGCGCCGCGTCGCAGCCGCGCGTTTTGCCTCCGCGCCAGCACTTAGGTCGCTCGCTCTTACAACACCCTTTCTATCTGACTAGCACCTTGTCTTGTTCATGGATGCGCCATCTCATTCTTGTGAACTTCATGCCACGTAAGAAATAAGACTATTGATTTTACTTGGTATGTCCTAAAATGCAATTCCTAATACTTAATACTTTTTCTTCGTCATTGTTTGGTAAAATCTTTCATACACTTCAGTGAGAAATAGTATCGTTGAACTTTAGGATATCGAATAATTCTGGACCAGGTTAATAAGCACTAAGAGGAAACTCTTTACCCTAAATGAGACAAAATACCTACTTGACAAATTTTGAAATGTCTGTCCTTTCAAAAGTTATACTTACACTTGAATGATTGTTTACACCACAATGGGCGAGTTTTTCATTGTTTTGTGCTGAAACTTTCTTTGGTTGTTTTTTCAATAAGCTCGTTGCGCAAACGTTTACCCTATAGAGAACTCTTCATAGAAGCCCCACGTTTCAAGTCACTTAACTTTTTTATATAAAGCCCAGGGATTTGTTAATCATTTCACAAAATTACAACAATACGCTCTGAACGTCAATTGACTTATAGAATCCTTTCAAACGCCATACCGTATCGTAAAAGTTTTCCTTTGGTTTCTTCAGAAAACTTCTTCAGAATTTAAAGCAATGAATAAGTGAAAAAATAATAAACATAAGTAATCAAAAGACTGTATTTATGAACTTAAATATGAAAAGGACGCAAGTGAGTCTATGACAATGAGGACTAATAGTCGCAGTTAGTTAATGTAGTGGCCCATTGTAGAATGGGTATACTTATGGAAACCACCGAAGCGAAACTGGGTACTGCCGGTTACCGGAGACGTCGCGTGCAGCCTGAACTGTTCGGCGCGATGGGAGCCCCCGGGGAGTACTACGCCGACACGCTCCACACCATCGCGATCAACACCAGGGAAACAGAATTCGGCAGCATCGTTGAGCCGATACCGATCACGCTCAAAGCCTACAAACAGCTCCAAGCACACGGGCATGTCATCAACGGCTATGGGTTCCCGCAGCAACAAATAATCACATCGTTGGTTGCTGCTTCTCGAATCCCTGAAGTTGAAAGGCCTGCCACGAGCCAGAATTTTGTACCGAGCCCCATCAAAGAAGAAGCTCAAGATGCTCACAAGATCACCCGCCCACCCCCTAAGAAGAAGTGGATCAAAGAGTATCTAGGTGAGTTATCAATAAATAGCGACCCTACTAAACCTTCTCATAAAACTTGTAGTTTTTTATTAGAGATAACTTTTCCAATTTGTTGAGGCCGTCATCGTGGGCATATTTTTGGTACTGTGAAACTCTCTTTATGAAAGTTTAGGTGGATGAACTCTTTCCTTTTATGACTTACTCTTTGGAACCACTGAAAATAAAAATTTTATTTGGAGCTATCGACAGTTAAAATATTATGTGGATGCACACTGTTGTTATCGTTAACAACTAACAAACAAATAAACACTAGTCCAGGAACTGTTTAGAACTGCTGAAGCGACAACAATTCAATTGTAATGCGATATTTGAAAGTGATTCAATAGGTCGAATTGTCCACACGAGTGCATTATTTCACCTTGCCGTATAACCTCGTCTTGTTTTTGTTCAACAGAATCCAAGAGCACGACTAATACGCATATTTATAAAAATTCATTAATCATTGACAATAATTACTTTGTTCACCGATCCTTCATTAGTGTTTGTTTTAATTAAATTAAGTAATTGAAAATTAGCATTTTCGGCATTGAACTGGTTCCCTTTAAATGTTCTTCAAGAGCTTTGATTTCTCTAAAGGTGTGTTCATGTCTATTTCGATGAGTAGGTATTATTTTATTCAATTCTCCGTAGTTAGCCTTCCTATTATTACTATTATCAGAATTTACAGCTCGTTGAGATATATCTTTCAATTGAATATTTAACGTACCCACTTACTTATTATCTAATGGTGTAAAATACATTGTGTGCTATGCTATAGTAAAGGTTACATACTTGAGAAAACATTGTTACTTGTGTTAGGTACCTACTGTTGAAAGGGGGTCATTCTAGTACCATTATTGTCAGGTAGTAATCTGTGGCTGTGACCTAGCACCCATACTACTATACTGTTTTTAACTGAGTTGAGATTGTAGAGAGGGAAAACTACGAACAATGATTGTGTACATTCAATAGTTGGTTACATTGCAAAGCTATTCTTTACTTCTTTTTTTGTTCACAAAGTTTTCATTTTGCTTGTAAGGGTTTGTTTGAAATTTGAATACACACAAGTGACCTTTTACAACTTGCTTCTAATCAAGTTCTAAACAGCGATCAATGATTGGGTACATGGCAAAGATGTTCCTCATTATTGTCCGATCAATGTAATATACCATATCACGGTAATGCAAATAAAAAACGAAAATTGATAATGAAATGTACACAGATATATATTTAACAAACGATTTCAAATAGTTAAATTGAATACGTTAATTAAAAAGGATCTTATTAACGGCAAAGGATATATAATTAACGCAATTGTATTAGGGCAGCATAACATACGAGGAAGAGAAGCAACAACGCAAAACACCAAAGTATTGCGTGCGTACTAGAAGTCAGTGTGTTACCGTCAAGGCGTTCTTCTTCGCAAGGTCGTAAATATCGTACCGTATGTGATGTTGTGTCCATATGTCGGTCTTGTATAGGTATGCGTGTTCCAAACTCGCTTTCCTTCGTGACCTTACATCTATAAAATATTTTCGTCGAGTCTGCAATTTATGCCTTTTTTAATATTGAGATGGCACTACAGCCAGCATCCTAACATGGTCATGCACCTTTTCATATGCTTACATTTGTAAAACGGTTGGTCCTTTGAGTCGAAGCCGACGAATATAAGACTGATTTAAAACTATATATATATATATGCTGTCAATAAAATTCTACAATCCAAACGATTTGTTTCGGTTCTATCCGTAAAATAAGTCAAAGAAGCTGTAGAAATAATTGCGAGATTAACAATGTAGGACGTTAGTCAAGTATATATCTGATACTTTATCCTACATTTAATTGGAATGATTGTGATTTATGTAAATAGTGTTCAAGTAATTCGAATGACGCACTGTATACTTCGCGATATTTTTGAATGGTCGAATAGTTTCAATATGTTAACAGATAAGACGATAGTGTAGCGTCGATTTAATTGATTCAACTGATGATGCTGTTCATAATGAAATCACAACCCGCCAAAATTTTCGTTTAAGGCGGATGAAAATGGTGGATCTTTCTAAGATTTGTGGTAAACAATATGGGGCAGATACAATAACAACACTATATCTCCACAATAAGCCAATAATAGTAGAGGAAAATAATAGCAATATTTTACGTAATAACTGGCGAATGTCGCATACAATGAAAGTCGTAATCCAATAAAGATGGCGGGCATGTGTCAGCGTGACGTTGAGCGCACGCTTGCGTAACAGACATAATTACATAGTTTTATGAGATTAACTACTTAAACAAGTATATGCAGAGGTTCGCGACACCACTGCCACCGCGCTTTGTGTCAAGGCTTCACTACTTCACACCAAAATCCTAAGTAGAAAATGTTACATTCGTTCTACTCGTTATTTTTTGTTTTAAGGCTTCTTGTTGTTTCGCACTTACAATAATGAAGCCATGTTTCAGTATTGTTATTCTGTCGCTAACCTCATCGTAACCATATTTGTTTTCATAAACATTATCTTATCGGGGTTTCTTTTGTTTCACTCTTTCAATACGGTTAGCTGTGGTCCGCACGTCACACCCGCCTGAAGAGTATAATTTCATTATATTGTGTGCTCTTTGTGTTTTGTAATAACGCCTATATCGTGGTAATCTATATTCGCTGTACGCAAAGTTTATCGTCGACAAGATACATGCTTGATGCTAGTTAGCTATCTTTGTTCTAGAACTAACTTCATCATGGGGTGACCTCTACTATTAATGATTTATCGAGTACTCTACTTTTGCTGTTATTCTGGCGATTACATAAGACGAACGAGATGATGGATAAGACGTATTCTTTGTTTCTTTTTAACACGTAGGTTAGTAGTTAAACGTGCTCATAGAAAATCAAGGATCCGTCATTATCTTCTAACTAGTAATGCCTAGTGGAGATCGCCAAGGCAAATCTAATTGTTATCGAGTGCGCTACACGTGTCGTGTGTTTGTCGCGTAATGAAGCGTTGTAAAAATGTGGAGCGAGCCGCTGCGTATTGGCGAGGTTATTGACATTGAGATAAAATATATCACACCCCGAAATTGTAACACTTTGTTCAGTTTATGGGACGTTAGACCTCGCTTTCACGTGTGTCTAACTCATAGCTCTTTTAAAATTAATAAGGATTAAAGGACCAGAATATGGTCCATTAATCCTTATTTATTTTACTTTCATTATCAGGTTTAAAGAACTATGCACGCTTTTAAAGGGGACTCCACGTCACTCATAGTCTTATGACTCGGTTAATTTCGATTTCGAATGACTCAGCGCCCTAGAAACGAGTAATGCATGTTAAACACCCCCCAGAGCTGTAGAGTTACAAAAGAGTTAACTTTATTGTCCTAGTCCGGTGTACCTACTTGGAGGCAAGGTGTTAGTATGTATGTACTAGTTATATTGTAAATCCTACCCCCCTCTTACTAGAGAGCGCGTTGCAGCGGCGATGCGTTCGGGTGAGTTCGTGCCGCGTGACGGCTTGTCACGTGCCGATGCCGAGCACACCTCTTCCCCCCCTCGCGACCCCCCCCCCCCCTCGTTCACCCGCACTGGCCTACCGCCCCGCTTATCACTTCCAGACCCGGAGGCTCCCTCTCCCTCAGCCCCCACTGCACTCCCTCCTAACTGAACCAGTTGGCCTCCAACTACTCTATATTCAATTTGTTACACGTAACGCTTTTGTTCAGTAGCAAACCTTATCTAGTTATACCTACCTACAACATACTTACATATAAGTATAAATACTATGTTTAAACGGGTGAACGCCCACCCGGGTACATTGTGATGACTACCTTTGGGTCAAAGATAATATTTTTCTCTGAACTTAGATTTCTTATAATTTTCAGATTAAAAGCTTAGACTAGAATTTGCTAAATTATTGATCCCGAGCAAAAAATAGCACTTTGGCAAAATTTAACAAAGTTTATAGTCCCCGTTCCTTAAGATTATTTAAATGTTCGTTGACATACACAGCACTACAAAGACTATTTATTCATCATCAATACAAATCTTAGACGGGGCCTTGACCAAAATCTCGATCAAGTCCGTAATGCGACATAGGTTGAATCGCAATATGTTTTCCGCAGAATTTTGAGATTTTCTGCTATTACTTTTTGGTTAAATTAACGAAACCGTCGACGTTTTATAAAATTTTAAAACAAAAAGAAAATTTGCACGTCAGTGAAATCCACCGATCCTACTCGATAAACCATTCAGGCATTATTTCAAAGTTACTCAAAACAGTTTTTTAAACTGTTTTGACTTGACTGTTGTAACTTTGAAATAATGCAATAAGAATGAAATTAAAGCTTGAACTTATCCCATTGTTAAAGTTCACTTTTATGTTTTTAAGGCGTTTCTAAAGACGACAAGAGAACCCCTGTATGATTATATAACGTCATTCCTCAAGAGGCACGTCCTTTTTCATGTAGGAATGTTACGAATTTGTGTAGGTACAATATTTTGTAACATTTTCTAGCTATAAGACCAATCTTTGAAATTAATATCTGATAAAACATGTTTCAGGTTCACTGAAATTTTAGCTGGTGTAACTTCATGAGTTCATCGTCTTTAAAGTATTATTACTTTATCAGTATTACAAATGCTTTTTGGATTATTCATCTTAGTTAGGTTAGCTTGGAAAGTTAGGTTAGATTAGAATGTTAGGTTAGGCTAATTTTAGGTGAAATCGTTGACAAGTATTTGCTTGATAAAAAATGAATAAAGTCGACCGAGGTTTTCTAACTGATACGAAATAGTAAAACATCAGTAAACTTTGCAGAAATTGATCATCGTTTTGCAAGCAACATTCTGCAAATAACCAACGCCTATTTGGTGCTGGTATTTTAAATACCGGTCTCAGATCAGCAACAGATGCACATAACATCGATACCGGTTCGCTAGTGTCTGGAATCACAGTTTCACTTGAGCGTGTGGGTGTCCGTCCGCGTCGTGGGAGACGGTCGGTGTTTGCGTGTTCGTTGCTTGTAAGCGCGCGCCCGCCATGCGCAATTGTACCAGGCTACCATATTCCAACAGAAGGTGTTTTGTTTCTTTTAGCGTAGTAGTACCTGTGGATTAGTGTTGCTCGTATAGAAATGCTTTTCTTTTTGAATTTTCTGAAACTACTGGGTTACTTTTTTAAATTATATTAGAATGAATAGAATGGTCCTGAGAATCGATCAAGCCTTTTCAACTTTCCCAAAATTTTACAAACTTCTAATAAGTACCTTTAACCCACCCGGTTGGAGGTCGAGTATGAAATTCTTATTGCAAAAACATATATAATATAGGTATGTGTTTAGTTTGAGAAGATTGCGCGTCAGTATTAGGTACTTCAACTACTTAATCTAGCTACATACGTTTATGATTATTAAGTAAATCGAAACTAATTGATTAAAACGATACCAACCATCTATATGTGCTAAAGCTAAACCTTTGTACAAGATATTATCGATATTGCTCGGACTTATCATAATATATTTTTTTGTCATTTACATCATTTCACGGACACTACCTCACTTTCTTGTCCAATTCTCAAGGGCGCTTATATAACAACCCCTGTGTGTTTCCCAGAAGGCCAATGACGTACATTACTGCTGCCCCTCACCGGTCACTACCTACGCTCTCATTCTACCCTGGTACTCCCTGCAATTGACAGCCAATAAACCTTCATTTTTTTTTGTATTTGATGTAAGGACGGCATGTCCGTTTAAATTTTTACCCGTGAATAATACGTAATTCTTCTGTCAAAGACACGTCACAAAGGCACTCGAGTGTTCGCTGTTGATTACGACAATTATAATGTTATTTCCTCACTCTATTGAAATCTATTTGACGTGAATGACTAAGTAAATTCTTACTTTAAAAAATATTGTTTTTGTTCTCCGATTCTAATGCAATGAAGTCAGATTCTATCAGCATACGGAATAATTTAATGCTATTTTTCTCAAAGTATGGTCAAGTTCAATAGTCGTGTAAGTGATTCTAGGTACTAAATATTTATGGCGTAATTCTGTGTATATCGGTATTTTGTCCATATTTTCCAAATCTTTGGTCATTGTCCTTTTCTATTTCAAGAATGGTATCTCAGATTTTCTACGATTACTTATAAACTGTTGGGGTTATGGTTATACTAGGAATTTTTAATAGAGAAACCACAGATGCACGTTCAATAATTCTTATTTAAATGGATACCTTTGGGTTATGAGGTCTTTATTTGACTAAATATCCTCATCCTAAAATGAAATGGGTCAGGTTATGGCCATTTTTAATGAATTTATCGAGATCAATGACACAAGTATTACTGCCTTAATGTTCACATACCATCACTTCAAGAATAATAACCAACCGAACCAAATTCAGTTGTTTCATACATATTTTACCTACCCATAGTTTTTAAATACAATTATATATAACAGAATAGGTTACATTAACATTTTCACTATTTTCTTGGGTTTATCTAATTTATTTTTTCTACTTTTTGTTTGTCCTCTGTTGGAGCTTTAGGGTTCATTTGATAATTGATGAAAATCATGTTAGAATTGTATGGTAATAGAGTGGGAATATTTGTGATTACCCTGTATTTATAATCGTTTCAATTGAAATATGTGAATCTTGGCAAACATTAAAAATTACGTCAAACAAATAGCAGCAAGAAAATATTAAATTTTGTTTCAACAAAAGTTGACCGATGTTATTTCTGAAATAGCGACAGATGACTTCACGACACACTATACGAGAACTGAAAGTTTACGATTTGAAGTTCACGACTCGTGGGGTAGTGTTAATAACCCTCCATTTAAGTTAAAGTAGTAGCCGTAAGTACACTACATTGATCTAAGTTTATTCTCCGAAGGCAGCTCTATAAAGTCCGGGATGTTTGTCAAAGTCACAAGTGCAAAATCCTTGGCTACCTCGTCTAGGACACGCTGAAACAATTCTAATTCATATTGAATACGATTGAATAAAGCGGTCAATAACCATCCACCTTTATGGTTTCCTATTATCAAGTTCGTCGCCCATTTAGTTTGTTGTGTAAAATGGCTCATCTTTGTGATGAATGCTGATTAAAATTTCTGAAATCGCCAATCCGCCTTGAGCGCACGTGGTGATCATTGCTCGTGTCTTCTCTGTATGAGAAGAGGCCTTTGCCCTGCAGTGGGACAATAATAGGCTGGTATTATTGTTTGTTATCATAGTAAGGTTTATTATTTCATATTCTGGATTCATTTTAAAATCTTAAGTGTTTATTTTGAGTCATGATGACCTACTATCAAACACTGTAGTTAGCTATCGCGCAAGTGATGTTTTTATTACACGTGTGCTGATTTCTATAAATATCTTAACAGCAATAAGTTGACAAAGATCACGCAATCTGTGGAGGTACCTACTACAGACCTGCGTTTAAGTCATTATGTATTTTCTATTGTAGGTAGGTACTTGTTTACTGGTTTCTTCGTAGGACGCATAGCCAACGTTAACTACATTCTATTATCCATTAATGGAATAATAATTTCATTAATAGATTTATTGAATTATATGAATGGAGTGATAGATGGTGAAGTGTTGCCAGCTTTGGATGAATCAATAACATTTATAATGACTAATATAAAAAAATCTAAAAGGAAGATGGTCGCTCAGGTCGCAATAATTTTAATTAGTCATCCAATCGACATTTTATAGTGCCTGGAACTCGTGACAAGAAATAATATGAGAAGCGGTACTGCGTTGTTCCTGTACCTAAGATAAGAAGTTAATCGTTATTGTTCGGATTGCGTTACTAAAGTATAAAAGCGTAAAGACAAAAGCAAAAAGCTAGGTCTTATAAATATAAATAACGAATGCTTTCATTACGACTAGGTATGCATCATCGTTATCTACGTACGTACAATATTTTTCCAGTAGGTACCTACATTGTATAGGTAGGTAATCTTTAATGGCATTTAGTCTTTAGCTAAACGAAAACAACTTTGTTGTGTATCTGTATCTCTCGGACGTGATTTAATAAACGTCAATGATACGTGTACCTATCTGTTATTAATGGCAAGTCGTCGAAGTTCATGATAATATTCTTTTTTTATCTGTAAAAAAAATGCGTTTTGTACCTACGTGAACAAGGTTTATAAAATCGTACATTTGGCTCGACGCTCAACAAAACAAACCCAATCCAGTTGTAGCAAACGCCAGTCATTTTACTGGCGGTTACGACGCTACTTGTTTTTTCTGGTACCTTGCTGAGCAGCTGATTTTCGGCGAGGCAACTCTTAACGCCAAACAATCTAAAAGCACGCGCGCAACCACATGTGCTGACGTAATTTTATCGTCAGGCCACGCCCCCGCTTGCGTCTCTTTCACTACACTCGGACGGATCCTCTGTCTCACTCGGCATTGCAGCGTGACTGATTATCTTTAGTTTTACTCTACTGTGAACTTTATATCCAGTATGTAGAGTTTAATATTGCGCACCATTACTATCTGAAAGTAAAGTGGTATGATGCCGTTTCATTCACTCTGATGTGGCTATTTCATTCACGCGTCTGTATTGAACGCCTGCGAAATATGTTCGCCTGGTAGTTTACCGCCACGGACTGCAGCCGTCGACGAGCGGTTGACACGGGTTTGACAAGTGTTGACCGACCAGGATGGCCCCGGCTCGCTTTTAATTGGTCTATAGTAGACTGATGATCTTGTAATCATAATTCGAACGAAGGTAGTAAGTTGCGTATTTAGCTTCTACTGACGTGTCACCTTTGTTTACAGAGGAGGAGCCGAAGTCGCCGGTGTCGGTGCGAGTGGTGACAGGGCTGCCGGTGACGCCGCGCATCAACGGCGTGGTCCGGCCGACGTCGCCGGTGCCGGTGGTGCCCCCCAGCCCGCTCGCGCCCACCATCGTTGCGCTCGAGCCGGTCCCTGCGACGACCGCACCTCCTCCCGCGCCCCTCCTCGACTTCGCACAAGAACATTCCAGGCCGCGAACGACGAGTATCAGTCATGGGTATGTTCTCCTGGTAACAGCGGTGTCTAAAACAGCTGGAGATGCGCATGACGATTGTTGTTGTTTTCGCAAAAACTTATCTCATTTTCAATTGCGCTTCGTCATAATTTTGTTTGTATTAATGATCTTGTAGTAGAGAGTGAGAATGAAAATAATTTATAAATACGATACGGTATTACTAATTATCTGTTTAAGTCCAATTAGCTTAAATGCTAAATAAAACTTATCTTTACAAATATTCAGTCATTTTGCCTGCAAAACAAAGATTACCTACACAGTAATGATTTGTAATTGTGTTCTTCGCATGATTAAACATTATGAAACTCGTTTGCTACCTACGTACAATTCTTACGACTTAACTCTTTAGACTTAAGCCCTTATTACACTTGGTTAGATTAAGTCGACTAAATTCACTCGCTACTGAATTCAGTTACTAGGTACTTACTACTACTACTTACTTACTGAATGCGATTACACTTTACTGAATTCAGTAGCGACTGAATTTAGTTGACTTTATTTAGCCAAGTGTAATAAGGGCTTTAGTAAAAAATAGGAACAGGATAAATGGCAAAAGTAGCAAAATATATCAGGTCCTTATTATTTTTAACGAAGAGATATATTTTGTAAGAACTTATTAAAACAGGGAAGGTAGTAGCTAAGTACATATAATTAATGATTCAGTTGTTTTAAATCAACAAATTTTTTTTTTAATCAATCTGGAAATATTTTCCACAATCACAATAAAACGTAAATAATACTTAGAATAGTACTCGTAATAATGAATTAATGATTGTTATCCTAATTGACTACACCACTAGAACCACGACACACACCTTAGAACACATTAGAATTAGAATAACACACATTAGAATCATACAAAACATATTCCAGTAATGCAAATGAATCAAAGTCATGTGATAAATTTGATATAAAAACAAATGACATACGACACTGACACAGAAAGCAATGGAGGAAAACTGTTTTATTCAATTTATTATAATGTACACGATATCAAGCAGTCCAGTTAACAAGTTTATTAAAAAATGAGGACATCTTGTAATGCAGGTCTATCTCTTAGTGTTTACACTGGCACGCGTTATTTACAATGCACTGCTGAATTAATAAAGTAGATCTAGAACGTTCACGTCATAGAAATACAACAAAATGTAAACAGGTCTTAATGGAAATTGTAATTTCATCCTTGCGTGTCATCCTTACGAAGTTATGTTGTCCCAGTATAAGCGCGTGTGATGGTTTTATTTTTCAGTGGATTGCTGTCAAGGTTTGGATATTGATAACCATGAATTGAATACCTAATGTATCAGCTAGGGTTTTGTATTCATCAGGGAATAAGTCCTTGTCACTATCATTATCTGTATGAATCATTCATTTGAAGGTACATTTGTACGAGACTGAGTTTTCAAGTAAAGGTTGTGGAGTATTTAAAGAGTCATTTAAATCGTTTTTATGTCTCATTAATTAAGGAAAATATTGCTGATCTATGAATATTGCATGGCGCACCCGGTAGCTAAATACACAATAATGAACAATGATTTATTGTTAAGTCATAATTATTTACGTAATCGTGTTATATATGTAGGTAAGCATTTTTATTTTTAGTTTAGGTCTGCAATGAATTAATCAAAGAAATATTAGTGATATATGCTCCAATGTGACCTGGGAAATACATTTTATGTTTATAAACTCGACGAGAGCTTAATAACGTTCTCAACTATGAAGTGTTTGTCGCTTGCCGTTGGGTAAAAACCTGAACTTGATTCTAATAAAAATGTCATACACAAATTGACCTTTTCTAAATATAGTATAACACATTAATTTGTATCCTGTTATCAATTCATATTCTAATTGGCCTGCGTTTGGCCGCAACTCACCTGGGCCTCAAGTCTGCTATTAAAATAGTGTCAGAATGGTCTATCATTGATTTCATAATTGTTGATTTTGACAAGTTTGGTAATCTACTAATATAATGGCGTCATTATGACTTTCCATTGGTCAACCACTGACACGCCATTGAAAGAAATTATATAGAATGGTAATCTCGTACAAAATGGCAAATGAATGACTGACTTAGGCGGTAATCTGCTAAAATTTTGACAGTTCCTTTGATCAGTGACCTACCATTAGAACGTCATTGTGCAGTCATTGCTTTTAATTCGACCGACCAATGATCGACCATTATGAATTTAGCAGATTACGAACTTTTATCAAAATGACAATGGGATCGTGTTGGAATGACGACATTATAAAAATGGCCCCCTGATCTTAAGTGATGATGAGACCTAAGGTGAAGCACGCTTGTCTAGGATAGACCGGTTCACTCGTACCTTGAAGATAACCAGATTATATTATCGGGGAATAGAGAGGCGTTATGTATAATTTATATTTGATAAGCAATAATTCAAATTCTGCGTTGAGATTTAATTCATCTAGCCATTAGCGTTCTCCACTATTTTATAAAGTAGTAAAGTATATTAATTTGTAAGTTCAGATGTAGCAGGTAATCAACAAAACTGCTTGTCTGATTTAAAAAAATATTCTCTCACTAATAGAAAGCTACTCAGCCGCTGATTTTCATTGATATACCTATTTGAATTCGACGCGGACGATGTCGCAGACAGAACCTAGCTTTCAAATGAACATTGACGCGCAAAGATAACACAATATATTTAATGAATAATGTATATTATGAAATAATGGAATAATCCAGACATAGTTATGTCTATGCTAATCATAATAATATGCAATTATCAACAAAGCTATGCCACGCGCTAACGTTGTCTTGTCTAGTTTCCTTGTGTAGTCCTTATTCGCTGAATTAGTTGTATTACAAACGATAGGTACTAAATCATAGAAAATGCTCTCTGAAAATATAATTATTATAGAAATAATTTTTACTTGATATTAAACTATAATGAAATGGAAATTTTAAGTAAACATCGCGTAGATAATACTAATAATTAAGTACCTACCTATAGTCCATCTATTTTTTTTGCGGCATCAAAAGAAGAGAGCTACAAAAAATGAGCCAAATATATATGACGATGACAAAATCCAAAATCAATTAAACAAGAGTAAGGTGCCTATTGCGCACATTATATGCATGGTTTAGTAGGTAGGTTGCGCAAAAATGGTTACATGGAATACAAACAATTATGTTATGGTTGCGTTACGTACACTACAGCGCAGGTGACGCGACGATATCGCGAGATTTGGAATCGAAGGTTTTGGACTTTGTTTACTCTGTGAATGTCATAAATATTAATAGATAGTATTTTGCTATGTATGAAACACCAAAGACACAAAGCTACAAATAAGCTGTAATAAATACTCGTTCAAGTCAAACAAGTCAAAAATATGAAAGGTCGTCTCCCAAAAGTGAAATACGAGTGGAAATAATAATTATTAAAGTTACTGAATCATTGTCAACAGGCCACCCCCAATCCCTTCCCCACCATCGGTTAGCAGTAACGGCAGTGGCAGCGGTTGCAGCAATGGCAGCGGCAGTGGGGGCAGTAGTGGCAGTGCCCCCCGCGCCGGCACAAGAGAGGTCCACAATAAACTGGAGAAGAACCGGCGGGCACACCTCAAGGAGTGTTTCGAACTGCTCAAAAGACAACTGCCGGCTACGCCTGATGACAAGAAAACATCCAACCTTTCTATACTCGGCTCCGCTATTAGGTATATTCAGGTTAGTATCGGTTTAATAACTTTTTGCAGCTCTGTTTTCCTAGTACTCAACGCCTTTGAAACTAATGTCGATGGCCTTCGCGCTTCCCCAATTTGTTTTATTAACATCGTTAAACCGTCCAAAACATTTACTTACAAACGAATATTTTAGTCAAACTAATCATTACTCTACAACAATTTTCTTCAAAAAGAGTCAATTAACTAGACTAACAAATTATAGCGTTCAGTCTCATCATCATTTATACAAACAAAATGATATTCTGAAGATCCAATATTTTGTCCAAGTTCTTGACGTGTTTGACTATCAATTTTGCACAACAAACAACTAAATTATCTTATTTGAAAGGTCGCGAAATGTCTCCTCAGTATTATTATCTGTCATTTTCAGCCTGATTAGATTAAATTGAATTTTTACTAAAAAAATTGCTAAATTACGTACTAAATCATATCGTTCCTTGGAAAGCTATTTGAATAATTTTCATATAAGTACAATATTCATCATTCGTCATAATTTGATCAAGGCAAGTGACCTCATTTTCGAGACGAGAGCATTTCATTTTTATTTTCAACCCACATCAAAAAATGAAGGAGGTTCTCAATTCGAAACGTATTTATAAATATATTTTTTATGTTTGACCACGCATAACTTTTTTCAGTGTAGTTTTATGAAAATATTTCATCCCTAAGGGTGGAATATATAAATTAAAGGTGACTAAAATTTTTTGGTGTCACCGTTTTTTAATGAATTTGTTGTCTTTTTTTATCTAAAGACATCAAGATGATACTGGTTCAATCTAGTTAACGAATACTCTTATTTATACAATGCATGCAGTATTTATGCATCCATGTATATGCGTCTACGCAAGGTATGCATCTCCTTGATTCATAATCGTTGTTCTTACATACGAGTATATCAAGTGTATCTTGCTTGCTGATGAGTATCCAAGGACGAGCTGTTTATGTCGTCAAGTTGAATTTCTAGTTTGTTTATGGGTAACGGGACATTTCGACGTCTACTATAGACATAATATTATGTATGTGCAATTTACTTCTGAAGTAAAATGAATTAATTTGAAGTCGAATTAAACGCAAAACCTACTAAGAATTAATTTATTAGTTTGTATTAATTGTATTGTATCATCGAGTAAATTCTATGAAACTATAGGGCAATATGTAGGTTAATTTCGAAGACTGTGTTTTGTTAAATTATTTTCCTGGGAAACCACTCAATAGACAGTTAAACGAACGAATAGATTACGTAATCCAATTAAAAAGTACGGCTTCACTCTTGTTTGCAAACTGTTTTCAATTTACTTGAATCAATTTTTAAGTTCAAAACTTTTTCAAAGGGTGAAAAATTTGAGAGTTGGCTAGGATTCTCTATTCTCTTGTTGCTTTTGAAATTGAGCCTTTGACTGCTTTTTTTCCATTTAACTACCTACGTTAAAGTTTTTAGGCAGGTTATTCTTAGTATGAATCCAAGAAATAACTTGATCAATTTATTTTTGAATAAAACACTGAATTCAAGCTTCGGCTGACTTATGATGCCCTGGTATTTTGTCCGCAGGTTCTACGACGTAAGGAACGCGATTGTGAGCACGAAATGGAACGGCTGGCTCGTGAGAAGATCGCGGCGCAACAGAGGCTCTCCGCCTTGAAAAGAGAGATCTCGGTGCGAACAACTGTTCGCCCTCGGAGTATTGGTGCGTTAACCTCCTATCTTTTTATGCGCGCCTAGTACATTTGGTCGAGATTATTTAATATTTGGCGTCGTTGCAATTTTTATAATTATTGATTGATTTAGAATTTTAAAAATTATACAAGGAGCAAAATAAAATGATTATTTTTTATTTTAAAATAAATAAACAAACACATCATGAACCCGGGTTACATGGTTACAGGTCTCAGTTGTCGTATTTGTGTTGTTGATATTGTGTTTTATATATATTTTGTATTTTGACATTATTTTGTTTTTTTTATTAGATGCTGTCACAGAAGACAAAGTTATAGAAGACCCTGTGAATGGGCAAGTTTTAGGAATACCTTTAAGTGTAAGTATTTATAATAATATTCTACTTTTTTTTAAATAATAGGTAATAATAATTTATTTATTAAATATCGTCTACAACACAGTATACATTAGTTATTAAATGAAATGAGTGAAAGCAATTAGAACATATCAATATTTATATGGCCGTTTAATTACATTGTTTACTAAATTATAGATATACAATTCTAAAACTGCAAGGTCAAGTAAATAAACTATCTCAATTCCAGATATCAGCGTCGCCGCCGCGTTCCGTATCACGAATGGAGACGTCTCCTCCCCGCACTCTAAATCTAAGCACGAAGTTGCGTACGCTGCCTATACAAATCACTCCCACCACTTCGCAGGTATGCTTGCCTAGTACAATGTTAGAAATTAGAGCTGACCTAATCTTGGATTAGGATTTGTGTTACCCCATTGTTTATCAAAATGTTAATCTGAAAATTAATGTTTTTTAGTAGGTGATATTATTTTCATAGTTAATGTAGATTTTTATTTTTATTAATGTTACAGGTTGTGCGGACGTCATACGGTACCAGACCTAGTACAATCACGCTCACTACGCTTGCGCCAGCAGAGCCTTCCACTCAAGTTAGTATTTATTTGTACATATTTTTTTAAGGCTATTAGATTTGTTTTCCACCTTTCCTACCTTAAATTATCTTTTTGCTTCAGTTATAGTTATAGATTATTGAGTCAATATTTTTAGTGTAAAATATATATTTTTTATTTACACCATACAAAAGCACAGTTTGCCAATTCGAGTTTGCATAACGTTCTCAAAATATTTAAATGAATATAAATAAAATTGGGCCAAAGTATGATCCCTGAGGAACACCGGAATGGTTAATGATGTTGTGTTCAAGAGAAGAGTGACAACTTGATTAGAATCTTGCTACAGTGGCTCTATATACCTGATTAGATCATTACACATAACAATCTTCGTGTTCCATCGAGCTTAGGCAATTGTATCTTATGATGTATGTTTTCGAATGCTTTTGAATAAAATTATATTCGACCAAAAAGTGTTACCAAGATTAAATAAAGTGTTTTCTACAATCATAATTTGCTTTATCCATATTCAAAATAAAATGGCTAATAAAAGAAACATGAAATGCGCATAAAGAGCTAGCTAATACACACAAAATGCGTGTTAATTTCGGACACAAATTTCACGAGTTTCAAATATCAAATGAATGAGTCACGAACTACTGCATACATAGGTACCAATTTAAGCTCTTTGTGGACTATATCTGTTATAAAACAATGTAGTCTAGTCTATTTTTAGACACAAAAAAAAAAACACATGGGTATTGTTTTCATGATACATTATGCAACAAAGAGCGTGTATTTTCCTTCTCGTTTGTAGTTTAAAAAAATATTAAGGCCAGGGTTTGAGAACAGTATGATTTAACGTTACCTTGGTGTTATCTACCGGATCTTGTGAAAGTTCACGACATTGCATTAGCATCAGTTACAGCGACGTCAACAGTTATCGTAATGTATGTGCCTGACGCACCTATTTAGTGAATGGCGTGTATACATTAGGTCCAATATTGATAATATAAAATTTAAGTATATCACTGTTCTGTCACAACGACACGTCATAGTTCTGCCATAACACTAGAAAAGTATAATTTTATATAAAACATGTTTCGCTTTGTTACAGAATGGGCAGGCGGTAGAAAATGGCGTAACGAATGCGCTTAGCACCTTAGTACATCCAGCTCAAATACATCTACCTATATCGCAGGTGAGGCAGTTCTGTGTTATTTACTTGAATATACATATCACCACGTCTTTACATCGTAATACCATCAATATAATCATAAATATCTGAACAAAATTATCCGATTGGCCTTTTAGAATATTTTATTATGTGTTGAATAAATAAAGTTATATGAACTAAGAAAATATGTACATACTTGCTAGCTTTAATGATTTTCAACCGTTAAATAAATATATATTAAGCTTGTTTGTAACGGTTTTTGAATACGGTAAATTAATAGAGGCAGATTGGACATATTAATGACTGCTACAGATATATCCCGAGATATTGCGGAAAATGCTTGTAGAGGAGTTATCTAAGAATTTAATGTAATTTGTGGTAGGTGGACTATGCCCAGAAGTGACCTTCGTTTGGGAAAGAGGAACCCTGACCTTGAAAAGGTAGCACTAATAGACTTGATGGTACTGGGGCAAGACCTCGTAGGCAAGTCTGCTAATTTACAACCATACTACTATAATTATATTGACTATCAAATTTTGGCAATAGTTTCAATTAAGCTTAAATTGGTACGCGATCAGAAGAAACATAATAACGCCAAAACTGTAGTTTTGTAGTAAAATACATTAAGCCGAATCTTTTGCATGTAGCAACGAGTTTATTGGAACGAAGTTCCTTAACGCGGCTTACGTGCGAATTAGTAGAAATCGTCACGTAACAAATGAGCATACGCAGCACGTGTATACAAGGTGTAACGTTAAACACGCAAAATAATGTTTTTTTAAATCAATTAACCTAATTCTGAAAGAAAAAGAAAGAAAGAAAGAAAGAAAAAGCATTTATTAGCCCGCACAGGACGAAACACACAAATAACAACAAGGTTTAAAATTATTACAAAATAAAAAACGAATCGGTCCTGTACGATGCCAAAAGGCCCCTATCTCAGCATTGTGCTGTAACATTTAAAAATGTCACAGCGCTGATATTCTGATAGGACACACAAAAACAAAAAAAAAAATAAAGGTTTTACGTGCTGTTTTAGTTTTACCAAGACTCGTATTTGCATTGAAATAAGAGCTATTATTATCACGCGTATGAGAAAATTTAAATTGGACGACAACCATTTGTGTTTGTTTACCTATTTTGGCAGGTTTGCGCACGTGATGGCTTGCCTTATTAATAAATAGACAGGGCAACATGTTTAATGAAGATTTTTTTGAAAAATGTGACCTATATTAAAAAGTGGTTCAATTGATTCTGCTCGTTATTCTAATCAAACTATTTTCAGGTTTTGCGTTACACCTTGTATATGTTTATATTTTATTATTTTTATATACATATATTTTTTCTATTTTTTTTTAAATTTTGTACAGACGTACGTAAGATCCCCCCCCTGACCGCACAATTTTTTTTTTAATTTTATAGGTTCCCATCACTTATTTTGTCGTACATTTTGTCAGTTTCGTATTAACCCTAGTTTTCATTTTCTTTAGGTGGTTGGTAGCAGTGGGCTTGTAGTGGGATCAACGGCATTGCAGCTGTTGTCAACTAGCAGCGGCTTGCGAGTGTTGCAGACGCCTGTGCATACCAACGGTGAGTTATGATACCCTGATACTTCAATGTGCTTTTCCTGTATTATGAGACGAGGAAAATGTAATTTGTGTTAATGTTGCAATGTGGATACTGGAATAGTGTGCAATTAAATAAATAATTAGGTTATTTATTATGGACTTTCTTTTAAATATGTTTTTTTTTATGACATACAAATTCGTCAGGGTCCATTTTAGGCTCTTAATTGTTCAAATCGTTTTTGGTTATATATGTAGTGTCCTTGAACTCAAACAAACGTTCATTTTGTTGACAGGAGTAACAACTACTGTTGAAAATAGAGTAACTAAAGAAAACGGTCTTGTATCTACGATGCCAGTCTCCACGACTGCAGGTATGCAATATTTACGTTATTTATGTGATTATATACAAAATGTTGTAAAACATTTAATAACAAAAAGTTAGTATGGCTTATGGATTTTCTTACCAATTCAAAATCTTCTCCATACGAAACTACCGTTTCAAAGAGGTAACTACCATAATTTGAAATTTACTTTATACTAGGGGCGGTCTTTGTTACAGTAAAAAAGCATTATAATTTGTAATTATCATTATTTCTAATATTACTTTTTGCTAAATTATGTATCGAAAAGTTGGCGTTACAAATTATCCAATTCATGTGATAAAAAAAAACTATGGAGAAAACCAAATACCAAATACCAGGGATGTATAAGGACCATAGTAGACTATTTTAGCTACGGCGACCAGCGATTTTCTCCAGCGCGGGCAATCAAAATAAATATAATAATACTTTTCCTGAGTGAATATTTGAATTACAATTTCTGAAAAGTAAATCGCCTTTTTTTTCAGCTAAAAGTAACTAATCTGTTTTGACCCTAAGGGTCAGCGCAGATTGCAATAATATTCTACAGCAGTATTCCATTTTATATGTTAAAAATGGCTAAACACATTGCTGCGCTCTCTGCGCTTACCCTAACGCGCCAGTTTCGAACACAACAATAAAACTCTAATTTCTGAAATCCCATAAAATCTCATGTTAGTTGTTGTGATTGCTTGCCCAAAATAACGAAAACCAATCAATTTTATTTGACATTAATTTGATTTGGAAACAGATTCAATTGAATTTGGTTTTAGAAATGGAGGGTAGGTCTTTTAATATTGTTAGGTACTGTACATACTTCGAAGTCTAAAATCTCCAATCCGCCTTGAGGAAGCGTGTTCATGGTCGTACCTTCGTGACCTTCACCGGGTATATTTTAAAGATCTATAATATAAAGTATAAATCTTTTTATTTTCAAGGTTAATAAAAGTTAACAATTATATAATAATAATCTTTCTATGGACCATGACAGGATTTGTACAATAAATTAAAGATGTTTAGAGAAGTTGAAATTCTAATTCTTATACTCTTAGGTACCTAGAGAGTATCTACTGGCATTTACAATATTTTCATGACCCCGCAATAACAATGGACATTAAAATTGAATAGTTTAACGAAAAGCTCATTATTTCGGAACGAAAGGGCGCGGCGACTGACAGTAACAGTGACACTGACAGGCGCCGGTTTGCTCGTCTTACCCTAAAATTGCATCGTCTTAGAGGAAATAATGTCACAAATAATCATTATTCTATGTACTTTTTCAACTCCGCCATTGTAAACAACGATTCACATCACTTGTCTGTCAATTTGATAGATCCGTCACTTGTCACTTTTTTTATAAATACAAACGAAATAGGTACTGTAATTTTCATTTCAAAATATTTTAATGATGCGGAAATTTAAAAACATGCTTACTATATTAATCTACTCCTGGTAATGTATTATCCACAATGGATAATATTTTAAAGCCTCTAAATGTTTTTTTTTCATACAAATGAATGTATGGATCTCGCCATGATTCGAGAGTGGGGGGGGGGGGGGGGGGGCAGCGCATTCCTTCCTCGGTGGCTCAAGATTACCAGCGTATATCGTCTCCTTAATTATGTTATATTTGTCACAGATGGCAGCGTGGTCGTCGGCGGACTGACTCCTCTAGTAGTATCGCAACCTACTACGCATTTGTTACAAACGCACACACTGACACATAAGGTAAACATCTATTGTTATTACTAACTATTGCGTCATCCTTTCTTATCGAATGGTTTAACGTCAATTCAATGGCTCCCAATAAAAGGTTCAATATAGATATAGAAGAAAAGAAAGCACATAGGTACCTACATGTATGCATAAACATGTATGTTGTATTGGATGTAATATATGCCACAATCAAAATTCGCAACCGGTCAAAAGCAAAACTTGCGCAGTACTCGATTTAAACTTTAAATCGAGTACTGCGCAAGTCAAATCAAGTCTGTGTCAAGTCTCATGTTTCGTGGCACGCACTATACTTTTGACCAACTGTCGTAAGGATGGATTTCTTATTAGGTTATATTTCTACATTTTTTTGGGTTTCAAAATAGAAACCCATTAGGTTGGTAGGTATCTTTTGTGAACATTTAAAAGCTTTTGTTTTGTATTGAAGTTTATAACTTGGGCTTCGGTAAATCTTGTAGCGAAAACGCTTTTATTTTAACAAGGATTATGACTGAAGCATGTCAAAAATCGCTTTAAAATTTTGTTAACTGTGCATAATATTGTAGTATCACGTCATAATCACAAGCTATGGCTAAAAAAATGGCGATTACGGCTGAGCCCCCCCCTTGGGGGAGACCTATGCCCAGCAGTGGACGTCTAAAGGTTGACATGATGATAATGATAGCGATGATGACATGATAAGAGGACACTTAGTGATTTTGTAGAGCCAGTCAGGAACAATGTATTAAATGGATGGGATTTTGTAGAGCCAGTCAGGAACAATGTATTAAATGGATGGGATTTTGTAGAGCCAGTCAGGAACAATGTATTAAATGGATGGGATTTTGTAGAGCCAGTCAGGAACAATGTATTAAATGGATGGGATTTTGGTCCAAATATTTAAAGGGTTGTGTGCATGCATGCTGTTATTAATAATAAAAAAATCAGCATCTTTCATTATTCTTTCTTCTGTTAATTTTATTTTGTTCATTATTCTTCATTTATTAACCAAAGCAACTGCTATTCGACCTTTGACTACAGGCTTGAAGACTGAAATTTTAAAGTTAAGCCATTTGTTGATAAAAACCGTTCGGGTGGTCTTTGCTTATTTATCTTATTGTGTCGTCATTATATCTTCACTAAAATCGAGTTTCGTGAATGAGTATCGTTCTAGCCGTTTTACAGGGTGTTTGATAAATTACTGCAAACCTAAAGTGGTACTGCAAACTCAACTGCTACCTAATCTGACGTCTAAAAAATCGCGACCCAAAAACCCAGTTTTTCCCACCAGTGTCTGAAAAATACCGTATTCTTATAAGGAGAAAACGTGTAAAGAGACGCGAGTGCTACGCGCGACGGGCGCGGCGCGAGGCCCGGGCCCCCACCCGTACCTGCGGCCCACGGCCCACGGGCCCCACACGGCTCCCGGGCCCCACACAGCTCCGGGGCCCACCACCGCCCCCGCGCACCCCGTCCTGCACGCGGCCTCCCCGAGACACGTTGATAATTCGTATATTAATTTCCTAGAGGTAAATAGTAAAATCATTTAAATTATATTCGTTTTTCTGCTGTGTGACATATTAGTGTCACGCAGTGCTCTTTAAGGGACGCATGCGCATGCAAAGCGCGTGTCACGTCTCAGTACATGCTGTGCAAGTGTGAATTTGTTGCTCGATTGTTCTAAGACTTGTTTGGCCACCACTGGCACAACATTTTAAAGTATAAATTTATTTACGCATAATGATAATATCAACAGTTCTTAAAAAATGCCCGATCGACGGAGCCTCGCTTCGCAGGGCTCCTATTTCTGGGTGGTTTATAAAAAATCATGAACGGGTTGGCGATCCACTTCTAACCTAAACTGTCCGAGTTGGGGTGCCCCAAGTCCCGAGCTCACTCTTGTACATAGTCAAGTGACAACGTTGACTGAACCTTGGTCAGTGGAAATTTGATCAAAAGTTGTTGTTGTGGGAATGTTTAAAAATCCGTGTCGCTCTCCACCATTGGTGGCGAATGGAAATAATTTAGAAAGTTGTGACGCTGTCCCCCAGTGGTGGCCAAACAAGTGGTGGACTTCGGAAATAAACAATGTTGTTTGAGATTTATGTTGTCTCTGATCTCAACCCCAGGACTCACAAAATGGTATTCTCAGACTTCGTGTAGTGTTTCTTATAGTAAAAAAATTGTACCACATCTTTGAAGGTTTGCAGTTATTTAACAAATACCTAATCTTGTTAAGATGTCCCTAAGTAAACAAGTTAAATATAGTTTTGAATTGTTTTCGCAGATGGTGGAGACGCAAATGGCGAAGGGCACGGTGGCACCGCTGACAGTGAGCGCGCAGTACCTCAGCGCCACCACCATCGTGAAGCCCGTGGTCGTGGTGTCCGCCCCCGCGCCCCCGCCCCCGCAGTCCTCGTGAGGGTCCGCCCCGCGCCCCCCGCGCTGCGCCCCCGTAGGCTCCACCACCTCCTGGCCGCTTTGACCGCCTGGTACTTAGACACGACACTTCCGTGCTTTAAGCCAAAGTCGTGTCCCAACACTGAAGAATCTTGTTCCACGGAAGACCTCGGATTCGGTGACCCGCAAGAAGGAGCAAATTGAAATGAAACCCTTTCGCTAGTCTACGAAATCGAAGGCCCAGGATTGCCATACACTGCCAAAGTAAATTTTCGAGCAATAATAAGATACGTATACCTTAATGCCCCAGAGGCGAACTCCGAGCTTTGGAACACGATGTCATGTCAGTACTACCTCACCTGGATGTGACGACGAACCATTCCTTGTGAAACATAAGACGGGTGGACGTAGGGACGTCGGTACTGACGTCCTTGTCGCACTACGAGTTGTAATAATATGTACGAAAGAGATGAGTAGCCGCCGATGTGTGTCAGGAACGCGGATCGCGTGTCTTATGTTAAGACCGCGCGAATGTATAAAATGATGTATTTATGCAATGCCTACTAGTAAGTGGTCGTTTACTTCAAAGACGGTGGTAGCAAAGTGACAAATAGTGATGGACTATAGTGGACGACAACAGAATCATCCGCGTCGTATTTTTCTACTAGTAAAAGTTTTCGCATTGTGATCGAATTGAACATTATCTTGAATGGATGTAAAAATTATTTATTACTTTTATTTATTGTTTTAAAGTCAGTATAAGAAGCAAGTTTGTGTAGATTCGAGATATGGAATGGAGCGGATGCCTTCGCGAGTGGCGAGCAGAGTGCGGCACGTTTGATATCATTTAGCTTAGCGAAATGCGTCCATGTGTTGTTAATCAAGTCTTATTATGTATACATATTAGAATATATTTACTGTACGTTCTGGGTCAGTCAGCGCTGAAGCAAAGCTTGTCTCCAACATCGTGTCAATAACCCCAGCCTATACGATAGTGAGTAACTCTGGTTCAATATACGATATAAAAGATTCCCTCTTTGTGAAATATAGAATTAGGCTAAAGTGTACTTGTTATGTATAGAACTAACAGGATAAAGTTTATTTTTTCTATATCTGTGATGTGTGCAGTTAGGTACCGTAGTTATGGAAACTCTGTACAAAGACCTCTTTAGGTGTTGTCAATTTCTAACAGTTGTGTATAATGTCAATAATGGACATATTGGTATTAATTAGCTAATAAATAAATATGTGGCTTATATTTGTCGCGCAATGCAATATGTACTTTAACACTTTTTGTGATAAAAGTGGGCATTGCACCCGGAGACCTGACGTTCAGAGCAACTAATAGAACACTTAGGTTATCGTGCTGTCCTGCTCAAACGTTTTATTTACAGTACCTTGTGATGAAATAGCACTATTTGTTAGTTCATTTTAGTTATGTTCGTTGGCGTGCGACCTCGCGCTGCGGTCCTGGTCGTATGAAGGTCTCTTCGGGTTGCGCGGGCCTCGGGGCCGTCCTCACTGTGTGCCTACTAACTGATGTAAGGGAGTTGTTATAGTAAATTGTCGAGTCGCAAAGTGAACTTATAAGTCTGTCTACTCAATGTTATGTACAAAATTCAACTCTATGTAACTACAAATAATGTTGACAGCTGTATTCATTCGCGATCTTAATATTTTCGGAACCATCGACCACAGCTTTGGCTTGTTCATGGCAAGGAAGAAATGGCAATATTTAGTTCATTTATCCAGCTATTTGGTAAATTGACATAAGTTTTATTAATAAGACGTATTGAGATCGCGAATATTATGCAAAAATTGTTACTGCGGTTTTTAATGTTACTTTTACTTAAGGACAATAGAGTTGAAGAATGGCGGTAGATGGTTCACGATCCTTGAGCTGTGCCAACGTTTAGCTGTTATTGTTGAGGAACTGTAGCTGCAGTTAATTTATTTATTGTCACTAGGACAGCATAATATGTTAAAATATTGACGAGGGCGTAATTAGGGACAGAGTGTAATATTCTGCTTTTAGACTTGAATTTCACTTCAAATTTATGAATGCCTAGTAACGTTCTGTAGTATTCATGTTTATAAAGCATTTAATTTCTTCTCTTCTTTGTCTTGTCTTCGTTACGAGAATTTTTATTTACGCCCCAAATGCTACGTAAATTATAAGAAAATGTTTTGTAAAATAGGTACATACATGTTATCACGAATCGAGCTTTAAAAATCCAATTACTTATAGTGCAATATCAAAATTTTGCTAATTGAGATATATTTGCATATTTTTTTTTACTGTTCCTAGGTAGTATGTCGATCTTTCTAAAATTTTAACAAAAACTGGGCCAATTCTTTTAATATGTAGTTGTAAACATTTTGAAGATCTTCCTTTAAACTAAATTAACGGTACCTGTAAGAATTAGTAAGAAACATATTTCCTTTATTGATTAAAACTTGAAATCAAAAACACTCTGTAATTCTACTTGCCCTTGTCTTTTTACATCAAAGAAAAGAGACAGCAGTAGAATTATAAGTGTTTTAAATATACTTTCTATATCAGATAAAGGAGATTCAAATATTCTAAAACATTTCGGATATTTATGATTGGCTGTGATGTTTTTACCCCCTAAATACGTTTTGGACAGTTTCCGCTAGTCTGGACATAAAGAATCTAAAGTTTATTCATACATTGTAAGCTCTAAATCTATATCTCGTGATTTATCCTTCGTTCTCTATCTCGCGTATGCCTTTCAAGCGCCATCTTTGTCGCTCAACTGTAAACCATGGGCCCGCTCCTATGTAGATTCTATTTTTAAAATATTAAAAAAAAACAGTATTTTTTTCTAATGCTTTTTGATATGCGAGAGGTTTTGTCACTTTGCCTAAGAATAGGTGAAATAAAAAATGTATAAATAATATAAATAAAGAGAGAAAATTATTTTAATTGTAATAATATTGTGAAGCGATAATGCTCATGTAAATAATGAAGTAGTGTATAAAACTAATATGTTAGAAATACACAGGAAATTACATATAAAATGCTTTGTTTTATTGTTTCCTTCTTTTTACGATGTCTTAAACCCAATTGTCTCACTTTTTCTTTAAATTACAATTCATTCTACTTTGTATTTACTACTGATTGGGGTAATCCATAAAAGTAATCTTAGCTAATGACACAGTATTTTCATACACGAATACACTACATTAAAATTAAAAACCCGCATGATTCATGTGTTCCGCCCAGGTCAAATCTAGAAGTATCTAATTCTCTTCAATGGTTTCAGAACTCGTAATATTACCTATGTACCTACTGGGAGAAAGTTCAGCAACATGACTTAAAGTTACTTTACTTATGTATAGTGCGTGCCACGAAAGATGATATAAAGATGACACAGACTTGATTTGACTTGCGCAGTACTCGATTTAAATCGAGCACTGCGCAAGTCAAAATTTCTTTAAATCGAGCACTGCGCAAGTCAAATCAAGTCTGTGTCAAGTCTCATCTTTCGTGGCACGCACTATACTTAAGTATAGAAAAGGTTGTATCCTAATAACGAATTTTGTATCCAAACACTAAATATAAAAACATAAATCTCTCACCTTTAACCCCACGACTCGACAAGGAAGAAGGAAATACATGATCCCCAATGTTACTGTTAAATCAACTTTTGCTAAGAGGCAGCACGCTAGGCAATCTTGTCACATAAATAACTTTATAAACAAAGAATTAAATATTTATCCACTTTCGTATCGAGACTGTAAAAATGCTCTGACTGAGTGGCTTAAGACAAAAACTTACGACGAGATTGAGAGTATAGTCCAAACTACATGTTCTTAGATGCTTTTAAAAATAATCGGCTTTTATTATAGGAGACCACTTTTTCCTCACTATCACATATTTACCTACTTATCATAATAATACATTATTAAACACACATACACTCACACTCACATGAACACACAAACACACCATTACACACCTTCACACCACAGCGCATCTTTGGTTAATAATTTTGTATTGTTTTCTTTTTTGTTTAAGTTTTACTTTATTTTTTTTTATTTTTCTAATACCTACTGTAATGGAATGTGTATTCAATAGCTTATATAAGTTATAACTACTGGAAGAGCGGAACTTCCTATCACAAGTATAATTCTTACTTAAATGGAAATTCCCTGAAGACCACATGTAAATATAAGTATTCTTAAGTTATTGAAATAAACATTTATTATTATTATTATTATAAACACTCAGGCAGTTTCTAGCAGGAGTCTAAATTCAAAGAATGGCCGTTTGGGTTTTTTTTATAATAGCATTGTTTATGTTGCGAAAAGTCGTGACCGATGGAAGGAATTGATGGATGGAGGCCTTTGCCCTGCGCTGTGGGACACCACGCGCTAAGTATAATAATAATGTTTATTTTGGGTTTCGTTGCGTGTACACCTTTAATCCATACTCCATACTTTGTTCCAAATCCAAACTTGAATAGGGTAAGTTCGCCTGTTCGCGTCCATCGCCCAATTCGCGTCCATTTTACGGATCTCCCTTTAAAAATCCTCGAAAATAAGTAAACTAACACACCAATCAAACGAAATTTAATTACCGCTAATACCTCAATGTATATGAGGCACGCACGCATGGACAAAAGGTCCGTGCGACAAACCAATCCCGTTTAGAAAAAATAATTAGTCTCGGCTGTTCAACAAGGGAGCGCGTAGCGCGGGATGTTTAGAAAAAAGATAGTGTGCAGCGGCGCGTTCGATGGTAAGTTTTTTATTGTTTTAAGTGAATTTTAGGATACATAGCTGTTTCTAGACTTTAATAATGAAAAAAGGAATAATATTAATTATGAATTTGCTTATGTTTTTTATATTTAACGGTTAAAATAAGGTGGACGCGAATTACTACATCGAATTTACAAAACCTCCACTTTGCGTCCGCAATGGACGCAAACTATACCTACAGGGAATATTAATAAACCAAATTGCGTCCACTAGGTATTTTCGTTAAATACAATTGACTTGCTTGTAAAAATAATTAAAAATGTTGTTTTTTATTATTGTACATTTTTTTATTAAGACTACGTTTTGATAATTCTATTTCTAAATGAAATGAGTAATTTAATTCATTCTTATTTTTTTTTTCTATTTAAGCTGAGTTCTTGACAATTCAAAAGTGCCTGTAAATGGTCTATTTGAAATAAATGATTTGAGTTTGAGTTCTTCGGAGACAAGAAAGAAGAAGGAAAAGAGAACATACATAGTAGACAAATTATGCTATTAGCATATAGGAATAGCATCTATATATATAAAAATGAATCCCTATTTCCCTTGGTCACGGCATCACGCGTGAACGGCTGGACCAATTTTGATAATTCTTTTTTTATAAAATTCCTTGAAGTACGAGGATGGTTCTTACGGAGAGAAAATAAAAACTTTTGTAGGGTAGGTGTAGGGTAGGCGTAGAGTAGGTGTAGGGTAGGTAAATAGGCAGGTAAGTAGGTAGATAGGGACAGGACAACGTCTGTCGGGTCAGCTAGTATTATTATAAAAATGATTGCTATTAGGAATAGCATATCGATAGCAGCTCAATCAATGTTGAGAAGATTTTTTTTAATTTTTTTTAACTGATTTTTTAAATTATAATAATGTTGATTTTTAATATTTATGTTCTTAAATAAAGAAATTGTAATAATACAATCTTTCTTTACAAATTCTTAAAAATATCACCCCTATATTCCTTTTCTAAGCTGGTGGACGCTAAATGGTCCACGGGTGGACGCAAATTGGATTTTGTGGACGCAAAGTGGGTAAAACGCAAAATAAAGTTTATCTATTTAAAAAAAAAAACGCAAAATGTTTCGAACAAAACTGAAAGTTAATCTTAAAATAGACTAATTTAGTGAACACATTACATAATTTTTTTATAGAAATTAGTGCTGGGACATTTTTATTATCGCCGTCAAACTTGTCAACAGCACTAAATGGACGCGAACAGGCGAAATCCTACCTATTATAAATGCAAAAGTAACTCTGTCTGTTACGCTTTCACGATGAAACGGCTGAACCGATTTCGATGAAATTTGGTATGAAGATACCTTGACCTCTGGGGAAGGATTTTCTACTTTTTAATGTGCGACTTTAACTGCATTCGCGATAACCGACATTCACGCGGGCGAAGTCGCGGGTAAAAGCTAGTTCAATATATTAGTCAGTGTTTCAGATATATGTTGTTTGGAGCCCACCATGGCCCGGTCAGTGCTGTAGAAATTAATAATAATAATATAGTTTCAACTACATACACAATTCTAATTCTTAGCCAAAGTAAGGCCGTAGATAGGTCATGTAATGTCATCGACCCGCATATTGTTATACTCTATTCATATTCATACCCTTGAAATTGAAACACCTAAGTCTCCAAAGGCAGAATTATATTGTTTACCTATGTATGTTGTCTATATAAGATGCCGAAATACGGGACCCCTATTTGTTTTTAATGTCTCCGCACGTAGATACTTACGGCGTCTATCAATTAGTGTATTTTATAGCATTACACAAAGTAACAATTAAAAGTTACTTGACCCGCCTCTATTTTTAATGCCTGATTACCTGTTACCGTTACAGTCGAAAAATACATTTAAGAAAATGAATGTAGAAAAACAGCGCACGAGAGTTAAAAACCAAGATAAAATATTTTTATACAGAAAGAAAGAAAAGAAAGAAAAAGCATTTATTGGCCCGCACAGACACACAAATAACAACAAGGTTTAAGTATTATTACAAAATAAAAAAAAATAAGAAACGAAATCGGTCCTGTACGATGCCAAAAGGCCCCTATCTAAGCATTGTGCTGTAACATTTAAAAACGTCACAGCGCTGATATTCTGATAGGGCCCAAAGTGATGCCACGGTCAGATACGGATAATAATTAAAAAAAAATAGTGTAAATGAATAAACAAATATAAATACATGTAAAAAAGTAAATTAGAGAAAACAGTAAATCTACAGTAATTCACTGGCAAAGTGGCAAGTGGCAACACTGACGAACAGTACCTAGTAGGGTACCTAGTATAACTTAATATCTTCCTCACTGAATTTCGGTCTTGGGAATGGCGTCCATAACTAGCGAAATACGTAACAGACACTATAATGCACAAGAGATCAGAAATATAAGGTTGATATACCTACATAAAAAACAGCCAGGTTTCTAATAGGTCTGTTACCTATAGAAGAAGATTTAAGAAGATAGACCCGTGACAAAGAGCAGAGTCGTAGTAATGGGGTCTCGTTTGGCACCATTTGGGTACATCTACGGAACGTACGTACGTAAATAACGATAGTTTACCTTTATACAGAGCCCTCTATGCAGAGGCTCCATGGAGGTGGATGAAACGCCACAGCACGTACTCATGGAGCGCAGGAGTGTGACGGATCAACGGGCACAGATTCTCCAGTCTCCAGCATCACTATCGGAAGTCTGCAGCCTTCTGGGATGAACTGGGATGGCTGGAGTAACAGAAGAAACAATTTCACGTACAATGGCCCAATCAAGTTGCTTAGTGCGGTATATGCCCAGACAAACTAACTTACTAACGATATAGTTTACAAACTGCCAAACACGACACGAAAATGAAGACGGCTGAACACTCAACCGTCTTCGACACGAAAATGAAGACGACTGAACACCCAATTCTCTTCAACACGAAAATGAAGACAACTGAACACCCAATTCTCTTCGACACGAAAATGAAGACAACTGACCACCCAATTCTCTTCGACACGAAAATGAAGATGGCTGAACACCCAATCCTCTTCGACACGAAAATGAAGACAACTGACCACCCAATTCTCTTCGACACGAAAATGAAGACGACTGAACACCCAATCCTCTTCCAAACTCCCCTGATGTTTATTCGTTTTTCGAGCCTATCTTCCGCTTAACCCCTCACCACCTTCGTTTCCTCGTGTACGCCCCCACACTTCCACGAACACGAGGCGAACTCAATCAAGGACAGTTCTCATATGAATCATATGCCATATTTGGTATAACCAGTATAACTAATGTGTCTATTAAGTCGACGTTTCCGCGGTCGGTTCCGATTTCTCGACACCCTGCGGTTTCGGCACCTACGTCATCTGTTTGTTGTATTGTTTACATTGTTAAATATTATTTAAGTAGGAAGGTATTAAAATTTACTACTTCTTTCGAACAAATTTTAGTCACGGTATCCAATATTAATGGAGTCTAGCAAAGTACGCTGGAGTTATAAAATAAAAATCTTTATTGTTCAGAAAAATACATAACATCATCAAAAACTACAATTCCCTGTCGTGGAGGCCAGCTGTCTTTTATCATAGTTCAAAAAGTCATCATCTGCCAAGCCTTTTCCCAAATATGTTGGTGTCAGCTGGCCTCCAGTCTAACCGGGTGCAGCTGAATACCAGTGTTTTACATGGAGCGACAGTCTATCGGACCTCCACAACCCAGTTACTGGGTAACACGATTCTATTTGGTAAGACTGGTTGTCAGTCTTTCTGACTTCTGACTACCGTTAACGACTGCCAAAGATCTACGAATGATAGCCGCGACCAGCGGCTTTACGTGCTTTCCGAGGTACGGAGGGAACTAGGTATGAAATGGATGGTCATGGTTCAAAAATAAAATGTAATAAAAACGGATTCACTCCTTTTTCCCTCGGTCTCATAGCCCGATGGGGTCCGACTTAAACGGTTGAGAGATCAACAGGGTGTGACACTGTGACACCATCATCTTTGAAATTCTGGGAAGCTACTGTGAAATTTCTAATGCAAAAACCCAATATCAGTTCGCTCGACCGGATAATCGAACCCAGGACCTGACGCTAAGCAGTCGCGCTTGCACCACGAGACTAACGCCCTGTTAGTCTAGTCGTGCATGGGTGACAGCGTCATATAATGGTTATATATCATTTAAGTAAACAACCATTAAGAGATGGGCACTTGTCGATCCAGCAATGGTCATTCTAGTCACAGTTTGATTAAAAAATACCGGCTGTGAGGTGCGCTACTGCCTGCGCCCTGCCCCTCACCCCCGCTGACACGTGAAATTGTTAAGCTGCGTAGCCACTCGACTCTGTTTCGGAGCCGCCATAAAGTTTGAATCGTACTGTACCTACTTTATTATGTTAGCAACTTATTAAATCTCGAATTTGCTTTTTCCTTCAGTTGAACTTGATCTTCCCTTTTCAAATAAATATCAGGAAGACAATGTTCTCTTTTATCTGAAAATATCAATATACTCTCAATACACTCTATAATCGCCAATGCGAAATTATCAGCACCACCATCAGCACTTTTATCACGGTGGAGGCCCGTCCAATGGACATATATCCCTTAGTTCGTAATTTGACATGTACAATTTTTATTTTTTTTTGACCTCGCTTAACTTTTTGCAGTGTAGTCCGATTTGGATGATTTTTTTTTAATGGGTAGTGTATACCTCAAAGTTGTACCATGTTAATGAAATATTCCACTTCTCTGAGTCGAAAATTGAGGGATGACTTACAAAAGCAAAAAATAGCTTTAATTTCGCAAGTCAGCGACTTTGGTTCTGTATGTTGTTTTGTATTGCCACCGAGTTTAGAAATTAAAGTTACTTTTGATTTTTAGTTTTTGAAGGCGGTTGTCGTATTTGTAAAAAAGTTTTTTTTTAATTGCACTGTAATATCTATCGTGATCAACGTCTATCTCGCTATCCAAGGCGAAGGCCGGGAGCTAAATTGGAACCGGCTGGGTGGTGACCCCCCTAAGCAGTAGCGGAGAGACCCAATGGGCCTTGTCGAATAGTTTTTTTTTAATTAACCTATGGTATCCCACTGCTAAACAAAAGCCTCCCCCAAGTCTTTCTAGAAACTTAAGAAAATAAAGTGCAATACTTAAGTAGGTATCCAAGGGCAAAAGGTTCCGGATATCCGATGAAGATATATCGAGAATTATTGTTACACATTATAGGTTGAGAAAAATGAATTAACTGTGTTGCCGAGTTCGTCCGACTAGTTTCGATGGCTTACGGCCACGGCCACCGCCCGTCGCGTTTCGCGTGTTAGCCTGTGGAACTCCTTGAGAAAGGTGGCCGTATGCCATCGAAACTAGTCGGACGAACACGGCAACACAGTGAGTTAATTCGTTTTTCTTAATCTATAATGTATTAAAATGAGGTTGCACATGTTAAAACTCAGAGCCTTCACAGTTTTACTGTAATAATATGTGGGGACATTTCACACACGCCACCAGACCCCGAACAAGGCAGACCCTGTTCTATGGGTGTCATACAGCTGATATACATACACAAATACATAAATAGATACGTTTATAGATATGCAACAACCAGACACATAGCAAACACAAGTGCTCATCACATAAATGTTCGGGATCCGAACACTCAACACGCGGTGCAGCAGTCAATTACTTACTCACTGCGCCAACCGTGTCGTATCAAGCTGCTTATTTGGATACATGATGAATTCCAAGACAGAACTTCTTTAAAAAAAACACTTGATTCTAGCCTTGAAAGTTCGAATAATTGTCAATTGACTGGAAAATTTGATTTTTATTAGCTTTAAAATCAATGAATAGTTAATCAATTATGTTGGCAAACTGAAGAAGAATGATTGGAGAAATGACGTCATAAGTATAAATTGCCAAATAAAATCTATGGGGCAATCTCATTATGACAGCTCTAAGAATGTCAATTGATTGGTGATGGCATCTACCCCATTGCCAGTAACATACAATAAGATGATACCAACCAGCCAGTAAAGTACCTACCTACCTACTTTTGGAAAAACGGAAGTTCAACAAAAAATAAAGAACGCACAAGTCCATCTAATGTTTATTTATGAAATCACAACTAAAAGCGATAATGCTAACAAGGAAAAAGATATTACTTATGTCACACCCATGCAAGGTATTTATTTAGATAGGATTTTTTAAACAACGATGATGCGACATGACTCAAGAGTCAAAACATCATGATAAGTCTTGTTTATGGAAACGATAATGTTTCCTGAATACATTATACGGTGGAGGTTATTCCTATCAACGAGAAATCCTTCCGTTTACTTGCAGATAGTGAGGCCTTGTGTGTCAACGAACCGAGTTTGGGCATCATAATGTGACACATTTGCTATTGTGACGCAATAAGATCTCTCTCTAGGTCAAAACAAGAGTTATGTCAAGGCAGATGCTGTATTTTATCAGAATTACGACTAATTCGAATTACGACGTACCTAATTGGCTGGATTCTTGTAATGTAAGAGGTCGGCGTGGGAATCTTGAGTCATGGTTTGGAGATGTTCAAAACTTTCCATATAAAACTAACTAACTAACCTTAAAACCTTAGATGTCACGCATTGTGACTCCAGCCATGTTAATTTTATTACTGACGGCACGTTCGTGAAAAGTTCCAACTTAATTAGTAAATCCCAAAGCTCGACATTAATAAATTCCTGAGTTTTTCCATGAAATGAGTTTGTATCTTTATCTAATCTTTATCTAAATAACTACAGGGGATGTCCAAACGAAAACGAAACGAAAAAGTCAATGCATTTAATGAAGAACAACCTTTTATTTAGTTGATTGAAAACAACAATATGTACAATATTTCCACATGTAATATAGGAAAACTAATAACAATTAAACTAAATGACTGAAACAAAATGGCATCAAAAATCCTTCGCATTCCGCATCGCCGTCAACGTGAAATGTGCCCAAGAGACTGGCGGCGTTGCCGCTTTGGGAATAATACTTAGCCTCTTGGCCAGCGTTTATTTCAATCAAACCATTCACAGTCACTTTTGAATTGTTGGACAATTAATTAGAAAGTTGAGCTAGCTGCTTGTTCCAAAAAGTAAGTAGGTTTCCCTCTATTCTGAAGAACCGGCAAAAAACTACTCCCTGGATACTTTTCATATTGCTGTTTATATATGTGATAATAATGTACGTAAACAATAATATGAAACAAATAAAAAAAAAGTTAAAACCACTGGCAGTTAAGAGATGACCAGTCTCAACTGATAAACATTTTTAAACGTTTTAAACTAAACTTGAACTTTGGACTCATTAGTGTTCACAAGGAACTGGTGACAACCGTTCTGTACCTACCCACCGCCGCAATTTAATCCTAGACGATAGCGGCAACAAAATTGGCATCGATCTTCAACTGTCTAGTTGGCGCTGTAGTGATACACTCTGGGGTCGTGCAAAGTGTCCCGAGTTCGAATCTCACTGTCAACATCTCTTTTCGAAATAATAAAATTTTATTTAACAAAAATTTTATAAGAATATTTAAATAAAAATGCCACAAAAACGTACTCCGCCAGTATCGCCTGCCGTATTAGCCCAAAAATCTCCAGTCCACCACCAATCTGAGCCAAACATTGCGTCCTCGGAATTAAATGAAGCCGGCTTGTCAGAATTGTCAAACATTACCAGTCGTAACAAAAGGAAACGTGACAAACGAGACAATATGATGAGTATGAATGATTTTAAAGATGAACTTTCGGGCGTAATAAAAGACTTAAAAATGGAACAATCTCGATTTTACTCTAATATGGAATTGACGTTACAAGAAATAAAATCACAGTACGCCAAGTTGCAAGAATCAGTAGATTTCACCAACCAAAAGTACGACGACATGCTAAAAAAAATGGAACAGTACGAAGTTGACAGAAAACAAAGTCGGGACTATATCAGGAAACTTGAAGATAGAGTTGATCAACTGGAAAAACAACAAAAAACTACAACCATTGAGATAAAAAATGTCCCAAAATCAGTAAATGAATCTACAGAGGATTTAATAAAAACTGTCACTAATATTGGTAGTGTCTTGGACCTGCCTATTTCTGAATCGGATGTAAAAGACGTCTACAGGATCAGCTCAAAAAACTCTATGAATAACACCATTGTAGTTGATTTCGTAGTGAAATCAACTACAATGGTGTTATTCATAGAGTTTTTAAATAAAAAAAAAGTTAAAACCACTGGCAGTTAAGAGATGACCAGTCTCAACTGATAAACATTTTTAAACGTTTTAAACTAAACTTGAACTTTGGACTCATTAGTGTTCACAAGGAACTGGTGACAACCGTTCTGTACCTACCCACCGCCGCAATTTAATCCTAGACGATAGCGGCAACAAAATTGGCATCGATCTTCAACTGTCTAGTTGGCGCTGTAGTGATACACTCTGGGGTCGTGCAAAGTGTCCCGAGTTCGAATCTCACTGTCAACATCTCTTTTCGAAATAATAAAATTTTATTTAACAAAAATTTTATAAGAATATTTAAATAAAAATGCCACAAAAACGTACTCCGCCAGTATCGCCTGCCGTATTAGCCCAAAAATCTCCAGTCCACCACCAATCTGAGCCAAACATTGCGTCCTCGGAATTAAATGCCTATTTCTGAATCGGATGTAAAAGACGTCTACAGGATCAGCTCAAAAAACTCTATGAATAACACCATTGTAGTTGATTTCACTACAGTCATACTTAAATCAAAAATATTAAAATCAGTCAGACATTATAATAAGATTAATAAAAACTGTAAACTGAACTCTACTCAGTTACGTATACACGGCCCGCAGGTCCCGGTTTACATATCCGACAATCTCCCCGCAAAGGCTCGTAAGGTGTTCTTCCAAGCAAGAGAATTTGCATCACTACATAAATATAAACATTGTTGGTCAGCTTATGGTAAGGTGTACCTGCGTAAGGAAGACGGCGCTCAACGCATAACTGTGAACTCTGGTATGGACTTGGCTAAGCTAATTGATAAATGACTATTTAATTACGTCTTAATAACTACGAGCATGTTTTCTTTTTATTGTTGGAACATATTTGTTTGTATTTTTAGTTTTAAGTTTTCTATGTTAGTTTGTTACATCACCTTTACACAGTCATGCACACACCACATTACACTTTTTGAATTGTACAACAGGAAATGGTATTATACGGCATACAGTCAGCTGAAAGTAGTTCTTTTCTTTTGGTTTTACGAGGCAATTTGTGAGCCGGGCCCAGATGTTTTAGAATCAAAATTCGCTAGCCTGCCACTCAAAATTTTATTAATATGCACATTAGCACGTTTTGTAACCTCCAGTTTAGCAAAACTTGCCCACTATACATTGGATCAATTGTCTAAATATTACTCTTCGATCATTTTAATTTAATAAACCAAGATATCGACAACCTATCAGTTGCGGAATCTACTACATGCGACATCACAGATTGCTTTGAGCTCATTAAAAATAAGAAAAATCGATTAAAAATTATAAATCAAAATATAAGGAGCATAAATCGCAATATGTCCGGTTTCAATATCTTGTTAGCTCAATCAAAAACGGTGTGGGATATAATTATTCTCACGGAATGCTGGTTATCTTATACATCAAATCTTCCGGTATTAGATGGATACAATTGTTTCTCAACTAACAGGAATAAAACACAAAACGAGGGTGTCGTTATTTACATTAAAAAGAATATACACGCGCATGTCACAGAACCCATCTTTCAAGATGCCAATTGTTTGGTAACACAAATTAATAATGACACCGTTATTTTGGCTTTTTATCGTCCGCCATCCTATAAAAATATATCCGGCTTCCTTCAATCTCTTAATGAAACCTTGACCAAACATTCCTCGTGTAAAAACATAATTCTCACTGGTGACATTAACATCGATATAAGCACTAATACTCAGGACTCAAATGCTCCATCTTACCTCGATTTAACTTCTTTTCACGGATTGCTACCTTCTCATCTTATTCCAACACATGGTAAAACATGCCTAGATCATTTCCTTCTTAAAACTAAGGTGTCAGCAAATGTTTTTGTAGCTCAAACAACTCTCACAGATCATTTTACTATTATCCTAACACTAAATCTTTCCCTACCGATCCATCTAAAAACCACGATCTCACGAGTAGATGCAGTTGGAGTACTCTCTGATCTGAAGAAAGAAAACTTTGACTCTGTTCTCAATTCATGTGATGCTAACGTAGCTACTAACAATTTGATTCATATTCTAAAAAATACAGTTGAGTCAAATACTAAAATCATTTCCGTTTCTAAGCGAAAAGCAATTATCAAACCTTGGATAACCCCAGGTCTCCTGAGGTGTATAAGAAACAGAGACAATCTCCATAAAAAAACTAAAAAACACCCAGATAATGCAATACTAAAGACCACTTATGTAAGATATCGCAACTATTGCAACAAAATTTTGAAAAAACTCAAAAGACAATTTGAAAGAGAGGAAGTAAGAAAAGCAGGAAAGGACAGCCGACGTCTTTGGAAGGTAATAAATAAAGTTTCAAATCGATCAAAGGCAAAGCTATCCTCGTCTGAATTAATAGGCTCACAAGACCAGCCTGAACATGCCCTAAATAAAATTAACAATTTTTTTGCTAACATTGGCTCAACGTTGGCTAAAAAAATAACGGACCAACAGCGACCCGATGTAAACTCTCCTTCCAAACCCCCCCTTCCCCATTCCATGGTTATTATGCCCACTGACGAAACTGAAATAACTTCTATCATCTCTTCCTTGAAACGCGATTGTGCCGTCGGGTGGGATAATATCTCCTCAAATTTTCTTATTGCTCATGTCCATCTTCTAATAGCTCCTATCACGCATCTCTGCAACTTGTCCATAGAATCTGGGATCTTTCCACTTGCGTTTAAAAAAGCACTCATCCACCCTATTCACAAAGGTGGGGATCGACGCTGTGTTAATAACTACAGACCTATAGCTATTTTGCCAGCTTTATCTAAAATTTTGGAGCGGCTTTTGAACAACAGGTTGGTAAAATATCTTGAGTCAAATAGCCTGCTATCACAGTCTCAATTCGGTTTTCGTGCTGAAAAGTCGACGGCCTTGGCCGTACACGAACTCACCGACTTTGTTGTATCCAATTTGGATGAGAAAAAGAAAACTATAGCTATCTTTTTAGACCTGGCGAAAGCCTTTGACACGGTGTCGATTCCCATCTTGCTGCATAAACTCGAGAATCTCGGTATTCGAGGGAAACAGCTGTTGCTCTTTAAAGATTATTTAACAAACAGGACACAGTTCGTTAAAATTGATAATCACGTTAGTGACAGCCTTCCCGTTACTTTTGGAGTTCCACAGGGAAGCATCCTGGGGCCAACGTTGTTTTTAGTGTATATTAACGATCTGTGTGATCTTCACCTTCAAAATGGTCGTATAATTACTTTTGCAGATGACACCGCTCTCCTTTTTAGTGCTCACACATGGGATGATGTGTACTGTTACGCTCAATCTGGGTTTACTGTTGTAAACGATTGGCTGAAATGTAACATTCTCACTTTAAATACAGAAAAAACCAAATATGTAACTTTTACTCTGAAAAATAATTCACAACCATCATGTAAATCGTTCTCAATAATTCCGCACACCTGCCTTTTTCAACCGTCCGGAGATTGCTCTTGTCCTAAACTACAGAAGGTCGACACTATAAAGTACTTGGGCGTTACCTTGGATTCTAGACTTACCTTTGCCGCACATATTAGTAGTCTCAATAGTAGGATTCGCAAATTAATCTATCTCTTTAAGAGTCTTCGGTCTGTTCTTAACTCCAAACAAATACTCTCAGTCTATTGCGCCTTGTGTCAATCGCTGTTAACATATTGCATTACTTCTTGGGGTGGTACTTTTAAAACAAATCTTTTGCCTCTTGAAAGGGCTCAAAGGGCAGTCCTAAAAGTGGCACTATCTCTCCCCTTTTATCATCCCACAAAAGACGTGTACAAATCCTCGAATGTCCTCTCAGTTCGCCAGCTTTTTGTTCTGCTTGTTGTATTGAAGCAACGTTCTCTTATTCCCGTAATTGTTTCTCAGGACATGAACGTAAGAAACAGAAAAAGGAATGTGTGTCAATCTAGGCCAGTAAAAACTAAATTTGCTCGAAATTTCTTTCTTTTTCTTGGACCGTTTCTGTACAATAAGCTTAATAACCTGCTCGCAATACATGCGGTAAGCAAAGCAACTTTAAAAAGAAAGTTGACCGTATGGCTACTTTCATTGGAATATGCCCAGGTTGAGGACCTTTTTTCTATTATGGCCTAATTTACAGTTCCCTAAACTTCGCACTTTACCCTGTACACAACCTACACATTCACTCACACACACTTACACACACACACTCTCACTCACACCCACACTCTCACACATTCTTTGCATGACTAGATTTAAAAACAATATCTCCTTGTGCTTAATTTAGTAATTGTATCAATCTAATCTAATTGAAAAGTAAATAAATATAAATGTATTCTTAAATAATAAATTGTCAATTTTATAATTAATTCTTAATTAATAATTAATAATAGTCAATGATTAAAGTGTAATTCCTGCTATTTTGTACACAATACGTCTCCAGCACAATATTAAATAATAGGTATAAGTTGATTGTTCAGGGGGCCTGGTGACCTGACTTACAGGTTTTTTATAAAACTTAGTTTAGGCACCAGTCTTCCACAAATTTATATGAGAAAATTGTTCTGTAGACTGTTTAAACGTCACGATATAATTTGTGGTAAGAAAATAAATATATTCATTCATTCATTCATTCATAGCACCTGTTCACGAACATGACGCGTGGATCAGCATCAATGCGGCTGTAGATGGAGTGGCAGGTACGAACTAGGGGGTCTATAAGACAGTGCTCTAGGCCGAAAACATGGGCATCTCTCTGGCAGGGCTAAACAGGTAGTATGTAGAGCAACCAATTCGCATACAATCAAATTGCATTGCTGAGCTCTAAACACCTACACAATCAACTCCGAGCTGATACACGTATTTCACCAATAATAAAACCAAGTGGGTATTCTCAATAATATAACCATTCAATGGATCAAAGGATATATATATACAATATTTATTTATTTTGTATTTATTTCGGTCAAAGAACCATAGCGTTATAGTAACAAAAATACTTAAAAATTATATTAGTATATTTACATTTTATTTCGCATACTTAGCTGGTTTAAGGCACCCAGTGTCTAAGAAAAGGATTTTCAAAATTATTAATTAACGTTTTACCGTTCGTAACAATGCTGCGAACGAATTTGCTAGGGATTGAGTTCAGGCGTGATGAGTCCAGTACCCATATTGCCACTTCCATTCTGGCAGCTACGCGCCATGTTAATAATTTGCACTAAGGACAGAACATGGCGAGTGCAGGCAGGTCAAGGAGGCACTTACTGCTATTGATGGCTGCTTCACCAAGCAAGCCAATTCAACAGCTGCGTACAGTCACACACAGTTTAATAAACATCTCAAGTCTTAGAAGTTACAGAGACAGACAGCCCACTGTGCACAGCCTGCACGGGGGCAGACGAGACATGCAGCCTTATATAGGACAAAGTACTTCGATAACCCAGGTACCCTTCAAGAGATCCTCAGTAACGTCAAGGCGCTACTGCCATGGCCTTTCTCTTGTGGCGCTAAAGTGGATCGAATGATTTACTTCCCAACCGTACGCAAAATACACGTCGCGTAATATATTGAGTCGTGGAGTTTCGGACACCAACTTAGTATACTATCTCTTCTTCAATCTGTCCCTCATTATTAAGGATCGTGGTTATTAGACCTCTTTAAGCAGACAATCTGTATGCCTCCATCGACTCCAGTCCAAAGTTGTTATCATCACCTGCTGAGATTTGCTTGAGGACGTAGCGTCTTTGAGTTGATCAGACCATCGTGCTAGCGACCGGTCTCGTGTTCTCTTCCCCTCAGTATTGCCAACAATGACCAGCTTTTTCAGGTCACTATCTCTCTTTCGCATTCAGTGGCCGAAATAGGTCAAAATCGGGTCTTGATATGACTTCGGGCAGTACAGGCACTTTTGTGCGGTTCGCTGTCCATAGTATTCGGAGCATTCACCTCCAGCACCACATTTCGAATGGGTCTATCTGTGGGTCTCTCCTCCGTCTTCCTCGTGCTCAGATTGTCCGTCTCGACTCCATGAAGTATAATCGGATAAGTAGTGCACAGACCAATCGGACATTAGTTTTTACATTTATGTCACGTTTTTTCCAGACGTTCTGGGGGCGTGTCATAGGTATACTAAATATATTATACTAGGGGACTAACCCCTCTCCGTTGTCCTTTAACCCCTAAACGTGCCTACGCTGAAATCACCGCCACGCACAAACCTGTGTCGCAGACCAGTAAGGAGGATAAGAAGAGCTCTTGTGAACCTGCCGACAAGGGTTCGAAACAGTAAGGCCCAACGGGCCCGTGTGACAAGGATGGCTTCGTGAAGGCGGAGAAGAAGAAGACGAACAAGTCTCCTAGTCGAAACCTAGTGCGGAACCGCGCTGGCAGTACCAAATATGCTGCGTCCGGCAACACCTACGACGCAGCTCTATGTGTCCCGGCTGCATCACACCACTGAGGTTGAGGAGATCGTGGAGTATGTTCGAGCCAAGACCACCTGGACCTTAAGGGTCGAGAAGTTGGAGTCGCGCCACAATACGAATTTCAAGTCATTTGTGGTGCGAGTCCCGACGCATTACCTTGAGACCTTCCTCAAGGAAGAGTTTTGGCCGCAGGGTGTCGTGTATCGGGGATTCCGCGGAAGGCTACGCGACACCACGCAGCGCAACACGACACCGTCTCTTCGTGTACAATAGTTTAGAAATATTTTTGTGGGTTTTACTATAAATATGTATGATAGTCTGTAAGATATATATGTTATGGGTCCTTTGTTACCCGAAATAAATGATATTATTATTTATACGTCAGATTCGCACAAACCGGAAATCGCTCAGAGTATTCCTGAGGGCACTGTTTCATACGAAGCAGAGCCATAGCGTTCTTAGTCATGACAAAATTGTAGACATTAAAGAGATTGTAACATCCGCTTCTCATGCAGGAGATTGCGGTTTCAATAGCGGGTAAGTAGAGTAAGTACTAATGTGACTTGTACTTACTTTCTAAGATTGTGGGCATCACTGAGATGCCTTCTCTAAATGAGAAAAGCCTTTGCCCTACAATAGGACAATAATAGGCTAGTATTATATACGCAGATACAGTCTTTGCATTTAAACCATTCTGCTTCATCAAAAGGGTCCGCTTTGTTTTCCTCGTTTTCAGGTTTTCAAACTGTTTAGTGAAACGGAAACGGATGTTTCAGATAAAAAATATGTTAAGTATCGACAAAATTACTTAATCTTTATGTGCATCAATAAAAGAAAAAACTGGTTTCATAAATCTCTATTTAATTGACAGCAGTCGTAAAATATGGCTTTTATAGAACACACGAATACAATTTGTAACATAACCAAAAGTATAAAATGTAAACAAAGACTTATAAAATTATTAGTCATAACATTTCTATACAGTCTAAGTTTTTATAGATAAAGTTGGAAAATATGTAAAAAATTACCAGGAAACTGTCAAAAAATTATGAAATTCATATCCAAAACAACCGAAATAGAGGAAATGTAAATCTAATAAGTACATTCAAGGCTGCTCTTATCGATTAGTTTACATATTTTCGTTTGCATCCTTTATCAGGAAGTAAGGAGTAACGAACCTTGTCGACATTTTGTCCGTTGTGTTTACCCTATGACAGGTCTTTGCAACCTTTATAAAAACGCGCGACACACCAATTTGCTTCACATACCTATTGCTGTTTTCTGATCGCCTAGTCCTTTTCCTTAAAACAAGCATTTATTTCTAAATAAAATATTTAATTTAATTTTCGCTTATTTTACTTGAAACAAAGCAAATATAAATTATATAAAATAAACAAATTTGAGTAAAAATGAATTCGATAATTTATATGCTTTTAGTAGTTTTAATTTGTAGAAATAATGCTTTGCCAGCAGGCGAGGGTTATTATAATTTAATCGATTTTTTATATGACGACATTGAAGAAAACAGTATAGATGGGAGTGAGACTATAGATGTGTCAAGTTTGGGACCCGAAGCTTATGGACTGCCGAATAATGAAAGTGGTGAGTGATTGATAATTTTATAATAAATCTTCAATATTATTTTAATCAAAGATTTCTCCTCGAAGTGTCTTTCGCCAGACTTGTAAAAAGGTTAGCCATCTCTTTTTTGCTGGGTAGTTAAGAAACTAAACAAAAAGATTAGTTAAAATCGTTTTTCTTTAAAAAGTATATAATTATAAAGAAAAAGATGGAATTGCACAGATTTTTTTCTGTTAATAAGAGGCTTTTTCCTTAATATGTCATTGTTTTAACATTATTTTTTAATTTATTTATTTCCATCCTTACATCTACCATTACAGTTTCCCAATGCGGTAGTGCAGTTATCCCTAACAATTCCAATTTCCTTATATTTATGCTAAGTCTATTCTTACTAATAACTAAGTTTATTCCTAAAAATATTTTACACCTCATTACACAATACGTGTAACGTCACTCTTGCGAACATGAGAAATTAATCTACATTTAAAATAAAAAATGGCATTAAAGTAAAAAAATTCGATACCTACTAGTAAAAACCAAATTGCATAAAACCTACCTATAAAATCGATGTGTACCTGTGGTACCTGTAATTAAATTACCGTTTCCCTTTATCATTAATTTGCTCTTTTTTTTAATTGGGTTTTAAAAAATCGCGTAATGTATAAAGTTCTGTCTGGAACTCTGGACTTTCTGTCTACTAGTGTTTAATTAATGCTCACTCATAAGATTTAATGGGTAGTATAACCAGAAAAAGGTATCAAAACATCGGCACAAGTGTATCAAGATACCATTCTTGAGAAGGTAGTTAAGAGCGCGTATTCAATTCGTGACGTAAACTTCATGTTTTTGCGTTTTGCCCAGAGCAATATCGTAATATGTGAGCAGATTATTTAAAGACAATTTACAGTTTTAGAAAGATTAAGTCTTGATTTAGACAGCTACAGAGTCAAAGTATAATTTTTAAATATGGTTTTTTAAAGCGAAGACAATCTTTTCATAGCGTTTTACGAAAATAGACGTCAGAGTTAATTTTCAGGATGAATACAACCATTACAGTATGCCAAAATATTATGTTTTATGCGTTTTTCCAACAGGATATACAATAATAAAGACAGCTACGGAGCCAAAATTACGAAAATATTACTATTATGTATTAAAAAACAATGTTGAAAAAGTACAAAATCGGTTCACTTTGTCAATTTTTTTTCACCAGTATTTAAATAAAAAACATATCTGATATATTTATTTTATGAAAATAAAGGTTATGCTTAATATACAGAATATTTTTCACTCCGTTATACGAACTCATTTATTTTAGACAATTATTTTAAGAAGCACTGTAAAACATCGCGCGCTGTCGTTCCTCGATCAATTTCAATGATTCGTGCTTATTTCGTGCGTATTTTTTTTTCTGATGCACACAAACAGACCATTGTGTTGTCCTAGTGTGTGTCAATGCTGCTATGCTGTTCTAGCAATAGTTTAGATTTTGAGTTGCGCTAAATCGAATACGCGCCCTTAAGCCCCTTAACAACACCATGTTCATTACACTGTGGGGGTGCTACCAAGCAAGCGGAGGTTTGCAAGTTCGGGTCCAATCGGGGTCGCTTCCGAACTATCCGGTTAAATATGTGGTTAATTTTATGATTTCTGTGATGAATAAGATGTTGAACTAAAGGATTATACAGACATTCCATGCAACATTAAAAACTAAACATAATATTAAAAGACCACATTCTATTCTTCCAATTACAAAAAACGAGATCGTCTTCAAAGTCTATTTAATAATTCTTAACTTTCTTTGCGAATACCTAACGGAAATATTGTGTACTTGTATGTTATGTAAAGGCAACATATTTAGCTTTTTTGTAGCTTTTGTTTATGCGTTTAATAACAAGAATAAAGCAACGACAAATACACCGAAAATGTATAAAAAAAAAAGAAAATGAATTCAAGGAAAGGAAATTATGAATAATGAATACATGCAGATCGATTCAGGTCGAGATGTATCGCCTGTCATGTTTACACGATAAACATGACAGCGGTCGTGTCATCCTCATCCGATAATAAAATAACAAAAAGTTGCCAAGCACCAAGTTGACAGCCCACTTCCTTGACTTCATGATATCCTAATCGTGTTCATGTACCTACTGCAATAAACGTTACTCAACTTTTTCGTTAACTTTATTATCTTCATTCGATTAAGGAAACTGATTGAATGCTATGAAAAGAAAGAAAGAAAGATAAATCTTTTATTCCCGCGAAACCGACGCACTTGGCGCAGTGGCTGAGCGAGCGACTGCTGCGCAGCGTATTGCGGGTTCGATTCCCGCCCAGGGTAAATATTTGTGTGATGAACACTTGTGTCTGACACCCATAGTACAGGGTCTCCCTAGTTTGGGGTCAGATGGCCGTGTGTGAAATGTCCCCACATATTATTATTATTATTATATCATATAAACATTGTTACAAAGAGTAAAACTAAAAAAAAAAAATATATAATGTCCGAGTCGGAAATATGCGTCACCACCGCGCGAAACGGCCAACGCTCAGCCGAAATGCCGCTGTACGCGCAGGAAGGCACGAATGACGGCGCTGGTTTTCAACGTAAGCCAATGGCGTGTCGTCGATGCTGGTTGAGGTAATATAGGTATCTACTAGTGATAATGGAGAACTAACATGTTGCTTAAAAAAATATTCATACCTGCTCAGACTGTCGACTAGTTGCTAATGCTCAATATTTTTTTAAATGGAGGGGCTCATAGCTAAGTTAAAGCCTTCCTGCAGTCGGTCCATGAATGGGGGTGGTCATTAGTTCATACCTAGACCTCTCCGTGCCTCAAATATCACGTAAAACGATTAGTCCCAGCTGTCATTCGTAGATTTTTGCCAGATGTTATGGGTAGTCAGAAGCTAGAAAGTCTGACAACTAGTCATACCCCTCCGTCTGTCCAGCCATTTTTTTTTTACCAAGGGGTAATTAATATACTCGTAAATTGTGTTGAAGATTTCAGACAGGTAGTCGATCCTTGTAAAACACTGGTATTCAGCTGCATCCGGTGAGACTGGAAACCATCCCCAATATAGGCTAGGGATTTTTTGTTTGATACTTTAGACCTGAAATACTGGTAGACTGGTAGAGGACAAACGAAATACCTACTTCGTTTGCTAAAATAAGCTGACTTAAGCGCCTGTTTTACAGTTTCCAGATAATCAGTGAGATCCCTGTATCGTAATTTGTGTAATATATATGTCGAAGTTAAAACGCTTAACCAGTCAAAACTACTTTTACTTAAAAAAAAAAAAAAAAACTACTTTTGAACAGTTTAAATTTATCCTTAATATTTAGAAACCCATTAGGTTGGTAGGTTTTTTTTTTGTGACCTTTTTAAAACTATTGTTTTGTAGTGATTCTTATAACACGGGCGTTCCGTATTTTTGTTTTTGTAACGCAAACGCATTTTATCTTAATAAGGGTTTTGACTGAAATCAGTCAAAAGTAGTTTTGACTGGTTAAGAGTTTTGACTGTAACATATACATTAACTGTTACACCTACCTAGGCCATGTTTACAGTAAAAGTTGATGATCATTTATTTCAATTAGACCGTTATGGCACTTTTGAACGTCAAATGGGAACAAATATATATTCTAGTTGCCCATTCCAAAAAGTAGTTTTGTATGGAGAAGAATGGGCAAGAAGCTCCATATTTTCTCTTGAAAAAAAATATGCTTACAAAGAATCATAGGTACTCTACACATTCGAGACTCCAACATATCTTGCTGTTCTTATTGTATTGTCATTTCCAGGCAATGCGGTGGCGAATTGGTCAGAGTCATCGCTCATGAACCCTGAGGAGGTTGGGGACTACGCACAAGGAGACATATTGATGCCGCCACAGCAGGGGAGGAACGGCGTCCGGGAAGAGGTCCTGCGCTGGCCACAGGGACATATCCCATATATTATCGAGGGACATTTCAGTAAGTAAAATATTTAAGTATACTCTTTACTATTACCATGGCGTCGTAAAAAGATCAGACCAACCAAAACGTCAAGTATGTATATTTTTTTGCTTACTGTTGATATTTTTCAAAAAGAGCTGTATCAATTTCGATAATAATTATATGGAACCACCCCACATATCCATAAAAAAATCCATCCAATTCATTTAAAAATAATTTTCCAAATCGATTTACAATTGCCGGAGAAATGGCATAACAAAAATACAGTCGAATAGAGAACCTCCACCCTTTTTGCAATCGGTTAAAAAAAACCTAATTTAGCTTCATTTTTGTGGGAATGTTGATTTGTCTGGAAGGCCAATTCTTGTGAAAAAGTTCAAAACCTAGTTGCGTATCAATGACAAAATTTTGTCAAAATCATGTCAAAATCTAGTCAAAGTCTTGTCAAAATTTTGTTAAAGTCTTGTTAACGTCTTGTCACCCCTTGTCAAAATCTTGTTAAAATCTTGTCAAAATCTTGTCAAACTCTTGTCAAAAACGTAAGTTGAAAACGTAACGAAACGTAAACGTAAGACATACCTAGGTTTTTATTTTAAAAAGTGAAATTTTTGACAGGATTAAAACTTACGTCAATTGCCCTCCTGATAAGCATGTTGAATCGTCCTCAGGCTCTACGGAACGCGAGACCATAATGAAGGCGATAGCTGACTACCACCGCCTGACCTGCCTGCGGTTCGTGCCGTACAAGGGACAGAAGGACTACCTCACCATCCAGAGCCATAACACCGGCTGCTGGTCTAGTGTTGGACGACTTGGTGTGTTTTAACACTTCTAATAATGCAAATGAATTAAGAGGGTTTATGCGTAGTGGCAACGTCGCAACTTAGTGTCATTTACTCGTGGTTTTCAATATTTCTTATTTTATCGGAGCTATATTTTAAAAATGTTCTCTGCTAACTATTTAGAATTAGGTGAAAACCGTAATGCTCACAGTTATTTTACTATGAAAATAACGCTTTAGAAGTTTCAAGTTTCGAATGTATTATTTGCATATAAATAGAACTGTAATCGCAATGATTTCTGCATACTTTCTACCTAATTCTAAATAGTTAGCAGAGATTTTTTTTTAAATATAGCTCCGATAAAATAATAAAAATGGGAAACCACCAGATTGCGACGTTGCCGGTATACGGCGTAAACGCTCTTAAGAGATGGTAACAAATTAAGTCATCCCTTAATTTTCCACCCTTAGAGGTGAAATATTTTTGTGAAATTTATATGGCACAAACTTTAAGGCATACGCTATCCATTAAAAAATCATCTAAATCGGGCCGACAGTGTAGTTCGATTTAGATACTTTCAATCTCAGATTATGAAACAAAAGGCAGATAGACCGAGCGGAACACTAAGAGTGAAGCCAAAAAGCAAATACAAATTCAAAAGCGAAAACCTACAACGCGCTTTGCGCTGTACTGACACGAGTCAGAATAGCACGAAACGTCCCATAGTTAAAAAAAAAAACAAATATAAATACAAATACAAATTCATAAGCGAATACAATCACCAGATTGTAGGTATTCGCTTTTGAATTAGTATTTGCTTTTTTGGCTTCACTCTCAGTGTTCCGCGCGGTCTATCTGCCTTTCTGCGTTCAATGGAGAACCTTCTCCTTTTTATGAAATCGCTTAAAAATAGTAACCTCTTCTTTGAGTTTCAACTCCTATGTGCCACAATAAAATTACATTACTGACCAAAAAGCTTTCTTATCTATATGTCAATTTCCAGGTGGCCGTCAAGAAGTAAACCTACAGAGTCCCGGCTGCGTGTCTAAGAAAGGCACAGTCCTGCACGAGCTACTTCACGCTGTCGGATTCATGCACGAGCAGAGCCGCCCTGAACGTGACGACTTCGTCTGGGTGCGGTACAATAACATCAGACCCGGTGAGCAAGCAATCACTACTGCGGTACAACTCTGTGAGAAATCACACGCGAATTCGTACCCTATCTCATTTTCGTTTTCTTTCTTTTTACCTTACCCACCCTAGGAATTTCTCCTGTATCATGGATGCACTAACATATAAACTGCACTCACATACACAAACAGCTAGACAAGGAACAACTATCTGTAGGCCATACAAATATTTGTTCCGTGCGGGAATCGAACCTGCGTTACGCAGCGCAGCATCCAATCGCTCGACTACTGCGCGTGTTTGTCAGTGAAAAGAACAGTACTGGTTTGGTATTCGCTAAAATAGTTACGTAAAAATAGTTCGTTTCATCTATGTTCTCATTTAGTGGCGCTAGCGTAGTTTTCATCGAGTTACAGAATACATGTTACAGTTTTCACCGCGGAATCAGATGCTGTGTTGGTAGGGCTTCCATCAGATTCAAGCGGTTTTATGGGGGAGGCCTTTGTTCAACAGTAAGGCATTAAGTCCGCCTTTGTACCTTTGTGCATGAAGTATAAATAAATAAATAAATAAACAGTGGACGTCTTTCAGCTGGTGATAATGATGACGAAGGTTAAACCAGTCAGTACTTACAATACTATCTTATCTGGGGCCCTAGCTATATTATCCAAATTGACAATCTACAATCGATGACGCTAATAGAAAACGAATCAAATCTATGGGAATGACGTTATCTCAACAATAAGTCACGTGATCGAAAATAAAAAATAGATTACGACGAGGCGTTAATTATTGTAGAAAGCGAAACGATACGAAACGTTTGTAACTTGGCTGGGCTGTTCTGTATTATTATCTTTGTTATTTTGAATCTAAAGAGGCTTTTCGATAGGCAAGCGTACAACTTGATGAATTAACTTTTTCTTTTTGAAGAATAGTTAAGATGACACCACCAATCGCGATTCCCCATAGATTTAGAGTAGGGCAATTTATACTTATGACGTCACGTCTTGTAGTTAGCAATTTGCCAATTCATCATCATCATATCAGCCTATTGCCGTCCACTGCTGAACGTAGGCTTCCCCCAGAGATCGCCAACCAAGCCAGTCTTGGGCAGCCCGCGTCCATTCGCTTCTTCAAATCGTCGGTCCATCGAGCCGCAGGGCGTCCCACGCTACGCCAACTCAATTGACAGTCTATTTATTGATTTCAAAGAAACTAAAAATAAAATTTTAGAGTTAATTGGAAATGAATCAGTTTTGAAGGGCTTTCTGTCTTGGAATTATTGGTTTATGGTTGTCCGTATGGTGTCGGACGTAAAGAATAGCACCATCCCATATCTTCCTGTGGGTGTCGTAAGAGGCGACTAAGGGACGTACCAGAAAATGGGCAGCAGCGTTCTCTGTGCCTTTGTAACAACTATACTGCGATCGCCAACCCGCCTGCCAAGCGTGGCTATTATGGCAAAACACTCCATTTCTTGGGGGAGGCCTATGTCCAGCAGTGGACGTCTTTCGGCTGAAACGATTATGATGATGATAGTGTAATTTACCTAATTTCTAGTGGCGCTCAGATTGAACAAGTAAGTTGTTGGGTTTTCGTATTCTTAAATTGATACTGCTTTAGAGGTATTGGTAACACGGTAGAAAGTTCCCCATCTGCCATTAATATGGGCTATCCGACGCGCGACGGTTGTCGTCGGGATTTGTGTAAATGTCAATGTCGCGGAGAACTAATATCGCATCAGCAGTGCGATTCTGTAAGAATTTACCCACGAATTCGAATCCTATCTCATTTCCGATTTCACTTACCTGAAGTGAAAAGTATTTGGTATTCGCTAAAATAGTAACGTAATAATAGTTCGCTTCACCTAAGTTGGTATTCAGTGGCGCTAGCGTAGTAGTTATCGGTTTTCACCGCGGAATCAGACGTGAGAACTGGAGTGAGTTCTTACAGAATAACATAGCAGTCGTAGTTCGAGTATGGTGCGATAGATGTCGCCACACTGTTATAATTTGCTTTTCATGGCTAGATATAGTCCTTTACCACACTAATTGGTGATAGTGAAATAATTGCTAACACATATCTCGTTATTTTGTTCCTAGATGCTGTTTAGTAGTGTTAAATGTTTGCGATTTTCATTCAAATTTCTTAATGTTATGCAGGTTCTGAGACGAACTTCAGGAAGGCGACTACGAAGCAGACGAACGACTACAGCATTCCTTACGACTACAACAGCGTCATGCACTACTCTGAGTACGCGTTCTCTAAGAACCAACAGAAGACCATCGAATCTAAGGTACAGTTTTAATATTTGTAAATATGACAACATTCTTGTCACCATAAAACTTCGTTTTGGAAGGGCAACTAGATTTAATTTTTTTTTTTGCATGAGACGTTCAAAAGTGCCTTCCAATGGCCGCCAGGCTAGTCCCAAATAGCCTTGGACAGACTGAAGTGGAAGGAGACTGGAGAGGCCTTTGCCCTGCAGTGTAAAAATTCAGGTTGAAAAAAAAAAAACAAAAGAAGGTCTAATTGTGTTACATAATTTGACTTTGATTTTCACTTTGGTACTAGGTATTAGTAGTATTAAAATACGGCACGCTATGTTCAATAGAATATTACTAACTTTAGGCTGGCCGTCAAAATATAGGTAGATTTATTCCCATTGACGTCCTTCGTAATTAGTTCTACAAGATGAGCTTTTTACTGAAGATCTCAAAACATTGTCGAAAAACACTCGGTTGCATACCTAAAGCATTCCTTAAATGCCGCTTTTAATGTAATTGTTTCAGGTTGGAGGTGTGAAACTAGGACAACGAGAAGGTCTGAGTCGTGGTGATGTCAAGAAAGTCAACAACATGTACAACTGCAAGAAAGAGTGAGTTCTTACTTATTTTTTATGTAAAGAAGACTTGATTCTGTGCCCTTTTTCATAGCTTCCAAGAAAAAAAGTCTTGTGTCACATGATGTCATGATCTCATGCTCGAGTTTGTAGATTCCCAATGTGAGATTTTCTATTATTACACTTCCTTAATTTATCAGAATTAATATAATATACAAATGCATAAAAATAAAAATAATAATATTATGTAGACCTTATAAATATAAAAAGAAGATATTGGGTACATTTTGTATTGTCCAAATGTTGCGAATGTAACTTACACAAATACGCCATGTGAAGTGCCAGCATAATGATTTTTAAAAGTAATAGAATCTCTACCATTTTTGGAACGAAGTTCCTTATCGCGCGTTGTGAAAGGGGGCTAGACGGAAAAAATTCTTACGAAAAGTTGTCACGACACTTTTGTATATTTGATTTAAGAGCCATCTATTAACGTTATTGGCGCAACTGTGCTCTTCGATATCGAATTACGAACGGCCAATAGATGGCGCAGAAATAATTTATTGGTCTTTCTATCTAAATAACTACGCATTGTACTAACATGTTAGAAAATATTAATCTTTAAAATTACTTACTTACAATGTAAGCAGCCATAATAACTTTTCATTCCTCGCTTTTTTTTGCCCTGGCTTAAAGCGACTTAAATTCACTTTAACGCATCACATTAATTAGTGAAGGAATTGTAATAAAATTTTATTACAATTCCTTCACTAATTAATCGAAAGGAACTTCGTTCCATCCGGGTGTCCCTTGACACCTCTCAAGTTTTTTCTTTTTTTTTCTAAGTCCCATATTATACGATATCCTCGTATAATATGGGACTTAAACATAACGGGCGAAACTTTGGCGTACTACATATAGGGTGCCCTTCGATGTAATTAGTTCATCAAAATTAAAACTTAGATCTTAACTTTCAGGGAGCCACAATCCGGCTGGCTGGGAGGAGTCTTTCAGAACTTATTTGGATCTAAGTCACGTTAATATATTATTGTTTGTTTTCACCTGTCTGTATTTAAATCACAAAGATCTGATAGATGTAAGTTTTCTAGTCTTTACGTTATTAAATAAACCGTAATTATTGTCTATATATATGTGTCTTTTAATAATTTATTAACCTCAGCGCAGTGGTTAAGGCGCCTGCACTTCCACGGTTTTAGGTAGCGGGTTGCATATCGTTCAAATACCAATGTGACGTTTTCAGTTTATGTGTACCTACCGGATGGGTTGCTTCAACTAACCATTACTGACCGGTAATAGTCAAAAATGGCGCTAACTATCGTCAAATCAAAAAAAAAATGGGTTGTTTCACAAAATCGTACGTCAAAAAGTTACTATTACCATAACCGACCAGTCATCGTAATTTTGTGTTGTCAAACAGCTACTTCAAACATTAAAATATTATGGAATCTCTTTTTGACTTTTTTTATGTCATGAAACAACCCGTTACATTTAACGTACGTTAAACATCGCACGTCATAGTAATTTTTTAACCGTCCGTATGTAACGTTTACCGACTGTTTGAAACAACCCGCATCGCGGTCTAACGAATAGCGATCCATATTAATTTACTCATTGGTCTTACTAATTACCATCACAAATGTAGAGTAGCCAATACTAAGTATTGTTACTCATGAGTGCATGAATGAATGATGAATGCCATATGTAAGCCAACTAAAATAGAAATACATTTGTTTAAAAAGCGGAACGCAAGATTTAATGTCTACATGATTTTGTCGATTTATAATGGTGCCAACTGTCAATGATATTCACACGAGTTGTCATTGTCAGCTGGTAATGCAGCGGTTATTAACTTGTTTACTCGAAGTATTTTGGCGGTATAGCGATTTATTCTCAGATAGATAGTTATTCCGGTATTAAAATTAGGTAAATCGAAAAGTTCTCTAACTCTAGAGTAATTAGTGATTTTATTCCCAGGATAAGACTTATATGCAAGTTTGGTTGAAGAAGCATAATATTGCATAAATAATAAAACATACATTAACAAGCTGATCCAGCAATAAATAACTTTATTCAGGCTAGACTAATGTTTACATTTTTGTTACCTACATTATTGGAATATACATCATAAGAGTGCAGTACCAGGTCGGTATAAGTTACAAGGAGGTAACACGGACAGCTCAGGATTTCTCGTATCTCTCTATTTCCATCGACATCAAACATCTCAGGAACTGGTAAGATCTGTCACAACGGCAAGTTTCCTCTGAAAATCAAATATCAATAATGAGGGAAAATAGGGTGCTAATAGGTATTTTAATACTAGGGTATGATAAACTTACGTCTGTCAGTAGCGCATAAGGCAGTCATCTCTCCAATATCATCCATTGTCTTCCCATTTCTTTCCCCTGCAAATATGATCGCTGCCCGCGCCGGATTGAACTGACCGTTTTCCGATACAATACCGACGTTCTCGAAGACGCAACGGATGAAACACTAAGAATATTTTTTTGGTTAAAACATTAATATTAAAGAGAAGGACAGAAAGCTAATTCTCTCGAACGAAATAAGCACGAATCATTGAAATTGATCGGCAAACGACAGGATGTGAGATTTTATAGTGTTTTTTTAAATATTTGTCTAAAATAAATGAGTTCGTCTAAGGAACTGAAAAAACATCAGTATATTGAGCATAACCTTTATTTTCATAAAATAAATAAATCAGTTATGTTTTTATTCAAATACTGGTGAAATAAAATTGTGGAAGTGAACCGATTTTGTATTTATTAATACTGTTTTTTTAATATCTAATAGTAATATTTTCGTAATTTTGACTCTGTACTGTACTTTTAGACTGTATATATCCTGTTGGAAAAATGCTGTAATGGTCTTATTCGTCCTGAAAGTTAACTCTGACGTCTATTTTCGTAAAAGTGTAAAACGCTATGATGGGATTGTCTTTGCTTTAAAAAACCATAATTAAAAATTATACTTTTACTCTATAGTTCCCTAAATCAAGACTTAATCTTTCTAAAACTGTAATTTTCTTTGAATAATATCATTGCTCTGGGAAAAACGCGAAAACATGAAGTTTTCGTCACGAATTGAATACACGCTCTTAAGTAGTATTATTTTAATATTGCTTTCTCTTGCCCACTTTTGGGTTTTCATCGTTTGAATGAATGAACGCCGAATCTAACAGTCCCCAAAATCTGCCATCTTTTGTAAGAGGGCCTTTGATCTAGACCAACTAAATCAACTACCTTTTCTCGTTCAGATTTGAAGCCTCTAGATTCTAGGGCTTTTTAATAAGTTGACTTACCTTAGGCGTTTTATCAGTTTCATCTATAAAGCTGCCGCTTTCATTCAGTGATTGTATATAAGCTGCAATAAAATCATACATTATCAATAGCGTTTAATCTACTTCAACATTTTCTAAATGGCATCGCAATAAAAGAGAAAAGGAGACACTAATAATGATTGTATGAAAGGTGATATGACTGGCAAGGCGCTGAATCGTTTGGTACAGAAGTATGGAAGAAGAAAATGTTTTAGACTGACCGCAAATAATGATGATCAATAATTGTACTTTCGTGAAAATTGTGGACCTAAAACACACTTTTGACCGCAATGTAGCGTGCCGTTGCGTACAGGCCGCACTTCAATAAAAGCTTCATCATGATAACAACGCACTGACCTCCCCGACCCATGCTCGTGCCAGCCCGCGCCGCTGAGCCTGTAGCTTTAAATTCGTCCCTAAATAATGGAAATCCGATCCAGCCTGTCCCTTTGCTGTCCTCTCCCAGCGACGCCCTAAGCCGAGGCTCGTACCCCACAGGGGGTGCCCTTAGCGTGTAGTCGCTTAGTTTGTAAGCTCTTTTGCCCTGGCTGGAGGCCCTAAAAATAATATTTTTTAAGGCACTGGCACAAGGCTGTCGCATATAGCTATCAATATAATGGAAAAGAAATGCTTGTGATTGGCAACGACATGCTACGGATCGAAATAGAACTGACACGGTATAGCTAGCCGGAATACGGCGTGCCGTAAATACTGGGGTTTACCGCAACGGCCCACCGTAAGTTTGTTTTAGGTCTTACACGTCTAAACATTTTGAACTATAAGCTCACCCATTTCAATCCTGAAACTCTCATTACAGGCGCTCATGACAGCTAAGACATCAACATCTATGTTATCGATGCTGCTATCCTGGTCAGCCATTGTGGTCGTCAACGTGGTTTCCTTCGTCATTGCATCTTTCATTTGAGTAGTCGCCGATTTCGTTAGTGCTAATATGATTACGGTCAGACCCATTGCTAATAGTACTTTCGCCATTTTGATTGTGTGTCTTGAACCCAGTGGCACTGAATGATATGGTCAAATGGTAATTTCGCTTTTTATGTGTAGTAAGTAATTGATTTATGCAGAGGTAGAGAACATTTGAACATTATTTTTATAATACGCAATGTTTTCACTGATTTCGTTTACTATCTCTTTAACAACCTCGAGAGCATGTACCCAAAAGAAGGCATACTATGCGATCTCCATCAATAGGGTATTTTACTCTATATGAGAAAAAATCTATAAATATGTTATTGGGACAGTTTAGGCATAAAGCAGTCGGAAAATGTAAGTTTTAGTTCATAAAATAACAAAACAAATTTTTAAATTCAATTCAAGGTTTTCAGTATTTTTAATCTGTTATAAAAAAAATAGCGGCCATGTTATTACGCCATACGGCTGTGTAAACAAAAAATTGACAACTGTCAGTCAACCGATTGGCGTAATATAGGCTTTGTACTTTTATTATTTTCGTAACCAACGTATTTTTTTCGTTATTACACCTATTACAAAATATGCTTTTAATTATTTTTAAATTATATACAATTATCATATTTAATATGAGCTCATTTGATACAAAACGAACTGACGTCATTTACGCTGCGCAATATGGCGTCCAGTAAGAGGCGTATTCATCAAACTACTTCTATACACACGTCATACAAAAATCTTTTATACACACGTCTAGGTCAGTCAAATTAGGTCTAAACGTTAGATGGCGTTGTGCATTTATCGGGAATATCAGACTTACTAGAGAATTTCACATGATTTTTATTTTCATTGTCAGTAATTAATAAAGTAGAAAGTAAAGGAGAAAAATAATGTCGATTTAAAATGAAAAGAAATTGTTAATAAGTACTTAGCAAAGATTATTCATTCCTTCACGAGATTCATGTTTACCTAGTCGCACATTAGACATTGGTTATGGATTTTCTTATTATCTATTTTACATACCTACACAAGTACCTTTTTATTATGTACATGGCCAGTAATGTTTTTTGGTGGGTAGGTTTTCTAAAATTACCAACCGTTTATTCGTTTGAAATAGAATTGTTTTAAAATGTTGACGAAATCTGCGTCAATGATTGCCTACGACCGATTACAGATAAATAAGCTAGTCTATTTTTGGATAATTTTTCACTAACTACCATAAATCGGTGTATTTATTTTTTTAAATAAAATTAGACTACTTAGTTCATGAATTTATCTTATTTATGTAGGATGATTACCTACCTACGACCGATTGCAGATAAACCAGCATAATTATTTATTTTTGGATATTTTTTCACTAACTATCATAAACCGGTGTTATTTTATTTTTAAATTTATGATAGCTGGTGCAAAATATACAAAAGTAGATTATTATGCTTGTTTATCTGCAATCGGCCGTAGGTTGCTAATCATCCTACATAAATACAGTGGTGGTGGTCGTATCTTATCCATACGTCCTCTCCCTGCACAATTTGGTTCGTGGGAAAAACTGCCACGAGCAAAATTGTTTAAAAAAAGGTACCTACCGGGTATGTGCATATATTTCAATAAATATAATTATTGTAATGTTATGATGCTATATGCTATGAAAACTGTAAAAGAAGGCGAAGATTGTATGCATGATGATGTTATCATCAAGTCGTTTGGTAACCACTTTATCATCATCATCACCATATCAGCCTATCGCCGTGCACTGCTGAACGTAGGCCTCCCGCTTCACGCTGGTTCAAACTCAAACTCAAACTCAAAATCATATATTTCAAATAAACCATTTACAGGTACTTTTGAATTGTCAGAGTCAGTCAGTCAGAAAGTTGAAGCTAGTTGCTCGTTCCAAACAGTAGGTTTCTATGGAGAAGAACGATCAAGAAACTCCATGAACACTCTTTTAAAATCAATAATATGTTACAAATTCCGGTTACATAATTCATATTGAATCTAGGGGTGTACCCCTACAAACGTCAAAGAGATCTAGATGAAAACATAATCATATTAAGCAATTCGACAAATTGCCGTCTTTGGTCGTAAGTTTAATAACTATGTGGCAGTACCCATTCTCGATACTAGAGTCTTCCCCGACATTAGCATATAATTATACAAAATTTCGTCAGCAACCGTCGGGTAGTAACCCACCAGATACAACATCCGTTTTCCTTTTCGGAGGATCCTCCCTTTTCAATGTTTCAAATTCAAATAAGGAACTTTCCACTCCGTTCCTCATGCCTATAACTACATAAAAACTAAGATGACAAAAGATTTCATGGTCTCTTGGGAAAATTCCCAGATGACGGCGATGTGGAGATTTTTTTGATGCTAATCAAATCAAATTAATTTATTTGCGTAAATAAGGCACATAATGTTCTTATAAAATAGTATGTTGATCTCTTATTCTGCCCTTAATTTCAGCGTGCAAATTTTACATAATTATTATCTTCTCTAATATATAAAATTCTCGTGTCACAGTTTTCGTTCCCGTACTCCTCCGAAACGGCTTGACCGATTCTGATGAAATTTTGTGTGCATATTGGGTAGGTCTGAGAATCGGCCAACATCTATTTTTTATCCCCCTTTTTCCCCCCCTTTTCATCCCCCATCCAAATGTTCGGTAGATCGGGACAGGACAACGTCTGTCGGGTCAGCTAGTTATTTATAAAAAAAATTATTGGTTTGAATTGGGCATGCATTAAATAAATAAAGTATCAAATTTTATTTAATTCATTTTAAATTGATAACAATTCATTATTATACTACAGTTCACGACTTACAACTTATAATCTAAGAACTCAAGTACACTAAGCATGTATCAATTAACATTTTTGTAAGAATACGCTTGAATTTAAAAAATGGGAGTGACGTTATGTTACTTGCTTTATTGTATTAGTTTTTAGTTAATTAGACACGCGAATATTAATGACAGTATTTATTGAAGTTATACTTCTTTAGGCGCGTTATGAAAAAATGATGAGAGTGAAATTTTACGATTCGCGCATGCGCGCGCACAGCGTCACACGAAATTCTCACGGGAGTAATTGTAAACAACGCAGCGCGCGCGCTTACGCTTCGGCAGTAAGTAGTTCAGCATGTACGGCAGAGATGGCGTTGTTTACAATTCAAATTGTGCTTATATACTTTTTTAATAATGCCAAAGAAGTATAACTTCTCACGCTCGTACATAAGTACACGCACCCATTTTTTTTTTATTTATTTATACTTATACTTAATGCCTTAGGCATTCTCTACCAGTCATTATTCGTCGTGTTCTCGTCGCCATCGGTGTTCCGGCTGTTTTAGAACCCAAAGACTTTGGCGACGATGACAAGAGACCGGACATCATGTCTCTGTTTCCTTGGAAGTTAGGTAGGCCTTTAGTGTGGGACGCTACGTGCGTCGATACTCTTGCGCCATCCCATCTTCCTTGTTCAGCGTGCTGCTTGCTGCTAACCTCAAACAGCGAAAAAATAGTCACCTTGGTGATAACTTTATTATCGAGCTGTTTGGGGCTGAAACTTTCGGGTCGTGGGGTCTGAGACCTCATCTCCTTTTTAAGGACATGTCCAAAAGGTTAGTTGCTTCCCGTGATCCAAGAGCTGGTTTTTACCTAGGTCAGATGATAAGCATGGCCTGCATGTGAAGGAATTTCTTGATGCCCTTATTAGTTTAATAGTAACAGGTTTGTTTTTTTATTATTCGTGTACATTTTATACATACATAAATAAAGTAATAAAACAATTCAAATAAAAAAAATACGACATAAAAAATAGTGTTTAAATCGTCGTCATGTATAGTCTGGATAATTTTGTGTAAATCACAGTAATCCAAAGGCAGTAATTGCCACAAATTGTGCAAGGTCACTTCATAATGTGCCATCAATATAAGCGGAGCAATTTGTAATCATTGCCTTTGAATATTTGTTTATTGAACGTGAGAACTTACTTCCTGTGGTTTTTGTCATTTGCATGTTTGAAGCAATTGTCCAATTGAGTTTCTGCTTCTAAATTTTTAGTATTTGCGTTTGGCTGAAAATGTAACGTTGTGTTTAGTTTGGGATTATTTATGTTCAAAAGAGGAAGGAGGTAAAACATTCTGGTATTTCTCTTATTAGTATGTCATCTGCCTTTTTTTTTGTTGCGTGGTGAAAATCCTCACAGACTTCCTCCTTCGTGGGGGTAATGGAGGGGTATCTGGACTCTTACCGGCTAAAACCACCGCGGTGTTCCACCTCTGCCTATGACCGGGGGTGCGGGATTCGCATAAGCTTTCACCGCTCCCAGTACCTATGTCATCTGCCTTGCCTTTGCCTAACTTTGTTGGGGTAAGGCCCTTGGTAAGACTGGTTGCCAGACTTTTTGGCTTCTGACTACACATTACGACTGTCAAAGATTTACAAATGACAGCTAGGGCCAATTGCTTTACGTGGTTTCCGAGGCACGGCGAGGCTTCGGTATGAAATGGATGGGTGGATGGATGGGTCCGTACGGCGTTTAGTTAGCCACGAGCTCCCTCCGTCATCATCATTTTAAGTAAGTATTGTTTACAACGAGCTTCTGCCCGCGGCTAAAAAGAACGATTATCCCAAGGGAACATATTACCGGGATAAAAAGTATCCTATATTTGAATTCAGGAAATGGTCTATCTATGAGCCAATTTTCATGCAAATCGGTTCAACGGTTTGCGCGTGATTGAGTAACAAATATTCAAACATCTTCACAAACTTTCGCATTTATAATATTAGTAGGATTAGTAGGATGTATGTACTGGCAGCAAGTTTATTGAATTGCTCAAAAAACGCATAATTAAGAATGAAGCGAATTAAAGGGGGGGTAGGTTGACCACGCTTACCGCATACCGCCTTCAAAATCTAAAAAGTGATAAATAACTTTAGCACATAGCACACAAGACTTTAGTTCCGGAAGTCGGTGGCTTTGTTCTGTTTGATGTTTTGTATTGCAACCGACTTCCGAAACTAAAGTCATGCGTGTTATGTGCTAAAGTTATTTATCACTTTTTAGATTTTGAAGGCGGTTGTCTTTTTTGTAAAAATGCTTTTTATTTTTCGCTTTTTAGTACTTCCTTATCATACAAATCACAGTCAAAACAGAGATTGAAAGTACAAGGTTGGAGAACATTACAACATCATCCATGTATATTTTTTCGCTTTCTGTCGATTTTTTCAAAAAGTGCTGAATCAATTTCGATAAAATTTATATGGTGGTCCCATATAAATTTTATTGAGGCATACCCTTAAGGCATACCCTATCCATAAAAAAAAGTGGGATGAGAGGAGTGGAATTCCCTGCCTGAGTCTGTGTTTCCTGATAGCAACCGGGAGTCTTTAAGTCAAGAGTGAATAGGTTACTTCTAGGCAAGCGTGCTCCATCTTAGACCGCATCATCGCTTCCCATCAGGTGAGATAGTGGTCAAACGTATAAATCAAATGATAAAAAAAAAAAATACAATTTTCAAAATCGCTTTTCATTTGCCGGAGAAATCGCGTAACAAATTTACAAAAAAAACATCATTCAGACGTAAAATTGAGGACCTCCTTCTTTTTAAAGTCGGTTGAAAAGCAGCAATACTTCCAGAGATTTCCTCTTAGAAACTAAAAACAAACAAACTCTAATTCTGTAAAATATGCCTGAGTATAGACAAAGAGGTCCAATTCGACGACACGGTTGGCGCAGTGGCTGAGCGATCGACTGCTGCGCAGCGTGTTGCGGGTTCGATTCCCGCCCAGGGTAAACATTTGTGTGATTAGCACTTGTGTTTGCCTTGTGTCTGGGTGTTGTTTATCTATATATGTATGTAATTACAAAAAAAAATGTATTTGTGTATGTATATCAGCTGTCTGACACCCATAGTACAGGGTCTCCCTAGTTTGGGGTCAGATGGCCGTGTGTGAAAATGTCCCCACATATTATTATTATTATTATTAATTGCACGTTACACTAAAAACTATAATCCTTTACCAACTAATTGTTCAGGAGAACACGGTCCAGCGAATCTCAGAACCCTAAAACCAACAGTTGTTAATTTGGCAGGCTGCAACATACACGTGTCAAGCCAAGAACCACTAAATCTCTGATGTGTAAACAATTTTAGTTGAACAAATAATGTAATATTAATTTATAGCACTCGTACTGACCGATATGTGGTTTCACACGTGGTTATGAATGATGCCAATGCCCTGGGAATGATAACCTAGATTATCAGACACATGAAGAATACGATAGGCACTTCAGTGCCTAAGGTTCGCAGTAAACTTCAGTTACTGCGAACCTTTAGCAGGATTTACACGATTATAATAATAAGAAATTACTTATACCATACAGAGAAGAATCGTCGATTTCAGACTTATATAAATTACTAGCATTTTGCCCGCGACTTCGTCCGCGTGCGTTTACAAACTTGCAAACTGACAAACCAATTTTATCTCTTATTTTCTGGTCTCCTGGTCCATAGGGTCACCCATGTAGAAGACCAGATTGCCCGCGACTTCGTCCGCGTGAATTTTCTCAAGGATCTCTAAATTTTTGTAAATGTAATATAGCTTATAGCCTTCAGGGATAACATAGCTTCCTATTGGTGAAAGAATTTTTGAAATCGGATGAGTAGTTTCGTAGATTACCCCCTACATACAAACTTACAAACTTTTACCTCTTCATTATTTCCTTGGATGTGATGATACTCTTGCGCCATCCCATCTTCCTAGCTCAGCGTGCTGTGCTGGTGCTGCTGCTGCGGCTGCAGAAAACCTCAAACGGCGAAAGTATAGTCACCTTGGTGATAACTTTATTTTCGATTCGAGCCGTTTGGGGTTGAAACCCGCGGGTCGTGGGGTCCGAGTGCTCATCTCCTTTTTAAGGAAATTTCCAAAAGGTTAGTTGACACTTCTCGTGATCCAAGAGCTGGTTTTTACTTTGGACAGAGGTTAAGCATTGCCATCCAACGGGACAATGCAGTCAGTCTCTTGGGCACATTCCCAGATGACGGCGATGTGGAGGAATTTTTTGATGCCTTATTATATTAGTTTATTTTTGGTTTAATAGTTATAGGTTTTTTTTTTTTATTGTACGTGTAAATATTGTATAAAAATATGACGTTATTAGAATATTAAAATAATACCCTAATATTAGTATAGATAAGTCCAGGTTCGTGAGGCTGCAGCGTGGTCTAGGTTCTCTCACGATGTTTTCCTTCTCCGATATCAGTGATGTCCAAGAAGAACTTAGAAAGTACAACTTTTGCACGGTTGGCGCAGTGGTTGAGCGATTGACTGCTGCGCTGAGTGTCGCGGGTTCGATCCAGCACGGAACCAATATTTGTATGGTCTACAGATAGTTTTTCCGGGTCTGGATGTTTGTGTATGTGAGTTTATATGTTTGTAAACGCACCCACCACCCAGAAGAGATTCCTAGTGTGGGGCAACGTTTAAAAATAAACTGACACTGTTAAAGTCACACTGGTACTTGCTCGTGCCCGCTTGCGAACCTACAACCTTGTGCATGAGAGGCGAGTGCCATACCCACTGGGCCATCACGACACGATTATAATCACGAAAACAGAAATCTGAGAATTCATGCGTTCTGATTATATCAAGTTAATAAATGTAAGTACCTATGTATATTTATGCGGTAACATTTTATGTTTTTTTAATTTTTCAATGTAATAGTTATTGGTTTTCTTATTTATTGTGTGTATAAATATTACGAATACATATATATTATTATGGCAGCTGAATTTTTTTCTCGATTTCATGATAAAAAAAAAGATTATTGACAATGGAAAACGTGTGTTCTTTTCCATTGTCAATAATCTTCTTACACACAAATCCCAACAACCCTGTGATTTGTATCTAATAGTACAAAACATAAAGAGAGAGAGTGTACAGTTGGTTCTATAATAAAAGTTGTTGATAATGGTGAGTACAATGACCCCTTTTGAGGTTTCTGATAAAGAAAAAATAAGCTAATTAACTTCTTCCATAAAGATATTAGGAAGCTAAAACCGGTTAGTTTATGTATATTTCCTGTGGCCCAAAGCAGCTTCTGGGTCACAGGTTTTTCTTTGGCAAATAGTTAAAATATTGCGATGGAAAGTGACAATGATGATGATGAAGTGGTGACACGTATTTTGGACACTACCAACTAAAAGCAAACAAAACAATGCCGTTATTTATTTATTTATACTTCATGCACAAACGTACAAAGGCGGACTTAATCCCTTAGTCAACCAAGGGTGGTGAAGAGATAACAAGGCAGGTGCATTACAAAAAGTAATATTTAAAAAGTGAAAAAAGATATATTTATATAGGTTAGGTTAGGTTTTTTACTTAGAAAAACCATCAAAGTAAACGTTATCGTAACAAGCGATGTATGCTTATTAATAATATACTACTTTACTGCGTCCGTGTGGTGTCGGACGTAAAGAACAGCACCATCTCATATCTTCCCGTGGGTGTCGTAAGAGGCGACTAAGGGACTTACCAGAGAATGGGCAGCAGCGTTCTCTGTGCCTTAGTAACAACCATACTTCGATCGCCAATCTGCCTGCTAAGCGTGGCGATTATGGCAAAACCCCCTCTTGGGGAGGCCTATGTCCAGCAGTGGACGTCTTTCGGCTGAAATGATGACTACTTTAATAAATAGTAAGTAACAGGATTTCGGACGCTAAAAATGTTTGATTTTTATTACTGTTAAAGGAATACGTAATGGCTTTCTGCTTAACATAAGCGAATGAATAAAATATTAGGTCCTTACATATGAAATTGCCGATACTTAATACTGGCAACTTTGAAATCAAATATTTTGTGTTTGATTAGGAATTCCAAATTCAAAATTATTTCAAAATAAAGACTAAAAAATATTGTTTTAAAATTCGTGTTTCATTTGTTTTCACGTCATTTGTTTGGGCTTGAAAATTGCTATAGCAACAACAATGGAGAAATTAAAAATTCGCGATATTTACGAATATGAGTTCCACCGTGGCACCAGTGCAGCAGAAACGGCTCGAAGGATTAACGACGTGTACGGGCCAACCACCGCTAACGAACGAACGGTGCGTTTCTGGTTTCAACGTTTCTGTTCTGGAAATTTTGATTTACAAAATGAGCCTCGTGGACGACCGGATACTCAAATGAATAATGAAGAATTAAAGGCGATAGTTGAAGCGGATCCATCTCTAACCACTTCTGAATTAGCAGCAGCCTTTGGAGTAAGTGACAAAACAATCATTATCCATTTGCGTCAAATTGGAAAAGTAAAAAAGCTCGAAAAGTGGGTACCGTACGAATTGACTGAAGCACACCAACAAACACGCGTCGGTTGCTACGCTTCCTTGCTCAATCGTCACAATAATGAGGGAATTTTAAATCGTATTGTCACTTGTGATGAGAAGTGGATCGTGTACGATAATCGCAAGCGATCATCACAATGGCTTAACCCTGGAGAACCGGCAAAAACTTGCTCCAAGCGAAAACTGACCAAAAAGAAGATTCAAGTTAGTGTTTGGTGGTCCTGTGCTGGTGTCATCCACTACAGCTTCTTGAGATCAGGCCAAACGATTACTGCAGACATGTATTGTCAACAGTTGTAAACAATGATGGAAAAGCTCACCATTAAACAACCGAGACTGGTCAATTGCTCTAGCCCATTGCTCCTTTAGGATAACGCTTGACCACATACTGCACATCAGACGGTCCCCAAGTTAGAGGAGCTGCGACTGGAAACTCTGCGTCACCCACCATACTCTCCAGATCTTGCCCCAAACGATTACCATTTACTCCGAAATTTGGACAACTTTTTACAAGGAAAAAAATTCAATTATGATGAGGCAGTTAAAACAGCCTTCGAGCAGTTCATCGATTCTCGCTCCCAGGATTTTTTTACCAAAGGGATCAATGAGCTCCCGATAAAATGGCGGAAGTGTATCGATAACAATGGTGCATACTTCGATTGACTAAAAATATATAATTTCTTTAAAAAAAAGTAGTTTTAATTTTTTGATACCGATCGGCAATTTCATATGTAAAGACCTAATAATACATAATTTATCTCATCCATATTTGCATGTTAAATAAACAACTTTAACCTGTTCACAAGAAGATTAGACATTTACACTCCCTTTCCCTTTTTTACAGTCTCTTCAACCGATTTTGACTTATATTGCGTTGGTAGCATGACAAATGGCAACTGCAGTAAACAGTTGTTATTGTAACCACTTTTTTGCCTCTAATGTCATCCTTAAGCCTACGGAATAGAAGTCAAAATCGGTTGAAGAGACTGTAAAAAAGGTTTGTGTAAATATCTAATCTTATTGTGAACAGGGTATAGGTAAGTATAACTTATCTGTTTAACGAAACAAGAATTCGAAATATTTCTAAGAACTATTTTTATTTCGTTGTTGTTAAAATACTCAATGAGTTAATTGATTTCGAATAAGTTATGGATCTGTGTCAGAACAATATGATTACTTACAATGTTTATGATCGATTGTTGCACCAATCGATCATGTTAATTCTACTGTGATAATTTTCTATCGCTGAATTTAGGTGCAGTGAGATGAGTCTTCCCGTTGACAACTCACCTCAAGCTCACTTGTCCTAAATTCACTGAGGGAAAATTTTACATACCTAACATCACTGCTTATGCTAGAGACTGACTTTAGCTCAAGGTCTTTTCATCAAGATTCAGATGATTTTTTTACAAAATCTCCCGGGCATTTTTTGTACTTTTGTACCTCTACTGCATCGTCTTCTTAACATAGACATTGTGCTGATCTTACCAATTTATTTCTAAAATGTTGCGATGAATAACCGATTGGAGATAGATCACTATATTATTTTGATGGTAAGTATCCCAGCAGTGGCACTCAAACCGATGCGACAGCCCACCCTCTTCATGTTACCCTAGTCGTCATGATGCCTATGAAAGTACAGAGGCCAGCACCTCAAGCAACTCCAATCTGTCAAATTTCTTTGATAGTTTAACAACTTTACTGCAAAATTATAAGGTTCATGTTTAATTTGATGGGAAAATTTGGTATAGTTTGAGGTGTTGTTGGCGTCTGTAGATCCAATTTAGGATGTAAGGAGATCGACATGCATTCTGTTATCATGAATTTAGAACATGTCACCATGGATTCTAGACCATCCAGTGTGCAGCATTGAAATTTTTTGATGCTTCTTAAATTTTGTTTTTTACATAACGTTTTTTAGTAATCTGCGAATTATTTTAACCTTGGGGTGCCTAGAATAATGTACTGATAATGCGTGCCGACTTTCCTTTCATCATGTATTGTTACTTTGACTGTGTACTGATTGTGTAGTCTTATAATCTTTTGTTTTTTCGTACTCGGTCAAAATGAATACCATAATTTGGTGAATGGCCTTTCATAATCCTACCGAAATATATGATGAAACATTAAAACGCTTTTGTTCGCACCTACCTACTGCTAATTAAGTAATTATGAGTTGTGTACTTCATTATCGGCTATACCTAAAACTGGGTTAACCCCAGTCTGCCGCGGTCAATTGTTTGTATATTTTTTCATCGATTTGTTACCATACTTAGCTTCCCGCATGTACCACGATCGCAAACGATATTGAATTTCTTTAATTTACAAGATTTTTTTTACAGTAATTTTTCATTTACGTCATCAATTGTAAGTATCATGAAAATTTTGAAATATTGCTACTTGCCACTTAATTTGAAATGAAGACGTAATTTGACAGTAATGAGAATCATTATCTGTCTAGCCATTTCCCAACAATTTTGGGGTCGGCTTCCAGTCTAATCGGATGCAGCTGAATACCAGTATTTTACATGGAGCGACTGACCCCCACGACCCAGTAACTGGATAACACAATAAACCTTGGTTAGACTAGTTGTCAGACTTCTATAGCTACAAACTGTCAAAAATCTACGAATGACACTTGGGACCAACGGCTTTACCTGCTTACGTAGCTTACCCACCATGATTGTAGATCTGCGCGGCTTTTACTTGGAGATATTTCTGCTAAATAAAGAAGTACCTATAAAGGTAACAGGTGTAGAACATGAGAACCTATCTAAGTTCTCATGTTCATAGTGAAAAAAGAACTGTTTTAAAACTCCTATTTCAAAGAATGATTCGGGATTCGGAAGGTTAAGTACTTAATAAGTAAGGTAGGAATCACAATATGTTTTCGGCAATCTGCGCAATATGTAAGGGTATGGTCCTAAAAAAAGCTTTAAAAATAAAACGACAAGTGTGAATCCATAAATGGTTATTTCACATAGTAAACCAAAAAAGTTTCAAAATGCAGGGACACCTTCCAAAACTTTTCGATATCATGTCAAGTAAAGAAGGGCTGGCTTCATTAGGCTGTTGAATTTCTAAGCAGCCCTTTTATCTTATCTTAACAATTTACCAGCTGTTCGGCTTCCAACAGTTTTTGTGCAGTAATTCTTACGAATGGTTAACAACTAGTCGTATTGAATAATGAAGGCTAAAGGATATCGAACAGTATTTGTTGTGGTTCTGATAAATTTGTATATTCTCGGAGTAGTAAGTGACATGGATGGTGAGTGCAAACAATAAATCGGTCAAAATGTAGATTACCAGGAAATTAACAAAACATTGTTTGCTTTTTTTATTTATCTTTTAAATTCTAATTGAGGTCGCTATTGTAATTTTTATAAGGCCCTGCCATTTAGAAAAGAGAAACTATTATGATTAAACACTGATAAAAGAAATAGAGTAATTTTTTTCCTGAAACATTGGTATAGTCAAATTAATGTAAATATGTTATGTTTTTCCAGAAAATTCACAACCCTATTATGAGTACATACAAATATATAAAAGCATACCCGCAATTTTTGAATACCTATTAAATGCCTTGGAAGAACGACCAGAAATATTAGAAAACAACGATGTTAATATGTTCAAGAGAAATATAGATTTAGAAACAGATGAAAGTGACTCTGACAATACAAAGAAAATTGACAAACGAGATACTGAATCTGTCGATACTAAATCAGTAGATGACCATGGTAATGACAATTATGAGAACAAAAGCGACACTAGTGATCCTAAAGATGTGACTAAAACCACTGTAGCCTACGAATATGGTAACAGTAATGTTGTCATGAAAGGTTTGGATGAATTGGAAAGAAAAAAAGCGATTTCGAGAAGATTTGCTAACAACGATAATTTTATCAATAACGCTGAAGGAATGAAAAGAGAACTACTAAAGGAAAAAAATAGTAAAAGTCGTAAAAAGAGAAATGTATTGTTGAAATTGGATGATGATACAAATTACATGTTTCAAGATTATGGAGACGTGTTTTTTGGATTTGAACATTTATTTGGTTTAGATGTGAAACCTGAAGACATTGAAGAACGCATACTTATGGCTGAAAAACTTTTGGAAGATCACAATAATAAGAAAAATAAAAAGTAACATGAAGGATTTGCTAGAAGTTTATGTTGTAAAAAATAAGTAACAATTGTAATAATGTTAAAGTATGTAAGTATATTACTTTTAAAGTTCCTTTGGCATTTTTGCATAGTGTGAATTAGTTGTTACAAAGTATGTACATAATTATATTAAATTCAATTTAGAAAAGTATAAATTACATTTGATAATGAGAAGTGTTTTCAAGAAAAGGCGTTTGATCTGCAAAAATGTATATTAAAATTAAAAAAATATAGATACAACTGTTTGTTTAAATTGTACATTGATAAAAATAATAATATTTGGGACTGTCTATGTAAAAGAGTGCAGAAGAATAACATTTTGAAAATCTTCTTTTTCATTAAAAGTGACGGACTGTAAATTTTGTCTACAGCTGCACCACGACCACCAAGTAAGTAGTAATGCTTCCTAAAATCTGAAAAAAATATTTTGTTTATAATTAGCCAAGTGATAACTAAAGGACCTGAGAGGAAGGATCCAAGCTAGACACCTGAGAGAGATTGAAAATTACTTATATAATACCAATATTACTAACTACAACCGTTAGATATAAAAATAACATACACCGTTATTTGCATAGCTTGTTTGAGGTCCAGGGAACTATTCGCTACTAACGATGGCAAATCTAATACTAGTGTGCGCTCACCGCTAAATCGACATATATAATAACACATTTTGTGTAGTGGATATATTATTTGACAGCAGAAATACCTTTACAAGTGACATAATCAACCTACCCTGACTACAGTAAACGTTTACTATAATATTGCAGTTTGTGTTATTGTAAGTAGTTATTTGTGGAAAATGTAGTGGGTAGTATATTTGTTATAAGTATATGTTATGGGTAGTTCTTCGAAATTATATTCTTCGACTGATCCATATGGGCACAATTTAATTTCACTTTCAGCTCAGTAACGCATGTTCTTGAAAATAGGTATACCAAATAACATATATTTGAATGAGGGACTCGTTTATAAAAAGTAGTTTTGAAGATATCGACGTTCGAATATTTTGTGCCCAGATGAATCAGAATTTATTACAGATGAATCAGAAACAGAACTAAAAATGAAAAACGGTATGTAGATAGGCTCAGTATTACGAAACGAATCATATTTTAACAACAACCATAATATGTTTTTTATGAAAACCATAATGAGTGATCATAATTATCACGGAAAAAAATTGGTGAATTCAAAAATAATTATTGTAAAACCTTTTTGTAACTCCATTACATAATTGTGTTTTAAGAGAAAGCGAGAATATTGCTATATATAACAGAAATTTTTACTATTGCTAATATTTGTAATAATGCAATAAAGTCTGTTGGGTAGGTACTAGAAAGTTATATAACATAAACGAGACCAACTTTAATTAAATGGCATTTTGACAATTATCTTCATTATTAACTTTCAAACACTTATTCTAAGTATGGTTAACTAATATTAGTAATATAGGAAATATTTCCTTGGCTCTTTACAAGGAACCGAGCTGCTTTCAATATTTTGCTTCAATATATTCCTTTTGTTGGCAAGATCTTGAATTTTGAAGAAAGATGGAGTAACCAATGACGTGAGACTCTTTTGTCAGTTTATTATATTAAAAACAAAAAATATCAAACACAAATATCCTCATCGTCAGAATCTGAGGGATCATCCACGCTTTTCTGATGAACGGTCGATAGGATATCTCTGATGAATTTTGGAGTTATAATTTTTTCGTCGATTGACGAAGTCTCCATCCAAAAGCTGTCATCATCTGAAAGGGCCAGGTCTTGTAGGGCTGTATCCGAATTAAATAATTATTATTAATTCTTAACTAAGACTGTTATGTATATCAAAAATGTCCTATTTAGAACAAGTTTATACTCCTGTAATTTATAAATTAATCATTATAATGATGAGATGGCGTGGGCAACTACCTATTCAGTAAAACGACAAAGTACTATGACCCGAAAACAGTTTAATATCGACACACAATAACAACTTGTACGATTTTAACTTATTGTAGAATAGGACTTAAATTTATCACTTTACAAAATTGGCGGGAGCGAACGAGATCCGCGGAAGGGACTAAATATGTGTTCGCGTTGAAGCGGGCGCGCGCGACTGGCTCGGCGGGACCGCGCGGGACGCCACCGGCGGCGGCGCGAGAGTTTCGGGCGCATGCGCGGCGTCAGGCCGGGCGGCCGGTAGGTAGCTGGCTAGTACTGCGACCGCGCACCGAAGCGCGTTTTGTTGTGTTAGAGACGCGTGTTATATCATTCAAAAAGTTATAGCTAAGTAAATCTAATAGAACTACTGACTTGTACACGGTCAAAAATTGGACAAGGAGAATTACGCAACAACATCGCTCATTTCGTGCCGAAGATGGGAGAAGCTGATTTTTTTTATGATTTATATGGGGTTTTGACCATACGAATCAGGCACAGATGAATCAGGATTTTGCCTACTATCATGCATAACTCATGATACATACAGACGTCATGATTGACATTTTTCTACATGAATCTATAACCCAAAAGCATCACACGAAACGCAGATTGAAGTTTAAAAACAATAAAATAAATTTTATATAGTAGGCATTGTAATCAGAGTGCCACCTGAACCAAACACAGATGAATCAGATGTTTACCTTCGTAACACCGGTATCTAAGCCAACAGCCGCACGTCCGCCTTTTAGATGGTTCGTTGCAAGACTGGCTTCCCCCCGGCGCGGAAAGCCAGACTCTCATTATTATTACCCGACCAAGTACGGTCAAGCGCAGCTTACGCCACATTAATCAGTATTATACGCCGGACACTTCTTATTTACTCATTTATAAACACACTAAGGTAGTTATAACTAATACATATTTTTTTTTATAAGAGGACAATTCATTTCCTTTCGATATAATTATAATTTATATTGATGTATCAAAGGAAAAATGCAACATCGACCATTTTGTTCCGGAAAATGGCAAACGGACGCGCTATATGAATCAGAAGAACAACCTTCAAATATTTTTATTGTATACCTAGACAGCAATTATTTAAAAAATATAATTTGTACTAGCAACGGATAAAGCTTAACTGTACAAAAAAAAAATTACATACCGTTCTGTTAGATGGTTACAGAAATATACCCATAGAAATCGAAAATTTTGTCCCTGAAGAACTACCCTTAACACACTTTGTACTTAGAATACTACTGTTTGTTTTTCCTATCAAAATAAAGAAAATAAATAATCTAAACCCTAAACAGTAACTGTGGATTTTAGAACGAAACACATTAAAATTCTGTTTTTTGACGCTTCACACCTTAATTTACATTTATTTTTATTTGGTACAGTTTAAGTAATATGTCACAACTATAGTATACGACTGTGGAAGTTGGGTAGGCCTTTGGTGTGGGATGCAACTTGTGTCGACACCCTTGCGGCATCCCACGTTACTAGCACGTCGAGTTGTGCTGGTGCGGCTGCTGCAGGTGCCGAAAACCTCAAACCTTCTTGGAAGATAAATTGGAAGTTGAAGCACTAGGGCCATGGGGCCCGAGTGTTCACCTTGTTTTTAGAGACATTGCTAAGCTGCGGGTCGACCTTTTCTTGGGTCAAATTGCGATTCAACGTGGTAATGCTGCTAGCCTTTTGGGTACTTGTCCCATTGAGAGCGATACGAATGAGTTTTTGATGCCCTGTGAGTCATTCATTGTACATATTTTTTTTTCTACTTCCTAAAGTGTTTGTATACTACTTAAAAATATTTTATACTAATACCTTTCCAAAACTTTGAATTGTTTTACTCTCACCGTAACTATTAGCGCCCTGTTCAAAGGGAACATCTTCAGCGGTGCATAGCTCATCTCGTTTAGCACCAGATGCTGGTAGAACATTTGAAGCTCCAACAACTGCGCGCTGTCCTCTGAGGGCGTGTACCGCATCATTTGACTGACCAGGTGCCGTGTTAACTCCATCTGGAAGTTTGTTATCAAGAATAATTGCTAAACGAATTGTTTTAGTTTTAGTACAGTCATAAATTTTAATTCTTTTTCATGATCGACTTTGTTCATATCTAAGTAGTCCTATCCCTATACAGTTTCTTCTAGTTTGTTTTAAAGTAGTGGCATGAGTTTCTTCAAAATTGGATGGAAAGCACTAGGAACTGACCAATAAGTTATTTCAGTTCTTAAACTATTAAATATTCTGTCCCATATTTTACCTTCGCCGTATTCCAACCAGTTTCGATTAAATTACTTTGCAGACTATTTAATACAGATTCTGATCCATTTTGAACATATCAGAATAATAGTGCTTCTTGAAAGGATCTGAAATTATGCTATTTCGTTTTAACACGTTGAGCGCCATGGGGTACACCGTGTGTCCGACGCTAGTGGAGGTTTTACCTTCAACATTTTTGGCTCGGCAGTTAATGACTGAACTGTGAATGACTGTTAATGACTAAAATAGGGCTTACCTCATCATGTGTCCGATGGCAGGGTTCAATAATAAGCAACAAATTGAGAAAATGTAGCACCACCCAGGTTAACTGCAGCACTGGGCTTGAACGATCAGACCTGGATTTGTTAACTGGAATGAGGTATAGAGAAATTACATACAATATTTTGTTTCTGAAATATCATCATCATCGTCTGCCTAGCCTTTTTCCAAGTATGTAAGAGGCGGCTTCCAGTCCAACCAGATGAAGCTAAATATCAGTGTTTTACATGAAGCGACTACTGGTCTAACCTCCACAACCCAGTTACTAGGTAATACGATACCCTTTGATAAGACTGGAAGACCAGACTGTGTTTTTTAGCTCCTCTATCAATACAGGAAAGTCGACTTTATTTATTGTGCGTTGTTTTGAGCCGTGAGGAGCGAGCATGTTGTATCCCAACATTACCATGCGGTGATCAGTCAACATCACAGACTAGACCTATAGCAGACTGGTAATGTGATTTCAAGAATATGTGGTCGAGGCATGAGTCTTAACGAGTTGGTTTAGAAATTACCCGTTTCAGTCTATGCGCAGATATCAAGCACAAATATTCAGACTTTGAAAGGTCTAATGTCGACAAAAGATTGATGTTAATATCCCCGGTCACAATGATTGTTGGATATTTGCTGATTGAGATGAGTATTTGGTCTAGCGAGGAAATAAAATTATCTGCTCGATGGAGATCGATATGTGGCACTTAAAGATATGTTGTTGGAAAGTACTATTAACAGAGATTCAGCGACTTGAACCGGGGGTTCTGAGACTATCGCGTTCCAGCAATCTTTAACATTGTTACGATACCTCCGCTCTCGATTAGATTGTTCACTGTGCAGTATGAGGTGTAACCCTGAATCTGTCCAATTATTGTACCATGTTATTGTTCTTACAGAATGCTGGTTGCATTCCGTAAGAACAATAACATCGTAAGAGATATTAAGCCGCCTTAACGCTATCAAAATATATAGTTTTTCTTTAGTGCCAGCATTGGCGAGTAAGAAACAGAAGCAGATCCAAGTTTGTTACTCAATGAACTCAGTACCAAATAGATTAGACTATATATTCAACGTACAGATATTAGTGATGACATGGTACGGCGTGATGACCAAATGCAGGAGCAGACACAGCAGTAGCGCCACTAGCACAGCTCCATGACTCTCGTTGACATCGCGCAGTACGTCACATATGGAACAGTACAACAAGGCCAGACGACGGACTGTAGTCGGGATCGACTTTGGAGAAGTGTTTGTTTGACCTGAAAATAGGTAAAAGCAACAGAAAGCACACCAGACTCCTATACTTATCTATTTGTTTCCATATCAACCTATAAAAATGTTAAGTTAATAAAGCTTACAAAAATATTAAAAAATAAAAAACTTTTTTGAAAAAAGAGAAGCGCCTTCAAGAAAAAAACTAAAAAGTGATAAATAACTTTAGCACAGAACACACGACTTTAGTTTCGGAAGTCGGTGGTAATACAAAACTACAAACAGAACAAAGCTTTGTTCTGTTTTTTGTCGTGTGTTCTGTGCTAAAGTTATTAGTTTACTTTTTAGATTTTTTTGTAGGCGGTTCTCTTTTTTCAAAAAAGTTATTATTTTGCACTTTTTAGTGCCTCCTTATCACCCAAATCCATTAAGTAACGGCAACACAGTTATAACAGAGATTGAAAGTCCTCCAAAGATGGAAAGATGGAAGGAACGAAAACGTCTTCTCGGTTTTTGTTGAATTTTTCAAAAAGCGCTAAATACATTTTTGCTTGTTGTATAATAGAACCTTCTTCAGAATGTAAAAAACAATTTTCTAAAAACCGCATCAAAATCGGTTCAGCCAAACGGGAGATAATCGCAGACATACATACATACATACAAACATACGGGTCGAACCGAGAACCTCATTTTTTTTAAGTCGGTTAAAAATGCAAATAATACTCCACCTCTGGGTAAAAAACACCAAAATTTTGTGATTTTTTTAAACGTCTTCTTCGTTGCTTACGTACCTCTATACAGGGCCATAGTGTCGACAACGCTGTTGATCGATTTGTTAGTAATAGTGTACATGTCTATACGAGACTCCCTGTTTATCAATGCATGTTTTACTTCAGGTGCTGTAAAAATACAGTTCACAAATTATTTTTTGAACATTTTAGAAGCAAATTAAAGAAATATTTGCGTAGTAGTACTACTAAAACACACAAATTACATACAATCCATTTATTAGTTAATGTGTATTTTTTACCTACGATACGGATTTTAGTTCTAAGATATTAATTTTAGATAAGATGTTTTTACATCTCGCAGATTATTCACAATTTCCTCAACTTTTACTTTAGAACACATTTCAACTTACAACTATTGATAATTTCCTGAAGGAGGTCCTTCAAGCAGTTGTTAAGCGTTTGTAAGGAGGAGAGCACAGAGGTCGCTGTTACAGAGAAAGTTAGGAGAATGATCTGCTGTACAGCTGACGATATGTTGTAGAAAATGTACATACATGATGACACCACTGAAATACAATAGTTACAGTAATTAATTACCAGGAAAACAGTCAACAAAGAGATAAGTTACCAGAAAATATCCATCGGTTACTTATATCTGACGACCCTAGGCTTATCTTTTCTTTTTCATGATCTACCGTCCCAGCTAAAGTGAGGGTAATTTTGACATAAATTCGTTTTTTTAAGCAATTAGGTCGGGTATTCTCATAAAAACGCGCGATAAAATCCGGAACGAGGAAATTCGCCGATGATGTAAGGTCACCGACTTAGCTCTCAGAGTATGCAAGTTGAAGTGGCAATGAGCAGGCCACATCGCTTGAAGAACCGATAACCGATGGGGAAGAAAGGTTTTCGAGTGGCGAACCAGAAGACGCAGCGTTGGTAGGCCGACCATCAGATGTACCGACGACATCGTCAAGGTCGTGGGTAAGCGGCGGATGCAAGCGGCAGATGATGATGATTGTCATAAAAAGTAAATAATACTGTTAATGATAAGACAATTTTGATTTATTATTTTCTATTCCTCTTATTTTGTAAGAGTCCCTTGTAGAACAAAATGTCGCCATGTCATCCTGGCAAGAACTGATACGGCTACTACAACGATTAGACCTATTCTAAGGAAGAGGTTTAATTGATGTATAAGTTATTTAATTCGCGAATTATTACCTTTGCCTTGATATGTGACGACTTGGTATATAAATATACCATAGTCTAGTAATATAGTGAAGAATGTAAACATCATAGAGCTTATGACAACACACATTTTTTTACACTCATTTGATGGTTCTTCACGGTAGAGACTCAATTTCAGGTTTATCTGAAAGTAACAACAATTTCTTTCATCATTCCATTATTATTTTAAAGATCGGTTTCACCACCTCTTAAAGAGACATTATTGGAAAATGTAACAGAATTTTGTATGAAATGATTTCCGAAATAACTAATTGAACCGGAACTTTATGGAAGGTGGTAAAGGAGGTCCCAAATCTAGTTACAATATAATGAATACCTATATTTAAAAAAATGTCAATGCATCTTCCAAACAGCCTGAGTATGTAAAAATGTATCCAGTAGTTGCAGTTGGCATAGTTAGGCATTGTAATTATACTTAGCTGATTTTCTTCATTCATTTTAAAAAGTTGTTGAGATTGACAGCAGTTCTGCTGATATTCAGTACTGCTGAAACAGCAGCAGCTGCTGAACTGCTGTTCATCCCTCATTTTGATGAGACTTCCAAAAAGAATGAATGCAAAATATATTGGGAGGTACATTTGGCTATATCCGTTTTGGATTCAGTACATAACCACACCAACAATACTTCATATAAACGAAACGATACAATTGCCTACACTACCAAACTAATAGACTGCACAAATACGTGCGTGTGTGTGCGTGTCTACGCGCCACTCGGACTAAAAGCAGTTCCGAGAGCACGATTCACGCGAGAAGAGGTGAGGAACAATGTTTCGGAGGGGGGTGGAGCATGTCGCTACTGTACGGTAGTTCTAATACTTATACTGTGACATAACTTAGAGCGATACCCACCTCCTGAAGTTTCACTAAATAGGCAGTAAGCCACTTCATCCGCATCAGCCCAGTAAAGGCCGCGGTACAGACGACTAACCCCACCGTGCCCACATCGGCAATCCAGACGATGCGGGTCGAGTTGGTGCGGGTTCTATACGAGCGCTCTGGTTCAATGAGGATGTCTAGTGCTATGGTCAAAGTTGATAGGAACCCTGGGGAAGATAGTGGCTGTGAATGTGAACCGCTCAACTGACATCTTTATTCTGACTGATGATGTTTGCTGAAGATGGAGAACTGGACCTATAATGTCTAGCTAATGATTAGACTAAGATAATCGTATAATCATCTAGCATGGCAATTATGGCTGAACCCCCCCCTTGGGGGAGACCTATGCCCAGCAGTGGGCGTCTAAAGGTTGACATGCTGATGATGATGAATAATCGTGTCAAGGGTCGACGCTCTTGACACGATTCATCATCTTTCCCTTCAGCTGGCGGCCCAGCTCAAGTTGATATATGGAGGATAGGAAAAAGTATGAATTTTAAATAGAGCCGCTACCTGCCCCCCTTGGCCCCTTGGTGACACCTTTGAATCGCAAAATTTGGGGAACTACTTGGAGAGATCACAGGTACAGTTATAGTGCAAGACCTTTTCTACCTATCATACTTACATAAAGTAAAAGAGAGTGTCTTTCCATAGAAGTTAGCGGCTTGTGACACGCGGACGCACCAGCCGGCGTGTGTGCGCCTGAAGCTGAGCGGTGCCACCCCGGCGATCTGAGACATTCGGAGCATGAGGCACAGCGTGCCTGATACCACGCACTCAGCCTGAGGGGGCGATTGCATCGTACATCGGTACCTAGACATATAAATACAAATTATCTTAAATCGTGCCAAACAACACAATGACACGAATAGAAAGCCTATTATATTTTTGCGATTTGTTTACTCTAAGCAGTCTACTTTGGAAAAGCAAAAAACAATGCTTAGAACTTTGGCAGAAATATTTAAACAAAAGATCAAAAGAAAAGGAATATGGTACCGAACTATCCAGCCAGAGAAGTCTCGGCTTCCGTGGATTGACTGTAGTCTAAATGGAAAGGTAATTACTATAAAACTATTTAAGACTTCGTTCCGGACATACTCCATCAAATAAATTCTACTACTTCATGAAGAAAGTTTTGTCTCCAAATTGTGATGACCGCGGAGTGGTTGATGATGTGTTTCATATCCTGATGGAGTGTGTCCGAAATGAAAATAAGAAGATCAATGTTTTTGGGCGATGTAAACCTTTTGATATTGATATTTGTAACACAATACTCGCTTCTCCAATATCCAAGAATGCTAAACAGCTGTATGAGTTAGTCTTAAGGTAGATTGTTTGATTGTCGATGTTACAAATTTGGATTTTTTCTGTACTGGGCGATGTGGTCGTTAAGTGACAAAGCCCTTTAATCAAATAATAAATAAAAAGTCCCAAACTACCTACCTTGGACGGACTCTACTCTGAATTTTACAGGACATCACTTACCTAGACCAAATCTATTGTGGTAAGCTTGTCCGTCAAGTCTTTGATGAACGATGCAGGAAAACAGTTGAAGCCATCGTCTGAAAAAAAAACATAACACAAATATTCGACTTCATCAATTTCAACTAATCTTAAGTTTTATCAACAGTCCAAACTATTTGTCTTCCTTTACCAAAGGTCATGGATTCGAAACAGATGGATAAGAAATCAGAATTTTAACTTGGCTAACGACGAATAAATATTAAAAAAAAAAAACTAAATAATGGTATCAAATTTTTTTTTTCTGCATATTTAAGTTTCTTCGTACTTTTAAACCAACTGAGGATCTGGGGTGTGATTTTGTGAGACCACATTCTAAACTTCGAATCTGAATCCGCTGTGAGTTTCTTGATTGGCATTCTAAAAACTCGGTTGATAATTCGAATTTACACTAGCGCCACCCTTGCGATCGTGTCAGTGAGTTGAACTAAATTGAGGCAAGTGGCATTCTGTAAGGTAATTTCTCCGTCACTTCGACGCTCACTTCGCACTCGAACCCGATACAAAGTGTCAAATATATCAAGGTCATTTTGAACCTAATGCGAAGTGAGAGTGAATAGCGATGTGAGATGCGGGTCATTGTTTGAATTTTACAGAATTGACCTACTGTTATCCTCATGGGTAAAAGACCTGATCCTATGTAGACGTCAAACTCAAGCCTGCTTGATATTTTTTCCCAATCTCTGAAGTTGCCAAAGCAGTTTCACGTTACGTACATTTGAAAGTGTTCCGTCATGAAGAACATTGTCACAATTCATTTCATAGTGAAAACAACAGATAGTCTCTGTAGAGACTTCCACTAATGTATCAGTGGTTTAATTAAAAATAATAATAATAATAATACATCTTTATTTAGCCAAAAAAAAATACAGTTTTATACAGAATTTTTTTAGAAGTATACAAACAAGTTCATGCCGTAGATCTAATCTGTACAATAGTTATCACTATACCTCTTAAACTACCTGTATCTTAAGAGGTAGTGCTGGCCGGGGTAAAACAATAAAAGAAAAACAACAAAAACTTAGCAAGAGGACTGTGTCAGTCTACCGTTGGTTTAATTAAAAAGTCTTTAGACTATTCAGAAATCCTGAAAATGTTTTTGAATTAAAGAATATTAATTGTTTATCATGGTGACAGTTCGAGTATTTATTCAATTTTGTTATTTCTTCGGAAATAGTTTGTTAACGTAACATAACTGTTCAAATAAGTTTAATGATCGGAATATTTATCTGTAGTTGCTCTGATTTATTAACTTCACATGGCGAGCACAGTTTGTAGCGTTTCTTGCAAAATCTAAAATAAAGTCCGTAGATATCCGAGTCATAACCAATCAATAGGTACAATAAATTAGTCTAACTTTACCAAGAAAAAATTCTGACGAGAGCATATTGCCGACCTCGTGTTTTCCTATATGCAAGCACTAATTTGTATCTGTAAATGTATAAGAAGCAATGAATTCATACTTGAAACTTATACGTTGTAGAGCCCTATACTCGTGCTTAAGTGTCGTTATTACAATCTCTGCAAATCTAGATAACAGATTGCAACTTATCTTCTAATATAAGATTTTATGTTTACAGTTATTTCTTAGATTTAAACGGCTAACGTTCTTCATTGCATATTTGCATTTTATTTTATACATATATGTATTCATTGTGCATGAGCCGATGCAAAACGAAAAACCTAAATAAATTATATATATATAATTATATATATATAGATACGATAAGGAGGAGGCGGAATGAGCTATCTGAACCGACTTCAGGAGGATCTTTGTTAACAGATTTTATATTTTCTTAGATTTTTCGAGATAAATAAGAGGAATAGAACATAATTCTTTTTTTATTTCAATTAAATTTTATATACAATATTTACACATATAAAAAAGGGAAAAAGCATATTACTATTAAACAAAAGTAAAAACTAAAATAATAAGGCATTAACCTCTGCCCGAAGTAAAAACCAGCCCTTGGATCACGGGAAGTGTCGACCAACCAACCAATTGGACATAGAGAATTTTAAGCATAATATATTACGTAGCACCCTAATATCAAACATAAGTTTGGCCAGGATCAACAATACGCTGATTAATTGTTTTGCTATTTCGAGAAGCAATAGTCGAAAGAATAACAAACCATTTGTTAATTTAAGCCAAATATTGGGCGATCGTGGAATTGAGAGTGATTGCTGTAAGTTTTTCTTGACTTAGAAAAAGTCTGTGGATGATGACGATAATGAATTTCCTTGATAATTCAAATTAAACTACACAATTTTTTTTTGCTTTATTGTAATATATAGTTTGCAGTCACCACTTAGGATATCATAATTCTATTCATAACCGTTCCCCTATCTTCTATTATTCACCCTAAGCTTGGTAGTTTCATAGGTCTCATTACTGCTTGAAATGTACCCATAAACATCTGAGTATCACCATCTCCTGTTAGTATAGGCAGAGGATTCGCACCACCTGCTTGTCTCTTTGCCTTCCCGGAATTGTATTCAGGATCCGAATTATTATAAAGTTCTAAGGAATGACTATTATCGTAATTTAGGAGATTTTCTTCATTTAAAACCTTTGGAGGATACTTGTTAGACTCCCTTTTTTCTAATGATTTGGTGTTATCGTAATTCTCTTTATCTTCTTTGTCCTCTATTTCACCTTTTATTTCATGCTCTGTTTTCTCTGGTGATATTTTTGCCAAATATTTTAATGGTTCAAAATTATTTTTACTGACTGGTATATCTTTAGTTGTATGACTGCCTGGTATATTACGTTTATCTTCAATTGCATCTTGAGTTTTATCGTTCACTTTCTTTGATAAATCATTTTTTGATCTTGTTGTGTATTTAAAAGGAGACAGATTCATGACATTATCGTAATTCTTCAGTTTCATATTGAAGTTTTCTTCATCTTGTATATGCAATATAGTATTTTCCCGTTCCCAATTTAAAATTAGTTTAAGATTGTCAGTTGTCACAATCAGATTTTGAATCAGAATATCTTTAAATACTTGATATTCTTTTGTTTGTTGCTGATTGATTTGAAAGACTTTGATAGGGAAAGTATCTACTTTAAAAAATGATATTGCAAGCAGGAGTAAAAATGGTACACCCATGTTTTCTTCGATATTCTAGCAAAGAATACTTCGTGTAAAGGATGTAACGGATATGAATATTTATCTGTTGTGATAAGGATCTAAAACTAGTTTGGTGTATTTAGGACGATAGTGTAAAACGGTGTAATATGATAATATACTCGCATAATAAAGAAGTGTTGATAAGTGCGTGTTTCAACAGAAATATGAAGTGTTGTAAACACTATAGAGCAGTCTCTATAGTGCTTACAACACATCATTTTTCTGTAAAAAAAGGGGAGGAGGTTGTATTAGGTCAAATACAACCTTATTTTAATAATAATATTTAGTTGAGAAAAACTTATTTCGCATAAGGATTAACGTGATAGTCCGCCGTGTGGGCTCTCAGGTCGAATTACAAAAGATTATAGATTTATTTATATATTAATACTTCACGCATAAAGGTACAAAGCTGACTTGCCTTAAATTATAATAGGGTAATATACTAATTTAAAATTATAAATGCGAACGTCAATTAGTTTATTACGCTTTTACATCTAAACTGATGTTAATGAAATTTGATAGAGATTAAGCTGGAAATACAAGAAAGAACCATCACTACTACTACCACCTAGCTACTTTTTCAATCGCAATATTCGATATTTACGCGGACAAAATCGTAGGTAATAGTGAATATACATAATTAAAATATCCAATATAAGAAGTATTAAGTAAATTGCTTATGAATAACTACATTAAACCTTCTTCTGGTTATTATAATTTGCTTCCGGGTGCTTCTCTTTGTATAAAAACCCAGAGAAAACAAACTGTCGAATTTTACTTACATGATTTTTTTTAAATGAGGGCAGGACAAGATAACATAATTTTAAACCGTCGAAATAAAATACGATTCGAAAAGTCGAGTAACACTGTACTTTTACATATTATCTACACTCACATCTACACTGCTCTTCAGCATTTGAGGTAATAGCTAAGAGTTTATATAATCTTCAATTGTGAAGCAATGCACTCCATGAATATTAATCGTGGTTTTACGTACGTACTAAAAGTTTAATATTTTTATATTCATAACCAAAAAATTACAGCAGAATTAAGACATTGTAAGACTTACTTACATTCATTGCTGTTTATCTATCACGATTAAACAACCACCGCAAGCATAAGCTTCAATGTATAACGTTTATAAGAAATAATCACTGAACCGAACCGGCTGGCTCTCAAGCTTTGATTCGGTTTAGTCCTCGCCCCGCCCGCCCAACATCTCCACGCGTTTCTGGGACCCTGGTACTTTGCTTACGATATTTTACACGGTCTTTACAATTTTACATAGTTTTAATTAAAATATGGTGTTGATAAATCATGTGAATGGGTGAGAAAGTTCATTAAGCTCGGTGGTTTTTTATCGATGGGTACGTAATTATTTTCTTTTTTTATGTCAACAAACTATTATATATTTTTTAAAGATGTAATGATTAAGATAGGAATTTGATGTTACAGTAAAGTGTAGTTTGATGTTTGTTTGTACTAAACTACGAAATTTTGTCATTTTATCATTACAAGAAAATCTATGGGCAAGAATTGACGATTAACGATTTTAATCTTTATTTACAAAATATAAGGATACATTTTAGCAAACCTTTTATATTCGCCTTCGAAATGTAGGTAGTATTAATCGAATGAATCGGATCGCGAAGAACGGACACAGTGTTTATGTTTTCAAATGTCGGATAGTGTCGGCTTTAATGGATATTAAATGTTTTTCTGATACTAACACTGATAATTTTAACTGCCAATTTTCGATCACATTTCGTGTTGTTTACGTTTGTTCTTTTGATCTATGTGCTGTTTACTTATTTTTTTGTGAGACCACACATATGTCAGTCAGTGCAAATATGAAAAGTTACCAAACAGCATTGTCTGTCTCTCTTTCAAAACATTATCATTGGCTAATTTCAAAAAATCATGACCGAAGAACACGTAGCAACTGTTCTGATACTTGTGCAAAAGGAATCGAACAGTGAAATTGGTCTGATATTTGTGTAATGAATAGATAAATAAAATATTTGAGTTTATGTACCAATTATATTAGATAATTCTTAGTTACTATTGGCCAGATGTTGACAGTCGTTTATGTATTCGTGGCTAAGTAAAAGCCATACAGATAGATCGGTCAAATAGGGGATGGGTGACCATTCATTTTATACCGAGTTCCCTCCGTGCCTCTAAAAGCACGTAAAGTCATTGGTCCCGGCTGTCATTTGTAGCTTTTGGCAGTCGTTATGGGTAGTCAGAAGTCAGAAAGTCTGACAACCTGTTTTACCAAGGCGTATTGTGATACCTAGTAACTGGGTTGTGGAGGTCCAATAGGCAGTCGCTTCATGTAAAAACACTGGTTACATCCGATTAGATTGACAACTAACCCCAGCATAGTTAGGACACGGCTAGGCAGATGATGGTATCATTAAAAAGTACATATTTTATGTAATAAATCAGAAATTACCCAATTGTGAAACTTCTATGTAATTGTGCATTTCACCCTAAGGGTGTTACTACACCAATCGATCGATGATACCATCGATCAACATCGATCGTCGATCGACAATCGATCGATTGGTCTGGTAGAAACTGTCGACCGACGTCGACTAAATCCTTTCTACCATCGATCGATGCCGTCGATCGACGATCGATCGATTGGTGTGGTAGAAAGAATACCAACCCTTAGAAAGAATGCCAATAAAACAAAAGCACATCTGCGTCACTCTGGATCTGTTTGCTGCGCTACCAACCTTCTGTAGCGTATTTCTTTACCACTACAAAGCATCGTTTATCTTTTCGCGTCACACTATAAAATAAGAACGAGAAAATGTAATAAAATGGACTCCCTGAATAATCGTCACTATTTTTTAAAATCTTTTTGAAAAGTACAGCAGTCTGTCCATAATATTTGAATCCGCAAATATCTAGGTCATTTTTAACGAGTAAACATATTCAAGTGTAGAAAATTACATCATTGACTCGCTTTAGTCATACTCCCTAGATTCCTTTTTTTATAGTAAAATTGATACTTAATATTATAAATCTGAAGAGTTTGTTTGTTTGGTTGAACGCGCTAATCTCAGGATCTACTGGTTCGAATTGAAAAAATCTTTTTGTGTTGGATAGTCCATTTATCGAGGAAGGCTAAAGGCCCATGCGAATCCGGGTCGGGTCGCTAGTATATGCTACTAAGCCTCTTAGTATCGAACAAAAATCAACCTCTTCAGCTTTATTATATTAATATACTAGCTGACCCGACAGACGTTGTCCTGTCGCTATCTACCTACTTACCTGCCTATTTACCTACCCTACACCTACCCTACACCTACCCTACACCTACCCTACACCTACCCTACACCTACCCTACACCTACCCTACACCTACCCTACACCTACCCTACACCTACCCTACACCTACCCTACACCTACCCTACACCTACCCTACACCTACCCTACACCTACCCTACACCTACCCTACACCTACCCTACACCTACCCTACACCTACCCTACTCCTACCCTACACCTACCCTACACCTACCCTACACCTACCCTACACCTACCCTACACCTACCCTACACCTACCCTACACCTACCCTACACCTACCCTACACCTACCCTACACCTACCCTACACCTACCCTACACCTACCCTACACCTACCCTACACCTACCCTACACCTACCCTACACCTACCCTACACCTACCCTACACCTACCCTACACCTACCCTACACCTACCCTACACCTACCCTACACCTACCCTACACCTACCCTACACCTACCCTACACCTACCCTACACCTACCCTACACCTACCCTACACCTACCCTACACCTACCCTACACCTACCCTACACCTACCCTACACCTACCCTACACCTACCCTACACCTACCCTACACCTACCCTACACCTACCCTACACCTACCCTACACCTACCCTACACCTACCCTACACCTACCCTACACCTACCCTACACCTACCCTACACCTACCCTACACCTACCCTACACCTACCCTACACCTACCCTACACCTACCCTACACCTACCCTACACCTACCCTACACCTACCCTACACCTACCCTACACCTACCCTACACCTACCCTACACCTACCCTACACCTACCCTACACCTACCCTACACCTACCCTACACCTACCCTACACCTACCCTACACCTACCCTACACCTACCCTACACCTACCCTACACCTACCCTACACCTACCCTACACCTACCCTACACCTACCCTACACCTACCCTACACCTACCCTACACCTACCCTACACCTACCCTACACCTACCCTACACCTACCCTACAAAAAAAAAAAAAGTATCCTATGTCCGTCTCCTGGTTCTAAGCTACCTCCCCACCAATTTTCATCCAAATCGGTTCAGCCGTTCTCGAGTTATAAGTGTTGTAACAAACACGACTTTCTTTTATAATATAGATAATAATAATAATATTATAGTGTGGAAGTTTAGATTATTTGCCTGATACTATTCCATATCTTTGAAAATAAAAATCCTTAAGAACGAAATTGACACGTGTTACATCAAGTCAGTCTGGACCTTTAATCCATAAAAAATATATATAAGTCTAAGCATTTTATTTAAAAACATGAGACTTCGTACCACCCAACGATGCAGCTGCAAAGACCATTTTTCAGAAACAGCTACGTTATTCTGTAAGAACTCACTCCAGATCTCACTTCTGATTCCGCGGTGAAAACTGTTTTAGGTAGTCTGTAACTCGATGAAAACTACGCTAGCGCCACTAAGTGACAACATAGGTGAAGCGAACTATTATTTCGTTACTATTTAAGCAAATACCAAATACTTTTCACTTCAGGTAAGTGAAATCGGAAATGAGATAGGATTCGAATTCGCGAGTGAATTCTTACAGAATTGCACTGCTGAAAGGTTTTCTTTCTATGTTTTGTTGTTCAATAGACAATCGACTACGAGGGTAAATGGATAAGAAGGGAAGTGTGATACTAGAAGAAACGATTATAACAATGATTGTATTCAAGTGAACAATTACTGTATAGTGTTACTAATAAATGTCGAACATGCAGTGTATCTATACATGGAATTGTAAAAATATTTTTCGTAGAAATTGTCGACTGATATACGTAAATCTATGACAGTCGTTATGGGTAGTCAGAAGCCAGAAAGTCTGACAGCCAGTCTTACCAAGGGCTATTGTGTTACCCAATAGAGTTGTGGAGGTCAGTTCGGCTGCATTTGGTTAGACTGAAAGCTGACTCCAACAAACTAGCTAACTGACCTGTAGGTTCGCGTATTTGCACTTTGATCGTGACCTTCATTATGGGAGTACAATACGGTCAACGTAACTTGGCGCGTCTGAAATTAGCTGTTTGACTGCGCAATGGAACTTTTAGGAACGAAATTGTCTACTGCGCAGCTAATCGGCTAACTTCAGACGCGCCAAGTTACGTTGACCGTACTGTATATTAAGTTACGACGGAACATAGGTAACTCGTCTTTGTGAATCATTTAATCATTTATAAGTGTTCAATTAGATGTGGTGTGAGTCGACAACTGGAATTTTTATTTAGATTCATCATATTGAGCATTCACTTACATTATCTGCATACATTCATTTGCATCTGCATTGACAAATTTTAATGTTAAGTTAGCACACCCTGTTTTGTTTATGCTTCGATTTTGCGTCCATGTGTACCCATAGTTTAAATAAAATAGTCAAAAAGTGCTTGGACATCACAAAATGTATCCACGAGAACACTGCCGACAAACTGTACAGCAGTTTGGCAGAAGATATGTGTATTTTCTTCTTATATAACATTTCTTGAATAAATAAATAATAAACACCTAACAAAAGATTTGAAGCAAACCACGCTACTTAAAAGAAAACCACATAAGAAAACGGCGTTAATGTGTGTAGCCTTTACATTAGTCCTAAGTATAAAAGATATAGACTATTTTATAAACGAATAGCTTTTTAAGTCCTTTACTATCCCACGGAAATACAAAACCATTTAAGCTTCAAAGAGTAACAATCATCCATCCATACTCACATACATTCGCGTTTATAGTATAGTAGCAGAAAGACAGTGCTTAAAGTATTTCCAAACAAAATGGTGACATGCAAGCATGCACATGATTACGATAATATTATTCATTAGAACCTTTATAAATAAATACTGTTTGCCTGTACATGTTGGCAACAGCGTAGTTATTTTAATTGCTCTGGGCACGTCAAGTAAGCCGCAGGTTATTGTATAGAGAATGGAGCCGAGCTTAACGTTTTTAGTTCATGATTTTTTCGGTGCGAAGAGGTTTTTAGTTACGCGGATATTAGGACCAGATTTTTGATGAGCTGCGTGACTTCGTTTTTAATAATTTGGCGTTATTTTTTAGTAATATGCGTAGGTAATCGGCACTTATCGAAAGGGTATACAATAATGCATAAGTCATTTTAAGAAATACATATTTATTGCAAGGAGAAAATTAAATAATAATAGCATTTCACACAAAGTGGTGCTTTTTTTTTGGAAAGGGAATGTGATGCAGGATTTCATAAACTAGTGTGGTGTGGTGTTAAATAAATTGTGATTTGAGAACGAAGACATTCGCAATGTTGTGGGTAGAAACACGTCACTATGTTAGTACTGTTGGTATGTATTACAAACTTCTAACTTGTTTACCTACGAAACCCTAGTACTATGTTTGTGTATTAAATCGCTTCGGAAGGGTTTTTATGACTGTTTAACTAAATAAACAGCTATGTTGCACTATTTTGACCGGTTCTGCACTAATTTTAGTTGTTGTGGTTATTGCGGTGTTGGCCTTGTAATGTTTGAACTTGGCACATCGTAGTTTTTTAATCTGATTTGGCCAACTTCATGAAATAGTCAAGTGCCTTGACTATTTCAAGCCACAAGGATTATCTGTGAATAAGCGACTATGTGAAATTGTGAAGCCACTAGGATTATCTGTGAACAAACACTTTTTTCATAATTTTTTCATCTACCTACCTATTTGACGGATTTAATAAAAAATAAAATGAACAAGGGAGTTGTGGCGTTAAGAGTCACCCTAATCAGCCAGATTGACTCAAATCTAGGTTGGTAGGTGGCGGATTAAATCGGTCTTGTATTAATGATTTTGTGTTTCAATGATTGTATTTGTAAACACATAACATATCATATAACATATTTGTAAGGGTTGATTTTTTAAAGTTAGATATCTATGATCTGTGAAATTAAAATAATGTCTAAGAGTTTTCCATAGGCAGGATAAGAAATATACTTGGTATTTAAATTTGCTCGAATTCATCATAAGAAGTACTAAAAAAGTTTAATAAAATATTGGATTCTAAATAGTCTGAACTCCAAACAATGTTTATATTAAAACAGACTCTTATGCTTGGTACTTAACTACATTAGATTAGTAGGTACCTATTCTTATGTTTCATCATAAATACTTTAGTCAAAAGTAGCCGTACCGATTGACTGATTGAAGCGGATTAATAATAAACGTATCTCGTTTTATTTCTAGATGTTGATTTCTACAGAACTAAAGAAATCAACACTCAGAAAATAGAAATCAACTTCCAGAAATAAATCGAGAGGCATTAAAACACATATTTGTGTATTTATGAATTTGTTTTTTTTTAATATTATTGTGAAATTGTTGACAAAAGAGGTGTGTACACGCTTTTTATTAGAAAGAAAATATCAAAAGGAATGTAGATAAAAATCTAAACCACGCTTGTAATGTTTCCTGAAAGGGCTTTTCATTCTTTTCAGACTGCCTAAGTTAATAGACAAAGAAGCTTTTGTAATATTGACATAAAAAAGATAATGTCTTGTAAGAAAAATATTTTCGTAGGTTTAACAACCTCTATAGTTATTATGTTAGGTTTAGTTTTTGGGCAGAGCCTTAAACCTATGTTTCCTTGGTAGTAAGATTGCTTAGGGTTGGCTCAAAAAATGAAACGAGTACTCTGAACTTGATCACGAAATTCACGAAATCCTTCACCAGTCTAAGTATACTTTCGTGACCTTTTATTAAATTTCATGTTTAAGTGATTTGTGTAAAAGCTCAATCTGGATGAGTTTATGGAGTGATGACTGATATGAATGAAAACTTTCCTTCATAAAATAAAACGTCATACGCCCACAGTCGTACAATCAACGTCAACATTTACTAAGAAGGTAGGTACTGTGACAGTATTCTGTCAATAAACACCTACGTCACCAGACACGCCTCAAATCACAGTCAAATGGTTACATAAAAACTTACGTAAGAAAAAATAAGGTTCAAAACTCAGTGGCAAAAACGACGCGTAAATTTGAAGGATCGTAATATGAATCAGATTACCACTTTGATCGTTTTTCTAGTGGTGTATTTTTAACTTTCCCTTAATGAACTGTGTAATTGCGTATGGAAGGACCATTAGCTTTTACTTCATAATACTTTTTATCTATTAAAAGCATTACCTTAAAATATGCCGTATTACAAATAAGTGAACAGACAAATCATGTTAGCATTAGAAATAGTAAGTATTATTAAAAACGAACACGAAATACGACCACACTTGAAAATGATAACCGAAGTAATAAATAAAAGGTAGACTAAAGTAACCAGAACCAAAAACACCAACCTAAATTTCTGCCATCCTGGTACCAAGCAATGCAATCTACAATGAAATCCGCTCATTAGTGGGATGTTTGATCTCACAGACGGACGAATGTATCCGATCGCACTGCACATAGTGTTCAGAATGTGTGTGTGATTCATATTGAATGTATCCCAACGTGAATAGAAATGATGACAGCGACTGTCAAAATGTGAAATATGTAGGTGTAATAAAGACTGGGATAGGTGGTATCTACTATTGAAACTTCTTCGTCGCGTGTGACCGGATGCAAGCGGTAGGTTTCCGTTCGTTGTGGCGTTCTATTTGTATTTTTATTTGTTTATGTCTTATGCGATGCGGCGTTTCGTGCTATTCTGACTCGTGTCAGTACAGCACGTAGCGCGTTGTAGGTATTCGCTTTTGAATTTGTATTTGCTTTTTTGGCTTAACTCTCAGTGTTCCGCGCGGTCTATAGGCGGTTTTATAGACGTTCGAAATTAGTTAAATTCGCTAAATCAAAGTCAAAGTATTTATTACACAGGCACTTTTGAATTGTCAAAGAGTCAGTTATTTAGAAAATTATTAAAGCTAGTTGCTCGTTCTTAAACTTAGGGTAGGTCTCTATGGAGAAGAATGAACAAGAAACTCCACGGACACTCTTTAATCAAGTTTTTACAAAATCCTGGTTACATAATTCTTGTTGCTTCTATATTAAAAACAATTTAAGTGAAAAGCAATTCAAAACCTTTAATAATAATAAAAAATAAGATAGAAGCCATGGCAGCTACGAGAAGACTAATGTCAAATGACAGCACCCGTTCACGAACATGACGCGAGAGTCAGCAGGATTGGATCACTCGATGTTTGAACCGCAACTGGTACCATAATCACGTCACGGTTATGTCCGTACCAAGCTGCTACATATTACATGATTGGTGATCGGTTTCTTCAAGCAACATTAATCGTGAATTTCCCAGGAATAGTATTGTCGTAACCCTGTCGCGTCTAGCTGAGAATACGGTATTTTACCAAAAAATAAATCTAATTAGTCTGCCAGTTAGATTTTCGAAAAATATTGGATACGTATTTTTTGTTTTATCAAATCAATAAAAACTGACGAAGATAAAACGCATCAAAGATCATGAGTAGGGGTTTGTGACGTCACTTCGCCAGTAAAAGTGTACTGACATAGTGATGTCACACGAGTTTTCGACGCACTGTATCGTCTTCATTTTTTGTTTACGTGAAAAAAGAAAAAACACGTGTCCAATATTTTTTGGAAATCTATCTGACGGACTAATTAGATTTTTTTTGGTAAAATGCCCTATTACCGGCTCGTGTTAACTTTAATACAATCTTCAGCTACTATTGTTCTGAAGTTCATAATTTTGAGCTACTAATAGTCGCAACTAGTCGCTCGGTTATTTCCCTAGATGACCGACTGCTGACCGTCGTTCGACTGTTTGTGGAGTCGTTGCGATGTCCCTATACTCGCAAAGTACTCGTACAGTGAGTACAGGAATTCGACGCCACTTTGATCAATGTAATGACTAATTATGTAGGTGTGTCTGTGCTTCGACAATAAATAAACTAGAGACCGGTGACAAATGATAGTTTTTGTTTTGGTAACAAATTGCTTCGTTAACTATTCAATGGGTTCACGCCCTCAGATCGAGCACTGATTGACCCACGATTGAACTGTAGGTCGATTCTGTAAAATTCAAACAGCAACTCGCATCTCACATCGCTATTCACTCTCACTTCGCATAAGGTTCAAAATGACCTTGATATATTTGACACTTTCAATCGGGTTCGAGTGCGAAGTGAGCGTCGAAGTGACGAGGAAATTACCTTACAGAATGCCACTTCTTACGTCATCTCATACTTTATCTGTCAAAATCTCCATGTCAATTTAGTTCAACTCGCTGACACGCTCGCAAGGGTGGCGCTAGTGTAACATCGAATTATCAACCGAATTTTTAGAATTCCAATCCAGGAACTCACAGCGGATTCAGATTCGAAGTTTAGAATGAGGTCTTACAGAATCACGCCCCTGAACACTGGTTTTTGTAAAATATTAAAGAAAGATAAAAATGCTTATTGGCACAAAAGACAACTTAGATGGACCCAGGACAGAAATTAGTTGGCAACTGCACGTCGTGACTGCGAAAAGCAGGCTACTACTCAGCAGAATGCAATACTATCGGAGACCAAAGCTCAGCGCTGGTTTTCATTGATCATATCTTAAACATCTAATTAGATTCGTCAGCCATTTTCGTCGTCGAATAGTCGTCAGATGATGGATTCGAACAGACTGTTACTGACTTTTCATATTATTCTTTTTAGGGTTCCGTACTTCAAAAGGAAAAACAGAACTTTGTTGTTCCTCTGTCTGTCTGTCTGGCCGTCTGTCTGCCAAGACCCTCGAGATACGCGTGGAGGTATCGAGTTGAAATTAAAACCATATACTCTAGTCTACAGTCCCTTGAAGCTGTGAAAAAACTTCAAGTTAACGTGAAAAAAAGAAACGGCCGTTTATGCTGCAAAAAACGTATATTTCGACACTCTCAAGGGAATCGAAATTTATAGGGTACTTCCCGTTGACCTAGAACTATGAAATTTGGCATATAATATCGTCTTATACTACAAATACAGGAAAAAGTCTGAAAACTATACTTTAGTAATTAATTCATAAAAATATAGTCTTTAATTAAAGTACGTAATCAATCATCGAGGTATGCGCGGTCATAATTGTATGGGTGTCCACACCACGAAATTTAAACGGAACCCTCGGTGGGCGAGTCCGACTCGCACTTGTCCGGCTTTTTTTCAGTAGGAATCTAATATAAGTCAAAGCGTAGAATAACCACATGTAACAATTTCACAGAATTCATTGTAACAATTAAGTGTTAGGAAAAATTATTAAATTACAAATATATATAATTCTTGTACTTACTCTATCGTATGCAGAAATACGGCTTAACCATTTCTTTTCACTCATTAATGCACTTAAATACTTAAACAGATTTATTCACACAAAAATGGTCCTATAGTCTCGAAACGTGGCTACCGAATTTATTCAAAGGACCAAATGCCTTCACCGGCCCAAAATATAAGTACAAATTACACCATCTTGCAGCAGCTCTTGGTCAGCTGTGACATGATATTATTTATTTATTTTTACACCCTGTCCAAAAAATGGTCAACAGAAAAAATAATTTTTCATGAAACCATGTTATGATAGTAAATAGACGTCAGTTACCGCCATGTTTATTGACTAGCATTTGTTTAGACTGTCGTTGACGCCCGGCAGCCGTCTACGTTTATTTTCTTATCAATACCGCTGCCTTACAGCATTTGCTATGAGGACTAAAGGTCAGTTGAGTTATTTTCTTAAAAACATCACTAAAATTCGAAGGAGTCGAAGTGTATAAATTGTGATGATTTACTTTAAAAACAAGATAAGTGATAATGATGCTGATTCGAGGGATTGTGAACTTAAGTACCGTAAGTAACCTGCAAGTGAATTTCAAGTTATAATATAATACATGTTATCATCTGCCTAGCCCTTTCCCAACTATATTGGGGTCAGCTTCCAGTCTAACCGGATGCAACTGAATACCCGTGTTTTACATAGAGCGACTGCCTATCGGACTTCCACAACCCAGTTACTGAGTAACAAGATACCCCTTGGTAAGACTGGTTGTCAGACTTTCTGGGTTCTGACTACCCATAACGACTGCCAAAGATCTACGAATGACAGCCGGGACCAACGGTTTTATGTGTTTTCCGAGACACAGAAGGAACTCGGAATTAAATGGATGGTCACCATCCACAGGCCGACTTCGGCCAGCGTATCTCTGATCGATTAATCTTGTTTTTCTTAGCCACGAGCTCTTCAAGTAATATAATAAAGGTATGTAATCATAATTATTTCTTCTGTGAAGAAGCATGTCTGTTGCTGCTGTGTGCTACTTCAATTACATGAGCACTTTCATTTTGCCCCAAAGGTCTTGTCGTTGAAGGTCTCTTTTGCTATACGAGGGGTTTTCCTGAATGATATGAAAACAGTAATAATAATGATGACATTTGTCGGGCATGTCGCCGGCCGGGAGAATCTATCTGTCACATTATCTTTGGATGTTCTCGTCTTGCTAACGAAGAGTAACTGCATAGACACAACCTTGTGGCCAGGATTATCCATCAGCAACTTGCTCTGAAATACAACCTCGTTGAATGTGGATCCTGTTCTTGAAAATGGCAATGCCACATTTTACTGTTATCGATCCATCATCACTGGTAAGACTATTTGTAGACAATAAGCCTGATGGAGTGGTGGTGGATCGATTGGAGAAGCGAGCAGTGATTATTGACGTAGCAGTCTCGCATGACGTGGACCTCATGAAGGCCGAGAAAGATAAGCAGATCAAGCATCTTGACTGTCCCGCGAGGTTGTCGACATGTGGGTTGTGGACTCAGCAATAATTGTGCCTATAGTTGTTACAGCCAATGCCTTAATTGCCAACTGCATTGTTAGGAGGTTTCTGTCTGTTTCTGTAAAGCCTTTAAGCTATCACATGTAATAATAGATTGCTATTAGATAGCAATATTGCCATTAACGAATAAGACAGTACTTGAAGCAAAATAAATCAGCACCGATCTATTAATTTTCCTGTTTTGTCCCCCATTGCTGGGCAAAGACCTCTCACTCTTCCTCTTTCACACACGGCTGTCTTCTACCATTAAGGGCTGGTCTTTATGGGTACCGATCTAAATAAAAATAAATCACTATCACGAGCTATTCTACAAAATAAATTACTGGTTTCCGTTCCTTTCTATTTTATTTGACCCCATGACCTTGAGCATGTACTTAAGTACCGTAATTTTGATATCAAAAAGGTTTGGAATCTAAGGTGATAAAGAGATTATAAACAAATTATTGGCACCAACATTATTTAAACTATCATTTTCAATAATTTGAGCGACACACTGCCGACCAGTTTCGTCAGCACTGAATTGAAAAGCGGAGTGTGATAGCACTAGACAGGAGAAGGCTCGTGGCTAATGAAGAAGTAGGTGTTTCAGCTGATAATTACATGGATGGTATGAAAACGAGTAAAATAATTCAAAGATTCAAGGAACCAGAATAAAAGTATGTACTGAATTTGTTTAAAAATAATTTTGTCATATACGTAGTGAATGATTTTTTGCAGGAGGTAGCAAAAGGGCTATTTCGTAAGTGTCTACGCACGCTACCGTAGCAAAGGCCTTTAACATATGCGATTATGCCACTGAAGTGAAGGGTTTTTTCGTAGGCGCCTATACCACCGTAGCGAAGGGCTCTTCGTAGGCACCTACGTCACCGTAGTGAAGGGTTATACCGTAGGTGCCTCCACCCCCGTAGCGAAGGGCTTTTTCGTAGGCGCCTACGTCACAGTGACGAAGAGCTTTTTTTAAGACATATGCCACTGTAGCTAAGGGATTTTTTGTAGTTCCCTCTGACACCGTATCGAATCTCCTTCGCAGTCACCTACGGCACCGTAGCAAAGGGCTTTTCCGTATACGCCTACGCCACTGTAGCGCAGGTATATCCTGTAGGCGCGTACGTCACCGTAGCGAAGAGCGTATGCGTAGGCGCCTACGCCACTTTTGCGTAGAGCATTATCGTTGGCGCCTACGTCTCCGTGGTGAAAACGTTTGCGTATTTGCTACGGCCAAATTGAAGCATAATAATTGTTATTGTCTTTAAAAATATCATTTTTTTGTATTTTTTGTTTGATGTACTTTTTGCTCCTGAACCGTGTTCAAACTGAATACTTTAATGTTGTTTTAATTCCGTTTTCACTTAGGAAAACTTTGTTGGGTTTAATGTAGTTACCTACTTAGAAAACGTCGTTATTTCATTAGTGTTGAATCTACAGAAGAGATTGTTTGGTTACTTACTCAAATAATTTCGTGTAACATTTTTTCCTATTTTTGTTTTTGAAATAAGCAATGTATGTATTTAATGGAAATAAAATAAATTTACATGAAATAATTTGAGTAAGTAACCAAACAATCTCTCAATCTCATTTCATATTTTGATAAAATTATAAATATTTATTACTTTTTATTTCAAGAATATTTTTTGGTCCTCGGGTACAGGTCTTCATAGTCGCGTAAAAAACAGCACTGTTTTTGCCATGGTTTAACGACCACGAAAGTAGAAGTAATACTTTTGCTATATTATGTCTATGATTCATAGGACATGAAAATAGATAATTTGGCTTCCACCAATAATAAATAATACAGTGCGAATCTTACCTATACGTGCGGTGCTCGTTCGCTAGCTAGCCACTTGCGTGAAAAAACCTAGGCTATATCGAAAATACAAATGAGTGATGAAAAACAAATAATATGGTTCATTGGACTATTTAAATATTATTTTGGGTGTAGTAAGACAAATCACATAGCCATAATACCATCAAACTAAGTAAAATTGAGTCAAAAAGTATTGCTGGGGAACGACTTTCAATTTTTCATGTGAAAGATCACCGTCTATGATAGCGCGCAATGTACGCAAAAAATTGAACTAATGGGTGCATGCGATATTATTAAATGTTTAGTTAAAACAGTTTCAACATGTTTTCGTAAAAACAATACGTAATTTTGTTTCCCCTGAGGATTATTTTTTAAAAGTATAGAAATAAGTGAATAGTCTAGTTTTAAGTGTGTGTGTGTACCGGAATAAATATGATACGTCCTAGGTGGACTACTCCAAATAATTACACTCTAGGTGTAACTCCGATAGGAAGGGTGATATTCGGTACGTATATTATTCTTTTAAATCAGTTTTTTTTTAATATTCTTAGAGGCTTGCGTTTTGTGGCTTAAGGTGGAGCACGCTTGCCTAGGATAAACCGGTTCACTAGTTTTAGTACTCAGTCTTAGCGTTTTCTTTTTTATTATGCGAGTAAATATTGTAAATATTATTACCGACGACTAAATGTTCAAGTACCTATAAAAATAAATGCTTTGTGTTTGAACTAGGTATTCTAGAAAACTGTTCATGTCAGTTTAGAATTACTTATACCGCATCATCGCTTCCCATCAGGTGAGATAGTGGTCAAACGTATGACTATCACTGATAAAAAAAAGAAAAAACTTAATTTTAAATCTTAATGGACGACTGTGAATGTACTTAGGTACTGTTTCACGCTTAAAGGGCTGAACGAAATACGCTGAATCAAGCTTAAAACATAGATTATTATCCCGTTTCTCTCGTGGGATCATTTAGGAAGAATATTTACTCTTTGTGTCTCATTCTAAACTCTTGAGTTTGTGAAATGATCCCTAGCATCAGGTGGTACGGCAGCTTGAATTACGATACGATATACCGAAAAAAAACGTAAGCCCGAACCGAAAGTCTTTGTCTTCAATCTGAAGAAAACACAGACGAATTCGCGAGTATGGACTAGTATTTTTAGCCATTAGGTACATAGAGAGTTATTTATGGAAACTTTATGATGTTGTCCGAATTTTATCAAAGGCTTCAAGTGTTTGTGTCGGCTTTTCTGACACATATTGTTATGCCATGTTATTAGGTTGATTGATAAATGGCCTCCCACGAGCAATATGTTGTATAAATTACCTATTTTCTCGATGAAATGGGTAATTCATAAATGTTCACAGGCAATTGTGTTTCACCTTAGGCCGCATCATCACATAAGATCAGGGCCTCAAGTCTGCTATTACAATAGTGTCAGAATGGTCTATCATTGATTTTCATAATGACGCCATTATATTAGTAGATTACCAAACTTGTCAAAATCAACAATTATGAAATCAATAATAGACCATTCTGACACTATTGTAATAGCAGACTTGAGGCCCAGGTGAGTTGCGGTCAGCGCAAGCCTGTTGGAATATTAAAAAAAATAAAACTTTTTGAATACTTATGTGGGATAATTACTCACGTGGTCTTATATTTGCGTTGTCAAGAATTTAAGTCGCAGGGCTTGACTACAGACTTAGGTAGGTAGGTAAACACGTGCGCGTAGATCTTTAACAGTCGTTATGGGTAGTCGGAACGTAATGTAACGTAATATTATTCGATTCGAATTGATTCATCATCATCATTTCAGCCGAAAGACGTCCACTGCTGGACATAGGCCTCCCCAAGGGGGGGTTTTGCCATAATCGCCACGCTTGGCAGGCGGATTGGCGATCGCAGTATGGTTGTTACAAAGGCACAGAGAACGCTGCTGCCCATTTTCTGATAAGTCCCTTAGTCGCCTCTTACGACACCCACGGGAAGATATGTCCGACACCACACGGACCTCCGACACCACACGAATTGATTAGTGTATTGAAATTACGAGTACCTTAATTTGTTTTAATTTTGTACGATAAGCACAATTGCTGTCACTCATTGAGTTCGTTTTATATTTAGAAATCAATCGTACGTTTGGTTTACTCCGCACTAGTGCTAGGTTCTCTGGTCTTTTGATGCGCGGGAGACGAAAGGATCATCACTGATTTTCTTCTAGGTTTTGATGTACGAAATGAGCAGCTGACTTCTCTTTGGACGAGGTAGAGGTCCCAAAACTGTTAAAAAAAGGAACTTGACGTATTATTTCGTTTTAAAAAATAGTTTTGCTGCAACAAATGATTAGTAGGTACGTAAAGATAATAAAACTCTCGTTGTGAAAAAGTATTGCAGTGTGATCAATTTAGGTTCATTGCAATTAAAGTTGTATTCTATTGAAAAATAATTCATTTTATATTACTACCAGCTGAAGTGTTTTCAAGAGATAATTAAAAAGTTGTAGTATCGACAGTTGTAAAGATAGATAGGGCAGTTTAATGAGCTGCCAGCACTCGGACGGCGGCAAACATTACCTACTCAGTTTGTGAATCGAAGAAGAGAAACATATTGGTTTTTATAACTTTAAAGTTGTTTAAGTAAATAGGGGATGTACTAGATTCAAACTTTTTTAGCAACTTTTCAAATTAAGAATTCTTTGTGTATCGATCTTATTTCGTGTTAATATTTACCGTTTTTTATTATCAAAAGAGTTTTATATGTAGAATTACGTATGTTGTGATTTTAATGGACTTTGGAAACAGTTCTCATAATATTCCTAGTAATAAAGGTAATATTAAAATACGTTTTAAATATTGTTGATTAGTAGTCGCCTAATTTCATGTAGTATTAGAACTCCTCTTTTCCTTCTATGACAATTGCCGTTGTGATCGGTATTGTATAAAGAGAAAGGCTATATTTAGAAGTAGATGTTTTCACACAGATAAAATAATCCCTTTTTAATGGTTCGCTGTAATCAACTTATATTTTGTTCGAAGGCGTGGAGTCAGCGAAGGTGGAGGAAGTCACAGCATCGCCAGTCCCGACCGAGTCGGGGGCACGACCCAACCGCCCCACGCACTGCGTGGTCGGCGGGGCACATGCCTTCATACTTCGGGTGAGAATTCCTGCAGTCTTAGTAGCCTAGAGTGGAATCCAGTCACGATAAACACTGCGTGATCGGCCTAGCAGTTATTTATTTATACATAGGTACGTTCTTCTAACATTTATGCAGCCCTAGTAACGGTTTGTGTGGTGCACAGAGCATATCGGTGAGGTCCTCAGTAGTTTCTGTAGATTTATTTAAAACACAGCAACGGTATTGGATTCAACAACATTTTGTCATTAAATTGGTAATACCTTCATCTACTTCCAGATTTCAAGTTTCTTCGGGCTGGCACCCCTGCGCTTCGAGTCCCGCAGCAATGGCTTCACGGTCAGCTTATCGGGTGCTATGTGTGTGTACAGCTACATTTTGGTTACAGTGCTCGGTGAGTCGAGTTTATTTAGTAGCACTGTGGTAGCACTCTGCATTGCCCCTGTAAAATTAGTACTATCAAACTCTCAGATGACTTTTTATGCGCTCCCAGTACTTAGATGTTGATGCTTGGAAATATTGACGATATTTTTTTAGACACCGATTATGTGACTTCAACTGAGTTATGATGCCCTGGTAGGATATTTGTGATATTTAACGATTTTCTGATTACCCATTCACCCTTAATAGATAGGCAGTAAAAAATTGCAAAAAAAATATATGGGTAGGGTTATGCCTCAGGGCGAGGAAGAATATTTTTATGAAATTTATATGGGTCGTCACCCATATAAATTTCATGAAAATATTCCTCCTTTAAGAGTGGAAAGTTAGGCGGTTGTCTTTTTAAAAAAGAGTTTTTTTTTTAAGGCATGTTCAGTATGTACTACCAATGAAGTGTGTTAATTTATCATTACAGTTTCTGTTTCTATAATTGCATCAAGCAGTGATCAGCATAATGTTTTTTTCCCTCCTATGTTTCAGTGATATGCACAATATTCGGTTTGGTAGCGGAGATCAACGTGGGCGTAGAGCTGTCAGTGCGCATGTCCTCGCGCATGTCGCAGGTCGTGTCCACGTGCGACGTCCTAGTCGTGGTGGCCACCGCCGGCGCGGGAGTGTACGGCGCGCCCAGACGAATGAGGAACATGTTAAAGTTCATGGAGAATATCGCTTCGGTAAGGAGAAGCAAAGTTAAAATTAATGGCTAGTTTCCGCTAAGATTGACTGCCATGAGTAAATTTTGGTTATGAGGGTCATTGAATTTGTGAAGGTAGTTAAAGTTGTAAGGTAAATTAGGGCAAAGCGGTGTAACTGTGTGATCGTTTTATGTTTTTTCTTACTCCTCCGCTGTTTTTTTCTGAATTAATTTAATTGCGGAATCCGAAACAGCTGAACAGTCTCCCTGGGACTCATAGAGCTTCATTGCCTCGGCCCTTTTCTGGTGGTCACCAAGGTTGGTTGTGACTTACAGGAGTGGCAGTGGTTTGGGAATAGTGTGGCAGGCTTGACTGTGATATTCTCGAATTGTCAAAAAGTCTCTCAGTTTGGCAAAGACTACTCTGCCTTTGTCCTTGGGGCCAAGTCTGCTATTTTTATAATTTCGTCATTCCAACACGATTCCATTGTCATTTTGCTAAAAGTTCTTAATCTGCTAAATTCAATCATTGACTGCACAATGACGTTCTAATGGTAGGTCACTGATCAAAGGCACTGTCAAAATTTTAACAGATTACCGCCTAAGTCAGTCATTCAGTTGTCAGTTTTGTACGAGATTACCAATCTATATCATTTCTTTCAATGGCGTGTCAGTGGTTGACCATTGGAAAGTCATAATGACGCCATTATACTAGTAGATTACCAATTTTATTATGAAATCAATGATAAACCATTCTGACGCTATTGTAATAGCAGACTTGAGGCCCTGTTAATTTGTCCTTGGATAACATTTTCCAAAACTATGTTTTACCAAGAGGCGAGAATGGCAAGTAAAGCTTTAGTGAGCTTTCTTTACGTTTTTATTGAAGTAAGTAAAATAATTAGACCTTCGCCGCAATCACGTAATAAAAATATTGTTCAATCTTTGAAATATTTCTTTATCACACTATTTCCAGGTGGACACTAGCATAGGAGGTCAATACACGTTGGTGACAGAGCGGAAGCTGTGCGGCATCATCCTGGCGATCCTCATCTTCTTCTCCGTGCTCATCGCCGATGACTTCACGTTCTACGCGCTGCAGGCTAAGAAATTGGATAGAGAATGTAAGTGAATTTAGCTACGGTTTAAGTATCAAAAGTATATTGTCCTATGTTCATCTACGGATACAAATATTATAAAGAGGAAAGATTTTTAAGACATAAACTCAAAAATTAATGGTCCGATTTCAAAAATTCTTTCACCATTAGAATGCTACATTATCCCTCAGTAATATAAGCTATATTTATCAATTGAAAAAAATAGGGATCCTTGAGCAAATTCACGCGGACTAAGTCGCGGACAAAGTTAGTACTTAAATAATATGGTAGATAGAGTTTCATAGCTATTATCTCAAATCAAATTTCGAATCTTTATTACAATTCATAATTATACATATACATAGGTAGTAAGAATTAATAAATGAAAACAATTATGGACCCTGTCGGGCAGAGCAAATTTTAAATAAGTATAAGAGCGCTTTAGGAATTTTCCTGAGGAAGAGTGTTTTCAGAATTTTCCATACCTAATGCTAGATAATAAAATAATTTAATATAATATTTTTACCCGTGAGGTGGGTGGGGTATCCGGGCTAGAATAGCACCCCCCAATTTCATCCCGAGGGTGCCGTCGAAGGCGACTAAGGTAAAATCCGGAAGTCGGGCAGCAGCGGCTTCCGTGTGCTTAACAACGTCACTGCGATTCCCAAGACGCCTGATATAAGCGTGGGGTTTATGGCAAACCCCCCTTATGGGGGAGGCCTTTGTTCAACAGTGGACGTCTTCAGGCTGATGATGATGATGAATACTAAATATTTACTTCCTAGCACGTCGTGTTGTGCTGGGGCGGCTGCTGCAGGTGCGGAAAACCTCAAACGGCGTAAATATAACAACCTTCTTGAAAGTTATATGTTTGAGCCGTTTGGGGTCGAAACATTAGGGCCATGGGGCCCGAGTGCTCACCTTGTTTTTAGGGACATTGCAAAGCGGCTGGTCGACTCTTCACGTGACCAAAGGGCTGGCCTTTTCTTGAGCCAAAGAATTAGCATTGCCATTCAACGTGGTAATGCTGCTAGCCTTTTGGGCACTTGTCCCATTGAGAGCGATGCGGACGAGTTTTTTGATGCCCTGTGAGCATTGTACATATTATGTGTTTATATTTATTTCTAAGCTTTGTATATAATAAATACTTGTATTTTCTATTTGTTGTGCTTCACACGGACGCGTTTCAGTTATTATTTTCTAGATTTTTACCTCGACTTCGCCTGCGTGAATTTTTTACAGATACTTAATTTAACGTAGGTTCTTATTACAAAATAAATTACAAAATGGGACCAAGTTCCGGACGTTACCGAACGAACACAAACTCAAGTTAAATAATTTATAATGTACTAGCTTTTGCCCGCGACTTCGTCCGAGCGAATGTCGGTTATCGCGCGTAAAAAGCCTAGCTTATGTCCTTCCCCGGGGTTCAAGCTATCTTCATGCCAAATTTCATTAAAATCGGTAAAAAGCGTAACAGACGGAGTAACTTTCACATTTATAATTTTAGTATGGAAGTATGGATTAAGGGTAGTCTGTATAGTAATGATTATCACTCATTTGTTCTTTGTATAATAGGTATGTGTACGAGTAAGTCTATCTATTCATCATGTCTATCATGAAACTTTTTTTTTGTTCTAGGGGACGTGGTGACTAACTACCTAAGTTTCTATCTACTGTGGTTCGTGGTCCTGATCCTAGAACTTCAGTTTGCGTTCACAGCATTGTCGGTGCGCGCGCGCTTCTCCGCTGTCAACGATGCGCTTGCACTTACCGCTAGACAAGTCTCCATCCCTGGTACGCATTGAGTAAAATTTTAAAATATTAAGCTTAACAAATTGTACATCATCAGTCCCTACAATTCCAGTTTCCAATTAGTTTCTAAAATAAATGACTTTTTTGAAAACATTAATTTGTTGATTTATCTTTTTTCAGTTGAGAAACCCAAAAGTGCATCACCTCTGAACATCTATGCTATTCGGGTAGCACCAGCTGACTCCCATCAGCGTTCTGCAAACGTCAGCCTGTTGGTGGACTCCATGACAGGCAGGGAACACGTCGTCATTATCAAGAGAACTGGTAAGACTACCATCTCAATTTCTATGCTATCCTGGTAGCACTGTGCACCGCCTGACACTCAGGGGTCTGCTAGTGTGAGCCGGTGGAACTTCATACTTAATTGATAGAAAACATGACATACGGGTGCGATTAAAAAAAAAGTGTTAAATTATACCATCATCATATATGTACACCATATTGTATACAACCACTGGCATTGTTAGTCAAATCAAAGTCAAAAGCATTCATTTCAATTAAACCATTTACAGGCACTTTTGAATAGTTAAGGAGTCGGTCAGTTAGTCATAAAGTTGAAGCTAGTTGCCCATAGGACAACGTAGATAGGTCTATAGAAAAGAACGAGCAAAAAAATCCACAAAGACTTTTTAAATCAAGTTTTACAAAATTCTGGTTATACTATTTCTGTCCCTTCCCTACAACAATTTAAAAAAGTTATACATTTTTATACCAGAGCTGCAGGATATGCAAGGATTGGGCAAGCGAAAAACTTTATTTAAAAGAGTGGAGTTTCTTGTTCGTTTTTCTCTATAGAGAATGTACCACGAACCTACGTTTTTAACCGACTTCAAAACGGAGGAGGTTATCAATTCGGATGTTTGTACTTTTTGTGTATGTTTGTTCGAGCGTAACTCTGTCATATATAGACGGATTTGCAAAATTCTTCTTTTGATCGAAAGGAGTTTATTCCAAAATGGTCCCATATAATTTTATCAAAATTGATTGAGCTCTTTTTGAGAAAATCATCAATATCCCAAAAAATTACATCGATGTTAGTTTCTTTAATCTTTGGAGGACTTACAATCACTGTTTGAAGTGTGTCGCTGTTTCTTAATGGATTTGGATGTTAAGGCAATACTAAAATGAGGAAAATAAAAAGTTTTTTCAAAAAAATTAAAACCGACTTTAAAAACTAAAAAGTGATAAATAACTTTAGCACAGAACACACATTACTTTAGTTTCGGTGTTAAGTCGGTGGCAATACAAAATAACAAACACAACAAAGCCATCGCCACCGACTTCCGAAACTAAAGTATGTTCTGTACTAAAGTTATTTATCACTTTTTAGTTTTAGAAGTCGGTTGTCTTTTTGTTGAAAAAACTTTTTTGGAGCGAGCAAACTAGCTTGAGCCTTCTAACTGGCCGACTTCTTGACAATTTAAAAGTGCCTGTAAATGGTCTAATTGAAATAAATGCTTTGACTGTGATCTAAAAATTTTTAGCTTCCTCGCACTGCACCTAATAGATATCAGTCTATACCCGCAGCAGTGTCTATCATTTCAGCCAGTGGCGAGCCTCGTCTCATAGTGTCCCCGTGTGACGCTGTACGTCGTCTGGCGGCGCTGCACGGCACTCTCTGCGACGTCGTCAACAGCATCGACGACAGCTACGGGCTGCCCCTTGTCGTCGTACTGATATCAACGCTGTTGCATCTTATTGTGACGCCGTACTTCTTGATTATGGAGATCAGTGAGTGGTTTTTTTCTAATTAGGAAAATGACGCGGTTCCGGGGGGGTGATAGATATATCTTATTCTACATAGTAAATCTAACTGTATGTATTATTATTTTAATTATTTGGTAATTGTTTTCGTTTCACTTTTTATATGTTGTTCCTTTGATTTTATTCTAAATTTTGATATTTTGTGCTCGCACATTTGCACCTGCTGTAATATCTCTTCACCATCTATGAGTTACTGGTAGAGACTAGAGAATGGCTAGGGCATTGAGTCTGCCTTTGTACCTTCATACATTTTAAATAAATAAACTTGTGTTTATTTATGACGGTTTCTATGATCTCGTTAGTCAGTTAAAAGAAACATACATTTTTCATGGTAGTACTTTTAACGAACTCCAACTTTATCTATTACAGTTGTGTCTACGAACCGCCTGCACTTTCTGGTGCTCCAGTTCCTGTGGTGCGTGACACACATGCTCCGCATGATCGTAGTCGTTGAGCCTGGACACTATACTATAGCTGAGGTAAGTGCCATTTATATATTTGCCCAATAAATGGCTATTGGGCTTTGAATAAATACCAATTTATTATTTTCTTTATTCGGTTACCTTTTTAGTCTTGTCCATGAACGGGGGGCCATCAGTTGGGACTGGTTCGGTTATTGAACATTTATTTTTGATAGTTTTTATTATTGTTATTATTTGAACTCTCTAGACCTCTTTAAAAGTGCACGAGTTGGTTACATTGCTCGTTCTTCTCCATAGAAACCTACTGTTTGTAACGAGCAACTAGTTTCAATTTTTGACAATTCAAAATATCTGTAAATGGTTTTAATAGATGACGTGTGAAAGAATGACTGTGACGAGGTGTGATCAAGGCATACATTTACAAATTATTTATTTAATAAAGGTAAACATTTCGTATACACGTTACTTAGGATCCAGCATCTGCTAGATTTTCCTATCCCTGTCGTACAACTGTCAGACTACCAGTGCATGATAGTAACGGAAACATCGTGCTAAGTTCATTTTCAGCCTTTAAATTAGCGTTTTTTATTAAGTTTTAATAAAATTATGATTCTCATTGGACCAGGGCAAAAGAACCGAGGGGCTAGTATGCCGTCTGATGACGTCAGCGCCGTCTACCGGCGTGCTGCCCTCGCGGCTGGAGATCTTCTCTCGACAGCTGATGCTGCAGTCGGTGAGCTACGCGCCCATGGGGATGTGCACGCTACATAGACCGCTTATTGCTTCTGTGAGTTCATAAGAAACATTTGTAATAATCTTTACTAATAATACTACTACTATGTACTAGTTTTATATAATGTATATCCATACTTCCATACTAAGGTGTGATTCTGTAAGACCTCATTCTAAACTTCAAATCTGAAACCGCTGTGAGTTTCTTGATTGACATTCAAAAAACTCGGTTGATAATTCGAATTTACACTAACGCCAGCCACCCTTGCGAGCGTGTCAGCGAGTTAAACTAAATTGACACGGAGATTTTGACAGATAAAGTATGAGATGACGTAGAAGTGGCATTCTGTAAGGTAATTTCCCCATCACATCGACGCTCACTTCGCTCTCGAACCCTATTCAAAGTGTCAAATATATCAAGGTCATTTTGAACCTTATGCAAAGTGAGAGTGAATAGCGATGTGAGGTGCGAGTTGTTGTGTGAATTTTACAGAATCGACCTACTTATCCACACGAATATTATAAAAGCGTATCAGACAGAGTAACTTTCGCATTTATAATATTAGTGTGGATAACGAATATTATAAATGCGAAATACTCTGTCTGATACGCTTTCACAATGAAACGGCTGATGAAATTTGGTATGAAAATAGCTTGAACCTTAAAGAAGAACATAAGTTACTTTTTAAATTCCGACCGTGTCTGCATCCGCGATAACCGACATTATTAACCACAGGTAAAAGCTAGTCCTATATAAACGCGAAAGTAAGTTTGTTTGTTACCTTTTCACGCCGAAACCACTGAACCGTTCAACCAGCAACTTTGCATATACGTTGTCAGGGGAACAGAAACGGACATAGGGTACATTTCACCCCCATAAAAAGTACGGTTCACTCGGAAAACAACAATAACGTTCTTACGATAATAGATGCCGCCACGTATCTTTTGAATCATGTTTGAATTATACAGGATATTTGGTAGATCGATGCAAAACCGTAAAACGGAGCTAGTATAGACTATTTACAACCATTTGAACCGAACTTGTCTTAACCGAAATGTGACTATTTTTTTTTAAGCAATATTTTAATGATTTTTGATGGCAAAATCCAAAATATTGCAGTTAGCTGCAAATAATGGCCAATTTGAAAGGTAATTTATTTATTTTTTATTTTATTTGGTTAACGTAATGCGTAAACAAACTAATAAAACATAATTAGGGGATCTGTGTGATAAGACAATTTTTTTTACAGACATTTAAAGTCAAAGACATTTTTAAAGGTTTCAGAAATCTGTTTTTAGACGGCATGAAAAAAACTCACGGATGGTTCTTTTTTTGTTCAAACATTTTTAAAAACATGTCTGGTTATTGTTCTTTCTTTCGAGGTATCAACTACGCGGATAGTTTACCAAATAAAGAAATTATGACCTATAAATTAAATTGAGGGAGAAAGTTACAATTTTCAGGCGAAATATTTAAAAGAAAATTTAAATTTAAATCTTTTATTATTCGTGTTTAAAATGTTCGCCGCGGTCTCTAATACCAACACGGGCTCGTCTTCACAATTCTGTTGTTGTTATTTTTAACTTCATCTCCAGTTTCATCGTTTCAAATGCTGAATTAATTCTCTCCCTCAAAATTAACCTTATTTAAGGTCATGCGACTTTTTAATTTTGGATATCATTCAGCGCTTATTAAGCAAATCTTGAAAATCAAGAGTAAACGAACACATGTTTAGGCAATATCAATGACCCTTCCATTATGTTTTACTATGTCGTTCTTCCGACAGGTGATAGGAGCAGTGACAACGTACCTGGTGATCCTCATACAATTCCAAAGATACGACAATTGAAACAGGTGATGTTCCTAGTCATATATGGCTTCCTAGTACATTATCATACAAGATAATCTTATTTATTTTATAAAAATAAAGTGAAAGTTGCAGAGACGGGGTTTTGTAAATAAATTAATAGAAAATATTGTGTATGTTTTATATACAAATATAATAACATAATTTAATATACCTAGTTCTTATAATAAAATGTTGGTGTTTTACTAAAGTTTTGTTTTGTCTATAGCAGCTGTGCCGATTGTGGATCATGTGACTACAATAGAAAGAAGTAACAAAATCAGCTCGATATAATAGTACATTATGGTACTAGTGTGTAATGTTGGTGATTACCGCTGAGGCGCCATTGAGACCCGAGCCGTTAGGTGAGGGTCTTAAGAGAGCCGAGGACGGTAATCATCAATACACACGTGTATCATACGACGTTTTTCAACACACTTGTGAAGAAAATAATGCTAAAAAAATATTTTCAACAGTGAAAACGAGTTGGGGAAAATTTTTCGCAATGGCGGGAAAAATTAAACAGTTTTCATATGCGCGCGCATCAAATTAATAATGGCGATCGGCCATAGACTAAAAGAATGAGGTTTCTTTTTTTTTTGTCTTTTCGCGGATACCGTTCTGGCCACGTCCAAAATGGGGAATTCAAAGTTTTCTTTATTACAGAGAAAACAAAAGTTATATTTGAAAGTTTTATTTACTAAAAACGTACAAGTTGAAATTATCTATTTAAATACGAAGTTGCATGAAATGAGCAAGCAATAGGTACATTCATTTATTTGTACTATTGAACACGATCTTTTTTGTATCGAAACTTTTTTAAGATCAAAGCAACTCAACCAATAAAATAAAAAAAAACCCTATAACTCACTAGTGAATAATAGCAATGAAAAAGTCACAGTTTGATTACAGGTGTCATTATGTGCCTAATTGCGGTGAAATTAGAGCCATTTTATGAGCAAGTGTGTTGAAAAAGATGTTATCAACAAACTGCTGTAAGGCTGTAAGTCCGACATTTGAAAAGTCGTGAATTTAGCGCTGATCAATATAGTTTATGTAACAAACAAAATTATTTTAAGATATATTTAATAAAATTACTAAATCAAGGTTATGTACAACATTTACACGAATAATATAAATCTGGCTAAGTGCGCGTCGGACTCGCACACGAAGGGTTCCGTACTATTATCTATACAACATTAGACATCGAGCAAAAAAACGTAAAAAATACACGCTTGTTGTATGGGAGCCCCCTTAAATATTTGTTTTATTTTGTTTTTAGTATTTGTTGCTATAGCGGCAACAGAAATACATAATTTGTGAAAACTTCAACTGTCTAGGTATCGCGGTTCTTGAGATACAGCCTGGTGACAGACAGAATGCGAATTCTTAGTAATAGGGTCCCGTTTTTACCCATTTGGTACGGAACCCTAAAAAGAAAAACCTATAACTATTAAACTAAAAAAATAAGCTAATATAAGGCATCAACAAATCTTAAACATCGCTGCCATCAGGGAATGTGCCCAAGAGACTGACGGAGACGTAGGATGGCAATGTTTATCCTCTGACCAAGGTAAAAACCAGCTCTTGGATCACGGGAAGTGTCAACTAACCTTTTGAACATGTCCTTAAAAAGGACATGAGCACTCGGACTCCGCGACCCGAGAGATTCATCCCCAAACGGCTCGAAAATTAAGTTATCACCAAGGTGACTATACTTTCGCCGTTTTGAGGTTTTCTGCAGCCGCAACAGCTGCACCAGCACAGCACGCTGAACTAGGAAGATGGAATGGCGCAAGAGTATCGACGCTCGTAGCGTGATTACACAGAGAGATGACGTCCGGTCTCTTCCCATCGTCGCGTGCCAAGGCGCGTTCTACGAGTAGAACAAGCAAAATTAGATTACACAGTACAGTGCCTCCGATCATGGTCGACGGAAAGGCATTGAGAGTTGTGTATGTAGACTATTGAATATCTGGATCATCTGGTCACGAAGGACTTAAAAGATGACTCAGATATAGAAAAAGAACGCAGGGCGTTGGCGGTAAGGAGCAATATGCTGGCCCGTAGGTTCGCTCGATGTACTAAGGAAGTTAAGGTAACACTCTTCAGGACGCATTGCCAATCTTTTTACTCGAGCAGCCTGTGGGTTCGGTATACGATCGTTGCGTATACCGAACTCACAGGCTGCTCGAGTAAAAAGATGCATGTTTTTCTAACACTTAAATGGATTCTGTCCGAAATAAATGAATTATTATTATTATTATTATATGCTCGAGCTCCCAGGTTCAGATTCAAGTGACCTACGTCAGTTTAGGCTATCATTTTGAGAGTAGATAAAGGGATATGAAATTAAGAAATTGCGTGATAAAGGGCCCAGGGTTGAAAGTAGTATTACTACTACTTTCAACCCGGACACTTACACTTACACTTATCCGGTACAAAAAGTATCTTACTCGTTACTGGTGTTTATTTATATTTTACAGGCAAACGAAAATGACCAAGGTCGGTGACTCTAGGGAATCTCAGTTCATTACATTACAGGCAACATCATCGTTCTTTACTTTAATGAGGGGCTCGTGTCAGTAAAAATCGTACAGATCTATCAGTCAAAGGTACGCTGGCCGCACTCCGTCTATGGATGGGTGACCATTCATTTCATACCGAGTTCCCTCCGTGCCTCGGAAAGCACGAAAAGCCGTTGGTCGCGGCTGTCAATCGTAGATCTTGGACAGTCGTTATAGGTAGTCAGATGCCAGAAAGTCTGACAACCAGTCTTACCAAGGGGTATTGTGTTACCCAGTAAAAGGGTTATAGCGGGTGGTCGACTTAGGGGCAGTCCACCACCCGACCAGATGCAGGCCCGTGTAGGCGGCGCGCCGTATTCCGCGCGCGTCACACTAGTCCTCAAGTGTGACGCGCGCGGTAATTAGACCGCCGAGGTCGACGAGACCCACCTACGTTATTAGCGGGTCATAGCCTGGTGGCGGCGCGGTGCATGCGCGAGCGAATCACATACCCCCACCCATAGGTCAGTCGAGGAACACCGTGGTGGTTTTAGCCGGTACGAGTACGGCACACCCGCCCGTCCATGAGGATTTCCTCACGATAAAAAAAAAAAAAAAAGGTCAGACAGGTAGGCACTCAATGTCAAACACTGGTATTTAACTGCATCCGATAAGACTCCACCGAACGACGCCAAAATAGTTGGGAAAGGGCTGGGCAGATGATGATACCTTTATTGTTTCTTAGCTCTACATGACTGTAGCGAACTTCTTTTAAAGTTGCAAATATGTGCTCCATCTCGCTTGCCGCGGAAATGTAACAATAACCTTTTCCATGTACCGGGATCCAAATCAAATCTCGGACACTTCGCCGTTTAGCCAAGGCTCTGTAAAAAAAAAACCGGACAAGTGCGAGTCGGACTCACCCACCGAGGGTTTCGTACAAATTTGTAGGTACATACCTATCCATACTTCTATACTAATCCATACTTTAATCTACTTAACATTATAAATGCGTTTTTTGCGACTTAAACGGCCGTATCTTTTTTTCACGTTAACATAGAGGGTTGATTTTTTTTACAGTATCAAGGGACCGTAGACTTGAGTATATGGTTTTAATTTTAACCCGATACCTCCACGCGTTCCCGAGATAAAGGGTCTTGACAGACAAACAGACAGACGGACAACGAAGTGATCCTATAAGGGTTCCGTTTTTTGGAACGAAGTTCCTTATCGTGCGTTGTGAAAGGGGGCTAGACGGAAAAAATTCTTACGAAAAGTTGTCACGACACTTTTGTATATTTGATTTAAGAGCCATCTATTAACGTTATTGGCGCAACTGTGCTCTTCGAGATCAAATTACGAACGACCAATAGATGGCGCAGAAATAATTTATTGGTCTTTCTATCTAAATAACTACGCATTGTACTAACATGTTAGAAAATGTTAATCTTTAAAATTACTTACTTACAATGTAAGCAGCCATAATAACTTTTCATTCCTCGCTTTTTTTTTGCCCTGGCTTAAAGCCACTTAAATTCACTTTAACGCATCACATTAATTAGTGAAGGAATTGTAATTAAATTTTATTACAATTCCTTCACTAATTAATCGAAAGGAACTTCGTTCCATCCGGGTGTCCCTTGACACCTCTCAAGTTTTCCTTTTGAGGTACGGAACCCTAAAAACAATATTATAACTTGCTACTAAGACTTTTACATATTTTTTACATTTGATATTTTTAAGGTTCCGTACCTCCCGACCCTTTGTAGTGTCTATGTCTATGTTATCCATACATGAAATAGTGTAGCCTCTGTTGGCGATCCCATAATTGAATAAATTATGAAACACATTTTCTCTATTTTATACATATGCAAAGTTGTAATTTTCGTCTCAGAGCAGCATAAAGAGCGTGTTGAGTTTCCTTCGAAATGTTTTAGTAAAACAACAAAAGCAGCAACGACAAACCACTTTGTGGTCGTTTTGAAGATATGAAAACATGTTGCATATTACAGGAGCGACGCGAATATTAAAGTTTGGAGTAACGTGTGCATTGCACATGTAAGTCTTGGTCGGTTTTTGCAATTTTGGTCTTAGGCTAAGATCTCACGATGCGGTTTTCGCCCGCGCCCGCCGCGGTTGAAGAATAGCCCAAACTCACGAGACCGGAGTTCTGTGCGGTTACGCAGCCGTCGCGGTTGCGATTACCGTCCGCGGACTTCAGGTACTGGCCTTTCTTGCACCAAAGATCGACTTCAATATCCATTTTGTAATGTTTGTTGACAAACGTGCACGGACACGTGACGCCACGACTCACGAGTCAACACAAGTCACTGCAAAATGGCGTGGATTTCTGTTTGCTGCTGCGGTCGCCTGCCAACCAACCGCAGAGTTCGCGGGTGCAACCCGCCGAGGCTGAGGGAGTGATTCTACTAGTTGTCCGTCGGTGCAGCGGGAGCCGCGAACAACCGCGCACACCGTGGGCGTTAACCGCGACGTGAAATGTGCTTTAATTTTTTACATATTATATCTGCATTCTACAGAAGCTGCGGGCCCGCAACCGCGGCGGACGCGGGTGAAAACCGTATCGTGAGTTCTTGCCTTTAGTAGGTGTTTAAAAGGAGATGAAACCACAACTACTCTAGTCTTTTGTTTTTCATAAATTTTCCAATGACCACGAACTTAAAATAACAATGAAAAGATAGCGTAGTGTTCGTGATCTCCTAGTTTTCTGTTATCTCTACTCAAATATTTTGATTTAATTACCCAATGAAATTGCTGTTAAAATCATGTCCAAGTGGACCCCGCAATGGAGAAGACCCAGTGGAAAACCCAGGAAGCGTTGGAAGGATTGTGTCAAAGAAGATTTGAGGAGCATAGGCTAGGACGCTAGAGTCAGAACGAAATGGAAAAAGATCGTTGAGGTGGCCAAGACCCACAAAGAAAAAGAAAATAATTTCATATTTGTATAATGTTTATGACACGACGAATAGATAACGTCGACATATATTTATCACAGTTTATAAATTAACATACTTAAATCATTTACTTATACCCAGTAACTTTAAATTATCAAAAAACTACCTTCATCTTTGAAACACAAGTCAAAGTCAAAGCATTTTTTTCAATTAAACTATATTATAAATGTATGAAAAATTATTGGAAATGTGTAAGTAAACAAAGTAAAAATTTAGGAAAAACAACTCAGTTTCAAGTACAGACGCCAGCACATCAAGCCATACCTAACTGTCAAATTTTCCCAATTAAATATGAACCTTATGGTTTTGTAATAAAGTTGAAAATCTATCAAAGAAATTTGACAGATTGTAGTAGCTTGATGTGCTGGCCTCTGTACATTGTAATCATATTTTTTAATACATTGCAACTCTTAATTAAATAAACTCCTAATGCAACAGACGATTGGGCGCTGTCATAACTGATTGAGATTCAATATCAAAACACACGTCCTCTGGGCCTCAAGTCTGCTATTACAATAGTGCCAGAATGGTCTATCATTGATTTCATAATTGTTGATTTTGACAAGTTTGGTAATCTACTATAATGGCGTCATTATGACTTTCCAATGGTCAACCACTGACACGCCATTGACAGAAATGATATAGAACGATAATCTCGTACAAAATAACAACTGAATAGAATAAAATTTTGACAGTTCCTTTGATCAGTGACCTACCATTAGAACGTCATTGTGCAGTCATTGCTTTTAATTCGACCGACCAATGATCGACCATTATGAATTTAGCAGATTACGAACTTTTAGCAAAATGACAATGGGATCGTGTTGGAATGACGAAATTATAAAAATAGCCGACTTGGCCCCCTGATGTGGTGTGAAAATTAACATCTCTGTCTCGTTCTATCTCCACGTATTACTGCCGCTTTAGTACTTTGTTTCATTTTCTCACATGTTTCTTTATATGAAGTTTGCTGTCCGCTTTGATATTTTATTTTATTTTATTTTATTAGGATCTCCAACAAAGAAATCCCCTTACATGCTATATAATAAAGGACAAGAACATAAATCTATGTGCTTCCTCAATTAAAGGAGACCACATCATGCAATACAAAACAAAGAACAGTTAAGCTAAATAGGTAATGGATAATTTAGAATTTAAATGGAATAAAAATAAAGGTTAAAAAGCGAAGATAGCATACTATAACAAATTATGCTTACAGACAAATAAAATTATAGCTAAAAAAAAAAAATGCTAGTCAGGCAGTCCACCACTTACATACATTACATTTAACTGTGTACGAATTAGTGACTTATATTTAGCCAGAGTATTAGAAAAGATGTCTATGTCTTCCGATGTGCATGATAAAGCATTGTACTGTTGGGTCATCCTGGAAACCGGTGAATGTTTACCCAGATTTGTGTGATATAGATACATAATATATCAACTTCTAAGACCCTAGTAGTTTTCTCGGTCGTTCTATTTCGAACGTCGTTCGTTTTCGAAGGTGTCAAGAAATCAAACTGAACTCACTCACCACTTTAAAGATTGATTCTCTTCCCCCCTTAATTTTGCTAACTATCAAATGTTTTAATTGTTATTCTACTATTGGAGGTATAGACAAATCCAAAAAATCTAAAATCATAAAATTGGTCCGGCGTTCTTGAGTTATAGTTTAGCTACTTTGTTTTAAATATGTAAATATAGGCATGTGGCATCGTTATTAAGAGCGCCACATTTCCCATAAAAACGGTCGTACGTGATTACGGCGTTATAACAAATTATTCTCCAAATATTTTTAACACACAGGTATCTTGTGGTTTAAATCTAGGTTTGTATGAAGCCAAAAATAAACTTTTTTGAGAAACAAAACCACTCCTGAAAATCAGCTTTTTTGTACAATTTTGTCTGAACTTTGGTCGTTGCGCCCATATATTAAAAAATTAATAAAACAGCTTCATAGAAACCTTGCACATGACGTAATGGAGATTCTAAATTACAAACATTATTACCAAAAACTTGTAAGGCTTTATCAAAAACACGTATTTCCTGGATCAAGTTTCGTGAAATCTCCGCGCGCCAATTTTCCTGCGATGTTATTGCGTTCTCACTCACTCGTTTGGTTTTTGAGCTTTGCGTTGGTTGAAACAAAAAAGTTTTCAATCACGCTCACGTTCAAGTTCGGCCGATTTGGATGGGCGCTCTTAAGTTTATTCATTTTTACGCCATTTAATTATTCTTTGACATTGGTGCCAATTCTGTTGTGCACGAACTAAATTAATTTTAAGCTATTTATATCTCTTTCCCTCCAATAAAACAAGAAAGAGACAGATATTCATAAGAGCTGTCAATTTAAGTTGATCTAAAATGTTCATACAATTATAGTTGTCATGTCAAAACGTATTGATTAAAAATACTGCGTAGTTCAAGGGAAAAATTAATTTGACATTTCTAACTTAGTCCTTGTCTGTCGCCGTCCTTTTCTTCAGCTGCCTGGTAGTAAGAGATACCAAATGCTTAATTTTAATTTAGTTTGTGAACAAGGGAATCGGCTCCGTTGTGTTAATATTTTATTGATATGTTTGTAAGAGGTCATTTCCAAAAGTACTGATCCGTTACAAACATTCTTTTACTGTGATGGTATAGCTACAGTCACCAAAAGAGATAAGTATCCATGTCTTCGCGATTAGTTGAAGTTTATTAGAAACCGATGGGTGTTTACGAATAAAATAAAATACAGTTAATAGAGAATAAACAGTTCAATGATTTACTTAAATTTCATTTGATAGCCTCCATTGGTTTCTAAGTAAACTTTAACTATTTCCGACGACATGGATACATATCTCTTTTGGTGACTGTACATGATTCCCACGCGGCGGAAGTCGCGGGCTAACACTAGTCAATAATGATTGTGTTTCCTCTACTAGTGTCCGGCAAAGTATTACTGAATATTTTGTTTCTCACCAATGTTTTACAATGGGAATGGTGAGGTAATAGTTACCACCAATTCCCATTCTAAAACAACATAGTCCGAATTAGTTACCTAAACTTCTAAAATACGAAGCTAACTAACCACTTAACAATTTCCTGAATTGTAACGTTCATTCACCTTGCAATAACGTTCGTTCGTGAACGAATGAACGAGCGACATAGCTTTGCATTTAACGTTGAACATACATTAAAACTTACTTCACGCTGCAACTTTACTAGGAATATGCTATGTAGAAAGCGGATTTGGAGAGGAGCGGGGGTTTATGAATATATTGGCATATAAGCAAATGTTATTATAGATACACGCCGCAATCTGAATGCTACACCTTAATGCTCTTTCACTTCGCCAATTCACGTCTGAAGCTATATATATATATACAAGGTGTAACGTCAAATACGCAAAACCTGAAAATAGTTTGATTAGACTAACAAGCAGAATCAATTGAACCACTTTTAAATATAGGTCACATTTTTTTAAAAATCTTCATTATACATGTTGCCCTGTCTATTTATTAATAAGTCAAGCCATCACGTGCGCAAACCTGCCAAAATAGGTAAACAAACACAAATGGTTGTCGTCCAATTTAAATTTTCTCCGCGTGATAATAATAGTTCTATATCAATGCAAATACGAGTCTTGGTAAAACTAAAACAGCACATAAAACCTTTAAATATTTTTTTATGATTTTTTTCTCTCAGAATTAGGTTAATTGAATTAAAAATCATTTGGTGTGTCTGAGATTATGCGTGTTTAACGTTATACCTTGTATATATATGTATATACGCTTATGATATAATATTGTATATCAGATCTGTTCACATCACGAGTGAGGACTTGAGTATTGTGCTGTTTTGAATTTGAGGAGCAATAACCGCTCGTGATACAGTTTTGACTAGTACGAAGGGTTACAGCGAATTAGTTTGATGACAGCCGAGGTCTACAATCCATCTCGTAACTAAATGTTGACTTAGTTATAAAATATATTGTAAAGATAGTAAATAAATATGATCCTTGTATGGTTCTCTTTTGATTATGCAATAAAGATTATAAGCTTAGTAATCTTTAAAAACGTTTAACATTTTGCCTGAACATTCCGAAAAAACGTCCCCATCCAATCGCACATGAAAATATTTTTCATGAGACTATGTCTGTTTACCTGTTTTGTGAAGTATTTTGTGGCAGAATATCTCAAAAACATTTTTCACAACTTATTTACTAAACCAAGAACCTAGTTCAATGAAACATTATTTCATAGTCATTCATGTGCTACCGCTCCCGCACCGACTGCTATTCGCTTTTTATGTGTATTTGCCTTGTGTCTGGGTGTTGTTTATCTATAATATTTTTTTTTTTTTTTTTTTTTTTATTTAATTTTTATTTATTAAATATCCTTTACAATAAAGTATACATTGGTCAATAAATGGGATGAATAGTTTTCCATACAAATATATTGTCCTAAAATAAACTAAAACTAAGTGAAGTATTTATATAACTGGTGCAAATTATGATGAATCGGAATTACAATGTTAGGTAGCGACCCGCCCGAACTAGGTTACTTCAAACCTGTGTTTCAGGCTATCACTTTTCGTTTCAATTAAATTGAGGCATTGAAGTTACAGTTAAACTGATAAAAATAATCTCTTAAAAATTATGAGAAAAAGCATTTTAGTACACTATTATCTAAAACTAAAACTAAACCTATGTAAATATACAACCGTACATACGAGGCAATAAATTATCATAATTACAAAGATTTTGTGTGATAGTGTAAATGAGTATCGCTAAATATTCTGATGACATTTACTACATTTTTATAACTTAAGTATACTATAATAGCATAGTATTATTAAAAAAATATACAAAATCACTGGTAATAAGTCGATATGTTTACGGAAATTTAGGGAGTCAATAGTGACACCTAGATTTTTTTAAATGTCAGCTTTCGTTAAAGTGGGACATGACCATGCAGTGTCAGCGTACGTGCTATAATTATGTGCGGAAATGTTTGGATTAGTACGCGGTAGATATGTTAATAAGTAATTGTAAATAAAATGTTTGTCATATTAACTTTAGTGTAGCTAAGTATGCAGTTTTTTTTTTTGTAAGTGAACTCATTTCTAATGTTCGTAAAACAGCTCGAAGACAGAAACCGATGTAATATGGATGGATTATTTGATTTTAGAATGGTATTTTCTAGCCGCCTAGCAGTAAGCAGCGGTATAGTGAGCTGGTATAAGTCCATAAAAGGAGAAAATAGTTTAATATACTTTTATAAATGTTGATGTTAATCTCGCCCAAATATCTTCTTTTTATTGGTGGCGCTCTTAGGAACTTTCATAGTCAATTGAGTTAATGTAGTTGAGCTCTGCATATTTGCGCGCTGGGCAACTTTCATCACCAGTTGAATGGTCACACTTCCTCTTGAAGCGTTTGCACGTCGCACATTGAGCGGGAGAAGATTTGCTGCTGCATTCTTTGAAGGAGTGTCCAGTCTCACCACAGTGATTACAAGTAGGACTTGTTTCCCGGCAAAACTTGGCTGCATGTCCGAACTGCTGGCAATTGAAGCACCTGGTGACTATCGTGAAGTCTCTCACAGGGCATGATGTCCAGTTTATAAAAATCCGCCCTTGGTTAATGATTACCTTTCTTATGCTAGCGGGTAGTTCTAAGATATAGTTACAGGTAGGAAGGTCTTTCTTACCCGATTTGTGGCTCAATTTGATGCTTTCAAGGACAGACTCACGAGATATATTAGGCAACTTGTCTGAAAGATTCTGCTCGTAAATGCAGTCAAATACTTCCTTCTCGGTAAGGGCAACGGGAACACCAATGACAGCGACCCTTGGGCGGCGTTTAGTAGGTTCTTCTACTCTAAGGCCCGACGAAACTAGTTTGTCCGAATTCTTTAGTTTATCTATGTCGCCTTTGTTTTCTGTGATAATCAGAACGCCCCCATTTTTCATTTTTTTCAAACCACGGGCATGGAGCTTTAGTTGCTCGGGGGAGATTATCTTTTGAACAAGTGACTTGGTGTCGTCACTTGTTTGGGTTTTATCGCTGGGATAGATGGCGACTGAGCTTAAATTTGCTGGACGGACGAAGTCATCGGCACCTTTCTTCACCATACTAGCATAAGAACTATTACCAGATGAATTCAGCTTCGTTTCTACAACCTCTTTAACCTGCTGGAGAGAGTTCACAATGTTCCGGTGCTCCTGTAGGTGCTGGATTGTGGTATAGGCCTGAATCGTTTTCTGCTTCAACGATTGGTATAAGACGGCTATCTGAGACGTTCCACCTGAGACCCTCCGGCAAAGATTGGTCACACGAACCTTCTGGTCCGAGTTCATTTTTCCGTCAGCGACAATAGTGCAAACTTCATTAAGAATGGTCTCTATAGATCCTAACCATTTCTGGATCTCCGGCGTACTGACGACTTCACTCGGCAATTCATTCTCTTCAGGTGCTGGTGGAGTTGGGTTGCTCGGGGGTATCGGCACAGTAGGCGTCGGTGGGGGACTTCGCCTCAGTAGTTGGCTACGACCAAACGGGCTCGATCCTGGGTTAGACATCCTACCCGAAACACTTAATTTATTGTTTATAAAAATTATTTAGTTCATCTTGCAACAACACAAAAAAACCTTGTAAAACAACCTTGAAAAATGTACAAGTTACACACGACACACTTTACTAAAATACTGACGGCGCAAATAATTATATTATTTATTTGTCGTAATTGATTATTTCATTGTACGGATTAAATACAAAACACACGTCCGCTTAGTCTCGCGTTTCGTCAAGCGATCAATATATGTGTATGTAATATGAATGTATTAAAAAAAAATGTATTAAAAAAAAAAGTATTTGTGTATGTATATCAGCTGTCTGACACCCATAGTACAGGGTCTCCCTAGTTTGGGGTCAGATGGCCGTGTGTGAAAATGTTCCCACATATTATTATTATTATTATTTATATCTTTAGGGTCAGCTCACACCAAGACGCGGCAAGATAATGCGCTTACTTTTTTTTTAGGACAATGCTAAATGGCTGGTCGACTTCACGTGACCAGAGGGCTCGCCTTTTTTTGGGCCAAACAATTAGCATGTCATTCAACGTGGTAATGCTACTTGCTAGCCTTTTGGACACTTGTCCCATTTTCGTCGTCCTCATAGGGCATCGTTTTTTGATGCCTTATGAGCCCAACATTCCCCCTCCATTTTGCATAATATTTTTACTTTTTATAGTTCTAATATTGTGTTATAATTATGACATTGAAACTTTAATTCTGTTTTCTACATTAAAAAGGTACACATTTCAGTTAGAGAATTCAAAAACGTCCAGTGCGATGCTGGTTTACGAGGCGTTTTGAGACACTATGCCGGTAGACGTGCGGTCTGACATTTGCTGGGTCACACGGCTTCACGATAGTGCATTGCAATCGGCCTCTTTAAGCTTCGTCGCGTCGCATAGCCCGGTAGTGTGAGCTGACCCTAACATTTCGCATAATTTTAGCAGCGGCTACTAAATAGTACAGTTAAACTTTTATTCTAACGTGAGCTAAGTAGAGTTTAGTTTGAAGTGTATGTTATGTTGTAGTTTATTTACGCTTGCATTGGAGTTCTAGGTTTGGATTACATTTGCGTGGTAGAATGGAAGTTGTAGGATATTATTATGTGCTTTTTGCCAACTATGATGGAGTTGCTTCCAGGAGTCGGCGGAGTAAATTAGTAATTTATAGCACTTACTTAATAAGTTATTCAACCCTCACAAAGCAGACCAATAACTACCAAGACCATCTGAAAATAATGCTTAGCATACATATAATAACACTAGCGGGCCTGGCAGACGTTGTCCTGCCCTTAAAATAAAAAAGTCCTTCAACTCGACTGCAGCGCCACCTACCGGGTCCAATTGTGAATCTAAACCATTCTCGAATACACTGGAACATACACTAACATATTCGTAAAAATCGATCCAGCCGTTTAGGAGGAGTTCACTTTCATACACACGCACAGAAGATTTTTATATATAAGATTATTAAACATTTAATTCAGACCAGGTCCATATACTTGGAAGCTGAGATTATGAAACAATAGGCAGATATACCGCGCGGAACACTGACAGTGAAGCCACCAAAGCAAATACGGATCCGGTCGCTTTTGAATTTCTTTTTGCATTTGTATTTGTTACTTTTACCGATGCGGCGTTTCATGTTATACTGATCCGTGTCAGTAGTCACGAAGTGTGATTGTAGGTATTCGCTTTTGAATTTGTATTTGCTTTGGTGGTTTCACTCTCAGTGTTTCGCGCGGTCTATCTGCCTTTTGTTTCATAATCTGAGCTTGTTCGTAATAATTTGCTTAAAGACTAATATTAGTACGAGCATATGTCAACACAACCCGATTAATCCGCGATATGAAGTCGCATTCATCTCTACAACATGGGGGACTCCCATTGATCTGATCCGAAAACACCCAGTATAGTGTTGGTACTGCCACGAACGCGAGTGAGCATGGAGGCGCATCTTTTCCATAAGATAGCGGCGAAGCCATCAACTCACGCCTCAGCAAACATCCCCGACGCACTGCAACGCGTGGCCGCCCCCACAGTACCCTGAGTGCATTGTTATATTGGACACGCAGCTCGCTGTACGCCCGCTGCGAATAACTAACCCACAGGCTGCAGGTGTAAAAAGATTGGCAATATGCCTTTAAACGCGTTATTTTGACCGAATTCGTACACCGTGCAAACCTGCGGGCCAGCATGTTACAACGGACAGCCAGCGACCGACCCTTCTGTTGGTGTTCCCTTTCTACATCAATTAACAATATCTACAATCATTAAAATTACTAAAAAACATGAAAGACATTTTGATGCCTAAGGCATTAAGTTCGCCTTTGTACCTTTGTGCATGAAGTATAAATAAATAAATAAATAAAAGAGGTTTTTGCCCTGCAGTGGGACAGTTATAGACTGGTATTACTTATCCGTGAAAGTCGAGCACAAAATATGGTCTCTCTCTATTTGATTTATGTGATTTCTTACTTGTTTTTAATGTTCTGTCGATGGTCTTTCGCGGTGGACACGAGTATTGCACCTTATTACATATAAAAATGATGAAACAGGTAAAATGGTGGCGATATTTCAGCATCAAAGGTTCCGTTTCATAAAACTTTACCGCTACTATAATTAACACAGATAACTATAAGTTTATGCAAGTATCATATTATTATCTACGTCCAGATGTTTAGCAGCTGACAAAGTTACACCACGTTATCAGTATCAATCTCGATAAGTTTCTGTCGGTATCGAATAACTATGACTTAAACAGATACCGATACCAACTTACTATAGCTCATTGTTCTTGTTCGAATAACTCTTTGATATCAAGTTCATGAATATCTGATTTTAAGAGACATACCCGTTGCTTCATTTCAAGCCAGTGCAACTTCTAAAAGCCAGAATTGACAGTGGTGACAGCTAGAAATGCGCCAAAGTTATGGAGTTTGACAAGTCCCGGAGAAGCAATTCAACTGTTATGTCTTAATCAGAAAATAACACCTTAGGAGTAACGGCTGAAACCAATTACCTACCTTCACTGAAATGTAGATCACTACTGCTGGAAGACCATATGTTTCTATCTATGTTTGATCGGTGTCTCACATTCATCAATAGCAATAGGGGTGGCCCGCCCGTGCGTTTCGTTACAACCAACATCATCGTAAACAACGTGATTTTTATAAAAAACTTCTGTATGTTTAAAGTATTAAATTACTGGATTTAGTTATAGTTTACATAAATTATAAAACTCTGCGAGTAACTCGAACATTATACAAGATTAGACTACATTTTGCTAAACAAAGCGGTAAGGCTAGAGTAGGAATTAAACGTACCTAATTGACAATTTAAAACTCAAGAATTTTTTTCTTTTATAATTATTTCGTTGAGTTAATAACTTGCTGTTGATTTATTTAAATGGAATCTATATGTAAATTCATTACAAGTTAATTTGCTCATATGATCGATACGGTTTTTATTGTTTATTATTGGTTCTATGTTATAGGACCTCAAAAGCAATTTCCTTGTGGGATAACTCTGGTACTATTTCAAAATCAGTACCTTAACTTGAGTAGGACAGGTTTCATGAGATTATAAATAAAGTTTATTTAAAAAGCAAACCATATTCCTAGAATTCGGCGGATCAACAAGTCTGTTACCATTAGTTACCACCCTATCAAACAAATAATTGTCAACACGTCATTGGGACACATACTTTGGCTTTTTCATAGAAATAGTTATCTGTAGTAAGCCACAGACCCTCTCACCGATAGATATCGTGTGCCGGTAAGATTCCTTACTCTCTTATAAATAATTGGGACATCCTAACCACAGACAGATAGGTTTTTCTATTACCAGTATGCCAAAATTGGAGATAGAATAGGTAATTGGGTTTGGCCGTTAAACAATAAACAATATAAGCCTTTTAGGGTCCAGCTGCAAGGCAAAGGTCGCTTCTCATAAAGAGAAGACACGAGCATTGATCACCAGTAATCACCACGCTTGCTGAAGGCAGATTGGCGATTTTAGACTTAAATCTGAAGTCCTATATAAACTTTAAAATTACATACCTACATAATTATGTCATATTGCAGAAGCGCGGTAGACGCAACAGCGCCCTGGATGCACCTAAGTACGAAAGGATGTTTTCATAGTTTCTTTTAAACTATTTTAGATTCCAAAATAGCCATTGATCGCGAAAATACAGTAATTATTTGGAATGTAATAACATAATACTTCTTTCCGACATCACTTTCATATTTTAAAACCAAAAATTTCACACATATTTCAGCAAACTTTTTTAATAAAACATTCACATATGATTGGCACAAAGCACAGGCTGGTTCGTGCATCTCTTGAATGTGATGCAAACATGCTGAACAGCAAACTTTTTCTTTTACAACTACTCTTTTATGTATTTTCACTGGTTGAGCACTTGTCTTATGGGAGTGTACTCTTTGGCAGAAAGAACGCAATATTATGTTGGATAGTGTACAGGCTACATCCGGAGCAGTTTATTATGCGGACCTTGTGGAAACTAGAACTAATTTCCGTGCGTTCAAGCGATTTTGCCATACCTATTATTGGAATAAAGTTTAATGTTCTGTCTTTTTAGGACCCATTAATTATGTCAATTATAATCCGTGGTGCTTATTATCAACTGGGTTTCTCCCAGTTGTAAACGTCCCTTTGTGCCTATTGGCCTAGTTCTGTTCTGTCTCCTGCTTGATTTGGAGGGAAGTGGAAAATATGTTTTTCTTACTCCTCCGCTGTTCTTTTCTGATTAATTTCGTACCGGGATCCAAGACAGTTGAATCGTTTCTCTGGGACTCGTCGAGCTTCATTGCTCTGGCGCTTTTCTGGTGATCGCCACTGTTGATTCTGGCTTACAGGAGTTACAGTGGTTAGGGAATAGTTTGGCGGGCTTGGTTGAGCACTTGTTGGTATTTCGATGAAGTCGCCGGGTTTTCGGTTCATCTTGAATGGTGGACGAGAGCGTTTTTTGATTGCGGTACTTATAGAATACTGAAAGGTGGTATGTAAATTGGTCTTAAGGCGCTTCCCTGACCAAATAACCTTGACCATACATTTCCTCTTTGCCACAGAATCTAAATTCGCACAATTTTTTGTTTTTTTTTTGTTATAAAAAAGAGAAACGATCTTTTGAAATAAAATAAAACGTGAATTATAAAGATTTTAAAGTTACCTATCTATTAGTGTAATCCCCCATTAAATGAATAGCACGTCAACTTTAGCAAAAGATACATGTTTTCAATGTGAAAAACGCACTTTTATAAAATGAGACTGCATCATATTTTACTTAAGTTTGTTCCTTTGTTTGATACGAGTGGAGGTGCATTGACTGATTATTGTTATTTTTATTCAGAATTTTAAGTTTAATGAAGGAGCGTAGATTTTAAAAATCTATACAACGAGTGTTGTGATAGCCCAGTAGTTAAGACGCCTGTGTAATGCCTGAGCTTCCGACTTTAATATCGGGCTCTTCATAAGAAAAGACCATTGGCACAACGAATAGGCTGGGTGTGATGATAGATGTTGTAGGTAGAATATCAGGTTAGGCAAGATATCTGATAAAACTAAACGAAAGAGGATTAAATTTAGTACATTTAACCAGTGTTAATTTGTAGGTACTAAATGCAGCTCGTGTTTTGAAAAGTCAGTAAGTGGAAGGAACCTGTTTACTCTAAAAATATCCTGGAACTGTGAGTAACTGACCAGTACTTCGGTGCAGGCTTCAAATAGTTTCACGTGTAAGTATTATTACGTTAGTTTCGAATCGGAAAACGATCGCACGTATCGTCTACTACCACTCGAACAAATCGAACAGTTATTTTGGAAACGTTTTGCTGAGTGCAGGGTTTAACTCGGTGCATGCAACAAGAACAAACGTAAATACCTAGAATCATACATTAACTCAAATAAGAAACAGCCAAAAATTATACCTAATATAAAGAATAGTAGACGAAGATAATAAAGTCAGTCAATCTAATCACATTGATTTCAGCATTATTTATAAGCTCCAATTAATAAAAACTAAAAGTAATTAAGATTTTTTTTTTATTGAATTGTTGAAAGTATCAAATTGGCAGACCAGCAGTCAGATGGATAGGTGGGAAACGTACAAAAAATCGCGGGAAAAACTTTTTTTTTAATATTAATAAATATATTTTTCCAAAAATACAGACAAATGTACTAAGATTACATTTATATGGGTTTCTAAATGGTAAACAACATTTACATAAAAAAACAATAAATTAAACTCTGTCTCTTAAACTAGGGTATCCTGTATCTTAAGAGACAGTGTTTTGCGATGAGGTTCCAATTGCTATTATCTATAAGTGGACTGTGTCGATTTACCTTCAGAAGGAAAGAAAATGGTTGCAAATTGTACATGTACCAGGGCAGCATAGCACAAAAGGGAGGCTGCGTACAATTATGACCGCCAAACTTGATGACGATGAGACGATGTTGCTGAACTTCAAAAACGTAGCACTTATTAAACAATATGGTAGACACGTTACGTAAATGTTATACTTGCGTAACTTTAGATTTGCACAAGCAAAAACACGTAGGTATTGGGACATTTTACAAATATTCCAACTGAAATGTTTACCTACATTATTAGCAAATAAATAATTTATTTCTGTCCTACAAGTCATTGTGACATCGTTGTACCCACAAATGGCTCAAATAACTAATTCATCTCATATATTATTATGTTAATGCATATAAGTCCAAACAGCCAGAATGCCTATCATTACGTCTGTAGCCTGCATCTTCTTGCATAATCTTCTCTCAAATACAAAACCAACTACGAAGGCAGCCGAAGTGTTGAACAACCTATTACTAACAGCCAATTTCGTAAATATATCACCCACATAATACGCAGTTTAGGAACAATCAGTAATGGAATATAAATTAGTAGGCAGCTAACAAAGGAAGCCGGCGGCTTTCAAACTTGCACTACAGCCCCTCGATGCAAGTTTAATACTTGTGACACACATACGACTACAACAAACAACTGCTATGCATAATTGAAATTATACATACATTCTGTTTTTAATTAAATAGTCACTTTTCAGGGGATGAAAGCACTCATCGTCATTATCATTTCAGCCGAAAGACGTCCACTGCTGGACATAGGCCTCCCCCAAAGGGGGGGTTTTGCTGTAATCGCCACGCTTGGAAGGCGGGTTGGCGATCGCAGTATGGTTGTTACAAAGGCACAGAGAACGCTGCTGCCCATTCTCTGGTGAGTCCCTTAGTCGCCTCTTAAGACACCCACGGGAAGATATGGGATGGTGCTATTCTTTACGTCCGACACCATACGGACAAAGCACTCATAAATGTAAACTTTTATCATGTGTGGATGGGTGACCATCCCTTTCATACCGAGTTCCCTCCGTGCCTCGGAAAGCACGTAAAGCCGTTGGTCCCGGCTGTCATTCGTAGATCTTTGACAATCGTTATGGGTAGTCAGAAGTAAAAAAAAATTGACTTTACCCAGACTTTACCCAGTAATTGGGTTGGGAAGGTCACTATAGGCAGTCGCTCTACGTAAAACACTGGTATTCAGCTGGTTAGACTGGAAGCCGACCCCAACATAGTTGAGAAAAGGCAGATAATGATGACCAGGGGTGTGATTCTGTAAGACTTCATTCTAAACTTCGAATCTGAATCCGCTGTGAGTTTCTTGATTGGCATTCTAAAAACTCGGTTGATATTTCGAATTTTCACTAGCGTCACCCTTGCGAGCGTGTCAGCGAGTTGAACTAAATTGACCGGGGGATTTTGACAGATAAAGTATGAGATGACGTAAGAAGTGGCAATCTGTAAGGTAATTTCTCACTACACTCGTTACTTCGACGCTCACTTTGCACTTGAACCCGATTCAAAGTGTCAAATATATCAAGGTCATTTTGAACCTTAACCTTACCTTGCGAAGTGACAGTTAATAGCGATGTGAGATGCGAGTTGTTGTTTGAATTTTACAGAATCGACCTACAACTTTTAGATATGAAAATAAAAAATCGTCCGAGCGAATTTTGGTCACGTCAGCCACTCTTAAGCCAAACCACAGGAGTTATAATAGACCATAAGTGTGTGTACGAACACTGGTGCATTCCCTCTTCCCTTCTTATAGTTCGATAGGATAGCAATCCGTCAAGACTGAGCCGAGATCAGACGCAGGACCAATGGCCAATGACCAATGGCTTTACGTGCTTTCTAAAGGTGTTGCTACACTAATCGATCGATGCCAACGGTCGACATCGATTGACGTTGATCGATTGGTGTGGTAGCTTTGGCTGATCGAGGGATACCGTTCGACTAACTAATCGATCGATTGCCGGTCAATGGCATCGGTCGACGTTGATTAACTACGGCTAGAATCCATCACTAATAATAATCAAGCAGCTTGATCGACGTCGACTAATCCATTCTACCATCGATTGGTCGATTGGTCTGGTGGAAACTATCGATCAACGTCGACTAATCCATTCTACCATCGATTGGTCGATTGGTCTGGTGGAAACTATCGATCAACGTCGACTAATCCATTCTACCATCGATTGGTCGATTGGTCTGGTGGAAACTATCGATCAACGTCGACTAATCCATTCTACCATCGATCGATGCCGTCGATAGACGATCGATCGATTGGTCTGGTAACACCCTAACGCACGGGGATTGCAACGCTAACTTTCAAATACTGGGCTGCTATTGAGAAACTACCTAAAAGTCACGCTTAGAATAGATTTAAAATTCTTCTTCTTCTTTTTCTTCTAGTGCCTCTCCGAACTACGAAGGTTGGCAGTCAGCTCTGCATATTTTTCCTTTTCTTTCGCGAGGTGGAATAGTTCCGCGGCGCTCGAGATACCAGTTCACTCTTGTAGGTTCCTTAACCGATTTTTAATTCAAAATTGAACTATTACAATTATGTCGGAATGCCTTCCATGCACGAGGTTGTTGGTTCGTAACTGGGCAAGTACCAATGTAACTTTTTCAATTTCATCTTTGTATGTACTTTCTAAGTTTATCTTGCACGTCACTGACATGGGTGAAGGAAATCATCGTGAGGAAAGCTAGACTTATTATTATAATTAAAATAAGTTTGGAATCCAATCCGCCAATCCGCCTTGAGCGCACGTGGTGATCAATGCCTTCTCTGTATGAAAAGAGGCCTATGGCCTGCAGCGGGACGGCCTGGCTGGTATTATTTATTACAATTACTTCGAGAAGTGGTTTTCGACGTGATAACGTCTTATAAATCGACGATCGGATGCACGTACGAAAAAGTGTCACGTTCCGCCTGAGCCTGAGCGTGCAAGCGAGAGCGCGGAACAAGCGATAGAGAGGCACGATCGGCCCATGCAGTAAGCTACGCCCACCTCGACGGAAGCCATTATTTGCTTATGTTATATTATGTTAGCCATTATATTTCTTTATGACTTTATCACGTAAAACTATCATCCGTAAACCGACTTTACAGACAATCAATTTTTTTATATTGCAATAAAAAATAAAAGAATTTACAGTTTTTTATCCGTTACATCTGTATGTATTATTAAGCAATGCATCTCCCATTCGGAGCAGTAAAGTAGCGGATGTAATGCACTCTTGAGTTCTAGTTCAAGTCGCGCTTTCACGCTTAAGATACGGATCAGTTAAGCGCCGCATTAAACTGGTAGAGTAAGTGTTTTACAATAGAACTTGAGAGATTCTACCTGTACAACAGTTTAAAGATAGTTTGGGAATTAAGCGAAATGAATAAGGTCAGTTGAGCTATGCGCGACTACGAAATGCGTAGCAAAGGGACAGCTGCTACGAAAAAGCGTAGCAAGCAGCTACGAATGAAGTAGCACAATAATCACAAAGTGTGCACAAAGTAGCACAAAAAGAAGAAAATCTGTCAAATAAATTTGACAGATTTTCTTCTTTGCTACAAAAGAGTAAGGTTCATATTCGATTGGGAAAATTTGACTTGCTTGCTTGATTTTGTTAGATGGTTACACTTTTACGGTTAAGCTACTGATCCGATTGTGAAGATATTTGGTACAGACTAGGTTTGACTCCAAGAAAAGACACTACTATTTGATCCGCGACTTCGTCTGCATCCACGATAATTGACATCCAAGCGGAAGAAGTCGCGGGCAACATCTTTTATACTGCTATTATACTCCCAAAAGACATTTCTCTCAAAAAATTGTGGTAAGTCATTCGCCAATCTTCCTAGCACACCGTGTTGTACTGGGGCGGCTGCTGCAGGTGCCGAAAACTTCAAACCGCGTAAATATAACAACCTTCTTGGAAGTTATATGTTAAAGCCGTTTGGGGTTAAAACACTAGGGCCATGGGGCCCGAGTGCTTACTTTGTTTTTAGGGACATAGCTAAGCGGCTGGTCGACTCGTCACATGACCAGAGGGCTGGCCTTTTCTTGGGTCAAAGAATTAGCATTGCAATTCAACGTGGTAATGCTGCTAGACTTTTGGGCACTTGTCCCATTGAGAGCGATGCGGGTGAGTTTTTTGATGCCCTGTGAGCCCTCCATTGTACATAATTTATTTTATATTTATTTTTAAGATTTCTACCGCCTGTAAATGATTTAATTGAAATACATTCCTACGGTAAGTAAACTATTTGTATTAAAAAAATATTAGCCAGTATTGTAAGGCTGAGGTCGTAATACATGTTTACACCGATGCTAGGTGACCAAAAATAATGACTTTACCTTACCTGTGTTAAGTAAAAAATTATATTATTACCCACTATAAGTGTACTGTAGTGGAAAGAAACGTAATCTGTAAATGGAGGATGGTCTATGAACATCCTCTATGCTCTATGATCGTATGATCTATGACGAAGGTCGAACTAAGATACACTTGCTTGTAAGTAAAGGTGAAAAGTAAAATATAAAATATTGAAGAACATTTACGGTATTTTTATTAAGAAATACATAAACATTACATGGCGCAGTCGGTAGGATACAAAAAAAAAATATACGTAAATACGTGTTTGAAATGTCATCTGCCTAGCTTTATCCCAACTGGGTCAGGGTCAGCTTCACGTCTAACCAGATGCAGCTGTGCCAGTGTTCTATGTGACCTCCACAACCCAGTTGCTGGGTAACACGATACCCCTTGGTAAGACTGGTAGTCAGATTTTTGGCTTCTGAATAACGACTCTCAAAGATCTACAAATGAAAGCCGGGAACAATGACTTTACGTGCTTTCTGAGGCATGGAGAGGTGGAATGGATGGCCCATTCACGGAATAACCGCGGCAAGTGTACCTTTAGGTCGATTCAGTAAAATTCAAACAACAACTCGCATCTCACATCGCTATACACTCTCACTTCGCATAAGGTTCAAAATGACCTTGATATATTTGACACTTTGAATCGGGTTCGAGAGCGAAGTGAGCGTCGAAGTGACGGGGAAATTACCTTTACAGAATGCCACTTCTTACGTCATCTCATACTTTATCTGTCAAAATCTCCCTGTCAATTTAGTTCAACTCGCTGACACGCTCGCAATGGTGGCGCTAGTGCAAATTCGAATTATAAACCGAGTCTTTAGAATGGCAATCAAGAAACTCACAGCGGATTCAGATTCGAAGTTTAGAATGAGGTCTTACAGAATCACACTCATTAACTGAGACCGTTCGATTGGTACAGCTGGACTTAGCTACGAACCCCTTACAAGTAAAACTAAAATATCAACAATCTTCGCCCTACTTGTTTCTGCAATAAGAACTGCAGGCATCTTATCGTCATAAGGTTTACCGCCGACTTACACGAACCATTTAAAATGGTCGCGTCTCGCCCTAACAATAAAAAGTAATGGTCGCGCCTAACAATAAAAATCAGACGCTAAGCCTAATACATACGAGCTAGGCGGACGCCTATAACAGTAGATTTTGTAAGGGTTACCATCCAACATAAAGCAATGCTGCGCGAGACTGCAAAAGTGTGGGGTGTGGGGGTGAGGTGTTGTGTGAATATCTTGTAGTATCTATGTAGTATCTTCAGGCATTTAAAGTATTTTTAAAACCCCGCAATAAAAACGGATGTTAAAAGTGAAAGCTTTAACGAAAAGCTCATTATGTCAGAACGAAACAGCAGCTAATAGTAACATTGACACTGACAACCGTTTTATGGGAGATAATGTCACAAATATTGACTAATCAATGTACTTTGTCAAGTCCGCCATTTTAAAACAGCGATTCACATCACTTGTCTGCCTATTTACTATGTCTATTCGATCTGTTACAATCTCCCTCGGTGAACACCTAGGTGAAGTGAGCTGTCATCCGTCCGTCTGCTTTGTCAATCCCTAGCTGCGGGACTTATGACAGTTCACTTCACCTAGGTGTTTACCGAGGGAGATTGTAACAGAATAGCACTGCCGTTAATGTCACTTCTCACTTTTTTTTTACAAACACAAAATGGGCGACGATATAAAACGAAAACCTGTTATTTTCATTTTAAAATATTTTAATTATGCGGGGATTTAAAAGTATGGTTAGTATATTAATCTACTCCTAGTAATGTATTCGTCACATTGGACAATATTTGAAACCCTATAAATGAATCCTTTTTTTTCATACAAATGAATGTTTGGGTCTCGCCATGATTCTCTCCTATTTTATAGAAGTTGCGTTACGAGTGTTTTGTTGTAATATATTATCAAAAAACAAATCCATCATCCTGCAATCCAAATTCCGGAATTAAAAAAGCTGCTCCAGAAGCTAAAAAATATAATTTTGTCTGTGCATCAAAAAGTATTATCATGTCAGTGTCACGTTGTTAACGTTATAGTTCAGTGACGCCTCTAGCGGAAATGTTTGGCAGTTAGATTCCTAATTAATAACTGACTTCAAAATGAAGTTTCTATGTTCGACTGTTTGTATTTTTATTGTTACGTATGTTCATAGATTCCTCCGCTAATTGTGGGCCAGTTTTCATAATTCTTTTTTTAGTTTATAGAGTATGCCTCAGGGGTGATCCCATATAAATTTAATTTAAATATAATCAGCGCTTTTCGAATAAATCAACAAAAACCAAAAAGTATACATAGATGACGTTTTGATTTGTGGTTCACTTCAGCAAAAGTTTTTATAAGGGTTTTCAATCTCTGTTTTAATCCGGCTCGCGGCCTCTTCTATACCCCGTTCACAATAAGATTAGACATATACACAAACCTTTTTTACAGTCCGTTCAATCGACTTTGACTTATATTGCGTTGGTGGCATGACAAATGGCAGCTGCAAAAAACAGTTGTCATTGTAACCACTTTTTTGCCTCTAATGTCATCCTTAAGCCTACGGAATAGAAGTCAAAATCGGTTGAAGTTACTGTAAAAAAGGTTTGTGTAAATGTCTAATCTTATTGTAAACAGGGTATAGATGGGTCTGAGCTAAGCGGTGACCAAAAGTGAGCGATGACCAAGCTACAGCAAGATATAACAGAACATCCGCCCGCCGGGTCCGTCAGACCGCCTTTGTACCTTTATGCAAGTATAAATAATAATAATAATATGTGGGGACATTTTCACACACGGCCATCTGACCCCAAACTAGGGAGACCCTGTACTATGGGTGTCAGACAGCTGATATACATACACAAATACATTTTTTCTTTTTTTTTTTTTTTGTAAATAAATATATATAAACATTATAGCTGGATGTTGATTACACGTCCTAATACATAAGAACGGTGGTCGCCTATATTAGCTGTAGGCGTTGTAAATCGGGTCGTTGCATGCAAAGTCGCCGTCTCACTCGTATTACACATCCACAGAACATCGTAAAATCCTTATGCAAACGATACTTGTAGTGTTGGGCCAAAGTTTTGTTGTGGAATTGTAAATTCTGGCTGTGAAGTTGTTCGTAGTGTGGTTTAGTGTTTATAACATCATCAGTACATGAACAAGATATATGTTCATTAGTGAATATGGAATTTTCAACGATTTTGTGATGAACGGTTGAATAATACAGTGAAACCTGGATAACTGGGACATTAAGGGACCTGCAAATTTGTCTTACTTAAAGAGTATTCCACTTACCAGGGTCTCAGATATCCAGGATATAGAAGTTTGTTTTGTCCCACTAACAGAGGTAATTCAGTGCTAAAGTGTTGGGACCTCACCATCGGTTCCAGCTATGGAGGTTTCTCACTTAACCAAGTTTGACTGTAATAAATACATACGTACACACACTATCTTCCTTTAATTACTATGTTACACGTTACAGGCATCCAACGATCACAAAGCGAATCAAAAGTAATGGAAATAATACAATTTGTATTAACCTAACATTAATAATTATATTTTTGATCATTGTTTATTTTTCTAGATGGGTTGCGTGGGCAGTATGAGCACGTACGTGTTAGTCGAGGTATGTAGGGGTGTGAGTTTGTAAGGAACGTGTAGTGTGAGTATATGGGGGGGAGTATGAGCGGGTGAGTGTTCTCTTCACAATTAGGTTTTCTGTGGCGTCATAGTCCAAACTTTTTAGCCAAGGCAGTATACCTTTTTTACACTGATACGGCGGATGGTTTCAAAGTCTATATAACAGATATAGGTGGACACAATTTTTATGTTTCATATTAATAGAGGATGTAGGAGTGGGAGGGAGGGTTATAGAAGAAAAAGTATTGTAAATGTCTTATACTAACCAATTACTAGGACTCGTCCTCAATATTGTAGGTACATGTATTCTTTAATAAATATATAAAAAGATCGAAAGAACATGTAACAAGCCTTCGCTGCCTTGTTACACTCGTTATAAAAATCAAATACAGAAAAAGAAAACTGTGTAATTCTACGGAGACGCAGACAGGTCGGTGAGTTGAGACCTGAAGAGACGACACAGATATTTCAAACAATTTTTTTTATTAAATTCACGTCACGCTTACTATGTCGTCTTGCTAGGCCCTCTACCTATCCCCATCCCTGTTTATACCTTACTAGCCCTTTTGCCCACGACGCGAAAACGTAACTTTCTAAAAAAAAATAATTCGAATGTATAATTTCGGAGATTACCCCCTACATACAAAGTTACAAAGTAACAAAGCCATTTTGCATCTTTATAAGATTAACTAGCTTTTGCCCGCGACTTCGTCCGCGTGAATGTCGGTTATCGCGGATGCAGACGAAGTCGCAGATAAAAAAGTAGCCTATATATCCTTCCCCGGGGTTCAAGCTGTCTTCATGCCAAATTTAATTAGAATCGGTTCGGCCGTTTCATCGTGAAAACGTTACAGAGTTACTTTCGCATTTATAATATTAAAGTATGGATAAATTAAAACATATTTCTATTTACCTCAATATCTTTTTATACCTCCATTCGAAAGCCGTGTGATACCGACCGTGAATAGCACACCACATTTCTACCCGTGGGTGTCGTAGAAGGTCACATATTGACTAAACGATGGGCAGCAGTACCATAACACCCACTACGATCGACAACATGCATCAGCCAAGCATGACGGTTACGCCTGAACCCCCCTTGGGGGAGACCTATGCCCAGCAGTGGGCGTCTAAAGACTGTCATGATGATGATTATTATGATAACCTTCATTCGTTTCCTTTCTATTTTACTTAGCCCTGGGGGACAAGTCTGCTATTTTTAAAATTTCGTCATTCCAACACAATTCCAACGAATTAAAAGCAATGCCTGCACAATGACGTTCTAATGGTACGTCACTGATCAAAGGAACTGTAAAAATTTTAGGAGATTACCGCCTAAGTCAGTCATTCAGTTGTCATTTTGTACGAGATTACCATTCTGTATCATTTCTTTCAATGGCGTGTCATTGGTTGACCATTGGAAACTCATAATGACGCCATTATATTAATAGATTACCAAACTTGTCAAAATCAACAATTATGAAGTCAATGATAGACCATTCTGACACTATTTTAATAGCAGACTTGGGGCCTCAAGTCTGCTATTACAATAGTGTCAGAATGGTCTATCATTGATTTTCATAATGATGCCATTATATTAGTAGATTACCAAACTTGTCAAAATCAACAATTATGAAATCAATTATAGACCATTCTGACACTATTGTAATAGCAGACTTGAGGCCCTGGACTGTTGACATCCAGTGGTGCTATTACCTAAGTAACACAATCTAAGGGCAATTTTCCTGTCATGCGTGTTTTTGTCCGCACCCGGATCTCGTCCGCATGCAAGCTGCCCGCATCCTATCATTTCATACATGTTTTTGGCAGCACGCGTGTGGACCAGATCCGCACGCGGGCGATAATCAGCATGACAGGAAAAGAGCCCTAAAGCTCGTAGCTGCGGCAGCGGCGAGTTACATTTTCGTATTCATTAACCTTTGCTTACGCTAGCGCCACGTGAATTAACGACTTTTGGTGGAACTACCCAAGGTTGAATAATTTAAGGTTTAAGAACAACTTTATTTCTCATAAAGAATTACACATAATTCACTTACTGAGAAACACTAAAACTAAGTAAATAATTAGAACGCACAGAGGTACGTATATAAAAATTATAAAATAAAATAGTAAAGAAAAAATGTGGGTAAACAGATAAGTTTTAACCAAGCACTACATGGATGTATAAAGATTTTTACTAGATGTGGCATTGGTGGCATAGTTTGTTTTTAGCGAGTTTTTGTTTATGTTAGGGTTTTATTATGTTAAGACTACTTTATTTATAGTTTATTATTCTATTAATATACGTTGAGCACATACATGGTTTATAAAACATTTTGAATATTTGACTTTATTTGTTTTCGTTTAATTTCAGCTATTTCTAATGTATATTTTTAATTTACAGGTATATGCTTAATCTATGCATTGTGTTTTATTTATATGTTGTATAAATATATATTATGTATATAAATGTTATATATTTATATACATATATACATATATAAATATATTAATTTGCAGCATGCAGCAATTTAACACTATTGATCCTACTAATATTATCAATGTGAAAGTTTGTGAAGGTGTTTGGATGTTTGTTACTCAATCACGCGTAAACTGTTTAGATTTGCATGAAAATTGGCACAAAGGTAGACCATTTCCTGGATTAACACATAGGATACTTTTTATCCCGGTAATGTGTTCCCTTGGGATAATCGTTCTTTTGACGCGGGAGAAGCCGCGGGCAGAAGCTAGTAATTCATATAATGAACATCTATATTTGCTACGCAAAACAGTCGCGCGGGCTCGACGTCTATTTTACGGCTGACACGATGTCGAGTTCGCCGTCGAGCACAGCCTCGAATGGTAACGTTAGAAAATTTGTGTACTGGAGTCATATTGTCATCGATTAACTATTATGTCTGCTAAGTGGGCACTTGAGCTTCTATTTAATACCGGTATAGGTACTCACAAATCCGTGCAGTAATCAGTAGTATTAATCGCCTAGGTATATTAAACATGTGTACTAAGCGCTAGGATTACATAGGATTTACCACGTATGTTATGAGAGTGTGAATTATAGTATTGTTGTCTAAAGTTAATAGATTATTGTTTTTTTTTATCGTCCCTACACTAGGAATGTCTCCTGTATCGTGGGTGTCATATAAACTCACATACACAAACAGCCAGACCCGGAACAACTATCTATAAGTCATACAAATATTTGTTCCGTGCGGGAATCGAACCCGCGACACGCAGTGCAGCAGCAAATCACTTAACTACTGCGCCAACTGTGCTGTCATTGTGTAGATAGAAGTAGAAAATCTTATACTGAGCAAGCTCTTGTAGTTATATCTCTTGTATTCAAGAAAATTATTATAGGTACGGGTAAAACGGATTTAAAGGTACCAATGCTTCTTTCTAGTTAAGCAGTAAAAGTAAATATAAACAACGTAAGGCGGCCTAGTATTCTAAAGGTTTAAATTGTTGTTGAACAATTGTGTTCTGATATGCAAAAATGAACCAACTCCACCACCTAAAAAATCTCATTTCAACATTATTAGAATTAAATGTAATATATACAAAGCTTAAAAATAAATATAAACATATAATATGTACAATGGAGAGCTTATAGGGCATCAAAAAACTCGTTCGCATCGCTTTCAATGGGTAAAGTTCCCAAAAGGCTAGCAGTATTACCACGTTGAATGGCAAAGCTAATTCTTTGGCCCAAGAAAACGCCAGCCCTCGTCGACCAGCCGACCAGTGGTTTTTAGGGACATTTCCCTAAAAACAAGGTGAGCACTCGGGCCCCATGTAATAATTTTCATCAATAGCAACATTATCTGTATTATTATTTGCGTAATAACTGTTTAAAGGGCAGACAAGAGCCATCTAGCGCCACCCATCATTTTATTTCTTTTACTCCTAAACCAGGTAAAATTTAAAAAATCGAATACTATACTTAACTAGAAAATTACCTGTAGTGTTTTTAGAGTAACTTTCTATTATTTTGCATTTCATAATTTAAGAGAACCGTTGCTTACCGTTAAAAGTGGTCACTTTTGTTGGTAAGCAACGATTCTCTGTGAAATTTGAACTTATATAGGTACTCCTAAATCAGATCAAGTTTTTTAGTTTTTGTTTTGTACACATATTTTTTTTATTCTATTAAAGAATGCTCCAACAATGGTATAACATTATGTGATGTAAAGCATATACCTATAAGTTAGCATGCTATGCATGTTTAGCAAAACCTGTACGCACTAATTTTAATGTAACTCCTGTAATACCATGTTTTACTCGTAATGCAAATAAATGAATTTGAATTTGTAAAAATAAATAAAATGATGGTTGGCGCTAGTTGGCTCGCTAGGTTGTTCGGCAGTACAGTCAACAGCAATAGTAGATGATCAAAATCAGAAATTCAATACTAATTTACTAAACCTAATTTATATAATTTATTACTAGTTTATTTATTAAAAGTATGTGATTGTCACACACATACTTTTGAATCACTTCGACGCCACACAGTTCTGACGCGAACTCGGTTCATTAGTATTGAATTTCTGATTTTGATCATCTACTTTTGCTGTTGACTGTACATACAAACTCAGTCAGTTGAGTTATGCGCGACTACGAAGTGCGTAGCAAAGGGACAGCTGCTACAAAAAAGCGTAGCAAGCAGCTACGAATGAAGTAGCCCTTGCTACGAAAATATCAAAATTCCTATCTCGTCAACAAATTGCAGTATATCACAGAAAATATTCTTATCTTACTTAAGATAAAGTCTGAAACACAATAACTGCGTACAAGGTGGCGTTATCGACGTATTATGCTGTCAATTTACTGTTACCCGTGCACAGGGTTTTTAAGAAACCTAATGTCTAGACGCTGTCTGTTGCTAGAACATTGGTTTTAGTAAACACATTAACATCATCTTGTAGATTGTTTCTGAGTCAATAAATTACAAGAAATATCGTGTAATACTTCACGAATTATTGTGTGGTGGAAGAATATAGCTGTCCTGTTTGATGATAAAGTGAAAACAACAAACTGTGCATTGATCCGTTTGATTGATTAATATTATCTCAATTGTACAGACGTCAGCACATCAAGCCATACCAAACTGTTAACTTTTCCCAATCGAATATGAACTTTATAATGAATAATGGCAATTCTTTACCTGAATGTTTTAGCAAGCGTCTAGATATATGACTTATGCAAAACTTTGTCAAATTTTTTGTATGTTTTTTATCCATAATTACTTTTACATGTTCAACTTTAGTTTAAATTATGAATTTAATGAACGTTTATTTGATTAAATACATATCCGGTGTCGGGTGTCTGTTTTATCTGTGGAAAAAACTATTTTGAATCACCAGAGTTACCACTTTATGAAACAAACAGACGATACTCGGTAAAAAACCATAACTAAGATATATTTTAAAGTGCTTCCTTAGGCTTGTTGGACAATAAACATATCAAACCATCTAACGTAGATACAAATTACGTGTTGGACTAGCAGGAATAATATTTTAAAGAGATAAAATAATTATTTATAAACACCACTAATTGTAAATGAAAGAAAATACTCTGGCAACATTTTGTGAGAATGACATTTTGACAACATTGCGTATTTTTGTTTTAAATTGCTTAGGTTACTGGTTGTTGTTGGTTTCGCAGTTTATTTAACTATTCTTATTATTGACCCACGCATTGCCCCCGGACTTGATTCACTACCCCATAAGACGACTGGTGCTTTCTTACGGACTTTCTGTACTTAACTGTAACAACAAATTGTTTTCTCTATACGGACTACGATTGTGCCTCAAGATTTTGATATTGTTGCCTGGTTGAAGATGGAAAGTCGTAGCAGACCTACACGCATCTTGTGTGTGAAATAAAATATTTGCGTCAATAATCTTCGACGAGATCGGGCCTTGGATCAAAATACTAGTTTGTACCTTGCTCTGCAACTGGATTTATCCACGAATCGTAAGTTTACCTACCTATTTATTTCCATACAAATTCTGTGGATCTAGCATAGTTTTTACCTGTGCATATTACCTACCACTTCTTTTCATTCTAAATAATTTTATTGTATTCTTACATTTACGTTTTTAAACAGCAAATCTGTGATAGAATTATTATCATTGATACAGATTCAATGCATATTTTGCAAACCTTTCTATTATCATAACTAAATATTGTACACTTAGAGTGCTCAATACTGTCCACAGACAGTAAGTTGATCTGTAAATAATAATGATTGTTGCTGATATAATCATAAAAAGATTACACAATTCTGTAATATTAATAATCATCATGTTACTGCATAATGATTGATATGAAAATATCATTAATATTTGGGTTGTAAAGCATATGTATGCACCAAGTTAACTATGTGTGTTTAACGTGGTAGGTTTTTCCATACATATAATAATCCCTTAACTTTCAGATTGCTGATATAAATATGTTCGCAAAAGCAAGTTGGGAAGTGGCAATGGCTCCTGGAAATCGGAATTTGCATCAAGATATTTCTGCCAGTGATGAACGGGCTGGACAAAATCAACAAAGCCATAGCAATGTTTGTTTTCTGTGTGGGTATTCAATTGCAAGAAGGCAAAGCTACAAAATACTTAAGAGACCACCTTACAGACCTACAGCAGAATAATATGATAAATATATTCAAATGAAAAACAACTACAACAGGTACGTAATTCATCTTTTTATTTTTTGCCACTTCGCAGACAATGCAAAAATAATTAATTGTTTGTTGGTGGAGTATTGCAATCAACAGTTATAGGGATAACATTTTTTTACTTCATATCATGACATATTTGTATAAAAATATATAATCAGGAAGCAAAAGATCATAAATGTAAAATGAAAAACCTTAAATCCTATAACTACAAATATCCTTTAGGTACTTATTGGTATTTGCAATGATTATTTGTACAAAATATTAAAGTCTATTTATCCAAAATATACTTACTTATATTATTTACAAACATAAATCTAATTCACTTATTTGATTTTTTTCCTTTAATCGGATAGGCTTGTGCTTATTTACACACATTTCCTAATTTCTTTGTATTTCCATTGCAGCTGACTCCTTCAGATAGCAGAGTTCCGGAGGGGCAGAGTTCAATATTATAAGAGAAGATGAATAAAATATAATAAAAAATCATGATACTTATTCTGTTTTAATTTATTTTCTGTTTTATTATACCCCTAAATTCTGGATAGTAGTATTATCCCTGTTAGCCTTGCATTTGTCATCTACCCAGGATTCATAAATATTATGGAGGATTAGGAAAGAGCCTCCACGAGTGCACTGAGGGTAATAAGCCTCTATAGGTGCCTCCTATGACGACTGGCTAATCTTTCCACAATGGCAAGGGCGATTTTAATGCAGGTGCTTACAAATAACGTTATGCCGATAGATATGATAAGGATTAAGGATTGGACTTTTAATCTTTATCTTTTATCGGCATCTGTTATATCTGTTAAACATAGACCTGTTTTAAAATAATGCTATACTTAGATAGCTATTAATTCGTATTTTAAGGGATTTTCTTTGACATAATGCATCAATGTTATGTAGACGACTACTTAATGACATATTTTCATAACCTCAAAATACAAAAATGTTAATATATATTTTTTTAAAGTCCCTATAATGAAAAATCTCAGTGATTATGTTTAAGTAATAAAACCCCTAAAGTTTTATATTTTTTTCCAACATAGACGCTTCAAATCGATGTCAGGTAAAATGAAGTATGGAATCTTGCCATTGTTCTTTGTTATAAAGTTGAAAATATATCACAGAAATTTTACAAATTGTTGTGACTTGGTGCGCTGGCGTCTGTAACTTTGAACGTTCATTGAAAAACCAATATTTCGAGTAGAACGCATTTATATAAAGTGGTTCTTCGACTGTACTTAGGTCTTCAAAAATCCAATCTATTTTCATTCAATCTCTTAAGTTATATCTTATAACCATACAAAACCACTAAAACGAAACTTATCTCCATATTCTACAGCATTTCCACAAGTCACTTCGATGCATAGATCACGACTTGTGTCGACACGTGCCATCACTAGCGCTGTAAAGTGTTTACGTTCATATTTGCAAAATGGCGGCGTTACGACTCGCTACACATGGAGTAGGGGTAAGCACATGAATAGCTGACACCTGTATCGCTGTAATTTATTTAAATATTTTTACTCAGCGCTTACTATGGATATTTGTTTTATTTAAGGCGCTATCAAGCGACTTTTACAGATTTTAAACTGACGATCACGTTAAAATGTGTAGTGTAAATGATTTGAAAAAAAAAAAATGTTAAACTAAAACATTTTCCTATTCATTTAGTTTGTGAATATTTTTGATTAAGGTCATATTAAATAGTTTAATTTACTCGTGAAGTTGTCTGATGCGGACATAACATTGATAATCACACAAAATCTACCAGGTATATTGAAACGAAATTTTACTAACTTACAGACAATTTTATTATGATCTATCTTTTTGTATACGCTTTTTTTAAATTAAAGAATACTATCTTTTATTTAATTTTTTCGACTAAATTTTGAGAGTTATGGACACAGCGCATACGATTTTCTGGTCGCTCAAGGTCGCCTTAAAACAAAACTTTAAACATTTGAAAAGCAAAGCGTTTACTAAGTAGGTAATTATAATTTTATGTACACTACACTACTATATGCACTACCTACTATGTACTACTGCACTATTATTTGTATACCGATGACAAATAGGGCGTAATGCCTATCATTGGATACAGCATTCTTACTAGGGTCGGTACTTATGTAACGTCTTTTATCATCATACATTCAGTAAATAAATATGCTAAAAATGTTAGATCTAAGCCTTTCTTTGTTGTCGCAATGTCCATGCTACTTCTTTTTTTTAATTTTTTTAAATATTCATTTTACGATCTTATTGCAATTAGAAATTCTCGATCAGTAGGGTAATAAATTTAAGCAACTTACAGCTTCTTTGAGTGGTAAAAATGGCATTAAGAAGTAACCCAATTTAAATACAATAAAATTCTCAGCATTCTAGGAATAATAAAATAATCTGAATAAGATATTAAATCAACTTAGAAGGAAAACTTGATCGTCGCAAGTCAAAAGTTCCTCTACTAATGAAACAATCATCATTGTAGGGTAAAAAAATGACAAGATAAAAGCCATGGGCAGTTTAGAGTTGACCAATCTCGACTGACTATATTTTTAAGCTACAGAAAAGTGTTTCTCCTCCAAATCGATATTCACGAGGGTCAGCCAGACTGCACCACATCAAGCCACACATAGCAGACACATGAATCTTTAGTTAGCCGTCCAAAGTTTTGATAAAAAGAGCTTGAAGATACGCGCCTTGGGAATTTTACGAATAAGTGAGCGAGTAAAGTCGTTAGCTCGCCTCCCGCGGGACATTGCTTTACTTGAGGCACGGTGTGACCATCTGTATGTGTGTCTTCAAATTGTATGGTGTGAGGCATAGCCTTAGCGAGTTATGGTATCCTGGTACCTGTCAACTGTGCAGATTCAAAATATCGAGGTTGCTGTGGTTGTCCACTGTTTAAACAGGTATAGAGTGCTGTCTTTTGTTTGTTGTATTTTTTGAGTGGGGAGGATCTCCGTCTTGTGGGGGAGTTCCGCAACCGCGTTTGTCAAAACTTACGAAAATGGGTTTTCATCATTATTATTATGATAGTTGTGATGCAATTAGAACTTCCGATATTAATATAAGTATTGAAAAATATTAGTGCAAAGCAAAACCATTGAAAATGGATAAATTATTTTCAGAAAATATTCCCCGTACCTTCATTGTTGGTATTGTAGCCATGGATTGTTTTTCAATATAATGTTGAAATTGATAGTTTAAGAAAAATAGGTAATAATATTGTATTTTTTATATTCGAGATAAATGCTTTCTTTCGTAACTTGTGCCTCGCCCTTGCCACGATGCAAATGTGTGTGTAACACTTCCCCGGTAGTCTTTCGATTCTGAGATCCCATATTTACCAGGCAAACATAATTACGTAAGATATTCAGAGTAAGTTGGACTTGTATATAGGTAACTTGAGAGGGCGAACTTTAGAGAAACAAAATGTGCTCGGGCGCGCCGCAGCCTTACGTACTTTGTGGCAAGATTGAGTAGGCTGTCGATATATTGACTAATTAATAAAAGTATTTTATGAAACAAGGTATTAATCAGAGGTATTATACATAGGTTTAGATATTTACCATTTAAAAAATTGTATGAGTGTTTTTGTTTTTGTTTCTCCCTTTTGCTTCGCTTCTCTGAATAAGAAAGAACTTTCGCTCTACACAGGGACAATTTCAGCATGATTTAATTTAGTATATGGATAAATATGGTGCTACCTACACACAACCTACTTATAGCTCTATGCAATCTACTGGCTGCTATTTTTAAGTCCAATATGGCCAATAAATAAGTCAATAAATAAGTACGTGACCAGACTACTGACGTGATGTTTTGTATTAGCAGTGCTTTCGTAGTACCAGGAGGTCAGGGGTGAAAGGCGTAAAAGTAAAGTTTGAAAATGCGTTACCGGTATTCCAACCTTCAAACACAGGTGTATCAAACCTTTGCAGGGCCGACGTTCAAGTGCAAAAGTGTGTGTGTGTGTTCAAGTTTAATGACCCCATGAACCTTCCTTGCTTTTCTCTTATTTATTCTACCATCGAGCTTTCACACAAAACAAACGCCTAAATCCTTAACAATCCTGCTTTTAACGTGAAACAAAGGACCCCGAAATTACAAACAAAGAATTACTGAAACGTAAAAAGAAACTTTTATTTCATTACATTTACACAAAAAGGTGTCTGGGTCGTTCCCCCTCTTTTCCCCTCTCACACACCGTATGGTCTTAACGTTCCTTCCAAAACTTGAGGCAAGCGTTAAATGCTAAAGAAACGAACTTTATTAATCAAACTTAACTAATACAGATTTAATGTTACTACCGCGCTAGTAGGGTCAGCCAGGCCTCTGGGGTTTAATCACTAGATTAAACTCAGTTTAATTGTGTGCGCGACGTTGGGTTACCCAAAAACAGCTGTTATGGTGGTATAGGTACTTTGGTCATAAAGAAAATGCGGTACATTCAACCACAATCTTAATGCCTATCTTTGTATAAAGAGGTTCTTCATTTAACCAAAATAATTCCAGCTAAAATAGATTTAACAAGGAAGAAATTATTAAACGAGACAACGGTTTTTTGTTGTTACCTCACCGATGTTTGAAACGAAGTACCAGGGTTACATAAATACATTGGAAACCAAGCGTCCACCACAACCGACTGTCGATCAGACAATGTTTGCTTTTCCCCCTGAAGGTAATTAAAGTAATAAAGTACTATGCCTACTTAAGTCAATACGATCCCCATCCACGAGAAGGAGTACCTATGCAAATAACTAAAGATAAACAAATGAAAATGAAAAGGAAACATAATGTTATGAAGTTTTATAATGTAGGTACCTACTGGCTTTTGAAGTCAAAGTTAAAGTCAAATCATTTTTTTTTTAATAGTTATAGGTTTTTCTTTTTTTATTGTACGTGTAAATATTGTAGGTATATTTGTTACTTATAAATAAAGGTTATGTTCAACTGTTAAAAAAAAGTCAAATCTATTCTTGGCAGATATCTCCTACCTATAAATAAGGTACTGCCAAATGTCAGCGTCATAGGTCGAGTAGTTAGTTGTATAGAAGGATTTACACATAAGTAACCTTTCGCTTCCAAAATTTAAGTTTACACAAAATGTTAGCAGTTGTTTCGTGTATACTAATTTCTATTACTTATAATGTGAAAAAACACACCTTAATTATTGGCTACTTTATAGTTTACTACTAGTTCAACCGGCAAACGTTGCTTTGCCGTATAATAATAATAATAAATAAAAAATGTGAGCCGTCACGGGACGCCTGGCAGATGTGAAACATCGACATTATTTGTAAAAGTTATATGCAGAAAAGAACAGATTGTGATAGGAACTCAATATGTCATAATGATAAAATAAAATATTACGATTTTTTTTCTAGATAACGATGACTATTTATTGAATAAACATTTATTTTCATTAAATACATAAATTTACGAATTTATTTCAAATCGTGACTACTTAATTCGTTTAATCAGTGACTTCGGTAATCGCACAGTCGCTTGCGCATGGCGACGCGTCGCCACACCGTCCACTCTACTGCATATAGACTGTTTATATATACCATCATATTGCGTGGCGACGCGTCGCCACGGCATGCGTCGCCACGCCAGAAATCGGTTTTACGCGCGGCTATAGATGTTTCACATCAAAAATTGCCTACGAACCTATTCTCAGACCTACCAAATAGGCACACAAGTTTTAATATATTAAATTAAAAGATTATGTATCTACCTACAATATAAATAAAAAAATAATCCCGCATATAATATGAAAGATTGAGAACATGAAAACTTGAGAACGGCTCGTCCAATTCCGATGATAATGTTTTTATTGCGTTCATAATTTTGAAGTCAGAACCATCTTGGTATGAAATATTATTTTTGAAAAATCTACCGGAACAGTCGGAAATTTGTGATGCTCAAAATATGACGTTAACTAAATTCCTCCCGCGCGAAGCCGGGATACGTCGCTAGTTCTAAATAAAAACACCAACAAAAAATATTTAATTAGCCCCCAATGTTAAGGAAATTTATTTTCAAAGTGCGATGCTCGTTGACCTGGAAAAACAGAGACTTGTAGTCTGTTAGGGACTATATACACGACGACTTTTTATTCTAAACCATACACTTGAAAAATGTGTAATTGCTGCTTCATGAATACTGACTTACATACTGTTACTGTCATCCTAAAGACGAAAGAGATAAAGACTTCCTCTATGATTTCTAGTTGTGAATACGTGGCTAGTTGTGCAAAATTGTAAATTGTCCCTGTGCCAATAATGTGTCTAGCCATGTGGTGCAGGCCGCAAATAGCACCACCCCGTTTCTACCCGTGGGTGTCGTAAAAAGCGACACAGGGATATTGACCAGAGGATGGGCAGCAGCGTCCTTCTGAGCCAACATGCATTGGCCAAGCATGGCGATTATGGCTGAACCCTCCACTCCCCACCCCCTTGCGGGAGACCTATGCCCAGCAGTTGGTGTCTAAAGGTTGACGTGATGATGATGACCTGTGCCAAATAAATGTAGTTTCCATTTTCATAACTTTCTTTATTTCCTTTTTCAGCTCATCTTGTTATCTTCTGCGTGGTCTGGCGCACCGGTTTCTTGTGTCAGAGTCATGTTATCCTATTTTGAAATTAATTACGTAACGAGCGTATCTGTAAAGTTTAGTTCAGTGGTGTCTTAATCTGTATTGTTAGTCAGAGGGCAGACATCGTTGACTAATATTACACTCCAATCAAGGTAGTATTAACAGGGTACCTTGCAATGATAGTACCGTAACTTATATTATCAACACGAAGATCTAAACGTGGAAATGTCAATAGGTACTGTGAAGGTTGCATGCATATGGCATGCTTGTCGAAAAGCATTTGACCAAATGTTTCGTCTTAAACACACTGTATTTGTTCTAGAAAGTATTTTGAATTATACCATAACGCTTCTATATAGTTATTTTTATATCAAGGCAATGTTAAGCCTGGCGCTCACTGAGTGCAGACGTGCTATTTAGAATTTAGTAATCTCTTTCGATTTCCCCTCTTTGATTTATAAGAACCTCCGACTCCCACCCAGTACAACATAATACACTGGGCATGTAGACAAAATCCCTTGCTGTTAGCGTTAACGCCAACGGAAAAAAAATATGGAGTTAACGTTTGCTTACCAGATGTCACGTGATGCAAATATGTCAACTCCATACAATTTGACTTTTCCGTTGGCGTTAACGCTAACAGAAAAGGGATTTTGTCTACAGACCCAGAATACATTACGATCCGGTATCGTAAGGCTCAGCACGGTCTGTAGGTCGATTCTGTAAAATTCAAACAACAATTCGCATCTCACATCGCTATTCACTCCCACTTCGCATAAGGTTCAAAATGACCTTGATATATTTGACACTTTAAATAGGGTTCGAGTGCGAAGTGAGCGTCGAAGTGACGGGGAAATTACCTTACAGAATGCCACTTCTTACGTCATCTCATACTTTATCTGTCAAAATCTCCCTGTCAATTTAGTTCAACTCACTGACACGCTCGCAAGGGTGGCGCTAGTGTACATTCGAATTATCAACCGAGTTTTTAGAATGCCAATCAAGAAACTCACAGCGGATTCAGATTCGAAGTTTAGAATGAGGTCTTACAGAAGCACACCCCTTATGTCAATACTGAGGATACCTTTGGGATATCCAATAATTAGGGTAAAAACGGTATTACCTCAGTTAAAAGTAACTACCTCATCATCATCTTCCTAGCCTTTTCCCAACTATATTGGGGTCGGCTTCCAGTCTAACCGGTTGCAGCTGAATACCAATGTTTTACATGGAGCGAGCTTTCAGACCAACGATGGACCCTAAGAGCAACCTTATGGAAGGGCCCGTAAGGGAAAAGAAGCAGAGGCAGACCACTGGCACGGTGGGAGGACGAGATTAGAAGAACAGCCGGCTCAGATTGGAGCAGAATAGCAACAGACAGAGGTACATGGGCAGCTTTGGAGGAGGCCTTTACCCAAACTGGGGTCCTTGCAAAAGTAAATAATTATAATAAATAACTAACAAATTTAACAACTATCCTACTATAATATTATAAATGGGAAAGTTTGTGAAGATGTTTGGATGTTTGTTACTCAATCACGCGCAAACCGTTGAACAGATTTGCATGAAAATTGACACATAGATAGACCATTTCCTGGATTAACATATAGGATACTTTTTATCCTGGTAATGTGTTCCCATGGGATAATCGAATCTTTTTACGCGGGCGGAGCCGCGGGCAGAAGCTAGTATTTAATAAAACAAACTAACCCACTAACATAATCCTTCTAGAAATTAAGTTTAAATTGTTACAAGCAAGGAATAAATAGACTTTTTTATTTTATTTATTTTATTTACATGGAGCGACTGCCTATCAGACCTCCATAATAGAATACATCAAAATATCCAAATGTTATTTTTTGTGGGTTGACACACTATTGCTTATCAGCATCCAGTTACTGGGTAACAGGATACCCCTTGGTAAGACTGGTTGTCAGACTTTCTGGCTTCTGACTACCCATAACGACTGCCAAAGATGTACAAATGACAGCCGGTACTAACCGTGCTTTCCGAGGCACGGAGGAAACTCGGTATGAAAGGGATGGTCACCCATCCACCAACCGACCGCGGCTAGCGTAGCTTAACCTTTGACCGATCGATCTGTACGGCTTTAACTTAGCCACGAGCTCTCTCAACAACCTAAACTATCTAAAAGAAAGTACCTACTGCTGTAAAAATGTCGTCTCTACTGGGCATTGCCCAGTTTGCTTGCGACTGTGTAGAATTTTAAAGTCGCCGTGTAAATGGCCTTTAAGCTGAGCGGCCAGACGAGCGGAAGTAATGGCTTCATCCTATAAAAACATTTTAGCCTCAGGACCCAACGTTTTTTACTCATTAAATACTTGACGCTCGATTATATTTTTAAATATTTTTTTTAAATAATAGGTATGTACCTATAGTGTCTAGTTTACCATCATCATCATTTTAGCTCTTGCTCGCTCTCGTACAGTCAACAGCAAAAGTAGATGATCGAAATCAGAAATTCAATACTAATTAACGGAGTTCGCGTCATAACTGTGTGGCGTCGAAGTGATTCAAACGTATGTGTGTGACAATCACATACTTTTAATAAATAAACTAGTAATAAATTAGTGTTAGTAAATTAGTATTGAATTTTTGGTTTTGATCATCTACTTTTGCTGTTGACTGTACTACTCGTACAACAGTATATGTACGAGTAAAAGGCCACAATAAGCAATATGGACGCCAAATATAGGAATATTGAATTTGTTTATTTAATTTCGCAAGTTATAACTAGGTATATAAAATTGTACAAGCAAGTTTGCAAAGTATACAAGCTATTTACAGTCACTATAGGTTCATTGAAGTCACCTTAAAGCGTTACCCACAATGGATCTACCACTAATTAGCATAATGGGAGCCACACACGTTACTATATACTTGCGCAAGTTAGCATGACGCTTTTATACCCATAGAGGCACATATTTTATGATAATTTCCCCGATCCGATCACTTGGGTACTATCTTGGTATACTGTTTTGCATCAGTATCCGCATCTGGACGCGAATAACGCGAGCGGCGTATCATGATCGCGTATCGTCACCCGTCCAGGGGGCCAAGTCTGCTATTTTTATAATTTCGTCATTCCAACACGATCCCATTGTCATTTTGTTAAAAGTTCGTAATCTGCTAAATTCATAATGGTCGATCATTGGTCGGTCGAATTAAAAGCAATGACTGCACAATGACGTTCTAATGGTAGGTCACTGATTAACGGAACTGTCAACATTTTTGCAGATTATCACCTAAGTCAGTCATTCAGTTGTCATTTTGTACGAGATTACCATTCTATATAATTTCTTTCAATGGCGTGTCAGTAGTTGATCATTGGAAAGTCATAATGACGCCATTATATTATACTAGCTTTTGCCCGCGACTTCGTCCGCGTAAATGTCGGTTATCGTAGATGTAGACGAAGTTGCGAATTAAAAAATAGCCTATGTCCTTCCCCAGGGTTTGAGCTATTTTCATACCAAATTTCATCAAAATTGTTTCAGCCGTTTCATCGTGAAAGCGTAATAGACAGAGTTACTTACACATTTATAATATTAGTATGGATTAGTAGATTACCAAACCTGTCAAAATCAACAATTATGAAATCAATGTTAGACCATTCTGACACTATTTTAATAGCAGACTTGAGGCCCTGGTAGAAGATCATGCTACGCGTCAGCGATGCGGATACTGTGATCGGATCGGGCAAATGATCATATGTGGATACGACTGAGATGGCTCAGATACTTGCTACTTGACACTTCAACCTTCACATGTTAATGCAGACGTGTGCAAGTTCAAATTTGTGCAAGTATATCGTTACGTGTGTGGCCTGCATAAGTGACGGTCGCTTTCGGCAGGCGATTGGCAATTTCAGCATAACCACATTATTTAGGTAACGGGCAAGTTACAGGTGAATTCTGTTCGACAATAGGTTGTAATCGATTTTGAATACCCGTCTTTATGTATACAGCAAAGGTACACGCAATTAAACAATACAATATTGTATTTTAGACATCAACATGAGTATTGTCTCCAAAATTGCTTAGGTAGGTGTAAGGTAATTGTTACTAAGTAGGAACGTAAAAGCACTTATGCAAAACAGTATACGTATTAATTACACGTTATTCCGGTAACTAAGTCCTTACATAATTATATAGGTACGTAATAGCCAAATATTTCAACGTAATCGTCACATTCCCACACTATGAACCGAGTCCATAGATAGACACAATATAAAATTAACAATGCCTACCTCAGTGCAAAATGACTAGACCCCAGTGTATCAGTACTGACCGTATATGACACATAAGTCACGAACGATATACACCCAGCAAACGAATCTACACCTTATGTGTAACAATAATAAGTTACAATTCGCCCAAACCAGTCCCAATCTACTAAATAACTAAAACGATCCGAATCAAGACGAAGAAGGTCAAAACTGCGACGGAAATTAGACGAATAGGTCTTTATTGGCACAGTGCGAAGAGTACATGCAGACGCGCTGCACTGAGGGGTTGAATCAACCCTCCGAGTTCCCTAAAGAAAGGCCCAAACGTTCAGTCTACGCCAGTCCGGAGGGCAGAACGGACGCATCGCGCGCGCTCACCAATTTTCCGAACTTTCAATTCCATATTTGAAAACCAGTGTTTCTTTTTTACTTTTTATTCAGAGGACGATCGGCAGCGACATCCCGGTAAGTGCACTTTAATATTCATAATATTCTCCATGGAGGATGTGTTCGAAGTTCGAACAATCAAACGACTCCTTTTTTCGTGTTTTACGACTCAACTTCGGTAGTTAATCCAACGGCTTTCCGTCGGGAGGGCTTATTAAAAAAGTTCAAGTTTAGGCGGTGTATTTAAAAAGTCATTGGAGAGTATTTAAAACGTTTTGGCCAGTAGAATTCTTAATTCTTTATGGTTTGGCCGTATTATAATTTTTGAGGGACGTAATTTTTCTGCATTGTTTTACTTTACATTCGACTTTGGTAATAATTAATGTTCTTTTACGTTGTCGTGTTATACAATTAGCAATTTCTTTTGATCTAACAAAATTTGATTTCGTATTTCAATTTTTTTTCCAAGATTTATTACAGAAATTGTATCAATTTATAACGGCTCACAATAAAGGAAAAATTGTTTTCAAGCAGAGAAATGGTAATCACTGTTCACTACGTTTGCTCTCTGCGTGTTTGAGACTTAGGAGATTTTAAGTTCCCTCGGGATGCCCTGATACACTTGGAACATATTACAGCTAAAATGGAAGAAAAAAAGTCTATAAGGAAAAGCATAAACACACGGTCTTCTGAAATACAAATCACGACGTAATTACTTAAACAGATTCATCTTCCTAATGCCAGCAATTTATACGACCCGACACATTTCGCACCTAATTTGTATTAAGATAACTAATGTTGTATCGCCGCAAATAAATTAAATAACGCCTAGCAATCTACGCACGCGGATAATTGGGTATTTCACCCTAATAACCGGGAAAACTGACGGTCGCACTGTGGCCTGAAATATTGCTTACAGATAAGGATTACAGGCTCTAATGACTCTTATAAGTTATATTTATTAGTGTTATAAGATAAATATAATGGAAACAGGCGAAATTGTGACATATACCATTGCAATTAGGTACCATTTGTAGTGCTAATTTCACTTTTTACTAAATTAGTAGAATTAACACTTCATTATTATTTTTATTTTATTTATTTATTTATTTCATAACATGTTCACTATCATTACAGGCAACTTCCCAATACGATAGTGCCGAGCTATATAGTAGGTACAGTTGATTTAAAAAACAACAATGATTGACAAAATTAAATTATATATAAAAACAACAATTAATGACAAAAACAAAATTATATATAACACAACACATGTAACGTTACTTTTTTGAACTCACTCAGCGAACACGAGAACAAGTCCACTCTCTCAGCAACCAGATTAAGTGTATGCACGGTCCGAGTGAGGTAGGCTTTGTTCAGCAAGTTTGTACTGCCGCGTGGCACCGCGAATAAATGTGGTCGTCGTCGGCGTTGCACATACCCATCGGGCACACACAAACCCATCCACTGCAGAACCCCCGAATTTTTGATATTACCCCGAAACACTAGTTATAAACGACTAGCCCTTTGCCCGGGTGAATTTACTTACAGGTTTTTATTTTTTTATAATAAATTGTAGTCTCAGGGATACCGTAGCTTCTAATAGGTGAAAGATTAAAAAAAAAAAAATCTTTTGGGGTTATCCGTCACAAACAAAGATAAAATATCAAATCATTTATTAGATTATATTTAGATTCACAATGATTGCGTTTTAAGATTTCTGTACTTTTTTATCCTAAGATTGACTGGCAGAGAATAGGTACCTTCTGGCATTAATCCCTGGTTTCTCTTTTCGAACGAAAAATGAACGCGTGGTGCTTAAGCTGCTAAGATTGGTTGATTGAATTGTCAATGACCCATTATATACGCGCGCTTGACAAATTGGTCACTTAATTTATGGTTCGAGAAACCCGGGGTAAGACCGTACACCGGTGTAGGTCGATGTACGGTCTTACCCCGTTTAATTATTTAAAGTTTATTTAAAGAATAAATAAACATATTGTAGTGTGATAGTGTCGTAATAGGCGTCTAAGCAATGATATAATATTTATTTAACGATACCTACATAATAATAGATATTTCAAAGATTGGCAAATACATTCATGATTACAGTTAGAGTTTCTTTATCACGTCGATCGCAAGACTTTGTCAATAAAATGAGAGGGTAAGAAACTAAACAACATAAAACATGTCTGATGATCAGTGGCGTGCCTAGGGGTCCAGTTTAGGGCAAGCCCGATAGACATTTTACGATGAAGAAAAATCAGCAAGTTTCTCAGTTATTAATAAGCTCATGTTATGCTGAGTAGTGCAAGCCCGGCTTTTCGGCTTGTATGAAGGTTATGCCACTGGATGATCGATCGGTCATGGTCAAGCTATGCTTGCCGCGGTCGGCCCGTGAATATATGACCACCTATTCCATACCGTGACTCCTTCTTGTCTTGGAAAGCACGTAAAGTCGTTGGTCCCGGCTGTCATTCGTAGATCTTTGTCAGTCGTTAATAGTTGTCAGAAGCCAGAAAGTCTGACAACCAGTATTACCAAGGGAACAGTGTTATACAGTAACTGGGTTGTGGAAGTCAGATAGGCAATCGCTCCATGCAAAACACGGGTATTTCGCAGTTTCTTGTACATAACTGGGAAAGGTTTAGTTTAGTTTTGTTCTTTTTTTTCACCGAAGGTTTAGGTGGTCAAAAAGAAGGTTTAAGAGTCTATCTGTCGTGCCCGCTGCTGTCGTTGAGCACGGAATCTTACTTTAAATAAATTATCAATACTGTAATTATTTTAATACCTACTTATAATATAAGTAAGTACTGGGGACGTGTGACTTATCTGATAGCTCGAAGTTTGTGTGTTTTACATATCAAAGTTTAAACCATCGGTCTAGTCCACGAAGGTGTATTCTGAAAAATCTCTTTTCGATTGAGGTGAGCTGGCAATGGATTGATAGCTCACCTCAAGCTCATCATCATCATCATCACTTCAGCTTACTATTGGTCCTCTGTTGGGCGTAAGCCTCCTCCAAGGTACGCCATCGTCTGCCTTCCGCATCCAGCAAAACCATTCTCCACCGGCTACATTCTTCAGGTCATCCTCAAACTCATTTCACCTAAATTCACAGAGGGAGACTTTACTAGTATAAAATCTCAGCAGGATGGTCAGAAAACTGTAGTTAACTTTCGGGAAAAGAAAATTATAATTTAACATTAAGTACTAAACTTGTCCACACGTTTCCAACTTAAAGTAACCATAGATACACAGAACATGCAATAGGTACCTACACATCACTGATGGTATCCAAAACTCTGTTATAGACACGTAGTCCAAGAACCCAGTGTTGTCATAAAATATGTATAAAAACCAGTTATTAAATAAAACATATTTAAGTGAGTACGGTATCAGGTATTAAAGGTACGTCCTTTAATACCGGATACCTAAAAAAGGGCCCAGGATTGAAAGTAGCAGGTATACCTTCTTATTAGCCCCCCGCAACACGCAGGTGTACTGTCCATATAAACCTTCCTCTTGAGTCACTCTATCTATTAATGAAAACTGCATTAAAATTCGTTGCGTCGATTAAAAGAACTAAGCGAGACAGAAGGCGGTAAGCACCAATCATTTATATTATGTAGAGATTCCTCTGGAATGGAAAAGACACCGTGACACAGCTTTAACCATAAATTCAGTTCACGAGAGCTGAGCTCTTAGCGTTAAAATTTTTCATTGGTTATAAAAAATAATCAGCTGCTGTCTGCTGTATACATCTGCTATATTCGTAGCTTTTGCACGTTTGTATGGGACCGAAGCACAGATATAGATTAGACCTAGATAATGCAAGTATCACGATCTGTATGAAAACCAAGCGTGCCATTTTTTGGACGTCACAATGTAATACGAATGTTTTGTTTTTCATTATTATTTCTTATTTCCTTATTACCAGGTATTACTGAGGGTATTAGATTAAAGATTGTTTTTTAAATTAATTACGCATAATATTAATCACAAAATGGCTTACCGATGGAAGGAAACGTTTACTTTATTTTTTTTATTTACGATTTTTTATCGTAAGTTAGGCACGAAAATAGGCACGCGAAGTAGTTGCTCTTGCGTTATCTAGGTCTATCTATATCTGTGGACCGAAGATTTTTTCTCAAACCGACGAAAAATGTTGACGCCGCAAAACTTCAGACATGTTTAAATGACGTAACGTATGTCAGGCGACTCTAGGCTCTCATTCTACTGAGTTAGGCACTGCTCGGAACGTGTAAGCCAGCTAGTCTAAGCCTTGTTCGCATTTCCTGTCACGCTAGCTTGATATCCCCAAAGGGTGGCACTATGTTCCTATTACCTACACGGAGTTTGTAGATGACATACATCCTTTGTGGCGAGGTGGCAAGTCCGTCAGCTTTTAGATCGAGGTTTAATACCGGAAAAATGTAAGTGGTAATTTTAACAATTTGTGGACGTATTGGTTGGATTTTTGTCTTCTCCATCTCAAATTCTCTTTTTTTCATCGAAAATATTTTCAGTATGCGATAAAAGTCTATTAAATGTTATTTATGCGTTTTAGATACACACAAATTACAAAGGACTGCTTTTCACTATTTTAGTGCATAGCTCAGAGTTATTTTGTCTTAATTTTACATGCATTTCGTATTTTCTATAACAATTTGATGTGTTACATATTTTGTCGCTAACCTTACTTATAACAGAAAACGTCTTTTCAGTGGCGATTTCTCAAAAACATTATAATTCTCTAGCATCATCGTTTACACAATTGATATCTACTTACTTTTCATTGGTTTCTCGAAAACATGTTTGTAGCACCGTCTGCTGTAAAACGTAATATTTTGTAGGTACAGTTCCAAACATATTTACCCGACTGCGGTTGACCCCAAAAGAAGAATAACGCTTTTAGTAATAAGATTCAAGATCCATCTCCCTCGAAATTCTTAACAAAAAACCGATATTCTGAATCATAAAGGAAAAAACGCGAATATAAGTTAGTTAGTTAGTTAGATAGTATATAAGGAAGGCAGGCAGACAGATAAACCAGTTATCCGGTAAGTCTAGATTGCGGGATCCTTTTACGTGATATTAATATTGAACATCAAATGGAGAAACCAAGGCTCTTCAACTTTTAGAAAAAAAATATTGTGAGAACTGTTGAAGTACTACTAGTAGAAGTATAACGGGCTGGTGTCTGCAATTCCATTCCATTCGACCCACCTCAGCTCCTCGAGAAAGGCCAGCAGTGCCTTGACGTTACTGGCGATCTTCCGTGGGTTACCTTGGACTTTGAACTGGATGAAGCGATCTTAGGGCAGTTTAGAAGCACATGGGCTGCTGCTTCGTCGAAGTAGTACCTAAATATATCTGTTGAAAACAGTACATACCCTACTGACAATTGCATTTGTGTATTGGTGAAGCAAATACTAAACAAATCTTAAGCACTCAGTTCCCAACGATGTTGGGGTCTTATATAGAGCGACAGTCTCACTGAACTCCACAACCCAGTTACTAGGTAACACGATACCCCTTGGTAAGTCGTGTTGTCAGACTTTCTGGCTTCTGACTACCTATGACGACTGCCAAATATCTACAAATGATTTCCGGGACCAACGGCTTTACATGCTTTCCGAGGCACGGAGGAAACTCAAAATGAAATGGATGATGGAAATGAATGGTGGTGGAATGGATGGGGGTGGATGAATGGTGAATGAACGGATCTTAAGTACTCGTATTAAAGATTTTTAAGATTAAATACCGCAGTGTTATTCTGCAAAAATATCCCTCGATGAGTTTAGGCACAAAGTACGTAAGGTTGCGGCGCGCACGAGCAGAGACCACTCAGAACAAACCGCCATTTTACGCACGCACACATTGACAATCTCAAGCAGTTTCAAGCAGACTTCAGTCTCGACTGTCACGTGTTGTCTAAATGAATAAATGAGAGACATTGACATTTCATGACGAACAGGAAAATTTTGTTATAAAAAATATGCAAAGAGTTCCAACCAGTGTCAATAAAATTTCATACTGTCACAAATAAAACCTACAGAGTCAATACAGTAGCAGCCCTAGTGAGTCTGGTAAGTTTAGGAAATTATTTTTGAAGAGCGAGCGGTCCTTCTCTTAGCTTTATATTTTGTGGCTTAGGTGAAATAAGCTTGAGGCTTGAGCTTTCAATTAACTGATGACAGCTCCTCTCAAAGTCATCACTATCATCACTTCAGCTTAGAGGTCCACTGTTGAACATAAGCCACCTCCATAGCGCGCCATTTCTCCCGGTCCTCTACCTTCCGCATCCAGCCGCCACCGGCTACCTTCTTCAGGTCATCGGATCATCGGGCTAGAGGGCGTCACATAAGCGTCTCTCAAAGTCACTTTACATAACCGAGAAAGACTTTTACGGAATATTATTGCAGGATTATACTAGTGCAATAAATGTTTAGTTTATTGTAGAAAATAGTGATAACTCAAACTCAAACTCCAAATCATTTATGTCAATTAAACCATTGACAGGTACTTTTGAATTGTCAGAGTCAGTCAGTCAGAAAGTTGAAGCTAATTGCTCGTTCCAAACAGTAGGTTTCTATGGAGAAGAACGAGCAAGAAACTCCATGAACACTCTTTTAAAATCAGTTAAATTTTACAAATTTAGGTTACATCATTCATGTTGAATCTAACGATTAGCTTTTGCTGCATAAAATAAAAGTAGTAACTATTTTCGAGAAATTTTAAGAAACAAGACAAGATTAAAAACTGTGTTTCAAATCCAATTATTTATTCCTAAAAATATAGAAAATAATTTTCTACATAGGTAATCCTCTTCGATGAACCATCAACATTTCGTAATTGAATTTTCGACCTTTATGAAATAGCAAAGGTAAATTATCCACATTACATTTCATATTCAGATCGTCTAAATAATAGGCACCTACGTGTTCATAATTAAATAATTACAAATTCAACTTTTATCTATTCACTATATTATCCCCAGGGGTTAGATAAGGTGGATGCTGTCCTGAATATTAAACAGGGTTACGTTCGCTGTATTAAATATTAGCAATTTATATTATGAAATTATGTAGTTAGTTTTACTACTATATTACTAAGTAGGCTTGGATCTAATATACATTAGTAATAGTCCAGGGAAGTACTAACACTATAAGTACAGTATAATTTATATTAGTACTACCGTACAGTAGCGACACGCTCCGCCTCCCTCCGAAACTGTTCCTCACCTCTTCCCGCGTCGAACGACTGCTCTAGGAACTGCTTTTGCATAGACACGCACACACACGCACGTATGTGTACAGTCTGTTATTTTGGTGGTAGAGTAGGTAATTAAATTGTTTCAGTGGTAGACAGTCGACAATAGACAGGATTCTATCATCCAATGTAATGTGTAGCGACATCTTTCGCACATGATGCGTACTACTGACGATTCCTAGATCGCGCAAACAAAGTTCTCCGCGACATTCGCATATATACAAACTCCCGACTACAACCGTGGGGCTGTAACTCACCAGACACGACACCCGTCTGGTCGGAGGATCCTTTCTTTTCTATGGAAGATGAGGAACTTTCCACTCTGTTCCTCATACCTCTAAAATGTTTATTCTACAAATGGCCGCTCTCAGACACAGATACTTTAGCAAGCTCGCAATGCTAAAACAAATATTAATCGATCATATATTAATCGGCAGCCGAGCAGTCTTATGTTCATTTCAAATTGATGAAATATTCAAAACATTAGCACATTGATTGAAAAGAGAACGCGGTGTATTTAGGAACTTCACATTTTTGCGTTCAATAGTATTTATTACTCTCCAATAACAAAACAATATCTTTAGCACTAGCTTTCGCTCGTGACTTCATGTGCGTAGATTTCAGAATTAAAACTTAAACCTAAAGTCCTAAATTATCCCATAGGAATACAAAAACGGGATAACAATTATCCTATTTATAAGCTATATCAATACGTGTTCCCTATGTCCTTCCCCAGGGTTCAAGTCATCTTTAAACTAAATTTCGTCAGAATCGATTCAGCCGTTTTATCGTATAAACGTAACAGACAGGCTGGCAGACTTTCCAATTATAATATTAGTATGGAAGTATGGATAGTGGTAAGATATCTTTGTAGTTTAGTTTAGTATCCGTCAAGGAAACATCAACAATATTTAGCATGGTGACTATAAAGTATCAAGAACCATTCAATCTAAGATAACTATTATTGCAATCGAATATTTTTGTTCTAACAAGTGACAACCCTACAAATCTAATTGACAGAATACCAGAGCGCCTGCAATTCTGCATTCAAAGTTGTCACCGCTGACCAATTAGGCGTTCCACAACGTTTACTAGGAACCTCTGGACCAATTAGCGTAGTTACAGCAAGTCTGGTTACAATTGCATGGACCGTGCACTTTATACTAGTTCCCCCAATTACTCTAGTTACCCTATTCTAGAAGGAATGTAATCATTACCATGCGCTTAATATTATTTGCTCTGCAGTTTCCTCGAAACTTACATACAATGGAGAGCTCACAGGGCATCAAACTCCAAACGTCCGCATCGCTCTCAATGGGACAAGTGCCCAGAAGGCTAGCAGCATTACCACGTTGAATGGCAATGCTAATTCGTTGGGCCAAGAAAAGGCCAGGCCTCCGGTCACGTAAAGAGTCGACCAGCCGCTTAGCAATGTCCCTAAAAACAAGGTCCCTAAAAACAAACGGCTCAAACGTATAACTTCCAAGAAGTTTATATATACGCTGTTTGAGGTTTTCGGCACCTGCAGCAGCCGTCCTAGCACAACACGACGTGCTAGGAAGATGCACTCCTTGCGCTACCCAACATTCACGGCATTATGGTAATTCCATCTGATCTCTCTTTCCATCGTCATGTGCCAAGTCATTAGGTTCTAACACAGCTGGCAAAAGTATTCATTCAGTTCAGTGTGGTGCGGCCGCGAAGCCGTGTGGCGCACCACCCTATTTCTACCCGTGGATGTCGTAGAAGGCAACAGAGGGTTATTAAACAACTGCTGGGCATAATTACTCCCCCAAAGGAGGGTTCCCTTTGGGGGAGTACCTATGCCTAGCAGTTGGTTGGCATGATGATGATGAAGTATTCATTCCTTCGTTAAAAGTTATCTGTTGATTGAAATCGGCCCTCAGCTATTGTAGAAAATACTTCAGTTTCAATTTAAACAAATAAACCAAAGTAAGCCCAAAGAGAGAGGAAGGAGAGTAGAGCCTTTGCCCTGCAGTGGGAAAATACAGGCTGAAAAAAAAAGAAAAATGTCAAAATAATCAAATTGTCTATCTATCTGTACATAAGTTTTTATGATAGGTACGCCAAAATACTTCGTAGTTGTATTTACCAAAAGATTCCTCACAGAAGTTTAAAAAAAAACAATACTAACGAATAATTTCTGATTGCACACTCAAACAGACAAAACGTAAGCTTCTAGGACCTTTGTTTATCTTCCACTATCCAATGGATAACAATAATAAATGGAAGGAACCATACGCAATCTATGGGACCCATAAGACCATGTACCAGGAAATCAGAAAACAATAGAAGGTTTCAGCTGTTTATCTTCCCCCGATCGTAACAATAAGTGATAAGGGTCAGGGCAGACGGGTTAGCAAAACGTCGGTACTTAATGTCTTCGAACGAACGATGTATGGATTCGGCCTGCGAGGGTGAGTATCCTATTTCACACATAGGAAGTATACGAAGGTAATATAGGGTTGTATCAGCTCATCAATTAGAAGGATTTGGGACCATTGGTCATTAGAGCTGTGCTTTATGATTCGTATATTAAGTATTTTATTTAAGAAGATCCGGTTTTAAGGTAATTTATGAAATGATTTAGGATATTTCCTATATAAAAAAAAAATCCTTCTGATTTTATCCTAACACACATTTTTGCATACAACAAACAAACTCCTAATATGTTTAGGGGTAAGAACATTCCAATCTAAAATTCACGAAGGGCTGTATTTTAAATTCTATAAATATACCACCCACATCAACCCAACAAACTACAAGTTCAAATAGCACATTAATATTCTATTCCGAACGTAGGATAGTTGACATTTAGATCCTAACTTATCCCTCATGTTACTTAGTCCCCCCTCTCCGGACTATCAAAAACAGCGAGCGAGGTGACAATGACATTAATCGAGGTCTGGCTATGATACCCTGGTATTACGTTGAAGGCATTCCACTCAGAATATGTAATAGATAGATTAATGAACAAAAAAGACACACTGAGATTTTACATAATCGATTTATTATCTTATTATTCTATGATTTTATTATTTTATTACTGACTAGCTGTTACCTGCAAATTCGTTAGCGGTGCTTTTTTCCCTTCCTGATCAGAAGGTAGCTAAACGTCCAACAGTGCGAAACGTCTAATGAGCAGCAAGTCTAATTAGCAAAATGGCCATGTAGCAAAACGTCCAACTAGCGGATGGTCTTTATAAGGGTCTGAGGCTGGCCGGTCAAACCTTCCAGTAAGCCGAAGCTACGGTGGTGAGCGTGAATACCATCTGCGACGATAAGGTCGCGTGGGACCGCCGGAGCCCCGCAACGCCGGAGCCGTGGCAGAAATTATGCCTGCTGCATGTTTCATGCTCGCTTACATGACATGTATCATGTAAGCGAGCATCGGCGGCTACGCAAAATTATATTTTAAATTAAAAAAAAAATTACGATCGACCGCTAGCTTTTTGCCTCAGCAAAACTGACTAAATTGAAAGTCGTGAAATAAAATATTGGTACCATCTATTTAGCGATAATATAAAATATTTGGTCTGAAATTAACTTTATAGGCGTTTATAAATCTTTATGGCATAGAATAAAAAGAAAAATAGGTTATTTTCTACAATACTTTAGAAAACACAATTTGGTGAGCATTTATCCATTCTGGCAGGCATTTCGAATTTTTTGGTAGTAAAATAGGTACTTTTCTGGTAGGCGACAAGCCTTAAAAAATAATATATATAAAAATAAAGAGTCTGTATATGTTTCTTTTTTAAGATAAGATAAGATAAGATAAGATAAGATATTTTATTTCGCAAATATGGGTACAGGTACATGATGTTAGATACAATTATACAGTTCAGCCACATTTTACCATTAGGCATGCGAAAGGTACAAGACCAGCAAAAAACAATGATTACAGACACATTTCATTCAGGCATATTTACGTTTCAAAATAATGAAAAATCAAACAAATGCATTCGCTTTTTCTGCAAGAAACTCTGAAATATTGTAATATACTTTAGGCACTAAAAAGGAACTTAGTTTTTTTTTAAATAACTCTAAACTTAACACCTTCCAAGATTGAGGTGACTTATTATAAATTAGTGGGCCCATGCAGAAAACACTTTTGCGCATGAGTGCTGTATTTGCGGCCTGTGAACATAATTTACTATTATCACGCCTGCTTCGAGGAACTACATCTGCGAGATGTGTAAAACGATGAACGTGTTTATTAATGATTATTATATGTGTGTTGAATTTCGTGCCTAAGTATCCACACATTTTGAGAATTTGATGATTTGCTAAATAGACGTTCTGTTATAAAGACCACCTGCTAGTTGGACGTTCTGCTACCTGGGCATTTTGCTAATTAGACTTACTGCTCATTAGACCTTTTTTCATCATAATCGAGTCAATTGTTTAGGAACGCATAGAGGACAAACATACAACACAGCACAACAACAACACACACTGACAACAACAATGCAACACTCAACATACTAACAACAACAACACAAAATATCACACAAACACAACATATATCCACTTGTATTAGTTTTATGTTTTGTTGTACAAAATGTTTTGCAATGTGCGTCACTTTCTCGTGAATAAATGGTTTTTCTTTCTTTCTTTCTTTCTTTTCATACAAACATTTTATTTTCAAACGACTTCAAGAAGATCGATTTTGAAAATTCTTTTTCTAATGGATAGGGTATGCCTCAGGGGTGGTCCCATGTAAATTTTATCGAAATTGATTCAGCACTTTTTGAAAAATCGATTAAATTCCAAAAAATCTACATAGACGACGTTTTAATAGTTTCTTCAATCTCTGGAGTACCTCTGTTTTAACTGTGTTGCCGGTTCTTAATGGATTTAGATGATAAGAAGGTACTAAAAAGTGATAAATAAAAAGCTTTTTTACAAAAAAGACAACCGCCTTCAAACTTTAGCACAGTACACACATGACTTTAGATTTGGAAGTCGGTGGCAATTAAAGCCAACAAACAGAACAAAGCCACTGACTTCCAAATCTAAAGTCATGTGTGTACTGCGCTAGTGTGTAGTGTAGTGTGGTTGTTTTTTTTATAAAAAAGCTTTGATTTTTATAACTAACCCAAATGAAGGCCATTTTAGATAGTTGTAATGTATGAGCCCAAGCAAGGGATAATTTGGTCGAAGATGAAATAATCTATTCAGTCCCTAGCTTAAGCACAATTATTGTAAATTTATAATACCTACATAATCAATTTTAAAAAACATGGCTGCCAAATTCCATTCATGCCAAATTCATTTCATTCCATTACCAAACGCTTTACCTATAATAATACATGGGCTTTCAATGAAGGGCTGATGTCATTTCCAAAGAAAAGCAAAGATTAATATCGGAAAAGGAATCCATAGAGCACCTTCTATTAATAAAATCCTCTTTTATTTTTTTACAAACAAAAGAGGTAAATCTTTTTAAGTAAGTCATATTTCAGTTCTAGACTAGAACCTCGATTTTCATAATAGTTGCACACTAGGTAAGTGTTCTTTTGTTCATAGCCATACGAATATGGTGTGAATCGAAAAGCTTTTCAAAAGTTCAACAATTGCTTCTCTGCATACGCGAGATTTTTAGAGCATAAAGTCACTTTGACAAAAGGCTTTGCTCTCATATGCCTGCTCGTTTCCTATAGATACTTATATTAATGCTCATATTTCATGAAAGATCGATGAGAGCAGATGCAGTCTTAGAGAAGTAGCTCCCTAAATCCCTCAGGTAGTGAGACGATCTGAGAAAAGTGGTAAATTGAAATGCGAAGTGGCTTACGATTTAGTGCCATGATTTGGGTTAATTTCTTTAATGGTTAATAGTTTGGGGCTTGTTTTTGCCTTGTTAATAATAATAATAATATGTGGGGGGACATTTCACACACGGCCATCTGACCCCAAACTAGGGAGACCCTGTACTATGGGTGTCAGACAGCTGATATACATACACAAATACATTTTTAAATACATACATATATAGATAAACAACACCCAGACACAAGGCAAACACAAGTGCTCATCACACAAATATTTACCCTGGGCGGGAATCGAACCCGCAACACGGTGCGCAGCAGTCGATCGCTCAGCCACTGCGCAAACCGCGTCGTCGTAATCCCGGAACAATTGGCCAAGGACTGCCCAAAAAGAGGTGGCGAAGAGGTCTTTGTATTACTTGGGGAAGGCTTTTGCCCAACAGTGTTACAGCATAGGATAGTTAATGTCATTATATTCACTAGAGGTAAGTTAGGCCATGTTCACCCTCATTCTGGTAGTTAGTTCATGGACTTATAATTCAAGATAAACACGATTCAAAAATAGAAAGATAGGACTTGACAGCCAGTCTGTGGTAGACAGGCGGGTTTTATAATAAGGTAAAGTTTAGTCAGATAAGTTTATAAGAAGTTCGAATAAAACTGTTTATGACTCTAATTGCCCAGTTCCAAGACTTTGCCAGCATCTTAATGATCACAATGAAAAAATTGATTGATTTGTAGCGTTTTACTTCAACAATTCAAGCGCCAGGCCCACCTAAGTACGTAAATTAACCTAATTAATATTAATTGAACCTTATTATCTTTAAAAAAATAGGTTATTCCTTGCTTTGCTTCTTTTTTGATTGATTGTATTCCTGTACTATTTTCGTGTTTTTTTTAGTTTAAGTTATATTATTTTTGCTATTTGTGTTTACCGGATTAAACTTTACACTTATACCCTGTCCATTGGGTTTTTAGTTTTTTGACAGCTGCTTTAGATAGGATAGAATATAACTATTCCCGATTTACTAAAAGTTAACTTTAAAATGCGTTATAAAATAAATATATAAACTGCCTTATCCTAATGAATTATCTTATTCATGACCTCTTACAGACATTATAATACAGTATGCGTATCAGTTTCGACAAAAACCATCAATATTGCTCACTAGTTCCAGCTGTCTAAAAACGGTTAAACCAGTGGACAGAGTGTAGTCTAAATCAACTTGTATATTTTGTATGTATCAGTGCAATAATTGTAGTTAAGTCAATTGATTTTCAAACGGTACCGTGATAACTTCAGTGTGGTCACAGTACCTAATAATAATATTGCCCCTACCGAATTTTGGTCCCAGCGATCAATCTAATTGGATCAATAGTAGTCATTTACATAAAAAAAAGCTTTTTTTTACAAAAAAGACAACCACCTTCAAAATCTAAAAAGTCATAAATAACTTTAGCACGGTACACACATGACTTTAGATTTGGAAGTCGGTGGCTTTGTTCCGTTTGTTGTCTTTAATTGCCACCGACTGCCAAATCTAAAGTCATGTGTGTAGGTACAGTGCTAAAGTTATTTATCACTTTTTAGATTTTGAAGGTGGTTGTCTTTTTTGTAAAAAAGCTTTTTATTTATCACTTTGTAGTTCCTTCTTATCATTCAAATCCATTAAAAACCGGCAACACAGTTAAAACAGAGGTACTCCAAAGATTGGAGAAATTAAACGTTGTCTATGTAGTTTCTTTCGGGATTTTGTTGATTTTTCAAAAGTGCTGAATCAATTTCGATAAAATTTAAATGGGACCCCTGAGGCATAGCCTATCAGAAAAACAAAATCGATTCACATTTGCCGGAGAAATCGCGTAACAAATAAAAGAACTACACACAGTCGAATTGAGAACCTCTTTCTTTTTTGAAGTCGGTTGAAAATAAAGTGCATCAAAATGTCCTGAGTCATAAAAATAGTTAAAAGCATCTTTTCCTTACAAACTGCACTTTTCTTTTACTGACTGACTGTCGACGATATCATTAACTGCCTCTAGCCGCTAGTAATAACGACGATGTCCTGTAGGTATACTTTACCGACGGTTGCTCGTTATCTTATTACCGTTGGTCATTTGTTCATTACAAGGACGCGTCATGTCTTGTCTTTAATACTTTATTTCTAAGAATAACTCGGTTAAAACATTGTACTTAGTAAAATAAAGCCTTTGGGGCTTTGTAAACGTGTTTCCGAAGGTTCTTTCGTTTTGATGTCGGATCTAGTTCATTTTTTAGCTTTAACAGTATTGAGATTCTCAATAAAAATAATTATATTATTCAAGGAAAAGGGAGGGAGAGCTCAAAGGGCATCAAAAAACTCGTCCACATCGCTGTCAACGGGACACGTGCCCAACTGGCTGGCAGCATTGCCACGTTGTAAGGCAATGCTGATTCTTTGACCCGAGAATAGACCAGCTTTCGGGTCTTTTCGTTCCAGTCTGACTCTTCTACAAGACGATGTTGATCTCTAGGGATATTACTTACTTACTTATTATTAGTAGGTAAACGTAACATATGATCGATTTTTAAGTTGACAATATCTGTTTCACACATAGTTTAAAGGTTTTATTATTATTATTGCTCTATATTCATGTCCTGGGATTTGGCGGATCACGTCAGCCGCATTCACATTGACCGCTGGGCAAGAGTGTCCTCGCATTAGATGCCTGATGATGAACGGCGTCGCCGAGGGCGGCCAAAAAGTTGCCAATAGGTCTTTGAAGGACTTGGGGGAGGTTCTTGCCCAAAAGTGGAACAGCATTAGGATACAAATTCAACTATGCAATTAATTGATATGTATGCTATGCTGTCCAGTACATATTCACAGTACAGTATTCTTGCCCATTCTTCTCCATACAAAACTACCTTTTGGAATGGGCAACTAGAACTAGAATATATTTTTTCTCATTTGACGTTTAAAAGTGCCTTAGAATGGTCTAATTGAAATAAATGATTTGACTTTGACTTTAGTATAGATTGTGAAATATAAACGCTCGGATTTACAGCCCGTATCCAGTGCTCCTCTTTATAATATTCCTACTACATTATGACAGATAACGGTTTCGGCAACATGAGACATTTTAATAGACCCACCCACTTACTTCTTTTCTGATATAGTTATGGATCGCCTTTTAGGATTTTTGGGCCAGTCACTCCATCCTGAATAATTGAATTCTTAATGATATCTAAGCTTTCTTTCTTTGTTCTGCATATGTACAAAATGTTGTAAAACAGTTACTTTGAAAGAGCAAGTATGGAGTTTTTTGGTCATTCTTCTCCAAAGAAAATTCCTTTTGGAAGGGGCCAAAAAAAACGCCATCGACAAAAAAAAAATAATCTGGTGATTCAATTTTTTTTGTAGATGGCGTTTCACTTTGCCTTTTAATGGTTTAATATAAATAATATGACTTTGACCTTTGACTTGAACAAAAATCCACTCCACGTCTAGGCGCGTATTTTGCGTACAAAATTAGTTATATTGTTGAAGAACCTGCATTTTAGTAACATTTTTCAATGTTAATGACAAACACTATGATTTATATTGATCATAAAATAACGGAGCTTAATATTACATGCAAGCATTGAAGAAACGATAGCGTCGTAGTCATATTTATGAATGGAGTAAGTATAGATCGAAAGAGATCGTAGGTACGTACCATCGTAGATAAATTCATTGACTCATCTTGACCAACGCAAACGTCGCTCCTAGTCTCAACATAAATAAATCTAGAGACTTCATCGTCTCCCTCGGGTCCCATACGCGACCTACGTCTGGTATCGTCTGTCTCTTTCAAACAATCTTCTCCAAGTCATAACTTCAAGTAATAATTTCTTCAGTCGACATCTCTATAACATACTCACACATACTTTGTAAAGAAGTAAACTTTGTTGCCCGGTGGAACTGAGCCAGTTTATACTCTTAAATTCAAAAAAGATGAGAAAGAATTTTATCCCAGAGTATCTTCTATATATAAGGCAAAAGTGATTGACTGATGTGTCAACGCAGAGGCCAAACCCTAAAGGCTAGAAAATTGAAATATCGTACACGTATCCCTCGTGTGACGAAGGCATCCACTAAGGAAGGATTTTTCGAAAGTCAACCCCCAAGGGGGTGAAATAGGGGATAAAAGTTTGTATGAAACTTTTTATATTCCTTGGATATATTTGCATTACCTACAATGACATTCTATATTACCTACCTATCTAGGAAGGTAGGTAGGTAGGCATAGGTAGGGTAGGGTAGGTAGGGTAGGGTAGGTAGGTTGGTAGATAGGTAGCAAGGGACAGGACAACGTCTGTAGGGTCAGCTAGTTCTTTATAATAAAAATGAATCGTTGTTCGTTAGTCTCGCTAAAACTCGAGAACGTCTAGACCGATTTGGCTAATTTTGGTCTTGAAATATTGGTGGAAGTCCAGGGAAGGTTTATACGGCAAGTAAAAATCGATTGACAAGAAACGTCTGTCGGGTCAGGTAGTCTATATAATATAAACGAATCGTTGTTCGTTAGTCTCGCTAAAACTCGAGAACGGCTGGACCGGCCTGGCAAGTTTTGGTCTTGAAATATTTGTGGAAGTCCAGGGAAGGTTTAAACTGTAAGAAAATTGAAAAATCGATTGAGAGGACAACGTCTGTCGGGTCAGCTAGTAAAATATAAACATTTACGTGCCCTTTTATTGTAATTTGATGTGTACCAGTTTTTTTGTAATCTTTTATACATTTTTATTTTTCGACATAAACTCCTACCGAAAAAATCACAAGTCCCCACTCAAATTATCCGATAAAGGTAAAAAGTTTTCAGGTAAAATATTAATCGCATTTTTCGCACAGTCGACTTTATAAGCTTTCACAAATGCTTTTTGATGCAAAGTGGAATTCAGCACACAATTTATTAATGATTACACGTATTTGCGTATTACGTGTTAATATCGCTAATAAAGGATTCCTACAATGCATCAATATGTTGTATTTAATCAAACCACGTCGGCGGAACGCTCACACTAAAAGCAAATTGCACCCAAGCGTTAAATGGTTCCGTAGCTTCGCATTTTTGCGAGAAAATATTTTTAACAAAACTCTAGACGCCGTTTTTTTTTCAAAAGAATAATCTCCACGAGACGGACACAAATTCTTTTGAATGTTTATTCTTTTATAGAAGTACCTACAAAGTTTAGACTCGTTTGTGTAAAACTAGTTTATCTTTAAACTTTACTTGCGCTAGTTTGCAACTAGGATGAGGCTTACATGATCTTGAAATATCGTGGAAAACTCTTTGTCGTGGCATTTTCCGGAAAAGTAAATAGATTCTGTGGGTCCCAAATAAATTATACGAAACAGTGACTGGTCACATTACCCATAAGTAGAAACAGACCGGTAGTAGGGTCAAGAAAAATACGGTATTATGTCACATTGAGACCAGAAAACCTTATTTCCCTTCCCCTACGTGTTAACTACAATATGTGTAAGGAATCCCCGAAAATAATATTTTCAAAGCAAATACAATGAGGCCTTTGTGCGAGGAGGATGTAGTCTTTGTACTGGAGGAGCAGACGTTGAGCTGTTGTGCAAAATACTTGTGTGGTGCATGTCCCAATTCCATTAATATAACGCTAGGAGCGTTCCGTTATATACTCCTGGTACCTCGTGATGGATAGGAAGTCTCTGCATTTAATTACGTGACAGACGGAGAGACTCAAAGCTATCCTGTAGGAAAGCTCTGCCGCATTTCTTTAATTGACACGGCCCCAGGTGTTTGTATAAAATTGAAATGAAATAAATGGATCTGCGTCTACGTTTGTGTACTAAGTTGTCTCGAGCTCGGCGAACAATGGATGAATATGTATTCAGAGTGGTATGAAACTCTCATTGTTAGTCAATCCGTACTTTGCTGAATCAATAACGTAGCCAGTTCTGTGGGTAGGCTCGAGTAATTTCACTCTGTTCTAGATGACTGAAATGAAGGTTAGGTACATATTATCAAAAGCTATGTCTCAGACATTTAGCTTTTTTTCCGAATATCACTAAGAAATATTTCATCCAAATCCTAGTACTCCAATAATGATAAATTATAAACTCAAACTATATGACTTATAACTATCAAGTAAGAAAAAAAACCGATATAAAAAAAGCAAGACCTTGAGGAAGTTAAACAAGAAAAGTCACGTACGTAACTAAAGTATTTTTTATTCACTCTAGTAAACTTATGGTGAATGGAGTTAATTATAATTCCGATTCTGTCATTTTACATGATGTAGATTCTCTTTTGTTTAAAACTGAAAGCAAAAAGTTTCCCGTGTCACAAAGATTAAGGTGTCGTCATGCAAGATCTTGTGAAGTCTTGCTTCCGGTACTAGGATCGCATAAAACAAAGGGGTTGAAAATTTCCCTAAAGTAATAAAACGATAACTCCCACACTTTATCGCAAAGGTTATTTTGAGGATACCGTAAACGGTTTTTTTTTAGTATTTTATACAGTTTTCCGAAGTTTTACTCTAGAGAATATCTCTATGGTCGAATAGAGATGGGCCAAAAAGCTATTCGGTATCGCGTGACACCACTAAATGGAGTAGCGACCACATTCGCGTATGATTTATGGTAACAACAACCGATAGGTTATGGAGATATCGAAGGAAAGTTGTCTCCCGCACAAAAAATATAATAAACTTGTTTGAAATATGCGCGACAGATAAAAATATTTCATCAATCTGAAGAATTATAGTTTCGTTATTTCAGTCAGTCTTGTTAAAAATATGTTTTCATCAATATAATTAACCACACGACTTACCTACCTATTGATTAGAAAATAATGGTGACGTCTAATGCGTTAATTTTAAAGTTTAATCTGTGCAAATACACAGACAAACTTTAACTGAAGATTCGAAATACTTATCTAAATTATTCTTTCAGTGTTACAATCGACATGAACACAAAAAGTTTAATACATCTCTATCGCTATAGGTACCAGGAAAATATAAGTGCGAAGAGAAAATCCGATAATATCGAGGCGCGTATTGTCTACCGCTTATTGTCTTTTGGCCCGCATTCGGGTCTTTTGTTATTCCTCCTCACAGCTCTCTAAGCTAACTGTAATCAACATTTTTCAGGTTTTTCTGCTAATAGTTTCATTAGGATCTTCTTTGTTATTGAATTGAACAGCATTTTAAAAATACGAGACATTTTTGTATTCAAATTGAATGGTTGGATTTCCTTCTGCATTAGTCGTAGCGTATTTATAAGTCTTTGGTTAAAGTGTATTGCCCATTCACAGAACAAAATTGGCTTTTAAAAACTTATCTGTTGAAAAAGATTAATGTTGTATCTTTATCTTTTCTTATTTAATATCGTTTTATTGGAAAACAATAACGTCACTAAATAGAAAACAAAAGTAAAAACAAATCAAACAGAAAGAACACGAATTTAAAACTTCAATCGTTTTTTCTACTTAGCGCGATGGAAGTCTCGATTGAGTTCGGAAAATTCGTCAAAAATAAAACTGTCGTCCGTATAAATCTCTTAACGGGCCTGATGGGGCCGATGTACCTACCAGGTGCACATACTTTCATAGATTTTTTTCATGTAAACGAGAGGGGCGGTATAAAGGTGCCTATATTTTATGCGAGCCGGGTGTTTTTTGTTCAGGACAATAGTGTAAAAAGATAAAACCTGTGAACGACCGGCACATGTTTATTTATGTTAAAAGGATTTTTTTAATATACCCACGAAATAAACGGGTCCCGAACATACGGAGCTATTTCGTGTTCATATTTCTTGTTGAATGAGGTTTATGAATGTTATTCATATTTAATTCTTTGAATCCCGCTTGCGTCTGACCGGGATAACAGCTTTTATATATTTTTTGGAGATCCTTATTTGTATGGAGAATTCAACATTTAATAAATGTTCTTTACCTTTTTCCTATGGGTGTAAATTACCTGCCTATTCAAAATACATTTTCGTAAACCATTCTTAGTTAACATGGAAACATTCGAGCAAGTCCAGAAAACCTTGAAGTTGGAGCAAATAAAAACTATGAATGTAGAAACATGCGTAGTGTAACCTTAGCGTGACCAGCCTAAACCAATACTTAGGATCGTGACATTTTTCGACTCAGGTTTAAAAGTTATTGTTAAGTATAAGATTATTTCAATCAATAAGTTTTGGAGAATACCTGATTTTAATTTTCTTTTGAGGAACGTTACATTTAGACTCAAATAATGAGTAATGATGGACTCGCTTATTAGGTATCTACTTGTGGGAGTGTGGGCTCAGAGTGAAACAAGTTTAAATGTTAACGAAATATAATTATCTTTAATAAAAACCTAAAGACACGTCTTCGTCGTCTTACGTTTTAGGGCTCTTTTTAATTTATGCGTTTGGTGCCGGAGCAGTGCGGATGTCAATGCACACGGACGTTTGTCTGTTTTCATACAGTTGACACATCGAAAGCGCCGTACGACACCGGTACCGCGAACCCACGACGGCAGGACGACCAACGTCACGTGTCAGCTGTATGGAAAAGGGCATCTGTCCGTCTGCAGTACGTCACCCAGACTGCTCCGGCGTCGCAGCAGTCCGGCAACAAACGCATAAATTGAAAGGACCCATACGCCATCTTTCTTCCGTCGTTCCTATTCTGACACACGGCCCTCACTTCGTCCGTCTTGCTCTCACATTCATGCTCGCTCGTTCACACAGTGTTGTCACTCCATCATCTCTAATTCCCACATACTTGTTTACAAATAATCTTTCTGCCCTTATCCCATGGGGGCGGCGCAAAACGTGTTCTTCTTCCATTCTGTACTCCCCACCCGTCATGATGTCACTGATTCCCTTCTCTGTCATACCATTCTTCACACAATTCTTCCATCTTTGTTTCAGCCTCGCTCTTCCTCTCCTTCTATCCATATTTATGTATGCTAACAATAAACAATGTGTAAACTACATCACAAGCATAAGCATCATCGCATCATCCACCTTACTCACAAGCTGCTTACAGTGCCCTCCGTGTCCAATACAACAACTCTCCCTCAGCCCAGCTCCAACATTGTCCTGGTTATGATTGCCAATCGTATTGATTCGCTACATTGGGCACTGTTGTGGCAGACATGTCTAGAAGTTGTCATTTGTCATTTTGTTATTATTACATTATTGTTATTATTATTTTGTCGTTTTGTTACCTAATTATTGTAGTTGACATTTGATACTTTATTGACATTTACTTTTTGGCGTGATAATTAATTAATTTGAATATATAATAAATTCAAGATGATAGTTAAAAATGATGAATTTATAATTTTTGTTCTCTGTTCTTTTGAATATGGGTGCTTACCTGAAATAAATGAATTCTATTATTATTATTATTTTTTTAAATACCTACTTTATTTTTCAAATAAATAAAAATGTTCCTGCTGGAAGTCTTGTCTGCACTGAACAACATCCTCTCTCTCTGGTCGGTTCCTCATGTCTGAGGATCGTGGTCAGCATTAGAGTTGCATATGGAGAGGATGATCTGCCTCCACCGGTTTCTGTCCAGCACGTCTTTTACAACCGTCTAAAAGGATGACAAGTCTTTAATTTGGTTGTTCCATCTTGTTGGTGAACACGTTGTTTCACAACAACGTGTTATACTCAATATTATAAATGCGAAAGTGAATTTGTCTACGTTACGCTTTAAGAAAGGATAAAGGACATGTCCAAAAATGGTTTTTTATTTATCAAAAATTCTGACCAGGATAATTTAAATATATGTGGATAGGCATTGCAAAAACGAACTGTTCTAATTATAAAATACATTTTTAAAGACCTCCAATTTTGAGATAAATCGTTTTTTTATTTAAGTGTGAATTTACGCTTAAAACGAACAAACCTTTCCAAACATCAAGGATAATAAAGCGAACACACCGGAAAAGAAGTAAACTTGAAAATGTCACTGTCAGAATGACAGTAAGTCATAAATCAATTATTGACCGACAGTACAAAGAGTACAATATATATACAGAGCAACAGTACCAGTCAATATGTTTGACAATGTAAACAAAACGCATGTAATCAGATGATTTACCATAATAAATAATGAGAAATGAGATGAAATGCGATATTGTCAGAGAAAAGTAGGTAGCATATACCTTTTATGACTGAAAGCGCTCTATATTGAACAACTACCTAGTGAATACCGTATCCTACGAATAAATGTCTTTGTCTTTTATGATTCTTGACTACTTCGAATGTTTATCTGCAAGTTGCAATATTTTACCGAGAACCGAGTTACTAGTGCATTATTTCTCCAAACCTAAATCGCAGAGGTTGCTTAGCCGAGGTCAATGATAATAGTGTCTACTAAACGATACATACACATAGATTAACATTAAATAATATTGGTATGAATTTGACCCTTTGACAATGTCATTTCTGACCAAGAAGCTTATAGATAAAAGTGGAGGCAACACTCTAAATAAGTACCAAAGTGAAACCAACTGTTGGCAGACGCTCTCTTTCTGAATGCATACATATGATAAAGAAAACAAATATCACTGTCTCGTTCTTATGTATGCATTCAGAAAGGGAGCGTCTGCCCACAGTTGGTTTCTCTTAAGTATGTAGATTGTTGGCTCCACTTTTAACTATAAGCTTCTTGTTACTGACAGATGATTCTTTGGTAGGTTTTTTTTTGGGTTGCCATGTTCAAATTAAATATATGTACTTACATTAAATAGTTTATTATTGTTCTCTTAAATGGAGGGGTCTAAAAATATTATTTCAATGGTTTCAAGTTCCGTATTTTTGTCGCTTTTATATTAGTGCAGTTTGATGCTGGTTAAATTTATCTCGGAATAAAAAACCAACGTCCATACAAAAAGTGGACATCTTCCTCCATCTTCTTCCTTTGCTAGAAATTTTGCGATAACCGCGATAACCGCCATTCACGACGACGAAGTGGCGGGTAAAAGCTAGTAAAGGATAAATTGCCATACAAAATGTAACGGGACTTTTACCGGGCACAGATTATGAGAAAAATGTGTACTATAATAAATGTGGAATGTCCGAGAATGTTTCATAATGTTAAAAGTTCACTTTTAATTTCCTTTATCCGTAGATTTTAGCTGATTTCTCTTGTCCCTTTTAGATATCCTGTCCCCTGAATACTGATGTGAGCCGTCAGTTCTGTTTACCCTTTGAATTGTAATCTCCTCTCTCATTATGTTGTCCTACGACATTCTATCCACATATCCGACCCACACTGCCCTTTCGCTTATGCCAACTGACCTTTTCTTTAAACCGCGCGTGACATTGCGCATTTTTCTGAGTGCTCGAATTTCAAAGCGTTAATTATATTTTCATTATCTCTTGTATACCCATGTCTCTCTGGTACTAGTCATGGGATGTTTACAGTGTTTCTTTACCCCATTCTTGTCTTTACTCACGTTTTTCCGTTTCTATCGTCGACAAGTTGGGAGTCGACAGTTCTCTGTTTCTGCAGCAGATTTTTTTCATTTCAAGTTTTCTAATGGTTTGAAAGCGCTTATAGACACTTTCAACTAGGACGAATAAAACCGGCCGTAAAAACGTAGAACTTTCATACAAGAACTATGTAAAATGTGTCTCTCTGGTCTCTGTTAACCAATTGAGCGCTAAGTGAATGCATTGCAGTAGGTAAACGATGCGAATTACCCCATTGTCACTCATTTACGCGACTAAGATAATAGTGGTCAATTTGGTATCAGCACGATCTGAGAGCTTCAAACAAACACATAGACACTCTATAACGACTAAGCGTGATTACGAGTCGCAGCTGTTAGTGCCGCGACTGCTGCGTAGGCACATAAAAGTGATGTCGCGCTAAAAAGTCGCTGCGTTTACAACCACCCTTAATGCCGCTCAGAATATATGGCGCGTTTAATTCGTGTGAACGTATTTTATAGAAACATTGCCTACGCATGTAGGTTTTACAGGGTTGGAGAGCTACTTTCGACGTGGCTTATTGTCGAGTATCACAAAATAACGGAGTAGCTAATGAGTTTTCAGAAACGTGTTCTGCAAGAAGTTTCTACTCTGTCTACCATGCATAAAAAACCTGACCCAAAATTTTAAATAACATAGGAACAGACACCAGCACATCAAACCATATTAAACTGTACAATTTTCCCAATAGAATATGAACCTTATTCTTTTGAAATAAAGTTGAAAATGAATCAATGAAATCGATATCATCCAGCAAGCTTCGCACAAAGTGGTGTAGGTACGTGATAAATCGCTACTTTAACACGCATCCATAAACACCATACTCAATAAAACACCATGAAACGCGTGCTCTCCACACGCCCCGTGTTGCGCTTCACCCACAGACGAAAAAAAAGTGTGCAATATAAAATACCCTACACAAGGCAAAGTTCTCCCTTTTCGCCGCATTAAAATTCACGTACCTATTCATTGTGTGGTAAAGCCAAATCGAGCATAAAATTGTTGTTCGGAATTTATTAGGTATTGCCACAATATACGGTTCAGTTCTTTGATTAGAGCTGTATTATACTTTGAGGAATTTTTTGCTTTTACTTCAGTTGTGCGTCGAAGTTCGTTTGGTTAATGTGGCAATAATTTTGATTGTATTGATAGTGGTTTTATGGTACCCTAGTAGTATCTATACGAAAATCATGACAAGAAAGATCCCAAGATCGTTTCTCGAGTATTCTACGACTAAGTTAAGCCGGGTCCAGACGGGTGTAACGTGTGACGGGTGTAACACGAATTCTACATGTGGACGGCACTACGAGCATTACATGTAACGCTCCACACGTACATATCGTGTTACATTACACGTTACACACGTCTGGATCCGGCTTTACACGCACGCCTAGAAAGTATCTTTGTCAAGACGTAATCTTTTATTTAAAATGTAATTATGTAGTTTTCTATGTAAGTACTTAGTTTTGGTTGGTAAATAAACCAAATGTAGACTAACCGCCTTATTTATATTAAAGTTAGTGGACTAGCTGGGCCTGCGACTTCGCTCACGTAGGACTAGTTGTTCTGTCTTATAGCAATCCCATGGTAAACTGTGGTAGAAAATATATAACACAATATTGCTTATATTGCTCATAGCAAACCGGGTGATAATGTATAGTCTATGAAATTACCAGACCGGTAGAAAATATTCATGCAAAATTCTAACAAAATCTATCCGGCAATAATTTTTTTTTTCAAACTTTTTTTTCTTAAAAAAATGCACGATAAGTGCGCGATGTTTTATCATACATTTTTTTGTTACGATTTTATAATATGTATAGATTTTTTACTAAGCAGACGATATATATTACTGCTTAATTTTGAGCAACGTTCATAAGGGGTCCTTTAGCAAGCAGAATCTTAGTCAAGCACGATGCATAAAGTCGGAATGTTTCAGTGCCTCAAACCAGAAATCTGGACGATATACAGCGCGCTTTGCCTTAGAAATTCTGACGCATCTTGACACCAACTAGACCCAAACATGGCAATTTACACCTGTCATCTTTTCACCACCCTTGGTTACTGGTAGAGAATGCCTATGGCATTAAGTCCACCTTCGTACGTTTTATTTAATAAAGTTTGATACATAAATAAATCTCGCGCCATTCTGAAAAAAAAAACATAATATAAATACCATTACATACCAATTTTACTCTACCACGAAGTATTTGAAGGCCACGAAACTTAGCCTATTTAAGTCTTACATTTTACAAATTCAATTCGGTTTACTAGAAAAGAAAATAGGCATGTTAATATTTAAAAAGTCTTTGTTCAGAGAAAAACATCTGACTACAGAATATTTTTCTCCACAAAACCTTGAAAAAATACTTCTTAGTATGTATAATCAAGGTATCTTAGAGCTTGTCTAAGAGATCCAAAACGTCTACTATTTATTCCAACACAATTTTCTCTCAAACAAAGAATCTAATATAAATTCTGTTTCGAAACGGCGTTTCTTTACGGAACCATTTCTTAATCCAAGACCCGAATAACTTTAACAGTCGGCAGATTTAAGGATTAATAAAAAAGTAAATAAACTGCGCCTGTTTCAATTTTACTAAATTAAGTCTGAGCTGCGAGATAACGGGGCTTGGGCAATAGTGGCGGCCGCCAGTAAGTACTTGTTCAATTATTAAATCTCTTTTAATTAAATGTGGTTTGGAATCGTTTCCATTGCATCTTAATGTTTATGTAGTTTGTTGATGTTTATTTGTATATAGTGATTAGTGAACGAAGGACGTCGTGTAAATGCTAAAATCAAAGCATTTATATAAATTAAACAAGGAATCACGGCTGAACCCCGACCGGAGACCTATGCTCAGCAGTGAGTGTTTAGAGGTTGACCTGATGATGATGAAACAAGGAATAAAGAAGTCGGTCAGTTAGTCAGAAAATTTGAAACTGTTGAAAACGTTCCAAAGCGTAGGTCAGGCGCAGGTCGCAATGAAGAAGAACGAGGAAGAAACTCCACGAACACTATGTGAATGATGATAGGGTTAAAAAAGATGACGGCTAGTAGAGTATAGAAGAAGGAGACATGCTGTGCCGTCCCAAAATGAACTAGGTTATGTAGGTACAGGAGGATGATAAGAATTGTTCATTAGTTTGGGAATTTGATGAGTGGAGTGGTTGCCGGGAATTAATAAAAGACTCCGTTTTCTTCCAATAAGTAGTATTTTCCAAGCCTGGCATAAAACGAAGCGCAGTTTCTTTATTCAGAGCGTCCAATAATTGTGCATTTTTATGATAATTATAAGGTTTTGTTTCATCAAACGAGGAGTACCTCCTAATCAGAACACTTGTAGAATAGAGAAAGTTACGAACTACTATTTCTAATTTCGTGCCGATAATCAATATGAAAGTTACATCATTTATCAAAAGAATTAATTACCCAGTTGCAATAAATAATAAGCCACAATGAATGAGGCAAAATAAACTGATAAAAACTGCAATAACTGTAAGTCATTACGACTTGCTAGTAGTTCCCAGGTATTTGGTCTTATTTATTTCCACTGTATCCTTTCACAATAATAATTATTTTATTATATTTTCCCGGAATTCTTTTGTTTCTTTTTCTTAAAAAGAAACATAGTAGGTATCATCTGTTTATCGTCTCGCGTAAAAGATTACTAGGGAAACATGTCGCGTAAAAGATAAAGTAGCATGATGATACATTTTGGCAAATGGTTTGTATTTTATTTTTTTTTATTCTGGAAACTCATAATAAAACTGGGTTATAGTTATGGTAATTTAAATAAAATACTTTAAATTATTTGAAATTAAAATTACTCTAATATTGAAAGATTACCTTTGCCCGCGACTTCTTTCGCGTGAGCATCGGTTATCGCAGAAGCAGACGGAGTCGCAAATTAATAAGTAGCCTACAACCTTTCTTGGGGTCCCCAGTACCCGCACTCTGGCTGTACTAAATGATCTCTTGAATTCTAATCCAGCAAAAAATATGTTTGCGGATGAACGGACGAAGATTTTATTGGTGTGTGAGGAGAAAACCAGCGTCGTGTTTCGTGTCTTCAAGGTTAATCGTGTTTTAAGTTTAATCTTTTTATACAATATGTGCGTCGCTTTCGCGTGAATAAATGTTTTTTCTTCATTTTCTTTTTCTTTCAAAAGTACTGTGAAAGGAATTTATGAAAGTGATGAGTAGCTAAAAGGTATGATGTTTATATTTTTGCTTTTAAATCTATCTGTGCGATTTCCTTTTCTCTCCTATATTATTCCTTGTCTTTAATTATAGGAAGTAATGTTAAGGGCGCGTATTCGATTTAGCGCAACTCAAAATCTAAACGATTCCTAGAACGGCGTAGCAGCATTGACACACACTAGTACAATACAATGGTCTGTTTGTGTGCATCAGAAAAAAAAATACGCACAAAATAAGCACGAATCATTCAAATTGATCGGCAAACGACAGCGCGCGATATTTTACAGTGCTTTTTAAAATAATTGTCTAAAATAAATGAGTTCGTATAACTGACTGAAATATATATCCTGTTGGATAAACGCATAAAACATAATATTTTGGCATACTGTAATGGTTGTATTCGTCCTGAAAGTTAACTCTGACGTCTATTTTCGTAAAACGCTATGAAAGGATTGTCTTCGCTTTAAAAAAACATAATGAAAAATTATATTTTTACTCAGTAATTCCCTAAATCAAGACTTAATCTTTCTAAAACTGTAATTGTCTTTAAATAATCTGCTCACATCATTACGATATTGCTCTGGGCAAAACGCGAAAACATGAAGTTTTCGTCACAATTTGAATACACGCTCTTAACAGTTTTAATTAAAGCATAATTAATTAATTAAGCTTAGTGAGTACAAAATTTCAGCTGAATCTGTTCATAATTCGGAATATTAGTATGGATTACCAACTAAGATTTTGTGTTTAGAACACTAGAACACAGACGCTATAAAGTTCCAAATTTAATTTTGAAATAATTAAATTATGACCAGTGCCAGTGCCACCATTCCGTTTGGTGTCGGACGTAAAGAATAGCACCATCCCATATCTTCCCGTGGGTGTCGTAAGAGGCGACTAAGGGACACACCAGAGAATGGGCAGCAGCGTTGTCTGTGCGTTTGTAACAACCATACTGCGATCGCCAACCCGCCTGCCAAGCGTGGCGATTATGGCAAAAACCCCCCTTTGGGGAGGCCTATGTCCAGCAGTGGACGTCGTTCGGCGGAAATAATAAATAATAATGACAAGTGTCTGGCAATCATGAATTCCTATAGGTACAACATGTAAATAAAAACCAACCATCACAGTTGAACCTAAGTGATCAATGTACCTTTTGTACTTGACATCTGAAAAAATACCCAGCATTGAAGGAAGCAACTGTCAACTTTTCAAACTGTATAAGTCTTTATACACCGCGTTTTTTAAATGCACCGTCGACGCGCGGTTTATTTATTTTAATACATTATCGTAGCGCATTCCTAAAACGCGCGTCGGTTGCGCGTTTAAAAAACGCGGTGTGCAAAGGCCCTTACAGTTTGGTAGAAGTAAAAATCTTTTATATGTTGTGCGGTCTCCCGCAAATAAACATTTATAATTTCTTGTTTTTATAATCATATATATATATATGATTATCAACTATAATCACATTCCCAAAAATTCAGCCATAAAATAAAAGGACGAATTAGGTCTAGTGACATTCCGATTTCACTAGACGTAATTCCTAGGTCCTTGGACCATTAGAATGCGTTCTCTAAAATACGGTAATAGCCCCTCTGGTCTCAATATTTAACGAGTGGTCGCAGCAATAACAATGTCAAGTACCGTCAGTAGGGGTCGGTCACCGCTGGCCGAGCTCCAATTGCTAAGACCCTCGTCTTCCTCAGTTATACTGGTGCTCCCATTACCGACGCCGCGTTAGTCAGTTTTATTGCGATGGTATAAAGACATTTGGACATGATAGACTTGGTGGTCAGAATTGGTGGCAGTAATTACTGAATGCAACTGCAGTTATTTAAATAAATTGGGGAATTTGGAGTGTTACTAAGATTTAAAGGCTTTTGAATTATTTTTCTTAAATTTTTCAAGTCTGTGGTTCAATCTCCTACAATTTATTTCTAGCAGGTACCGTAGTAGACAAAGTAAAAATGATTAAAGGCTGAAGTGAATTAGCTTTTCTGCAGCAATATTTAAGATTTTGCAAATTTAAATTAATCCACAAAATAAGGCAATATCTAGAAGCTAAGTTAATTAAAAAAGTGTTAAACCAACAAGTTTGTATAGTCCGTTCGAGTCGTCTAGCTTCATTATAAATGATAGCGCCGAAATATTTCCAACAGAGTTTTATACAATTAACGAGATGAATTTCAATGAACACTATAATTTTACAACTAAGTATATTCAAATATTATAAACGCACGGAAAACCTCAGAATTTATGTGAAAAAATGTTCGTTAATAACGTTGTTTAAAACGCAATAGTCATTAATTCGACAAAACACATTTCAAATGAACGCGCCGTTTTATTTAATCTGCAATAAAACAGTTTGGTGTCGTATGCAGCGTCAGTACTGGGACAATTGGGACGAGAAACACCGCTCTATACTTGGCCGCAGTTCATTACGTCTTAGGCACGCAGTAAAAAAATTGCATGGGTTTTTCTTTGGCAGTTGTATTTTTAAGGTCAAAGCATTTGGTGGTCGGATCACTTACGTCTTGCCTTATGGAATGAAATCCCAGAGTCAACAAATTTACATTTTAGAATTGTTCAAATTTTGAGAACAGATAGATAATTTTGTAGTCGAGAAGGACTTATTACTATAGCCCGACCAACGATTCTAGATAGCGACACGTGTCTTTCGAATCATGATTAAAATATAATTATTACAAGTAGAGTTTAACTCGAATCGATAAATAAGTAGGTTAACGAAAGTAATGTTCGAATTTGACATTATCAATTTAATTACTACATGGTTAATCTGACATAATTAGCTAATATAAAAAAAAAACTCCTGAACTGACATATAACTTGACAATTGTTTTTTTTTAATCATACTTTTACATAATGGACCTCTATTAATTTGTTTTTATTTTTTATGTAAATGGGTTGTAAGAATACTATAAGATCATACTATGTACACCTACATTCTGGCAAATGAATAAAGTTTGATTTGATTTGAAAAAAAAAAGTAATTTGCCGGTTTCCTTAAAATAAGAATTTCCTTGTTTTGTCAGAGACACGATATTCCCCTAATAATTTACAATATTCTCAGAGAAATTTTCTTCTGCACCATCTTTTCGATTTGAATGTTTTTTTTTTCATAATTATTTAAATCTATCATCACGCCATTCGATTTTTTACCCCTCATTGTTTCACAAACCCCAATGCTTAGCCAGGCGTTGGTACCAGGCGCACATAGCTGAACAATGTTAACTATAAACAGAACTTCCCCGTTGCTTCATAAGAAGCGGATATTGCGCCCTCTTGTGGGCGGTATCCGGTTTGAAACCGGTACACCACTTCCAACCGGCACTTTGTACCCGGTTCAGTACCGGAAGATCAGAGGATGCTATATGGACTTTCTTTGTTTACGGAAGTTTTTTCAGTCAAAGTGGTTGAAAATAAGATGAAAAATTGCTTGAAGGCAGATTTACCAATTTGTTTCATGAGCAAGAACTGTTTATGGTTGCTTAACATTCTAGGTACTAGGTAGTATTATACCTACCCCATGTACGCACCCATGTTCGCTGTAGCATACAATTTAACAATACCCGAAGAAGAAAAAAGAAAGTACAATACTCCACGTATCCGGGATGAATATGAATTCTATGCCAACAGGCGAAGAAACGAAATAATGAGGAATAATAAAAAGATTTCAAGATATTTTCGGTAAAAAGAAAACTTGGCCTGACTCTGTGGTAAAAAATTCGTAGATGAAAAAGTTCCTATTTGATTTAAAACAGAATTCATTCGCACCTCAAAAAAAGCTTTTAAACTATTAAAAGTTCTTTTGTGTTAAAAGCGCGTGTAACCGAGTTATCGGTCCATAATGTCCGAATAAACCGCCATTTTGGATTAGTAGTTGTAATAATAGGTATTGATTGATTGAAAGTGTGTTTTGTCTGCTGGTAGCGAAGGCTGGTAGACGTTTACAAATTTACTTAAACACATACATATTATTATATACAGAATATGTTGTTAAGTGAATTCAATACTTAAAGGCAAGAAAGATATAATGCAACAAGTGCATTACAAAAATTAAAAAAAGCCGTTCTTTTTTTGGTATTTCGTGGTAATACATAAATATTTACCGAGATAACTTAGCTTTTACATACTTTCTAGCGGGCCCGGTAGACGTTGTACTGCCTAGAAAATAAAAGTAATCCTAAACGCAACTGCAACGCCACCTAGCGGCTCCAGTTTTAAATCTAAACTATCCAGGCACCCAAACAAACACACGAAAAAAAACTTTAAAATCGGCCGAGCCGTTTCGTAGAAGGTCAGTGACACAACACACGTACAAAAGAATTAAATATATAAGATACTAGCGGGCCCGGCAGTCATTGTCCTGCCCTGAAAATCGGTACAAAAATCCAGGTTCAGCCTACTCTACCCCACACCTACCCCACACCTACCTGCCCTATCTACCCTACGCCTACATAGAATCCAGGTCTACCCTACTGCTAAGTAGGAGTAGGGTAGACCTGGATTCTTACAAAAATCCAGGTCCAGCCTACCTACCTACCTTGTGTCCACTCGACATAGCAATTTGGCCCTTCGAAGTGGAGAGGTACCAGGGAGATATTGATAATTACCTACTACTAAGTTATGCACTCCTAGTACCAGGGTGACATACATCTAAGAAGTCCTACAACTCGACTGCAGCTCCACCTACCGGATCCAATGGTGAATCTAAACCATTCTCGAATCTACTGGAACACACACAACAAATTTCATCAAAATCGGATCAGGCGTTTAGGAAGAGTTCACTTTCATACACATGCACAGAAGATTTTTATATATATCTAATATATAAAATTCTCGTGTCACAGTTTTCGTTCCCGTACTCCTCCGAAACGGCTAGACCGATTCTGATGAAATTTTGTGTGCATATTGGGTAGGTCTGAGAATAGGCCAACATCTATTTTTCATCCCCTTTTTTCACCCCTTTTTCATCCCCCAAGATCGGGACAGGACAACGTCTGTCGGGTCAGCTAGTTTATATATACCTATAGGGCGACTAGTAATTAGTGTACGATACTTAAACACGTGATTGTGTTCATGATAACAAACAATATTCCCGAAGATAAAATGTTTTTTGTACTGGTTCAGTTTAGGTCCCAGGCGTGCGCGCGCGTGAATTTCATACGGCTGTTGTGTTATTGTGATAAAAGTGAACAAAAAAACAGTACAAAAAAACATTTTTTCTTTGAGAAAGTTGTTTGTTATCATGAACACAATCACGTGTTTAAATATCGTACACTAATTACCAGTCACCCTATATATATTATATATATATATATATATGCCGTGATGTCGTCTGCATCCATTATAACCGACATTCACGCGGATGAAGTCGCGGGCAAAAGCTAGTAATGTTTATAATATTAAAGTCAGCCAGTGCAATCAATCAGAAAATTACAAGTATTTTTTTTACCACAAAATACAGAACAAAATAAAGTATAATTTATCAATCTCTTCTGTATTTGTCGATCTGTCCGTATACTAATAGATGGTCACCGCGCGAGTCATTTGTCTTGTCGAGGCCGCCTGAGAGATTATTTGGGACACAGATCTGCCGAACGTTAGTGATGATATAGCTGTGTCTGATTTACTGTTTATGTGAGGATTTAAGATGTAATTGATCAACTGTACGTTTGGTAATTGCTTTAAGAGCTTTGGTGGTTGAATTGAGATCAGACGATGTTTCTTTATGCACTGGAGTTAATGTGTTGCGACATTCGCTATCAACAAAGTCGAATCATTTATGTCAATTAGACTATTAAAAGGTCACTTTTGAATGTCAAAATTCTGTTACAATCTCCCTCGGTGAACACCTAGGTGAAGTGAGTGAGTGTCCATTTGCTTTGTCAATCCCTAGTATCGGGACGGATGACAGCTCACTTCACGTAGGTATTCACCGAGGGAGATTGTAATAGAATAGCTCTACAGTTGCCTTTTCCAAAAGGTAGGTAGTTTTGTAGGGAAACACATTATTTTCCATACGAAATATACTCGTTTGCGTTTTTCCATCACTAACATAGAGTAGCCAATGATAAGTCAAAGTCAAAGTCAAAGCATTTATTTCAATTAAACCATTTACAGGCACTTTTGAATTGTCAAGGAGTCGGTCAGTTAGACAGAAAGTTGAAGCTAGTTGCTCGTTCCAAAACGTAGGTAGGTCTCTATGGAGAAGAACGAGCAAGAAACTCCACGGACACTCTTTTCACTCACTCAGGTTTTTACAAAATACTGCTTACATTATTCTTGTTGCTTCTATATGTGAAAACAATGAAGGTAATCTAGAAATACAAAATATAAAAAATAATCAAGATAAAAACCATGGCAGTTAAGAGTTGACCAATCTCTACTGACAGCGCCCGTTCACGAACATGACGCGTGAATCAGCACCATTCAGCTCAACCATTTTAGAGGGAGCCGAATGACCCAACACACGCGCCACCACCAGCGAGACATTTGAGTGAGCATGACAATTCTCTCAACCGCCATGCTCATTTAAGTCAAACACATAATAATTTACTTAAAATATGGCTCCATGGTACTCACATTTACAAAATTGAAATAATGCTGCTAAATTATACAAAACTAAGGTTTCCAATGTTTCTAAAATGTCGAAAAAGTAATTAAAATATATATTTGTGTGATAGAGTAGCAAACTCTTGAAAGTCAGCGGATAAATTGTTTACTCGATGCATTTTGGCGGTATAGCGCTTTACTATAGGATAGACACTCCGGAATTTAATGATTGATAAATATTTGATAAAAAGTTATCTAACTCCAGAGTAATGAGTGATTTTATTTCCAGGATTAAACTTAGTTTGGTTGAATCAGCCCTAAATTGCAGGAAAACTAAGAACACCGTATGATAAGAAGCACCTGACATTACCAGGTTAACAGAACAATCAGCAGTCATGATAAACGTCCGCAGCAATACATAGACAACAATGAACATTATTGCCATTATTACGACGACAACACTTGGCAGTGGCGCAGTGTACATGAATCACGGTCGGCTTTCCCCACTGAGCGCACATTAGCTGCGACACATTACCTTATATTCTTTGCTAGTTCGCTTAATAGCTGTTATATGCTTGAATACGATATACGGTTACTGCGAGGAGGCTAAATAAATGCCGTACAGATCGATCGGTCAGTCAAAGGTTAAGCTACGGTTGCCGCGCTCGGTCTGTGGATGGGTGGGTGACCATCCATTTTCATACCGAGTTCCCTCCGTGCCTCGCAATGCACGTAAGTCAAAGTCAAAGTCAAATCATTTATTTCAATTAGACCATTAGAAGGCACTTTTGAACGTCATATAAAAAAAATACAAAGTTGATTCTAGTTGCCCATTCCAAATGGTAGTTTCGTATGGAGAAGAATGGGCAAGAAACTCCATACTTACTCTTTTAAAAATAAATGTGTACAATATTTTGCATTTACAGTTTACAGTTATATACGTGAATACGATGAAACTTGCATAAAACACTTTATTAAAGTATGTACAAAGTATTACAAGATAACGCATGACAGCTAAGTTGTATACATAGTGTTCACATGTTATTATTTACAATTATAGTAAAAGTAGATAACCACTCCATACATTTCAACAAACTATGAGCTAGTGTGTGAACCAAAGCAAGAATTAAATATAATTTCTAAGTAACTAAGTATAAATTAAGTAGTTTTAATTAGCAATCAGTTGGATTTTGTCTAGACTGTAGATTGTCCTACGCACTAGCATGTTTCCAAGCATTTTTATCATGGATATAATCCTCTAAACTGTAATATGCTTGTTTACAGAGTGTACTTTTAATACATGTTTTAAATTTTCTTTCACTTAGTTGCAATATATCACTAGGAATTTTGTTATAACACTTAACACGGTATCCCATAAAAGATTTATGAACTTTAGACAATCTAAAATATGGTTGACGTAAAGTCGTTGGTCCCGGCTGTCATTCGTAGATCTTTGGCAGTCGTTAAGGGTAGTCAGAAGCCAGATTGTCTGACAACCAGTCTTACCAAGGGGTATCGTGGTACGCAGTAACTGGGTTGTGGAGGTCAGATAGGCAGTCGCTCCATGTAAAACACTGGTATTCAGCTGCATCCGGTTAGACTGGAAGCCGACCCCAACATTGTTGGGGTAAGGCTAGGCAGATGATGATTACGAGATACGGTTACCGGGTGTGATTCTGTAAGACCTGATTCTAAACTTCGAATCTGAATCCGCTGTGAGTTTCTTGATTGGCATTCTAAAAACTCGGTTGATAATTCGAATCTACACTAGCGCTACCCTTGCGAGCGTGTCAGCGAGTTGAACTAAATTGACAGGGAGATTTTGACAGATAAAGTATGAGATGACGTAAGAAGTGGCATTCTGTAAGGTAATTTCCCCGTCACTTCGACGCTCACTTCGCACTCGAACCCAATTCAAAGTGTCAAATATATCAAGGTCATTTTGAACCTTATGCGAAGTGAGAGTGAATAGCGATGTGAGATGCGAGTTGTTGTTTGAATTTTACAGAATCGACCTACAGTTCCTTGAACTATTTATCAGGATAGTGAGCATTATATTTAGTTATGGCCGATGTATCTCTGGCTCTCAGATTATCAAACAAAAGGCAGATAGACCGTGCGAAACACTGCGAGTGAAACCACAAAAGCAAATACAAATTCAATAACGAATACCTACAATCTCGTTATTGTATTTGCTTTTGAATTTTTCTTTGTATTAGTATTTGTTTTTTTTTAACAATGCTTCGCATCGTGCTGTACTGACTCGTGTCAGTACAGCGCGAAGCGAATTGTTGGTATTCGTTTTTGAATTTGTATTTGCTTTTGTGGCTTCACTCTCAGTGTTCCGCACAGTCTATCTGCCTTTTGTTTTATAATCTGAGCTGTGGCTATTAAAAACCGACCAAGATCTAGTCAGATTTGCACTTGGAGGATCCCGTACCGCAAATCAGGACGAAAGTTTAACTTTATTTTATTTTTATTGTCATAGCGGCAAAAGTAAATTGTTAAGTGCCTATTACGGTTAAAAACATACAGCCCTATGGTAGATGCACAGACAGACAGACAGCCGAGTATTGAACCCTAAAAAAATAATCTAAAATAGCGGCGAACAATGAAGCATGTCATGCCGTTTCACTCCTCCAGTATAGTGAACGAACGAGAGGACATTTACGTGCCACCATTTTCAAATCGTTTCTTTAATGGCTCGGTTCTAGAAAACCGAGGGTACAATTAAGCTCAAATATAACCAAACCAACAGTTAATTTACATGAAGCAGAAGATACATGCCTGACTTGATTAGATTACATATTCCAAGAATCTGAAGCTTACACACTGTCAAGTAAATTCTAATTAATCTACCCTTACATACATATGTAGGTATCATCAGCGTGTATATTTGCAAACAACCCCAAATCGCCCCATTCGTAGGCATTAGGATAAATATTACTATTTCGGCTACAATTCAAATGAATTTGTAATTACATCAGCTTGTGTGGTATGATATCCTGGTAGCTTTAATCGTGTAATTATTATTAATGCATTCAACGTGTGGAGTTTAACTTGTATTTTGTTAGTACAAATTGCGATGGACGTGACATACGGATTTTGATTCTGGACCAGCCCGCAATGGAAACTTCATTTAGAACTGACATTGGTTAAAGTGTCTAAATTCGTGAAGTCATGCCTAAAAATAACTTTTACAGTAACTATGAAACCAACAGTGGCAAAAAAACTGTACCTACATGTATCATACATTCTGATTGTGTAAATATTGAATTTTTGTGTGAAACATGATATACCTACAATAGGGCCGATTCATACAAAACCGAATAAGTGCGAGTCGGACTCGCTCACCGAGGGTTCCGTACAAATTTGTAGGTACATATGCATACTATCCATACTTCCATACTTATATTATAAATGAGAAAGTAACTTTGTATGTTACGCTTCCACGATGAAACGGCTGAACCGATTTTGATGAAATTTGGTATGAATATAGCTTGAACCCTGGGAAAGCACATAGGGTAAAGCACATAGGGGCTTTTTAATCCGGGACTTCGTCTGCATCCGCGATAACCGACATTCACACAGACCAAATCGCGGACAAAAGCTCGGTATAAATAAACAATATATTTTTTATGATTTTATTACAAATGTATAGTTTTCCGACTTTTCCCTGTATTTATAGTATAAGACGATATTGCTTTTAGGTCAGCGGAAAGTACCCTATAAATTTTGATTCCCTTGAGAGTGTAGAAATGTACGTTTTTTGGAACATTAACGGCCGTATCATGTTTTCACGTTAACTTAGAAGTTTGATTTTTTCACAGCTTGAAGGGACCGTAGACCTAAATATATGGTTTTAATTTCAACTCGATACATCTACGCGTTCTCGAGATAAAGGGTTTTGACAGACAGACGGACTGACAGACAGACAGACGGACAACAAAGTGATTCTATAAGGGTTCCGTTTTTTCCTTTTGAGGTACGGAACCCTAAAAATGATCAGCAACTAAGATATTAGTAGAATTATAATTTCCAGAAGATGCAGGCACTTGCCCGTCTAAAATTGTAATGATCAACTTATACAAATATCGTTTGTTGCTACCTCATCAAATTCATTCGTTAATGTATTCATTCATTAAACCACTTTGTAGAAATATACACTTCTACATGAGACATTATATTTCATACTACCAAAATTGGCAGATAACCGCGCTACGTGTGCCAGAATAAATATTATTCCAAATAACATTGCTTACACCAGTTTGCGACAAATCTGATCAAAGTGTGTCATTTGAACCTTGCCTGGGGCGGGCCCCTAATGTGTTTATATGAGAGCCTAGTATGTTTTTAGAGGGAAAACACAATATTATATAAAGAAGTAAGTTATTTAAAGATAGAGGATATGGCGTAGAGTGTGTTAGTAAGGCGGGTGTTTATATCAAACTAGATTTAGACACAAAAATACTCCATTTATTTTTAAGAATGTAAATGGTTATCAAAATGGCGCCTAGGAGCAGAATCACAAATGAAAACCTCTGAAAATCCAAGACTATTTTTATTCATGGAGATTATAGAATAAGAATTATTTATTTGCATATGATTTTGGGTATAATAATAAAGTATTATTATTTTAAATCTCCTTAGAAAATCTGATTACAAAGCATACAAATATTTAGTATGATAACAATGATCAATTTATAATTGTATATTCATGAATTAGTAACGTATTCACTTCGTCCATTGCAGTAATTAATGAGGAAACTTATAATAGTAGACATTTCCAGGTTCATTCTTCCGTGTAAATTCTAAGGAATGAATTCTAACGTTTAAATTGAAAACCGCAGCGGACACAGACAAAATACAATCCTGTGAAGCTCACTATTCATGAGATTAACCATTTATCTGACCCCGGGGCCGCGTCACTCGTTGTCCGTTACAAATTATGTATTATTATATTTGCCACGCGAATTTCAACCCTACACTTTTGTTACAAGAGCGATAAAGTTTCGGGTTGGAATTTGGAAAACATTAGATTGCGAATTCTGTCTTAATTCAATCCTTATTTAGTATTTAAAGGTTCCATGATGCCTTAGTTAGCATTAATTGACGTAGGGACGTGGACATGCCTGGGTAAGGTTCAATGTTTCCGTTCTAATTAATGTCTTATGAATGGGTAGATAACATTCATTATGCGTGGGCCGGCAAATGGTTCTATCTATCTACAAGGTGACTTGTAATTCAAAGTATTTCTTCCAATACTGTAACCCTTTTGTAACCATTTAGCACTTTATAAAGCCTAGGCGATGTTATGTGTTGGGTGTATTTAATTAGGTCATCATTTCAGCCTAAAGACCACTGTTGGACATAGGCCTCCCCTAAGGGGGGGTTTTGCCATAATCGCCACGCTTGGCAGGCGGTTTGGCGATCGCAGTATGGTTGTTACAAATGTACAGAGAACGCTGCTGCCAATTCTCTGGTACGTCCCTTAGTCACCTCTTACGACACCCACGGGTAGATATGGGATGGTGCTATTCTTTACGTCCGACACCATACGGAATTACGGACAGGGTGACTTTTAATTCGACGTATTCCTTCCAATACTGTTACCCCTTTGCAACCATTTAGAACCTTATAAAGCCTAGGCGATGTTATTTGATAGGTGTATTTAATTAGGTTAATTTTCATAATCTCCTTTTTGAGTTTGCTTGGCAAAAATGTAATTAACGTAAGGGTTGAGATAATAGGTCGGTCCCTGCACTAAATAAATATTTTGGATGTCCCTATACCCACATAGTTGTTCCGGGTCTACCATTTATAATAACAACTTTAGAATTTCATTTACTTTTGCTCGTTTATAATACAGTAGGTAGGTACTTGGGCGACCGAGCTTTGCTCGGAATTTATTTCTTCGTGTTTTTAAAAATTATGCTAGAGACTCTAGAACTAAAAAAATAAATACTCTACGATTTATCGCCCCTGAAACCCCCTGCATACAAAAGAATCATGGCAGGATTTGTACAAAAAAAAATAAAGATTTTTAGAGAAGTTGAAATTCTAAATCTTATATTCTTGGGTACCTAAAGAATATCTTCAGGCATTTACAATATTTTTAAAACCCCGCAAAAAAAAGTTAATAAGTTTAACGAAAAGCTCGTTATTTCAGAACGAAACAGTGACATTCGCCGTTTCGCAATTCTTACATTGAAATTGCATCGTTTTATGGGATATAATATCACAAATATTAATTATTTGTTTCCACACACTTGTCACATCACATGTCTGTCAATTTTATAGATCTTTTAACATCGCTTGCCACTTTCTTTTTTTTATAAACACAAAATGGGCATCGAGATGAAACGAAAAAGTGTTATTTTCATTTCGTAATATTTTAATTATGCGGGGTTTTATAAATATACTAAGTATATCAATCTGCTCCTGGTGATGTGTTCTTCACATTCTCTAAACTCTCTAAATTACCTTTTTTTTCATACAAATGAATGTATGAATCTCGCCATGATTCTTTCATGAAAATCGTTGAAGCCGTTTCCGAGATTTAGATTATACATATATACGTATTGTGTATATGTATACGTATTATATATACAAATAGTGCAATCCACGAAGACGCGCCCCACTACCTCCTAACCGTTTATAGTTGCAAGCAGTTTGCTTCGATATTATCAAATTTTTGTTGCTAATCTAGTTGTAAATCTTGTTGCAAATCTAGTTACCATCAATTCGCTATTTTAGCTATTTAGTTATTGCTTTAAACTTAGCGGTAGGTACCCCGCTGCGACATTATAGCGCCATTTCAACGAACAAACATTTGATGGCTAAACAAAAGGTATTATTTTTGACTTTTTACTTCGCTTTTATGTTTTGCGTTGGGGTTTTTTTTTTAATTTATAATTTTATTTTATTTTAAATTTTTTAAACGTAATTTAGTTTGGTTTTGTGCCTATAAGAGTTTACAAAAACAATTTACAAGTTTTTAGTTTTCATTTCGTTACTTATTCCGCATTCCCTTGCAATATAGTATACATTATTCTACTAGTCAAGGCCTTTCATTTGATACCCGTATATTGAGGGAGTTGTGAAAATAGAATGTAATTCACTATTTTGTGGTTGCGGCCATCTTGGATTTAAAATTTGTCATAGTGTATAGTATTCTACTAGTCAAGCCCTTTTATTTGATACCCATATTGAGAGAGTTGTGAAAAAATATGTGATCCGCCATTTTTTGGCGGCGGCCATCTTAAACCGATTTTCATCAAACATAGCTAAGAACATTTCCGACTAATTCACCTTTCAAATAAAAAAATCAAAATCGGATCATCCGTTCGGGAGCTCAGATGCCACAGACACACACACACACACACACACACACACACACACACACACACACACACACAGATACGTCAAACTTAAACCACCCCGTCGTTTTTGCGTCGGGGTTTAATAAAATACTGATTAAAACGAATCCAAATACGATATATCTGCTACCAGTAGTACCTAGTGCTGTATAATCTGGCTGCAGCATAAGACCAAGAATTCTATAATCTTGCATAATTTAATGTAAACATGGGTGTTTCAATGGGTGGTCAGTGTGGTCACCTACAATAATATGTTTGAAAGCAAACTAAACATCTGGTATGCGTCTAAGATTCCTACCGCAGCTAACAAAAGAGCTGATAACTTTAAAACGGCTCAACCGATTTTGATGAAACATGTCTAAGAACCATCACTAGAGAAACCTGCTTTCAAATAAAAAAAACCCGCATTCTAATCGGTTCACCCGTTAAAGAGCTACAATGCCACAGACAGACACACAGACACGTCAAACTTATAACTCCCCTCTTTTTCGTCGGGGGTTAAAAATCGGTGGGGCGCGTCTTCGTGGATTGCACGATCTATACGTGTTATTTATATATATTGAATTTTCCACACAAACCTTTTTTGACTTAATTTGTACTGTCCCACAGGAACATCAGAAAGTTTCTAACCTAAATTAAGTAATTTTTAAAATAAATTTCATTCTATGTAACGCAGCGGATTTTTTTTTTTTTTATAAAGGAGGTATTCTACTGTGTGAGCTACGATGGCTAGGGAGTAATTAAATTAAACACGGCGCCTTTTTTTACGCTGACGTCACAAAAGGTGTGTTTTCCTAATATTTACGACTTAGACAAAGCATTAAAAGGGTAAAATTAATGAGTCTTCTCAAGGGACAGCACTATCAAACTCATTGGCTGGTTAAACTTTCCAGTAATAAACCTGCGCAATTTCCTAGGATCTACGTTTGCCAATCATTTTGATACGTTCGTCGCTTCGCTTGGAGGGATAAATAAACAGATTTATGAATAATATCTCTTTATTTAATTAAAATATAGCGTTGCTGAAATGTAAAAGAAAATACTGTCTTACGTAAACCACTGCTCATTTTCCTTTTCAAAAAACGCCAGCAAACGTTTAACGGAAGCCGACGAATTTAGCGAAAGAACTTTTTTAATTTGGAAAAATATGCAGCTATCTAACTTCTCGTGTAAATAATATCTACATAGTATAAAACAAACTCGCTTCTTGTCGTATAAGTCTCTGTACGCTTAAATATTGTAAAACAACGCTATGAATATAAATGCGGTTTTCATCAATAGATAGAGTGATTCAAGAGAGAAGTGTAAGTGTGAACGTGTGAGTGTGTGGAGTGTGTGTGTATATTTCAATATTGTGTGTGTTAATTAGTTGAAATATGACGATAAAACCACATTAGTAGGTATATTTATTACACCCGTGCCAAGCCGCGCGTGTCGCTAGTATATAGAATATAGAGGTAGGTAATAGGAGAAGTGTCCAAATATTGTTTTAACTTTGACACTTTAATTATATATAATGTCTAGATGGAGCGTCAAGTGCACGCAAACGTGTCAAAAAGTGTCAGCCAACTATTGGCTGACGAGTGCTTATATGATCAAAGCCCAAATGCGTAATATTAATAATAAATGATTAATATATGTATAATAATATTAATTTATGTATAATTTTATACATAATTGCTTATATAATCATTATTTACGCACACAGAGACGTAGATGCACAGTGTAAAACGACGCCTACACGCACACATACTTGAAATTTTTGACTCGTTTTGTTTGTTATGATTGTAGGGCGACGCTCCATCTAGACATTATAATATATAATCTAAGCTTTGACACAGACTATTCGTTTTGACTATTCGAACAAATTTATATTACCTATGTATGTTGCCTCCAAATTACCTATAAAACCTAAGAAATCATTTCGCATTCAATTTGATTTCACAACGTAGGCTACCAAAATAGTGCATCCCGCCTTTTCTAAACATTTCATGTGTATTGTAGGTGTGTTAACAAACAAACATATATACATACATACCTACACAAACAACCAGATTACATTGTTGGCCATACAAATATTTGTTACATGGGAGAATCGAATCCACGATACGCTGCGCAGCAGCCGGTCGCTTAGCCACTGCGCCAACCGTGTTGCGGTAAGTAACGTCTAATTACCCGACTACGGCAAAGCCAAAGGAGGGTTATGAGTTTGACAGGCTATGTATGTATGTATGTATGTATGTATGTATGTATGTATGTATGTATGTATGTATGTATGTATGTATGTATGTATGTTCATCTGTACGCTCATAGCTCCTAAACTACTTATCAGAACTGAACAAATGAGGTATCGTTAGAAGCGTCTTGATCGTCCGCTGGTTATAGGCTATATGACGTATCACCGAATCCAATGTGGCGCCCTCTGGCGGACAAAAAAAGCAATATTAAAAAATAAAATAAAGACAAGCATACCGTGTTTGGTATCATTGGAAAGGGGTTCACTAGTACATTTCAAATTTATATAATATTTAGTGGTAATTTGTCACAAATTATTGTAAAAAAAGGAAAGATTACCAAATAAAGTAAGATACGCATACCGTGTTTAGTATCATTGGAATGGGGTTCTGAGTACCTATTAAATATATAATACTTAGCTGTGACTCCAAAATGGTTTAAATAAAAATATAAAGTTTAAAAACTAAAACCCGACCACAACAAAAAGTAATCTAAAAAGTACAAAACAAGAAAATATTTCACACAGAAATCAAGACATAGGTACAAAATGGTCAAGGTAAGCCGTGGTTGCATGCCATTATATTCATGTTCATCGCACTCATATGGGATACAGGCATGCAACCACGGCTTACCTTGACCATTTTGTACCCATGTCTTGATTTCTGTGTGAAATATTTTCTTGTTTTGTACTTTTTAGATTACTTTTTGTTGTGGTCGGGTTTTTTTATTGTTGTAATTGTAGTAACCACAAACAAATCTACGTAATGGTACGTAAATACGATGGCAATCCTTAATTTGGCTTGTTATTGAAATGTTAATTACTTGTAATATAACAAATTTTTGCTAATATATACCTAAGGTATATATATGAATACTGAGAAAACGAGGAAAACAAGAAAATTAAATAAAAACCTACGCATCCCCCAAGACTCAATATTATTTTTGTACGACAAAGTAACGTTCTTCTTCTCTTCTGCGGTACTACCAGGCGCGCAGAAAGTTGTAGGATGTTCACACAAAGTAAGCGGTTTATCGCCGCTTTTCCGGGATTAGCTGTTTATCTGGACGGGTAGACACACTGGTCCAGCGGACTTACACTACCCTCTGTTAAGCCGAAATCGATAGCAAACATCAAATATGATTTCCTGATACTTTCCGCTGTGATTTCTGTATCCTTCATTGAATCATTTACTTAAAGACTTACTGTTAAATAAATCAGGTTTACAAATTTTAGTCTACTTATGTACGTAGATAGCTTACTTAAGCTTACCTTACCTTACCGTACCTTTCTAATTTCGTCCAGACGTCTATGAAGAATTTGAACGAATAATTGAGTAGGTACTTGCAGTTGCAATTTGATTGAATCAGATGGTTTCTCGTGTGACGATACCCATAAAATTTGTTAATACTTATTTACGGGATGCGAAAACCACGTTATTGCGAAAACTTGAATACACCTCTTAATTACGCTGCGATCTAGTAGCAAGATTGCCCAATAATATTAACAACGCAATGTGCAACAATTAACTTATCGAAGGGCATTGCACTGGCGGCTTAGCGTTCCGAAAAATTTAAAATTGACACTATTAGCAACATAGGGAAACTTTAAGCAACATTAGAAACAACACAACGGGCAATATTAGTAACAAAGCAAACGGGCAATAATGAGCTGGTAGAAGGCAGTGCAGCGTTTAGTGAGGGGCTCAGCACTCCTGCTACCGGATTATCTGTTTATCTCACCAGAACTGCGGCCTCATTGTCCATTTGCGCATTTGCATAGAACATAATTTACGAGCTTAGAGCGATTGCTTTTTGTTTTTTGAAGGACTTCCATAAAGCCATGTATTACTATTATTATTATGCTCGAAGATGCAGGAATGCAAAACATTTTATTACAAAGACAAGTTAAATAATTTTAATGAAAATTGTTTTAACCAAACTTTGATAAATAGATCTATATAAGATAGTACTAAAATATGGACGTATAATAATTTAAATAAAATAAAAGTATTTTAAAGTTTAGGTAACATTTAAATTTGGGAGAATTATTGCGAAACGAAATAACGTTCCCAGTATTGTTTTTTAAGGTTTTAGCATTGACACTGCAATTTTAAACTGGAATTAAATAATACGACTAAATGAAAGTCACATAATTTCATAAGATGAATTATTAAAATGGTTAAAATTATAGATAATAGATTATAATAAATTTAGCGTCTATCATAACTAACATGTTTATTGTACTTTTGTTAGAAAGTTTGCATTAAAAATAACTTTTTTATATCTTCTGTCTAATGATATTGTAAATGTAGTACAGGTTCTTGTAATCAAATACAACAATTACATTTTTATTTTTTAGATTAACACAATTACATTTTCATATCCTCTAAAAAGACACAAAAACAAATACGATGTAAGTAATACTTCACAGTATTCAGGTCATAGTCAAGAGTTTACTTTATCTTGATTTTCTATCCTGTCCGTATTTCCTACTGCTCAAGAATTATGATTTAAAAATCTGAAGTGTTATTCGACTTTGGTTGCTGACCGTACCTACGCGTCAAAAATAGAACGGTTTAGAATTTTCATACTTTATTTGAAACACAATGTCTTAAGTACATGTTCAAAATTAAATGTCGGAAATTCGCAGGTACGAAAATTTCGCAGAAATCTTTTTACTTTTACTGCCAATCCATATAACAGACAATTTTGTTCTTCACGTCTTCATACGGTTAAATATACGTAGTCGCTTGTAACTTGAAGTAAGTGTCAGTCGCCTACAGGGAATTTTAGTAACGGCTTTATAAAATTAAACACGATACTCCATTCATTTGCTCTCCGCTCCACTTTGAGAACATTATGCAACTTCACCAACTTATTCACCGCTGAATTAACTTAATAAGTTTATGAATTATTATTTGCCAACTTCCTAGCGTGGTGGAACGTGGAAATGCAATTTGGAAATCCAAACTTAAACTGTGATATAAGTAGTGAATGCGCCCCTAAGGCACAATTAGTGAGAAATTTCCTTAAAACTGTCTAAGTTATGTGTAGGCACAACCGGGTCCTGCGACAACCTTAATCCCGTGTTCCCAAATAGAGTGAAGGAGGTACAAAGCTCTAAATAATGATAATTAAAAAAAGCCGTCGCCTTCGGAGTACAAAACGCCTAATTTACATTCAAAGTGGTTCAGATTTTTCGAGAGAAATGGTGACAGGGACAACCCTGTCTAACTTTTTTAATTTTTCCGTTTCAAAATGACTAATATTTAAAATTTCGAACGAAAATTTGGTTCCTGCTACATCTCTATTTTAAAGGTTGGTTCGGTTAACTCGTTCAATACCGAATAAAATGTGTGTTTAAAAATTTGAATAATATCGAATACGTGGGAGCCGTTGAGTCGTTACGTGCCATCGAACGCTTATTGTGGACCATCTATTGTTTAAACCTCTCGAGACGAATAGTACGATGTGTATAGATAGAAGAAAAAGCTGGAACGGTGTTGGTACTTCATTTGTTTCTTAATGTATACGAACTTATTCAATTTATTTTTTGTTAGAATCTTGGTGTGAAGGTTAATTCACGTTCTTCTAATTAACTTTGTACCTAAAAATTTTAACTAAAATTAGCTACGTAGTTGGTTACCATTTTGTGCCATTAAACCCCCTACTAAAACTCAATGGTAATTGTCGTTTATACGGTCAACCTGCGTTTAAGAGGACTATAAGCAGTGCTGCCATAATAACGCTAATTTGAAGCACGCCAGACTACTTAGGTACTTTCCACTGATCTAGAATTCTTCAATGAATCTTCTATACATATACATAAAAATAAAGAAAATTTAAGTGTCTGTTGGCATGTGAAAATAGCTTCTTTATACAAAAATCATATAAAAAAACAAAAACAACAAAACATATTTAATAAAAAAGTCATTCTATCGGTCTGTTCCGGCTAATCTCCGGCTGATCCGATTTTGACGGAACTTTCACTAATTGATAGCGGTTATTATAAGAAGTAACATAGGCTACTTTAACAAACATTTCCAAAAAATTGAATCCCCACAGATAACCAACAATCACGCAGACGAAGCTAGTACATTCATAAATATTATCCAACTTTTCAGACGTCTCACGAACCACAGCGCTGATGGGGCGGGGCGGCCGTCTCTCCACAATAAACTCACTAATTATTAATTAACATAATTTGTGCAACTTCAGACTATCGGGAGAATTGACTTTCAACTCTGTGGTTCATTAGGCACGATCTAGTTTCACCCCCTCGCCCCCTCGGGAGTATCCGATACCAAAGGTTGAGCACTCCTGAACTTAAGAAGGCGAGTTAAGGTTTTGAAACCGTAGAGGGGATCAATAGAGCTTCTTTAACCCTGTTCTTAAATTCGTCTCAACATTATACTGGCGGTGCCTCGCGGCCGGACCATCTTGCTGAGTAAAGCCCAGTACTGATTATTGCTATTTCGTTTATTTTCCTACCATCAAAGCGGTTTCTTGGTTCCAGAATATGAAGTACAAGAATTGCTACTATGAGTTTTAGTACAGGTACAAAAGTTCTATCTTCTTTTCCAGTAAGTGACAGTATAACACTGTGGTGGCATATCCTGCCGTCATTTAAGTCCATTTGCAGTTAATCAGTGACATTAAGTGAGTTGGAGTGTGACGGTAATTGAGTAAGGTAGGTGGATGTCATGATTAACGCAGTGACCGAATGAAGCAGACAGATTCTGTACATATTTGCATTAAAAATAAATGTTTGGTCATGGTCATTTTGTTAATCATTGAAACAACAAAAAGGTCAGTAGACAAAATTATAAAAAAAAAAACTTCGGTGAGTTCGGAAGCCACTATTTCATTTAACTTTCCATAAAGGTGAGGTTGTATTTAGATGGGACTAAGCATTTCTGCCCTTAATTAATTTAGTTTCTTTAATTTCATAGTCAACCTTTTCCGAGATACCTAATTAAATATGATTTTGGGTTATCACATTAATTTTCGTAACCCGCATCCCGAAAAAGGTTTAATTTGCATAGAATTTTAAATAACTTGTAGGAGGTACAGAGGGTAGAGAAATCGATCCACCGTGTGTGCGCAATGGGTGAATAACCCATTGACCTAACTGCATGCAGTTAATTATTAACCTACATGGTTTTAGTTTTATATTTAGAGCTTCAGTAGAAAAACTTGTTTTATAGCTGTGTATCCAAAAAATCTATAGGTACAATTGTTTCTCAACAAAATCAAAAATACCAGGCAAACATAACCAAACAGCAGTGATTGAAACAAACATTGCTAACAACATTAGCTGGCAACATTCAACAATTCAAGCATGATACTACTATGATAATACATAACAATGGCAGCTCAGAGCAGCCAATTTATCCTTAAACAAAAAACTAAATAAGCTCGTTGGGGATATACGTGATTTTAGCAGCTCGGCGCAATTGCGTTAGGTCCTCGCGAGACGCCAATTGTGTTGAGCAGCAGAATCGTCCCCGCCGCCATCTTTACCGACAATTTTATCCTGTTGCCGCAAATTCGCGTTTTGTCTCACTCTTTAGTATGCTACTGGCACACGAAGAATTCTTCGATGACTTTAAAAATCTAAGTTCAGAATTTTTGCAATTACGTGCCAGCGAGCTGCTTTTATCATATTAGTCTTGGTTTACTCAACGTTTCTTTTGTTAACTAGTTATCTATTTAAAATAAATTTAATAATGTCAACAAAATTGAATACATAATAAAAAATGTCGTACAACGTAACAATGAACTAAACTGTTGGAGAAATTGAATATTTTCACTTTCAGTGACGTGAAAAAGTTTTTTTGTACTAACGCTACCTGTTTAGTCACCCCATGAATGTATAAGCCGCTGGCATTGTGCCAAGCGTCCCGTATCTCTGATTCGCTAATAGATAAATCGCTACTCCGTCTGCCGGTTGCACCACATACTTACTACGACTACAGCTCGTGCAGTCTCGAGGGAATATCGTTTGTTTACATTTTGCTTTCATATTTTCCGCTGTTTTATTAGCCGAGTGTTCTTTAAGTTCTTGGTAGCCTGGTACTTCCTCCGTATCTCACGTAAAGTAAACATAAGAGAGAAATAATAAAAACTAAACAATCACATGTTCTCAGGAAGTTCTTTAAAATAGCATTAATTACCTACACTGTTTATTGAGTTTTGTCAGAACCACGACCTTACCATCGGCGGAACATTATTCATTCATGGTGACCATCATAAGTACACGTGGAACTCACCCGATGGGGTCACCAAGAACCAAATTGACCACCTTGCCATTAGTTCCAAATGGCGTTCTTCATTGCTTGATGTTCGCAACCGTAGGGGTGCCGATATTGATAGCGACCACCATCTGGTGGTTGCTGAAGTCCGGCTAAAAGTTGCAGTAGCCCGTGCGGCTGGAGGACCCGGCAAGATTGGAAGACGGTTCGACATTAACAAACTGCATAACCCAGACACGCGTAAAGCCTTTCAGCTCGAGTTACGCAATCGCTTTTCTGTACTCGATACTGCTTCGGACTCATTAGACGAGGAGTGGAATCGCATCAAAGTGGCCTATACAGAGACCAGCTCCGCCGTTCTAGGGTATAAATCGACTCACTCTCGGGAGGACTGGATGTCACAACGCACGTGGAGCCTGATCGAAGACAGAAGAAATCTTCACCTGAGACTGATAGAAGCCCATAACGACGCCATACGGGCCGACCTTAACATCCAATACCGTCAGAAACGCAAGGAAATCTACCGCAGTACCCGCAAAGATAGGAGGCAGTGGGCTGATGGTATTGCTGATCATGCTCAACAAGCTGCAAACAGCGGCAACTTGAAGGAGCTGTACAAAGCTACCAAAATCTTGGCAGGTAACAGCAGGTCAAAGAAGAAGCCGCTGAAGTCCAAAGATGGTCAGCTCATTGTGACATCAGAAGGGCAGCTGCTACGCTGGCGTCAACACTTTGAGGAGGTCTTCCGTTTGTCAGCTACATCAGCGCCTGACGCGCTGCAAGTCAGTTCCCCACCATCCCGGCATCTTAAAATCAACACGTAACCACCGACAGCCTCTGAAGTTGCGGAGGCAGTCCGCCCTTTGAAGACAGGCAAAGCACCAGGACTCGACCTGATAACGGCGGAAATGTTACAAGCCGACTTATCCTCCGCCGTCGACGTTCTGACGCCTCTTATTGAAAAGATCTGGACCGCCGAGGAGCTCCCTGACGATTGGAACAAAGGTCTTATCATACCTGTTCCTAAGAAAGGTGATCTTAGCCAGTGCGATAACTGGAGAGGTATTACACTGCTCTCTATTCCCTCGTAAGGTTTTTTGCAAAATCATCCTGGATAAACTGTCGAAGGCCGTGGATCCGCTTCTACGCAGGGAACAGGCTGGATTCCGCTCAAACCGCTCATGTACGGACCAGATCAACACCCTCCGTATCATACTGGAATAGGCATCAGAATGGCAGAGGGAGATTTATTTAACCTTTGTCGACTTCGAAAAGGCCTTTGATACGCTGAAGTGGTCTAGCATCTGGTCTCGCTTACTGAAAATTGGAGTGCCGCCGAAAATCGTCCGTTTGTTGGAGAGTATCTACAAGAGGTATTCTTTTAAGGTAACCCATGACGGCCTCATCTCGGACGACGTAGCAGTACACGCGGGTGTTCGCCAAGGCTGCCTCCTGTCGCCGCTTCTCTTCGTAGTCGTTCTTGACGGAATTATGCTTCGCATCTCTGAAAACAGGCGTCGCGTCATAGAGTGGGTATTATCCAACGTCCTGGAAGACTTGGACTACGCCGATGACCTATGCCTGCTGAGTCACACCCACGCCGATATGCAAGCAAAATTGAGCGACCTACGACAGGAGGCGGCAGAAACCGGGCTTAAAATAAACATCAGGAAGACCCAGGAGATGAGAACTGGTGTGAAGAATCACTCACGGTTGCTGATTGGCGCAGAGGCAGTGGCACGCGTCCACAAATTCACTTACCTCGGGAGCGTCCTGGCAGAGACTGGGGACAGTGAAGAGGACATCGCTTCACGGATCGCCAAAGCCCGAGCAACCTTTGCGCAGCTGAGACCTGTTTGGCAGTCGCGGAAACTGACCCGAAGGATTAAACTCAAGATATTCGGGTCCAATGTGAAATCCGTGCTGCTTTACGGGTGCGAAACGTGGAAGGTCACAAAGGACATCTCACGCCAAATCCAAGTTTTCGTGAACCGCTGTCTTCGTCGTATTCTCGGAATTTACTGGCCCGAGACCATCTCTAACGTAGAGCTGTTAGAGCAATGCCACGAGAGCCCGATCGACCGCCAGATCAAACGTCGCAAGTGGAGATGGATTGGCCACACGCTCCGAAGGGACCCCGACCACATACCCAAACAAGCTTTGGATTGGAATCCCCAAGGAAAAAGAAAGCGTGGCTGTCCCCGTCAAACCTGGCGTCGCACCGTGTTGGCAGAAGCGGCGAGCATCGGAATGACGTGGAGCGAGGTGAAGCGTGAAGCTCAAGATCGATCGCGCTGGAGGACATCTGTGGACGCCCTCTGCCCTCTAGCCCTCTGGGGACATAGGACATTAAGTCACCTACACTGTAAAGTTAAACGACAAGATTGTGGCACGAATTCTATCTTAACCTTTTTCAAGATATTACCACAATATGGGTATCTACCAACCCCATAAAAAAAAATTTATTCGAATCATATCTCCAAGCGAACCCAAAATAGAAAGGTAAATAAGTTTTGTGCTAAATCCAATAACGCCTTATAAAAACTTTTATTCTACCAATCAAAAGTCTAGCAAAAGTAACTCTATATTCGTAACAAGGCCGGCGAATATTTGTTCTTGTTTAAAAATAAAAAGTACCCACGGTGGGAATGGTGGGATATGTATAAAACCTCTAAGAAGATTAGGGGTGATACATAATACAGATTGCGTAGACCCCGGATTTTGCGGAAATAATCGCAACAAAGGGTCACCGGTCACTACTAAGCCTATTTAAAGTTTACAAAACCTTATTTAAAACGTTTTGGACATAAATGTTGTGGAATTGACTCGTATTTTGTTATGTATCTTGAAATTCATTTTGCGCATAGCCTTCCAACCTCAAACCACTATTGAGTTAGTATGGAGATAGGATACAGCAAAATGTACATACAAATTATTGGCTGCCTCGAAGCCTTGTTACACAGTTGATTGGAGCAACGTATCGCACGTCAAATATTTGAATCTAGAACTTAGTTATGTTGACTGACGTTCATTTCAATATGGCGGCGGTGTTTCGAACTTTCGTAATTAGAACACGAAGATAAGAAGAAAATTATGTTCGATTTATAATAAAATTGAAATTGAAATGGAGAAGATTTCGTTCTATTTTCTTGTGTGTTTACCTAACTGCTTACTACATTAATTCGTGTTGAACTATGCAAAGTTAATAAAAAGGGTTCCATCAAATTAACTTCATTTTAATATTTGCAAAAGCTCTCTTTTTAATCATGTATGAAGAGAATTCAATCAACTTTAATGGACATCGACAGTGTGTCCAATTTTTACCAGTGTGTAGGTATAAACTCGCGTCAATACTTCGATCAATTGATCGAAGCGTCAATAGGTTCACTTTAAAAAAAAAAATTCTTTAATGTAAGCAAGCAAAGGTCTTAAAAACCGTTCATCCTTGAGTTTTCTACAAGTATAAAGTTCTTTTTTACGCAAAGACATAAAATTGTTCAGCCTATATTCGTCTGGCAGTATAAATCCGTTCATTTTATATTCTATTTTCGTCGTTGCCAGTATCTGTGAATTCGGTGCGACTTTTAAGTGGGTGGGGTGGATATTGACAGCCTGACAGCCGGCAGGTGAGTCCATTCCCTGTTTTATGTGACTCGTAATGATCGGGTTTCGGGTGCCGTAATGAATAGCAATTAATTAGGGGTGCTAACTTTAGCGGGTTGTTGTCGATATTATATTATACAAGTTAGTGATAGAAGTTTCGTATTTAATTTTCATGTTGAAAGGAATTCTTGATATTTAAAATAGGCTTATATTTAACGAACCTCCAGATCTAGTAAATGATCACCAAAATTGTGTTTCCTAAAGTATTGTAGAAATAAAAGCGATTTGGTTCTGGCAGGGGGTCACAGTTCTAACCTAACCTAACCATGACGGATCCGCCCCAGGGGGACTTAAGGGTTTAAAAGATTTTGGTTATTTTGCACACTAAGATTTGGTGATAATTTACTACATTTGGTATTTAGTATATTTTTTTGGTAAGAGAGCTTAAGATCCTTAAGTATTTTTTGTTTTTTTTTTGGTTATTCCCTCTCCATTTCTACCCGTAGGTGTCGTAAAAGGCGACAGACAGATATTGACCAGAAAATGGGAAGCAGCGTCCTTCTGAGTATCATAACACCTACTGCGATCGCTAACATGCATAGGCCAAGCAAGGCGATCACGGCTGAACATCCTTGGGGGAGACCCGTGCCCAGCAGTGGGCGTCGAAAGGTAGATATGATGATGATGATGAACCAAAAAATTTTATTATGTATCTTAGGAGGGACTACCCAGTCCGACTGAACGAGACCATTACCGGACACAAATTACCAGATAATCGAGCTTAATATCCAGTTTTCGTAAAGTGTTCTACTAAACCAAGCTTGCGTAGTGTTCACCACAAGCTTAGTCAGCTTGTGGTGAACAAAATTATGTAGGTATCTTAAACTTAGTTTGCATATTTTCGTTGTGTACAGTTTCTCAGTAAATCACGAAATACTGACGTCTTTCTGTTGTTTGAGTAATCGAAAATGCGAAACACTTGAAAGTCAAGGATAGCTCTTACAATTCTCTGATGTAGTCCTTCCTTATGGCTGTTTAAGATCGAGATAAGTCGGGTAAAGAGGTACCTACCTGAGTTTTAACATAAGTGAAGTACAAAGATATTAAGGTAATTCCGCTAAACTCCATAGCTCTCTGAAATTTGAGTTTGATGGTCTGCACAGAGCTAAAAATCTTTTGTCACTCATATTTCAAGAACTAATTTAGGTCATGACAAAACATTCATTTGTGATATGTAAAACAATGTCAGACTGTCGAGTCATCATCATAAATTCACAAAACAAATATTAAAATATGAAACGAGAATAAAGGACATAATTTTTCGCTTGTCAGCCATTAAACCAGCCAGTTAAACAAGTTGCCTGTTCTACGTAACGAAATAACACGTACGGTGTTAAATGAAGGAATACTGCGAAAACTATGTATTTTTTAATAACTTCAGTACTAACTGCTTCCATGCTCTATAGTACTAAATACTTCCATGCTTCCATGCCGTGTCATTTTCGGTCGAGTCATTTTGACACATTTTAATTTTTTCCCGCCCTGAAATATGGCCGCTGTTGGCAGTGTTATCGCAGGATTTAACGCCGACGTTGCCGTAAACGTGTGTATGAGCGTAATATTTATGATAGTTTCAGTCGCGCTGGCTCTGACTATTTCACTGTGAAATTCATGTTTAGATTTTGTTTGGATATCGTATGAACATATTTTGCTTATTTCGGAATTTCCATCGGCTATACTCCGTTATTAGCTGGTTCAACAACAAAATAATCGAGGTTTAATCGAATAAAGCTTGATAATTTTGGTATTTACTACTACAGTAAAATGAGGAGTGTAATAATGAGCTGGATACTAACTTAATTACTGATTAGAATGCACGACTAATTTAATGTTCGTTCATTAAAATTAGTTTCATAGTAGGCTAGATACATTTATTATTTGATAATAATAATAGGGTAACGGTTGACATTGACGTAATATTGAAGAAAAAAATTACAGCTAAAATAGTATGTAGATCGCGATAAGCATAGGAGAATAGGACAATGGAAAACATACATTTTGAATTGCCCAATATGATTTTATAATTATTTCGGTAATGAATGATGATGATAATGACGATGTGTACAAATAATAGTTCATTGGTAGTATAAACTACAGTAGGTATTGCTGTAACACGCTACAATAAACCAGGAGTAAAGTTATATCAAACCTAAACCCATGAGTTAAACCGAAGTTAAATAATAGTAGTAAAGCAAAGTACTAGGCATACATAAGAGAGTTACCTACTTCACTAAAACGTCAGAGCAACATGTTGTCCGAACGGAACTGCGTTATCAATATTTATTGCGGCGCGCGTGTGACGTCATTAATTGAGAAAACGTGACACACCTACCGTGAGTTTGGCGTACAAAACCATGAAAAAAATAGAAATAAAAAAAGTATTGTATTTACAATACTTTTTTTTTATTTATAGTGAAGGCTAATTTAAGCCAAGGTAAACAATTCAGTGCAAAACCACATATAAAAAAGACATGAATTAAGGGGACTATATTTCTTGTCACCAAAATTTATATTTGTCATCAAGTTGTATCACCTAATAAATAGATCGATCGCCACGAAATATTTTCGTTCTCAGATAAACAAAAAGTGTTCCCAGGTATGAATTATCAAATTAATGTTAATATTATGTAAAATAAGAGATGGATTACCAATAAAATTGTAGTGCATTAGATGAATATAAACTTCGTTCTTATAATAATAGTTTTATTACTTAAATAATAGCTTCGTGCTCAGAATGGTAGATCTGTCACCAAATAAATCTTAGGACCCATATGTTCCCCCTGGGGCGGATTCGACATGGTTAGGTTAGGTTAGAACTGTGACCGACTGCGGACGAGGCGAGCGAGACGGAGCGAGCGTGCCGCGGCAGCGGCCGCCGAGTACCAGAACCAAATCGCTTTTTACAGTCAAACTCATATATTTCTACAATACTTTGGTTAAATGTTGGTGATCATTTACTATTTTTGGAGATCAATTACATTTATTTGGTACTAGACCCTATATCTCCATGATTTTAGGTGATTTACTGTGGAATTGATTTTATATTGTTTGGTGACTACATTTTGGTGACAAATCTAGTATTTTGCGGGCAAACCCTATTATTTAAGAAACACAAAACTAATTAAATTGGCGATAGCTTAAATGATACCCATGAATTAATAACCAATACAAAAAAAATACTTAAGTACCTACCTGGAAAAGAATAATGTTTAATCTTCCAAAAACAACTAAATAAAGTATCGTAGTCGTAGCAAGATTGCTACGACCTCGTAGTGCGCTGCTTTCACAAAGGCCGAATATATTTACCCAAACTAATACAGCTCAATAAATTTACAAAGTTGTTTATAAGTTTATAAACTGTTGAATTAAAATATACTGACAGCTATTTATGTGTATAACTAAAAACTTAGGTTTGTTTTAATAATTTTGTAGCTTGAAAATAATTTAGTGGTGTTTGGTTTCAGTCTTTTGAGAATCCTTTATGTGTATTTACGTTTAGTTAGTACCGATAAAACTTTCTTTCTCAATAATCTGTACTCAACAATATTATCCGGTTTTTGTTTATGAAGTGATCATCGTCTGGCCATCAAAGCCCTATGGGAAATAAGGTTATCACATGTTTTTGTCAATGTCAATACTGACGCGCTACAGGACAAGACAAAAGACACGGTTGTTAACCAGTCTCGTTCAGAGAGGCAACAAATATTATACCCAATTTTAGATTGAAAATTTGCAAGTTAATTTTATAAATGATGGCCTATAAAAATATAAAATTAAAATATAATATAAAATATTAAATAAAAATATAATATCAAATGTCACCTTCACCGTGATAAACAGACTTCAACATAATATGAAATTGGAATAATCATATTGATACTGATACTCGACAAGGTTCGATATTGCAACCTGTTACATCATAAAAAACAAAATTCAAAATACATTTGCAACTATAAAAAAGTTGGGTATATTAGCCACTTTAGCTAGCAGTGTGTCACGCTAAAACATGTGTAAGCATCGCTAGCGAAACTTTACGGGCATGCTCGAGCATAATTCATATTTCTAGCGCTTTATAACTGTAACTTATCTAGAAATGGTCTTCCACCCACCTCATTACAGAAGTAGCCATATTTTTCATGAGCACTTTAACGCGATTTGTTAGCTATTCCAGTCGGAAGATTTTATTCTACGAACATAATTTACCTTTTGTGCGAGTTACAAAATGCTCGCGAACATAACTTCTTTCAGACATTTATTTATCTATGCACTTGCCATGTTATCTTTTAACCACCCTTGGTCGCTGGTTACCTGGTAGACAATGCCTAAGGTACATATTAAGTCCGCCTTTGTACCTTTTTTGGGTATGATGAATAAACAAATATTTTAAGAGGTCGATTGTCTATGAGACATTAACTATTATATATTTTCTCCTTTATCCACCTTGCAACAAATTCATAAAGATCATTTTTCGCTTTGTGTGGGCACATAAATTTCCTTTCAACTTTTTCTTGTTAATATTGTAGCAATAAAACTTTTCATATTAGTGAATGTGAACTTGTGAACCCAATTTAGTAACTGTTTCTTCCCAACGGAGTAACTTTTCTTGAGACCAATGATTATGTACCACATTATTTAACTTGCCCTAGTGTACCTACCCAAAGTATCTTTTTTTTACACTCATGTAGGTATTTTATCGGAAAAATAAAATGAGATAATTCGAATGCTACAACAAACAAAAGAAATGAAAATTATCTTTTATTTCACAAACCACACGTACCAGGATACCAGAACAGAAGAGGCGCTTGCAGTAATATTTCACATTGGACTTCGAAAATTGAAAACGTGTTGGAAATTGTATTAATACTGGCTGATGGAATGTATTGTACAATTTCAGGGTTAATTTACGAACGGCGCTCGGGGATTTAAGGCTCGTGTCACGTTAATCCGCGGCTGAGAGTCGGATTAATTGTAATGTTGCTCTCAGTTGCTCTGCTGGAGTTTTGCTCCTGATACCGACTGCGAGAAAGTGTATCTCACTCTTAATTTGTTTCGCGAAGTTCCTCCATTTCGTGAACGGCATAATTATACAAACTCTCTATGTTAAAAATGACAGGTTTTTGCAAGTTCGCGACATTATTTTGCAACATAAGTATGTAGTATTATCAGTTTAAAATAAAAACCTACATAACCTACCACACAATACACGCACAATATTCAAACGTTGTATTTTTTTACAGAATAATAACCAGTCGAGGAGGCACCGTTTCGGTAAGTAATTCCCCTCTTACCTGGGTCGTATAGGCCCCTGTTATTGTACTTTATCTTACATTCACGGCCACAAAGTTCACGCACAAAAGACCTCGGGCACAAAATATCCCAGGTTATTAATTTTGGAAGTGTAATTACGGGAAAGAATATATTATGAGGCCACTCCTTTTAAGGTTAGATTAAAAATTTATTGCAATATCGTAAATTTAAATGGCTTCTAAGAGAATATGAAGTTTAGGAGGTGTTTTGATACCGTTACCGGGGTAAAAGTTAAGTGAATGCTATTAATAAATGTCGTTTTGATATGAAAGCGACCAGGATAGCATATAATTTATTGTTTATCGGCCAGTACAATGAATGTAAACAAAATAAGCAGCAAATCGGGAATGAGGTAAATTTTCATTCGCAAATAGCTTGATTTCATAGCATTGTTGCCGGTATGGTAAGTTGGCTAATTATATGGATAAAATTATCTGCCTGTTTATTTTGACATCTTGCAATTGGCCCGTATAAGTTCCGAAATAAGTTCCGCAAAACAGTAATTTTGCTGAAAACATCACCGTAAAAGTCAGATTTCCTTGTCACTGCTCCCAAATTCCAAATAATACTATTTTCTGACTTAAAGGAGTACTTCCACAAGATCAAGTAGTTACACGGGGGGTTATAAGGGTTATTAGATTTGCTCTTTTTTCTAAGAAAAATGTGCCTTCTAAGCACACGTATCATTTATCATTTTTCTGACTGACTTCCAACTTACAAACTAATTGAAAACAAACACCTGGCTAAAAAGATAACTTGACTTAAGCCAGCTTAAGCACTCATAGTTTCAAACATGATACATCTTCCTTGGTGTTGCCAGTGTGAATGATGATAAATGTTGCCAGCAACGCGTCGAAATTACCTACGTACGTGGTAAATGCACTTTCAAGATGGCGGCTCATGAAGATTTATGTATGTGTACCACACAAGGAAGAATATTTTAAGGTTATGGATGGCGGCGACGGTCCTTTGCCATTTTAAATTACGTTAGGCACTTTTTATTTTTATGGGCGAAGTTTTATTTTTGAAGTTCTATTTTTATCGTGCTGGAGGAAAATGGAGATCATTTTTTTGAAATACGAATGTAGGTAATGTTTTTTGGTTTTATTATGACAAATTGGGGGTTAACTGTTAAGCTATAGTAAAACTTGATGATAATTTAAATGCACTGATTGAAACATTAAGGCTAAAGTAGCATTCTTCAGTATGCAGAAAAGAATTAGACTACAATGCGGCTTGCCTGGCATAGGTCCTGACAGATTTTATATAATTTGTAATAATTATACTTGCCTTACTGTGGTCTAAAAAGACCTATGCTGCACACAGTAATGAATGGGCACAATATAAAATGTTGGCGTATCAAGCGAATCAATCAAGCATTTCAATTCCCCCAGAATTCCCACTCAATATTATTTCAGCATAGACCCAAAGCTTTATGCCACCCTGGTATGTGCATAAAATTTGACTCCCGTAAAATGGCGGCCGCGATTCAGACGACCATTGTCCACTGAATTGTCATACCTGTCAGTCTGTCAGTCTGTCCTGCCTGCTATAGCATTCCGGACATGTGCGCAACAAAACGATGAAAAAAAAACTTTTTCGGTCTGCGTCCGACGTTTACTATTTGGTTATGGATTGTTAAACGCATTTTATTTAGGTGCAATCCGTGTTTTATTGCGCTCCTGGTTGCAGGTTTTAAAATTTGTTAAGTGCCAATGAAAATAGTGAGTTTTGGAAACCCGGAGTTATTTGGCCTGAAATCGTCAGTATTCGACCGAAGACCTATGCACGTTCGTTAAAAATCGGCATAGCTATCAATTAGTGTAACTACAGTATACTGCACAAAACTTTTGGTGTGTTCGTTTTCTTTGTTCAGAGTAAAGAATTTTAATTACGCTGGCTTGTGTGAATGGGATGGACATTGGCAATAGAATCGAGCAAGTTGGAAACTGTAAAGTTCGTAATTAACGGCTAGAAACCTATGAGATGTGGATCCTATGTAGGTATTATGTATGATCGCGATCGAGAGGTTACTGTTGGTCATAGCTGTATCCAATTTGGTATAATTTCTGAAATGATAATATTTGAAATGAGACGACAAAATTGAAAAAACAAAGTACCTTTTTCCATATATTTTGCAAGTCTAAAAAAATAATGGACGGTCCTAGATCTACATTTTATCAAGGATAAACTTTTAATATCCATGAACTGGACTTAAAGAAAAAATCTTGCTGGTCTGTGTCGTTCATTTTCGTCCCAGTTTTCATTGTAAAAACTTTTTCGTCATGCCTTCGACGTCCGAAACATTTCATTTGTCATTTTTACACAAACCTCTCTCGACCCCTTCGGCCTTTCGGTTGGAGCATGACTCCACACATTTTTGCCAAGGTATTTTGTGTTGTTAATTTTATTAAAATGCTCTGCTTATCTTTGTTCTTTCGATTTCATAATTTTTATTAAAATTAATGTTATTAAGTAATTGTTCTGTTAACTGTGGATTGTCTCATTTCCAGGCTCTCATAGCATGATTAAGTAGCTCATCCCAATACGATGAGGCTAACATTAAAAATATGTAAATACAATTTTTAATGTTAGACCCATGAAGTAAGTTAGGCCTTTGTCCTGCAGTGGGACAATACAGGCTGTAAATAAAATAATAAAAAATGTAAAAGCTATGTATTTCGTCATAAAAACACATATGAAATTATGGTACAATTGCCAATGGGTAGGTAGATGGCAATTTTAATAAAATAATGTTTCCTTGTAAATTACAGCTTGTTGTAAATTTGCAGGGACAGGTACCAAGGGACGACAATACTAAAAGAGCTTTAAAAACACCTCATTAGCATTGCCACAGAATAAATTTTTGGAGCAAACGTTTTACCAAGTACCAAAGCTTAATATCCAACGAGCGGTCGAGTTAATCTATTCCTTCGTTTCTCTGCCCTCCTAGTACTTTACTACTGAATTTATTTAAATTTTAAAGTTGTCCTCGCTAACTGAGTGTGACTTAATTAAACTTTTATGAATACAAATTGATCTCCGTAGTATTTTATTTAACCAAAATGTTTTGTGAAATTCTTCTTCGTCATTATCACAAATTATTTCGTTATTTATAATATGTTCTGTATATTATTATGTTCTTCTGTTTAAAGTGTAAAAAAAAACTCACGAGATAACATTTAAATAAGTTATTACTTGCGAAAGTATAAAAACAAAATATAATGTAGACTAAACTCTTTAAAATCGTCATTTAATATTATATTATACAGACTTACCAAAATATAACAAACACATTGGAATAAATCATAGGTATTGAAAGTTAAAAAGAATCAACAACATCGTAAACTACATTTATCAGAATGAGATAAGGGAAAATCCTCGGATATCTATGGAACAACCACATATGGATATTGTTTAATACTGGATATATTATATACTACATATTTAACAATGAACCATTGTTGATACTGAAGTTAGCGCCAGTAACACTCTTCGCTTTGTTACTTGCTAAAAACAGGATTAAGTCTGCTACTTCGTCCGGGTACGCCACTTTGCCTAGAGGAGCTTGCTTTCCCCATTCATCAAACATGTTAGGTAATCCACCGTTTTCCAAAATATCAGTAACAACTGCACCAGGGCTCACGATGTTGACTCTCACTCCAGATGGTGCCAATTCCAAAGCAGCGGTCCTGGAGAAATGTTCCAAACCAGCTTTTGATATGCAGTAAGCCGTCACCCATGGATAAACTTGTGTTCCTAGTGTACTTGAGATGTTGATAACATTTCCTCCAGTTTTAATGAGATGAGGCACTGCCAAGGTCGTGAGGTTCACGACTGCTCGTAGGTTCGTGTTCATGATCTTGTCGTATGTCTTCATAAGTTCCCCGTCAAGCAGTCCTCCCGTGTGGACAATACCTGCGTTGTTAACAAGTACGTCGAGTTTTCCATAAGCATCGATGGTTTGTTTGATAATCTCACTTGCTGCTTCATCTTGTGAAACATCTGTTTTGATGACTAGTGGTGTGACTCCATGTTGATAGCAGAGCTCAGTGACACTTTTCAGTTTAGCTTCATTCCGTCCCACGATAGCAACAGAAGCACCTTCTTTAGCAAATAGCACTGCAGTAGCAGCGCCAATGCCCGAACTCCCGCCCGTTACCAAAACTACTTTATTTTCGAAACTCATTTTATGAACGGTTCTACGCACACGTCAAGACGTTTCATAAGATACTTATGTAATGTAGCTGATAAAGTTGTAAAAGGTTATCTTAAAGATTAGAGTGTGTTTCATTGATATTTATTTTTTCTACTTATTATCATTGTAACCTTAACAATCTAATATGATTTCACGCAACTGCTATGCATCAACAATGTTTAATTATATTGTGTCTGTATGTGCAAATACCTAGATCCATTTATTTAAAACTAATACTTTGCCTGCGACTATCGCTTTCGGACCTAGTGATACTACGAATAGGTATAGCCTATGGTACTCAGGGTAGCTTCTCATTGGTGAAAGATTTTTATAAATCAGTTAAGTATCTTTGAGTTTATCCATTGTAAACAAATATACAAAAAAAACCTAATCTTTTTTGCTTTAAAATATTATTTGTAAATTACACATTTGTACTATCTCACGAGTCTCGGTGCTATCGTAGAAAACTTAAGTACTTAATTTTCCTTTCAATTCTGTCTGGGGTTTTCTGAATAAATTTATACATCCATATTAGAGCTTTAAATAAAAGTACTAAGAGAACAGTAATTAGTAATAGTATCGGCTAGAAAGGAAGACCATTAGTAGTGAACCTTCGAACTCTTGGAGTAATTGTGTTTCTCGTTTGGATTGACGTCGTCGTCCGAGTCGACAATAAATAAATAAACGACGTGAAAACGTCGATGTATAGAGTTCCAGTCGTCGCTTTACAGATGAATTTGTCACAGATAAATATAGATGGCTTGAATACATATCAAACAGCTTGAATATTTAAAAGTAAATTATACTATGTTATACAATCTGCTACACAATAAATAAAATCCTTACTATTTATCCTATAAACAATTAAGAATGTTTTTGAAATTTTAATTCATCATCATCATTTCAGCCGAAAGACGTCCACTGCTGGACATAGGCCTCCCCAAGGGGGGGTTTTGCCATAATCGCCACGCTTGGCAGGTGGATTGGCGATCGCAGTATGGTTGTTACAAAGGCACAGAAAGCGCTGCTGCCCATTCTCTGGCAAATCCCTTAGACGCCTCTTACGACACCCATGGGAATATATGGGATGGTGCTATTATTTGCGTCCGACACCGCACGAACGGAACATTTTAATTAATTGGCTTAAAAACAAGAGCTATGAGGATATAATATTTTTGTTTCAGATTATAATACAATGCATAATATTAGTATAACGACTTAAAACTATATGAGTAAAACACTAAACAACATATAAAAAAAGCTTTTTACAAAAAAGACAACCGCCTTCAAAAAGTGAAAAATAACTTTAGCACAGAACACACATTGACTTTAGTTTCGAAATTCAGTGGCTTTGTTCTGTTTGTTGTTTTGTATTGCCACCGACTTCCGAAACTAAAGTCAATGTGTGTTCTGTGCTAAAGTTATTTTTCACTTTTTGAAGGCGGTTGTCTTTTTTGTAAAAAGCTTTTTATTTTCCGCTTTTTAGTACCTCCTTCTCATTCAAATCTATTAAGAAGAGATTGAAAGTTAACTACTACAAAGATTGATGAAACTAAAACGTCGTCTATGTAAAATATTTGGGTATTTGTTGATTTTTCAAAAAGTGCTAAATCAATTTCGATAAAATTTATATGGGACCACCCCTGAAGCGTACCGTATCTATAAAAAAAAGAATTTTCAAAATCGGTTTACGTTTGCCTGAGAAATCGCGTAACAAATCGCGCACATACTTAATGCAAATTTAAGACTTATACGGTTTTCTCATGGATGCCATGGTCAGAACTGGACCAAATTAAAATGGGACCACACGGGAAGCACTGGCTTCCAAATAAAAAAAGAATCATCAAAATCGGTTCACCCAGTCCCGAGAAATCAAGTAACAAACATAAAAAAAAAAAAAAAAAAAAAAAAATACAGACGAATTGATAACTTCCTCCTTTTTTGAAGTCGGTTGAAAAAGAAAACTCATACACACGTGGTCTACCACATGTAGCCGCACCCAATGCCTGATGAAAGGGCTGTCAATTATTCATTTTGTCTAATAGATGAGCTAAAGATGCCGTGAATATAGAAGCACTCTTGTAAACAACTCCATTACACTCACACCAACCAATTTTTTTCTTTTTTTCATTTGTTTTTTATCAATGTGAAAAAAACATCTATATCCGAGATATGTTTGTACCTACATGGAAATGTATAAAAACAGAATATTTATAAAATGTAGAAAAACAAATTAGAGTCAAGAAAACATTGCTAAATAGCACCACAACCACGACCACAACTGACTTAAAATCAAGGTGCACATGTTTGGTACATACAACAAGCATTCTCATTTCTTTCTTTCCAAGTATTTTCTACTTATATTTTGACGTATATTTTAATATAATAATAGGCCGATATAACACACCACAGACAAATAAATTAAAGGAATAGAACGACAGAGAAATGCAATACCTATTAACGTAAAAAACATTTATTAGATTAAGTTACAGGAACAACTTCATAAATTGTTTAATTATGCATAACAATTAGGCTCACGTTTGGTTACTGTACCATACCTTTTAACAATGTACCATTGTCGATACTGAAGTTACCGCCAGTAATACTCTTCGCCTTGCTACTTGCGAGAAATAGGATCAAGTCTGCCACTTCATCCGGGTATGCCACTTTACCTAGTGGATTCTGCTTTCCCCATTCATCAAACATGTCAGGTAATCCAGCGTTTTCCAAGATATCAGTAACAACTGCACCAGGGCTCACGATGTTGACTCTCACTCCAGATGGTGCCAATTCCAAAGCAGCGATCCTGGAGAAATGATCCAAACCCGCTTTTGATGTACAGTAAGCCATCGTATATGTATAAACTTGTGTTCCTAATACACTTGAGATGTTGATAATATTTCCTCCGGTTTTAATAAGATGAGGCACTGCCAAGGTCGTGAGGTTCACGACCGCTCGTAGGTTCGTGTTCATGATCTTGTCGTATGTCTTCATAAGTTGACCGTTAAGTAGTCCTCCCGTTTGAAAAATACCTGCGTTATTGACTAGAACGTCCAGTTTTCCAAAAGTATCGATGGTTTGTTTGATAATCTGACTTGCTGCTTCATCTTCAGAAACGTCTGCTTTAATAACTAGTGGTGTGACTCCATGATGCTGGCAGAGTTCGGCGACACTTTTCAGTTTAGCTTCATTCCGTCCCACGATAGCAACGGAAGCACCTTCTTTAGCAAATAGCACTGCAGTAGCAGCGCCAATGCCCGAACTCCCGCCTGTTACCAGAACTACTTTATTTTTAAAACTCATCTTGTGAACGATTAAACATACAACAACGCGGTTTATGAGAAATTGGTGTGTTATATATAAAACAGCGGAGTGGATCGGAGTGGTAAAGCTAAAACTGGTTATCGTAAAGAATTTATTTTTTCTATTTATAACCGCCACCTTCAGCCACTAAACCAGATTATAGAAAAATAAACTGAGTTCAATAAACCATTACATCTAGCCTTCGTAGATTATACAAAAGCTTTTGATAGTATTAAACATTCCGAAATATTCAAATCCCTAGAAAATCAAGAACTCGAAAAACAAGACATAGACCTCTTGCAAATCATTTACAATAATAGCTATAAAAACTACAAACAAACATAAAACTAAATACGACTGGACCTTCATTTAGAGTCCAAAAGGGTGTCAAGCAGGGAGACCCGCTCTCCCCCAAACGGTTTACAAGCACTCTCTAAAAGGTATTTAACTCACTGGCAGCCTTATGGAAGACCAAGGGCATTGAAGTCGGCGCGAAGAAGGAAGGCTGACAAACCTCAGATTTGGCGACAACATAGTTATTTTTGCCCCCACAGCCCTGGAACTCCAAACCATACTCCAAGAACTGAGTACGACTAGTTTCAAGGTGGGACTTGCGATGAATCGGTCTAAAACTCAGGTAATGACCAACAGCACCAAGCGTAGGGTCGAGGTAGATGGGCAGGAAATACATTATGTCGATGAATATATCTACTTGAGCCAGTTGGTTTCTTTTGAAAACAGGCAGGAGAGGGAAATCGATCGTAGAATCGAAAACGCCTGGAAAACTTACTGGTCCATGAAGACGCTAATGAAGAGTGATCTACCGATCTCCCTCAAAATAAAACTCTTCGACATGTGAATCCTGCCCGTCCTAACGGTTACCTATCATAAGATCGAAAAATATTTGACCTAATTTCATTTCACCTAAAACTTTTCAAGTTTTCTCGTTTCGTATTTTTTGACTTCATCGAAGTCACGTCTGCCACTGTATCAGTTGACCTATTATCAATTCGCTTTTTTTCGTTGCTCCGACGTTTCATTTGGTCGAAAAAGTTTTTACCGAAGTTACACTTAGCCGAAATAACATTCGTTCGAACATTCGTTAGACAACTGTTTTAATTACCATATTTCACCAAACGCCTAGAAGAATATATGTCTGATATTGAGTCAATGATAACCGGTACTTCACCAGAAAAAAAAATACGTCGTTAAAGAAACGAAAAATCAAAAACTTTTGAAAATTAAAGACAATTTGAGTGAAATTAAATATTTGAAAGAGCTTTCAAAACTAATGTATTTATTACAGTGGCGTTATAGAGAGCTTATTTCAGATTAGTTTCCTACTATTTTGTTTCATTAATTATTTAACGTAATGGCACTTAATAAAACCCCAGTCATCCCAGTAAGAAGCTTGCAAACAAAGATTCTTGCATCGAGCATGCATCATTCAAGCAGGCATGCAGCATGCAAGCAGGCATGTAGCATGCAAGCAGGTATGCAGCATGCAAGCAGGCATACAGCTTGCAAGCAGCCATGCAGCATGCAAGCAAGCATGCAGCGTGCGACCACCGCAGCTTCCCGGCCAGCCTCAGCCGCGGCGGCGAGCCTTCAAACCGCCTGCTCCTCAGCTCGCGAGCCGCCCCACCCCTCCGCGCCTATGCGTTCTTAAATTACACTCTAGGGGTAGGGCAGATAAAACTGCGTTAAGTCGGTTTTGCAGCGATTCGTTTCTGTCACTAAATTTTGTAACGTATTGACTTTTTATTACACTATTTTAATTTAATGTTGAAAATGCTACCAAGTAACCGGCTATATATTTGAGATCAAATAATATTCCGAAAAGTTGTTTGGACGGGGTGAAAATATGGCAAATAAATCATTTGGCAAATGAAAATAGTTCAAAAGAGACTTCGGCCAATAGGAAAAAGTTATTTTGTAAATCGGAGAAACATAGTTCGGTAAAATAATACGTATGACACATGATACTTCGATGATCTAAAAATACGTCAAATAATGCATATAGCAAAAAAGACGTCGGTCAATAGTTTTCGATAAAATGAAATTCGGACAAAAATAATTCGGAAAAGTGATCGGTTCCCCGTCCTAACATACGGTGCTCAGACCTGGTCGCTCATCAAGTCGCAAAAGTTTCGCCTCGGAGTTTGCCAAGAGCAATTGCGAATTTATTTTCAGCACAAATGAGCAGAGTCGTCTCATAAACCTCTTTTCTTGTATTAATATAATATATATATATATTATATATTTATTTCGGTTTATATATATTCCATAATATTATTATGTATGTGTAGTTTTTATATATATATATATATAAATATATCTTTTTTCACTTTTTAAATATTACTTTTTGTAATGCACCTGCCTTGTTATCTCTTCACCACCCTTGGTTGACTGGTAGAGAATGCCTAAGGCATTAAGTCCGCCTTTGTACGTTTGTGCATGAAGTGTAAATAAATAAATAAATAAATAAATGGAGCGCAGTGAAATAAGATATTTTTAATTATAGTTGATAAGTATTTATTATGTATTAGTTTGTTATTGTTTATTATTATTTTGTGTATATTATGTATAGGCCACAGTTGCCTGATAATAAAGTTATTATTATTATTATTAAAATCAGGAACACCACGCTGCGTTACAAAACGGGCATATCAGACGTTGGCAATAGGGCTGCCAGGTTCAAGTGTAAGTTCCACGCAATGACTGACGGCCCAGAAAGAGGTGGCGAGATGACCTGGACGCGTGCCACAAGGGCTGGTTCGAGGTGGCGCTGGACAAAAGTTGCTGGAAAGACTTGATCCCAGGCAGTTGCCCAGGATTGGGACAGCACAGGCTATTAAAAAAAAACATTACAACGTTGACCATATAGTGTAATTGCACTCAGCTGCTATTTGCATTAACAATGCTATTTTATATTGTAGCGGTGTGGGCAAATACTTAGATCCAGTTATTTCACCTAAATATATGTAATTTAGGGATAAATTACACATTTGTGTGATCAAAATGTTACAGTTATTTACTTCGTGGTCACGGAGTTACCGTAGCATACACAAGTCTTTTACCAACTTCGTTGTTCACTTAGATAAAGCGGTTTCACAAATAAATTAATATCTTCTATATTGGAGCTTAAAATTAAAGTGCTTAGTAATGGTATCCGCTGAAGTAGAACGATGGCATTGGTAGTGGAACAAGAATCACAAATACTCCGATAGTTCAAAGGTTCAGAACTATCGGAGTATTTGTGATTCTTGTTTGGATTGACATTGTCTGCCAAATTGAAACTTATCTATATAATAAAAATGAATCGTTGTTCGTTAGTCTAGCTAAAACTCGAGAACGGCTAGACCGATTTGGCTAATTTTGGTCTTGAAATATTTGTGGAAGTCCAGGGAAAGTTTAAGAAAATTTAAAAATCAATTGACAGGATAACGTCTGTTGGGTCAGCTAGTATTAAATAATAACGCGTGAGTACGTTGATGGACAGTTCGCTTTGGATATTATAAACTTGCAACTTAGGATACAGGCAGTGGCGTGCCTTCCATTAAAGCCCAATAGCCAGGCTTGCAATCAACAATGCGAGACAATAAAAAAAATAGAAAGCACAAAAATAAAATAGCTCTAAGTAGGTATTGAATCATTATCTCATCTGTCTGGCTTGTCCTGACTTTGAGCCCTAGGCACGCCACTGGATACTGGTGATTGGTGTGGCTGGATACGAGCTCACATGTTTACACGTCAATTTTCGTGAGTATATTGGCACTTACACCCTGTTTTTTTACATGGAAATGTATAATAACAAAACATCTAGAATAAACCAAAAATATAAGGAAACATTTTGAAAAAAACACTACTTTTGTATCTTAATAAGTATTCCAGCTTTCCGATGTCCTCGTTTTTAATTAATACGTAGTAGTTTCTACTTATATTTCGTCATTATATCTTAATAATACTTGATGTTATAATTAACTTAACTTATACAAAACATCGACAAAAATAATAGGCATTTACTAAAACAAGTCAACAAAACAACAGCACATTTTGATTAATTATGGATGAGCTCGTGTTTAGACCAAATGTATTCACTTTTTAATAGTGAACCATTGTCGATACTGAAGTTACCACCAGTAATACTATTCGCCTTGCTACTTGCTAGAAACAGGATTAAGTCTGCTACTTCATCCGGGTATGCCACTTTGCCTAGTGGTATGTGCTTTCCCCATTCATCCCAGGACTCAGGTAATCCAGCGTTTTTCGAGATATCAGTAACAACTGGACCAGGACTTACGATGTTGACTCTCACTCTAGTTGGTGCCAATTCCAAAGCAGCGGTTTTGGAGAAATGTTCTAAACCAGCTTTTGATATGCAATAAGCCGTCAACAATGGACAAACTTGTGTTCCTAATATACTTGAGATGTTGACAACATTCCCTCCAGTTTTTATAAGATGAGGCACTGCCAAGGTCGTGAGGTTCACGACTGCTCGTAGGTTCGTGTTCAGGATCTTGTCGTATGTCTTCATGAGTTCCCCGTCAAGCAGTCGTCCTGTGCGGAAAATACCTGCGTTGTTGACAAGAACGTCGAGTTTCCCATAAGTATCGATGGTTTGTTTGATAATCTCACTTGCTGCTTCATGTTCAGAAAGGTCTGCTTCGATGACTAGTGGTGTGACTCCATGTTGCTGGCAGAGTTCCACGACACTTTTCAGTTTAGCTTGATTCCGTCCCACGATAGCAACAGATGCACCTTCTTTAGCAAATAGCACTGCAGTAGCAGCGCCAATGCCCGAACTCCCGCCCGTTACCAATACTACTTTATTTTCAAAACTCATTTTGTGAATGATTTAACACACACGCTAAGTCGGCTCATGAGACACTTATGTAATGTAGCTGATGAAGTTGTAACTGGTTATCTTAAAGATATGAGTGCGCTTGATTTTTATTTATTTTTTTCTACTTATTATCATTGCAACCTTGAGAATCTGATATGATTTCACTGAGCTATAATGTATTAACAGTGTTAAATTATATTGTGTATGTGTGTGCAAATACAATTATTTTAAACTAGCGCTTTGCCCACGTCTTCATCTGCGTAAAGTTTCTTACGGGTCTAGCTACTACTACGAATTTGGTAAATTAATAATGGCTGGTAAATTAATAGACAGTGAATGAAATTACGGGACTGACTTACTTAAGCGGTACCCCGCCGCGACATTATAGCGCCATTTCAACGAACAGACATTTGATGGCTTAATAAAAGGTATTATTTTTGACTTTTTACATAATCGCACTTATGTTTTGCGTTAGGGGTTTTTATTAATTTTTAATTTAATTTTTATTTTTTATTTTTTAAACGTAATTTAGTTTGGTTTTGTATAAGAGTTTACAAAAATAATTTACAAGTTTTTAGTTTTCATTTCGTTACTTATTCCTCATTCCCTTGCAATATAGTATACATTATTCTACTAGTCAAGGCCTTTCATTTGATACCCATATATTGAGGGAGTTGTGAAAATAGAATGTAATTCACCATTTTGTGGTTGCGGCCATCTTGGATTTAAAATTTGTCATAGTGTATAGTATTCTACTAGTCAAGCCCTTTCATTTGATACCCATACTGAGGGAGTTGTGGAAATATAATTATGTGATCCGCCATTTTTTGGCGGCGGCCATCTTGAACCGATTTTCATCAAACATAGCTAAGAACATTTCCGACTAATTCACCTTTCAAATAAAGAAAACAAAATCAAAATCGGTTTATCCGTTCGGGAGCTACGATGCCACAGACACACACACACACACACACACACAGATACGTCAAACTTATAACACCCCGTCGTTTTTGCGTCGGGGGTTAATAAAATACTGATTAAAACGAATCCAAATACGATATATCTGCTACTAGGTACTAGAGTGCTGTATAATCTGGCTGCAGCATAAGACCCTATAATCTTGCATAGTTTTATAGCAAACATGGGTGTTTCAATGGGTGGTCAGTGTGGTCACCTATAATAATATGTTTGAAAGCAAAGTAAACATCCGGTATGCGTTTAAGATCCCTACCGCAGCTAACAAAAGAGCTGATAACTTTAAAACGGCTGAACCGATTTTGATGAATGATGAAGACATGTCTAAGAACCATCGCTAGAGAACCTGCTTTCCAATAAAAAAAACCGCATTTAAATCGGTTTACCCGTTAAAGAGCTACAGTGCCACAGACAGACACACAGACACACAGACACGTCAAATTTATAACACCCCTCTTTTTCGTTGGGGGTCAAAAAAAATATTTTACTTTAATTTTGACTAATAAAATAACGACACTTACAAGATAACTCTCAAATAAGTGTTCACTTGGAAAAATAATATAAAAAATTAAATTAAAAATTTAAAAAAACCCCCAACGCAAAACATAAAAGCGATTATGTAAAAAGTAAAAAATAATACTTTTGTTGAGCCATCAAATGTTTGTTCGTTGAAATGGCGCTATAATGTCGCGGCGGGGTACCGCTACACACACACACACACACACACATTTTTCTTTGTCACGACTCTGATGAGTTTACACCACACCGCACCGCACCTTAGCTGACTAATAAAAATCAAGGTGCACTCGTTTGGCACAACAAGTAAGTACTCTCATTTTTTTTACCTTCCATGTAGTTTATCCTTATATTTGGTCGTATATTTTAAATATTATAATTGGCGGATATAACACAACACATGTAAATAAATCATAGGTTTTGAAAGTCAAAGATATGCAATATTAACGTGAACCACATTTATTAGATTACAGAAACAACTACATAATTGTTTATTTATGGATAACTGATAGGCTCACGTTTGGCTACTGTGCCATACCTTTTAACAATGTACCATTGTCGATACTGAAGTTACCACCAGTAATACTCTTTGCCTTGCTACTTGCTAGGAACAGGATCAAGTCTGCCACTTCATCCGGGTATGCCACTTTGCCTAGTGGATTCTGCTTTCCCCATTCATCAAACATGTCAGGTAATCCAGCGTTTTTCAAGATATCAGTAACAACTGGACCAGGACTTACGATGTTGACTCTCACTCCAGATGGTGCCAATTCCAAAGCAGCGATCCTGGAGAAATGATCCAAACCAGCTTTTGATATGCAGTAAGCCATCGTATATGTATAAACTTGTGCTCCTAATACACTTGAGATGTTGATAACATTTCCTCCAGTTTTAATAAGATGAGGCACTGCCATGGTCGTGAGATTTACGACTGCTCGTAGGTTCGTGTTCATGATCTTGTCGTATGTCTTCACAAATTGACCGTTAAGTAGTCCTCCCGTTCGAATAATACCTGCGTTATTGACTAGAACGTCCAGTTTCCCATAAGTATCGATGGTTTGTTTGATAATCTCACTTGCTGCTTCATCTTCAGTAAGGTCTGCTTTAATGACTAGTGGCGTGACTCCATGTTGCTGGCAGAGTTCGGAGACACTTTTCAGTTTAGCTTCATTCCGTCCCACAAAAGCAACAGAAGCACCTTCTTTAGCAAATAGCACTGCAGTAGCAGCGCCAATCCCCGAACTCCCACCTGTTACCAGGACTACTTTATGTTTGAAACTCATCTTGTGAACGATTCAACCTACAACAACGCGGTTCATGAGAAACTTGTGTATTATATATAGTTGGTAAAGCTAAAACTGGTAATCGTAATGATTTTATTTTTTCTATTTATTATCATTACAACCTTGACCATCTAGTGTAATTGCACTTAGTAGCTATTTGGATTAACAATGTTATTTTTCTTTGTGTCGGTGTGTGCCTAGATCCAATTATTTAGCCTATAATAAATATATGTAATTAATGGATAAGTTACACATTTGTGTGATCTCACTAGTCACGGCCAAAAACAGCAGTGCTATTCTGTTACAATCTCCCTCGGTGAACACCTAGGGGAAGTGAGCTATCATCTGTCCCGATACTAGGGATTAACAAAGCACACGGACGGATAACAGATCACTTCACCTTGGTGTTCACCGAGGGAGATAGTAACAGAATAGACATACTGTTATAGTTTCTAACTTCGTGGCCACGGCGTTATCGTAGCAAGTCTTTCACCAATTTAGTTTTTCACTTAGATAACTGTGTCGTTTCACAAATAAATAAATATCTTCTATATTGGAGCTTAAAATCAAATTACTAAGAGAGTAGTACTTAGTAATGGTATCGTCTAGAACGTTGGTGGTGATGAACCTTTGAACTATCGGAATATTTGTGATTCTAGTTTGGATTGACATCGTCTTCCAAAACGAAACTGAATAAGATAATGACGCGTGAGTACGTCGATGGACAGTTCTACACGTCGCTTTGAATATTATGAACTTACAACAGACAGGTGGTTTCAAAAAGTATTAAATAGTTTTAATATTTTAAAGTGAGACTGGTACAGATACGAGCTTATATGTGTACACATCAACTCTCGTGAGTATCTTGGCACTCATCACATGGAAATGTATAATTATAAAACATCTAGAATAAATGATTAATCGGAAACATTGTAAAAAACCATTACTTTTGTATCATAATGATTATTTCAGCTTGTGCTCTCTGCATGAGTCTCTTTGTGAGATCCTTACAATAGTTCTATTCTAATGGCACGTTTTTGTAAGATAAACGCCTTCTGACAGTTATAACTGTAGTTGTTACCCCAAAGTATGAGGCTGTGTCCTCTACTTGTACAATAGTTTAGTGTTTAGTGTAGTTTGTTAGTGTAGTGATATTATTATTATTATTATTAAACTTAATTCTCCAGTGCATAGTATGTAGCCTTTAGATGTATACGATCCAAATTGTCTCTAAGGATCCTGAGAGATGAAATGGAAGAGTCAACAGCAGCTAACTCCTTTTTCCGATTTAAAATCACACCTATGATAATCCCTAAAAAAATTACTTTGTCTACTAATTCAATCTGTCTCCTTTTATTTGTACAGTCACGAGCAAAAACATGTAAACAGTTGGTCTCATTCTAAACTGATTTTCTCCTAAACTATTGATAGAAATGTTACTGGGTTACGAATAGAGTATTCTTGTTCCCAAACTACTATAAAATAGGTTTTATCTATAAGTTGAAATAGTTATTTCACGAGAAAATTGCTTTTGGATTTTGCAATCTGTATACATATTTATGCTCGTGACTGCATATCTAAATTATATTTATTGCGAGTTGTAATCTTGAATAAAATAATGTTTGTCTTACTAGTATTATTTTGGTAAATGGCTATTGGCTGAAAATCAGTCGCAGAGGTTTTCGAGGCACTTATTTACAGTTTTGGTCAATTCTTTTAATTTATTTGCCCCAGTTATTACATCAGCATCAGTGTCATCTGCAAAGACAACAAGTCTTACATCTGGCTGAACGCTATGCTTATCAAACGCTTGCCTTAAAATATTATGTAGCCCACTTAACCATGAAAACTTTTCTGAAACACTATTTGTAAATAAACTTATTATTATTAGTATTGGTCCTAAAATTGAGCCTTGGAGTACACCACGTTGTATATTTGGAATCTTAGACGTGTATACGACATCGTGATTGGTTTCATCGATGCTTTCTATTTCAACAAAGATTCGTCTAATTTTAAAAGTCATAAAGACTTGCTCTGACGCCATAATATACAAGTTTTGGCAGTAATAGGTCATGATCTGTCGTATCAAAAGCGACAAATACACAAATACCTCAGAAACTTACATTTTGTTATTTAATTAATTAATTATATCAAATTGTCTTAAATTATTTACATTTAAATGTATCATCAGTCTTGTTTAATAACTTTTTCAAATTCATCAACAAAATTTTGATAAAGCTGGCAAAAAATAGGTCGATAGTTTTTCGGATCAGTCTTTGTGCCTTTTTCGAATATTGCTGGTGATCTCTAGCCAAAACAAGCGGTGATCACAATAGATCAGCTCTGATCGCAGTGATACCATAGCCGCATAAAGATAATAAAAAAACCGGACAAGTGCGAGTCGGAGTCGCTTTGTACGGACCGAGGGTTCCGTACAAAGTAGGTACATATCCATACTAATTGTATTATAAATGAGGAAGTAACTCTGTCTGTTACGCTTCCACGATGAAACGGCTGAACCGATTGTGACGAAATTTGGTATGTAATGGTGACCAAATCGCGGACAAAAGCTCGTTATGAATAAAGAATATATTTTTTATGATTTAATTACAAATGTATGTATAGTTTTCAAACTTTTTCCTGTATTTATTTATAATTTTATTTTATTTATAATTGCATAGTTCTTGGTCAACAGAAAGTACCCTATAAATTTTGATTACGTTGAGAGTATTGAAATGTACGTTATTGCGACATAAACGGCCGTATCTTTTTTTCACGTCAACTTAGATGTTTGATTTTTTTTACAGCTTTAAGGGACCGTGGACCCAAGTATGTGGTTTTAATTTCAACTCGATACCTCTACGCGTTCCCGAGATAATGGGTCTTGACAGACAGATAGACAACAACGTGATCCTATAAGGGTTTCGGTTTTTCAATTTGAGGTACGGAACCTTAAAAACCGATTCAAGATTCACACCGTAACAGTGGTGTCAGACACTTAATTTTCCTTTCAGTTCTGTGTAAGTAAATCTGGGGTTTACCGAATAAATAAATATATCCATATTAGAGCTTCAAATGAAAGGACTAAGAGAAAAGTAAAAATTAGTAATAGTATCGGCTAGAACGATGACCATTAGTGTTGAACCTTCGAACTCTCGGAGTATTTGTGATTCTTGTTTGGATTGACGTCGTCGTTCGAGCCGACACTATAAATAAATAAATGACGCAAATAAGTCGATAGATGATTCCAGACGTCGCTTTGGATGTAAACTACAAATTAACAGACAAATACAGATGGTGTGAGAGATCACAAATACCTAGTTTTAATATTTCGAATTAAATATTAAACAACTTAAAAGTAATTGTGGAAACAAAATTAACGTATCTGACGCAATTCACAAACTAGACAACAACGTATAAGAGCTTAATTTATTACTATCATTACTTCTTAAAACTTACAGTACCTGTAACAATCCATACTATTAATATTATAAATGCAAAAGTAACTCTTTCTGTTAGGCTTTCACGATGAAACGCCTGAACCGATTTTTATGAAATTTGGCATGAAAATAGCTAAAGCCCTGCACGCGTAGCATGACCACGCTATGCCTACGGAAGAATAGACATACTGACAGCAAGAATAGACAAGTCAGTACAGTTTGTCTATTCTTCCTGTCAGTATGTCTATCCTTCCGTAGACATAGCGTGGTCATGCTACGCCTGCTGGTGAAGGACATAGACTACTTAATCCGCGACTTTGTCTGCATCCGCGATAACCGACAACCACGTGGACGAAGTCGCGGGCAGAAGCTAGTACAACATAATACCTAGTATTTGCGTATCTACTCATACCTACCTACTTCACGTCTCCGATCGCTTGGTCTTCATGACTATCATCAACGTCCCTCGTCGCACTGAATTAAAAAATACTTATAAAATAACGACACTTTCGAGATAGCTTTTAAATAAGTTTATTTTTATTTACAGGCACTTTGAAGTCTAAACTTAATTACATTTAGACAACACTATGGAATAAAAACAAAAAAAAATGTACAACTAACAAAAAAAGAACAAAAAAGAGGTGGAGCACATAGGACATCGAAAAGCTCATTGCTGTCAACGGGACATGTGCCTAACAGGCTGGCAAGGGCGTCGCCAAGGGGGGTAGGTAGGGGGCAGTTGCCCCCCCCCCCCACCCTCTAGAGATTCCAAAACCTTCATATGCCTTTGACTGTATTTAAAATTCATATTGTTCCTATCCACCACATATCTACTTCCCCCCCCCCCCTCCTAGGCCATCAGCTGGCGAGTCCTGGCGACGCTCTTGCAGGCTGGCATCATTGCCACGTTGTATAGCAATGCTGATTCTTTGCCAAACAATAGCCAGCCCTCGGCTCACATGAAGAGTTGAACAACCGCTTGGCGACGTCCAGAAAAACAAGTTTTTACACGAAAATGTATAAAAACAAAATGTTCTAGATATTTTCCAAGGTTAGTTGTTTTACAATCAATAAATAATCTAAGTTGGTCAAAAATTTACGTCACATTTTACTATTGCCATACAAACTCTATAGAGGAATAGCATTTTGACAGCTCTATACTTATTAGAGTCGTCACAAAGAAAACATTTGTAAGTAGCACCACAACTCGGATATCTATGACCACAACTGACTAAAAATCAAGCTGCACTTTTAGTTTTTTTTATTTATTTTCATCCTTACATCTACCATTACAGTTACCCAACGCGGTAGTGCAGTTTTTTTTTTCTTTTTTTTCCATCTTTATTTATTTAATCGGGGTTTTTATCCCAATACGCCAACCCCATCGTGCCTTATGCAAACTACCACAAAACCAGGAACTAAAATAAAGTTAAACTAAAAGAAGAATCTTAATCAATATGATACACCAACTCACTAAATCTGACTTCGGTTGTGCTAAAATCGATTGAATTAAACCTATCTGTGATATATTTAAATTAAACTCATTGATTAAAATTCTTCTTTTCTCTTTGTTCTTGACGCAATCCATCAGCAAATGATGTACATCCTCAAGTACATTATATGTGCTGCAATTGGGAGAACTTACTTTCTTCATGAGAAATGCAAACTTTGCCGATGTATAGTGTCCAGACCGTAATCTTACAGCTAACTTTACATAATTTCTACTTAACCTGCTACTGTCAAACCAGGGCACTTGAGGAAGCTCATTTTGAACTGTTTTGTACCATATTCCTTTGTCTACTGACTTAACGTTAAAATGTTGTTTCCAATTGATAAAACTTTTTATTTTAAATTTTGACACATATTCTAAGTAATCTGGTACAAAATCCAGTTCGACTCCTTCCTTCGCTGCCAATTTATTATTTTCATCCTTACATCTGCCATTACAGTTACCAAACGCGGTAGTGCAGTTATTCCTAACAATTCCAATTTCCTTATTTTATACTAAGTATATTCTTACTACTAATATAACAAGCACTCCAGTTTATAGATGCCCTCATTTTTTCTTACTAGTTGTTTTTACATATATTTTATCATTTCTGTTAATATTATGATTTGCCCATATAACACAACACATAAAAATAAAATAGGTATAGAACATAAAAAAAATGCAATATTATCGTAAACCACATTTATCCGATTAAGATAAAGGAACAACTACATAAATTAGTGAAATAATTATGGGTAACTGCTAGGCTCACGTTTGGCTACTACTGCAAACCTTTTAACAATGTACCGTTGTCGATACTGAAGTTACCACCAGTAATACTCTTCGCCTTGCTACTTGCTAGAAATAAGATCAAAACTGCCACTTCATCCGGGTACGCCACTTTACCTAGAGGAGCATGCTTTCCCCATTCGTCCCACAAGTCAGGTAACCCACCGTTTTCCAAAATATCAGTAAGAACTGCACCAAGGCTCACGATATTGACCCTCACTCCAGATGGTGCCAATTCCAAAGCAGCGGTCTTGGAGAAATGTTCTAAACCAGCTTTTGATGTGCAGTAAGCCGTCATCCATGGATTAACAAGTGTGCCTAATATGCTTGATATGTTGATAACATTTCCTCCAGTTTTTATAAGATGAGGCACTGCCAAGCCATTTTAGGGAATTTCCAAATTGGAAGAAAAGGATGTTTCCTACCCCTTTTTCTATTGACATGAGTAACGAGTATCGTTATTATTATACATAGATATTTTTAAATTATTTACTTACCACACTTTATATGATAAAATAGTATACATTGGAAACCTTAGTTTTGTATAATTTAGCAGCATTATTTCAATTTTGTAAATGTGAATACCATGGAGGCATTTACTAAGTATATTAATACCTATATGTTTGATAAAAAATAACATGGCGGTTGGGAGTATTGTCATGCTCGTTCAAATGTCTCGCTGATCGTGGCGCGTGTGTTGGATCATTCGGCTCCCTTCAAAATGGTTGAGCTGAATGGTGCTGATTCCCGCGTCATGCTCAGCTCAGCTCTTATCTGCCATGGACTTTATCTTGCTTCTTTTTTGTGTTTTGGATTGTTAGATTACCTTCATAGTTTTCACATATAGAAGCAACGAGAATCATGTAACCAGACTTTGTATAAAACTTGATTTAAAAGAGTGTCAGTGGAGTTTCTTGCTCGTTCTTCTCCATAGAGACCTACCTACGTTTTGGAACGAGTAACTAGCTTCAACTCTCTGACTAACTGACCGACTCCTTGACAATTCAAAAGTGCCTGTATATGGTTTAATTGAAATAAATGCTTTGATTTTGACTTTGAGGGATGAAAGTTTATATGGGAGATCCGTTATTTTTTATGTAAGAAATATAAAAAATGGTTTGAATTTTCGGTTAGACATTAAAGAAATGTAGATCAGTATTTTTGGATCTTCACCTTTTGAGGTGAAATCTTAGGGGGTGAAATAGGGGATGAAAATTTAAATGGGAAATCGTTTATTTTTAACTTAGAAACATGACTATTAGTATTCAGCTTTACGGTTAAACATACAAAATACATGCTTAAATGTTTTTGGTATATTCTCTAAAGGGGGGAAAAGACTGTAATACTGTTGTATGGAAAATCAAAACAGTTGAAGCTACAGATGTCAAACTTAACATTTCAGTCAGTAAAAAAGTACGTAGGTACCTGAAAATAAGGGATGAAATGGAAAATCGAAACCTCTGAATGATTTATTTTTGTACTTTATTAGTACTTATTCAAGGACAAAATTATTAATAATTAATTACGATCTAGTCTAAAAGACTAATAACTAAGCAATTTAACTCTAATTGAATATGTTACGTGATCGATTTTGTTAAAACTAAAAATAGTGTCCATTTAGACTGAAAATATTGACCAACGAAAAATTTTAATTTTTTTACTAATTAATTAGAGACTTGATGATGAAATGAAAATATTAAAAAAATATTTGATGTCAGTAATTTCTTTACATGCCCCTATAAAGGGCCCTACCGGGGTGTTGTGTTTTTTGGGGAGGTAGATACAAAATCAGACGAAGTCGCGGGAAAAGTGCTAGCCTAGAATAAACTAATAATATAACAACACATTGTAAAAAAAGTACTGCTTTTGCACTCCAGTATATCGATATTCTCGTTTTTCCTTACTACGTAGCAGTTTCTATTTACATTTCGTCGGTAATCTTAATAAAACTTAATGTTATAATTAACATAACTTACCGATGCAATAAAACACATCGTCAAAAATAATAGACATTTATTGATTTAAGATAAGGGAACATCAGCAAATATTGCTTAATGATTAATGGGCTCGTGTTTGGACCCTATGTATTCACTTTTTAACAGCGAACCATTGTCGATAGTAAAGTTACTACCAGTAATACTTTTCGCCTTGCTACTTGCTAGAAATAGGATCAAGTCTGCTACTTCACCCGGGTATGCAACTTTGCCTAGTGGAATGTGCTTTCCCCATTCATCCCAGAAGTCAGGAAATCCAGCGTTCTCCAAGATATCAGTAACAACTGGACCAGGACTTACGATGTTGACTCTCACTCCAGATGGTGCCAATTCCAAAGCAGCCGTTTTGGAAAAATGTTCCAAACCAGCTTTTGCTATGCAGTAAACCGTCATCAGTGGACAAACTTGTGTTCCTAATATACTTGAGATGTTGATAATATTTCCTGCAGTTTTTATCAGATAAGGCACTGCCAAGGTCGTGAGGTTCACGACTGCTCGTAGGTTCGTGTTCATGATCTTGTCGTATGTCTTCATAATTTCACCGTTCAGCAGTCCTCCCGAGTGTACAATACCTGCGTTGTTGACAAGAACGTCGAGTTTCCCATAAGCATCGATGGTTTGTTTAATAATCTCACTTGCTGCTTTATCTTCAGAAACGTCTGCTTTGATGACTAGTGGTGTGACTCCATGTTGTTGGCAGAGCTGAGTGACACTTTTCAGTTTAGTTTCGTTCCGTCCTACGATAGCAACAGAAGCACCTTCTTTAGCAAATAGTACTGCAGTAGAAGCGCCAATGCCCGAACTCCCACCCGTTACCAGAATTATTTTATTTTTGAAACTCATCTTGTAAACGGTTCAACACATACAACACGTCGAGTCATAAGACACTGGTCTAATATACCCATGTAGTTAATAAAGCTAAAACTGGTTATCGTTAAGTTTTATAGTTTTTATCATTGCAACCTTGACCTTTCGGTATGATTGCACTCAGCTGCTTTTTGCATCAACAAAGATTAATTAGTTTATAAACACCTAGATTCAATTATTTTTTCACCTCACTTTAGGTAATTTATGGATAGGTTACACATTTGTGTGTTCTCACAAGTCACGGCAACAAACTGTTATAGTTACTTACTTCGTGGTCACGGTATTATCGTAGAACACACAAGTCTTTTACCAATTTTGTTTTTCACTTATATAACTGTGTCGTTTCACAAATAAATAAATATCTTCTACATTGGAGCTCAAAATCAAATTACTGAGAGAGCAGTACTTAGTAATGGAGTAATGGTATCGTCTAGAACTTGGTGAACCTTTGAACTATCGGAGTATCGTACCTATTTGTCGAGACCGTCTCGATTCCTGCACTTGTGGACAAGTTAGAACGCATCGGTATCCAGGGAAACGCGCTCATGATTTTGAGAGACTTTTTAAATTGCCGTACACAAGTCAAAATCGGTAGTCACGTGAATACCGCTGCTTCGATGGTTTTTGGGGTTTTACAAAGCAGTATCCTTGGCCGAAGTCTCTTTTTAATTAATATTAATGACCTATGTCCACAACAACATCTTAATGGCCAAATTTTTACTTATGCTGATGACACAGCCCTAGTTTTTCATGGTGATTCTTGGGCCGAGGTCAAGCTAATAGCTGAAGTCATCAAATCATCTTCATTGAATCAGCCGATGGCTTAACACAAACTATGCACTTTAAATCGTACAAAAATCACGTACTTACAGTTCTCGTTTGCCAAAACCAAAACTACACCACCTAAGATAATTCTTGTTTGGATTGACACCGTCTTCCAAATTGAAACTGAATAAATTAATGACGCCTGCGCACGTCGATGGACAGTTCTAGACGTCGACGTATAAAAATAGAAACTTGTTACAAAGGACAAAAGTTGGGTTAAGTAGGAACTAATCAAGAATAAAATGTTAAGACAAACCTTATTACACATAGTTATTACATATATCAAAAATATGAGGGTCATAAATTGCGTTCATCCATTTCATGCAATGGTATTTCGTCATTCTTCGAGTTTTCGATGGCCATGAGTAACAATTTTTCCGCACAATTGACGCAGAATAAACAAGGGCTTCTATATTGGAAGAATTGCCTAGAGTAACCTGTATCATGGTCCTGATGTCACGCCTCAATGTCACCGTTTGTAATCGCTGCCGTAGCTAGGGATCCATGAGTTGTTCTCCTGTTTTCATAATAAATGTCGCAGAGATAAAGGGATTTTCTTGTTTCTTATGTTGCTAGTAACATAGAAAGCATAACCCTTGATTGCATAATAACATGCTGATTTAGGCGTAGACGTTTTTTTTCGAAAAGAAATCGGGAAATTGTCTGGAGAACACAGTTATTGCTATTATTTTAGTTTTGAGCATTGGTAACACCTATTTCCACACTTTGAGAGTAATCAGAGTCTATAATTTGAATTCTCGGTCTCTTATTAGGTCGTACGTTATCATCGTCAGACTCTGAAGACCAACTCGGGAAATGAGGATCACTGGTAGTGTCTCGTATTTTCTCCTCCAAATTATCATCAACTTCAGAGGTCGAGATGTCCGATACTTTTCTATACTCGTCATCTATTTCTGGATTGATCCATTGGCTTATCTGCTTCTCTTGACTCCTTAAATTCATGTGAAAGAAATAGGACTTGAAAATAATATAAATGATTTAGTAACAACTTAATTAGAATCAGATTTGTGTATTATTACACCGAAAGTATACATTTTATCGCCCGTGTTTAATAATTTGATCAGAAACATATTCAAAGGAACATAATTTACGATAACATAAAAATGTATTGCATTGTTTGCACTATACAACAAGATAACTATAAATCTGTAATATAAATGTCCTTGACAAAATAGTTACGTAGCAACAAAACTTTCGTCGAGCGGACGACGGGATAGCTGTGCTTCCTAAATGACGAGTAACAGCATTAACAGCAACTACATAACGCATTGCACTGTTTATTCAAATTAGGGAGTTAAAATAAGAGAGGAGGGCGGAGGGCATGGGGAAGTTTGTGAATTTAAAATTCGCGCGTAGGTGCGTCGTCGCGCGGACGAATATTTTGCTAGCTAGGGATAAATAGTTTTAATATTTTAAAGTATGACCTGTAATAGTATCAGTCTTACGACTGGTAGTAATACAGCTCATAGTCAACACATCAATTCTCTTGAGTATCTTGGCACTCACACCCGTTTTATGTACATGGAAACGGATAACAACTATATATTCTACACATGTACAAAAGAAGAACCTGACTGACTGACTGACGTATCAGCACACAGCCGTAACTACTGGATCTAGGAACGTGAAACGGTGCAAACGGGTTTCTTTTATGACGTAGGCGAGCACAAAGAAAGGATTTTTGGAAATTCTCCGCCTAAGGGTGTAAAATTGGGGATAAAAGTTTGTATGAAACTCCATTATTTTTGTAGGTAGAGACATGAAACTTGGTATAGGTTTCTGGTTGAAAATAAAAAAACGGATTTAACTTTTTTGGAAATGCCACCCCTAAGGTGATAAAATAAAGGATGAAAGTTTATATGGGAGATCCGTTATTTTTAATGTAAGAAATACAAAGAATGGTTTGAATTTTCGGTTAGACATTGAAGAAATGTGTATCAGTATTTTTGAATCTTCACCTTTTGAGGTGAAGGGGGTGAAACAGGGGATGAAAATTTATATGGGAAATCGTTTATTTTTTAAGTTAGTAACATGACAATTGGTATTCAGCTTTACTGTTAAACATACAAATAACATGCTTCAGTGTTTTTTGTATATTCCCTAAGGGGGTGACAAGGGTGTCATACTGTTGTATGGAAAATCGAAACCGTTGAAGCTACAGATGCCAAACTTAACATTTTAGTCAGTAAAAAAAATACGTACTTGAAAATAAGGAATGAAATGTTGTATGGAAAATCGAAACCGCTGAATGATTTTTTTTTTGTACTTTATTGGTATATAAGAACAAAAATCTCAATAATTAATTACGATCTAGTCTAAAAGACTAATAACTAAACAATTTAACTCTAATTGAATATGCTACGTGATCGATTTTATTAAAACTAAAAATAGTGTCCATTTGGACTGAAACTAATGATGTCAAAATTTCCAAACTAAAACTGTTGATGAAATTTGGAAATTCAATTCCAATGGGGAGGTGTACGGAAAATTCTATTTTTTTTTTACTAATTAACTTACTAATTAGAGACTTCATGATGAAATGCCAACATAGGGATTTATATTTCGTTGGTATTGTAATAAAACTTGATGTTATAATTAATATAATTTACCGACACAATAAAACACATCGATAAGAACAATAGACATTTATTGATTTAATATAAGAGAACATCAGCACATATAATAATAATAATTTATTGGCAGACCGAGGAAATGAATGGAATGATGAATGAGCTTGTGTTTGGACCCCTATGTATTCACTTTTTAACAGTGAACCATTGTCAATAGTAAAGTTACCACCAGTAATACTTTTTGCTTTGCTACTTGCTAGAAACAGAATCAATTCTGCTACTTCACCCGGGTATGCTACTTTTCCCAGTGGAATGTGTTTTCCCCATTCATCCCACAAGTCAGGTAATCCACCGTTTTCCAAGATATCAGTAACGACTGGACCAGGACTTACGATGTTGACTGTCACTCCAGATGGTGCCAATTCCAAAGCAGCGTTTTTGGAGAAATGTTCCAAACCAGCTTTTGATATGTTGTAAGACATCGTCCACGGACAAACTTGTGTACCTAATATACTTGAGATGTTGATAACATTTCCTCTAGTTTTAATAAGATGAGGCACTGCCAAGGTCGTGAGGTTCACGACTGCTCGTAGGTTCGTGTTCATGATCTTGTCGTATGTCTTCATAAGTTCTCCGCCAAGCAGTCCTCCCGTGTGGACAATACCTGCGTTGTTAACAAGTACGTTGAGTTTTCCATAAGTATCGATGGTTTGTTTTATAATCTTACTTGCTGCTTCATCTTGAGAAACATCTGTTTTGATGACAAGTGGTGTGACTCCATGTTGATGGCAGCGCTGAGTGACACTTTTCAATTTAACTTCATTCCGTCCCACGATAGCAACAGAAGCACCTTCTTTAGCAAATAGTACTGCAGTAGCAGCGCCAATGCCCGAACTCCCACCCGTTACCAGAACTACTTTATTTTTAAAACTCATTTTGCGAACTTGTCTACACACTCGACACGTCAGTTTATGAGACGCTTGTGTAATATGGTTGACTACTTGTGCCTGCGACGTCGTCCACGTGGAAATTGGATAATATCTATACTAGCATTTCGCCTGTGACTTCGTCCACGTAGATTTCGTACTTCCCCTACAAACTCGGCTCAGCCGACCACCCCCATCGAAAGGTAGTTAAAAACAACCTCCTTTAATATTTAGGTACTTAGGTTGGCATTCGTGCCAGGTAATTTGATTAACCCAAGTAATAAGATTTAGTGATGTACAGATTCCAACACGTCAAGCCACGCCAATCCGTCAAAATAATCGAATTGTTTTTTATTTATTTTTTATTTCAAAATAATAAGTTTCATGTACTTTGGATAGTTTGATGTGCTGGCGTATGTATCTTGATATGAAGTTATATGTATGAAAATTATGGCATTAGCGCCTCACAACTACCTTAGCGTATCGCTGCCGCTGATCCTAAATGAATTCATTTATGTTGCGTGTTTTCTTACCTTTTGAACCATAAGACCTAATTAGATGCTTTAAAATCAAATTCTATTTCCATGTAATGCTTGTTATGCAAAAGCTATTTATTTCAAAACGAATTGCTACATTATACCTACAAAAGGCGATATACAACCACCTAAAAAATATTTCAAAACTTTTAAAACAAAACCATTATTGTTTATTTATTTATTATTTATTTATTTATACTTCATGCACAAAGGTACAAAGGCGGACTTAATGCCTTAGGCATTCTCTACCAGTCAACCAAGGGTGATGAAGAGATAATATGGCGGGTGCATAACAAAAAGTAATAATTAAAAAGTTAAAAAGATATAAACTCATATACATAATTATATATCTGGATACCATATACCTACATCATATTCTTAATTTTAAAAGTAATATACTTATTGCTCAAGTCTTTTTTACAAAAGTACAGGCTACTATTTTCGTAGTGTCAAAATATAGCTGTTTGGTCAGTGGATGCTGACAAAGTAGCCTTTCTTTGTTTACAAATGAAGGTTTTTTTTTAACTTAATAAATAGCTTAAGGCAATAAAGCAGCTTTTATTAAAATGAAAGATTTTCGAAATCATACCAGTATTTCTACCGGTGACTCACATTATAAACTATCTTTTACCTCTTTTTAACATTATTATTAATAGATATAAAATTATGTAAGTAGTACGAAAACTGGTTACGACAAATGTTTTTATGCTGTTATCGTCTTGACCTTGACAATCTGGTTTGACTGAGCTGGTATTTGTATTAGGAATTTTAAATGATGTCTATGTGCCTCGTACAAATACCTAAATCCAATGTTTCTTTAATTATGAATAATTTATGAATTACACAAGTGTTACCATCTCACAAGTCATGACGTTATCGTGGAACAATAGATAGGTAATATACAGTGGGTTATAAATATACTAATGTAATCAATTCTTGTAGCTATTTTTCCATTTCTTTGTACCTACTTATGGTTTCCCGAATAAATAAATAAAATCTATATTGGAACTTTAAATCAAAGTAGCTACTAGGAGAACAGTAATCAGTAGGTACCTAATGGTATCGGCTAGAAGGACGACCATTCATTCAGAATCAATACTATTGAAATCAATTCTTATATAGCTATTTTTTCCTTTCTTTGTACCTCTATAGTTTCCCGAATAATATAAATAAAATCTATATTGGAAGTTTAAATCGAAGTACTAGGTACTAGGAGAGCAGTAATTAGTAATGGTATCGGCTAAAAGGACGACCATTCGTTCTGAACCTTCGAACTCTCGGAGTATTTGTGATTCTTGTTTGGATAGACGTCGTCGTCCGAGCCGACACTAAATAAATAAACGACGTGAATACGTCGATAGATGGTTCTAGACGTCGCTTTGGACGTCAACAAACAAATACAGATGGTGTGAGAGATCACAAATACCTAGTTTTAATATTTCGAATCTAATTCAATTTCTTAAAAGTAATTGTGGAAACAAAATTAACGTATCTGACGCAATTCCCAAACTACACAATAAACGTATAAAAAACATTATTTATTACTATTAAACTTACAGCATAACAATACAATTAGGTAACTAGGTACCTACTTCACATCTCCGTTCCAGTCTAGCCGGATGCAACTGACCTCCATAACCTAGTTAGGTACTGGGTAGTCATCACGACTATCATCATCACCACTAGATATCAACATATCGCCTCCCCTCGCCCCGCCCCGCCTCGCCTTTTGGCATCGTACAGGACCGATTCGTTTCTTATTTTTTATTTTGTAATAATATTAAACCTTGTTGTTATTTGTGTGTTTCGTCCTGTGCGGGCTAATAAATGCTTTTTCTTTCTTTCTTTCTATTATTAATTAAGCGTAGCAATGAGATATTGTCCGTTCGGGCTACGACTCTGAAACTTCTTTCGTTAATAAGACGCGTTGTTAATTCTAAGTGCTGTGGGCTATACGGGGATCCTTAAGAAAAATCAGGCGGTCGAATCCGTATAGTAACTGAAAAGTTATAGTATCTCATAAAATAGCAGAGCAATTAGGTAAAATACAAAATGAAATCTAGAAAAAGAAATATAGAGTTTGGCTGATAAGACTATAACCTCATTTTATACGGCCTTTACACCAAGTAGTTCCGTTCTTCATCATCTGCCTAGTCTTTTCACAACTATATTGGGGTCGGCTTCCAGTCTAACCGGATGCAGCTGAATACCAGTGTTTTACATGGAGCGACGGCCTATCGGACCTCCACAACCCAGTTACTGGGTAACACGATACCCCTTGGTAAGACTCGATGTCAGACGTTCTGGCTTCTGACTACCCATAACGACTGCCAAAGATCTACAAATGACAGCCGGGACCAACGGCTTTTCGTGCTTTACGAGGCACGGAAGGAACTCGGTACGAAAGGGATGGTCACCCATCCACAGACCGACCGCGAGTAACTTAGCTTAACCTTTGACCGAGCGATCTGTACGGCTTTAACTTAGCCAAGTAGTTCCGTTATTACAGCTAAAACAAGAATATTAATTTTAATTAGTTATCTTATAAACTTCTACCGACGATTTCGAGCAGAAAAAAGGTTATTGTTAGCGAGCTCATTAGCGAATCACTATAATAAAGTACGAAGATAAAAATGGGAAGATTTTTTTATTAAAGTTCTCCAGTCCGCACCGATGTTGAACTTTAAAGTACTTATGCTTTTTATCGCACAGCTGTTGATAAAGAAAGAAAATTAAGTGAAAATTGAAATTGATTTTGAGATACACATGAAGTATTTTAAGATTTTAATAGAAATATTACTTAACCTTTTGTTCGCATCGTCAAAAAAACAAAAACATGCCCTCAGGGTCAAGCTATAAGATACATAGTTACTTTATGGAATTACGTATAGAAATCTGTCATGTAGTCGTGACCGTCGCGTGCTGTAAGTCTATTTTGTTACAATCTCCCTCGATGAACACCTAGGTGAAGTGAGCTGTCATCCGTCCGTCTGCTTTGTCAATCCTTAGCATCGGAACGGATGACAGCCCACTTCACCTTGGTGTTCACCGAGGGATATTGTAACAGAATAGCTCTACTGGTAACATTTTGGTTTGTCATGTATAGGGTGACTGCTGGTAATTATAGTGTATGATACTTAAACACGTGATTGTGTTCATGATAACAAACAACTTTCCCGAAGAAACATTTTTTTTGTACTGGTTTGCTTTGGCGCGCACGCCTTTGACCTGTCAGCTGTTACCCGCAAAAACATTTTTTCTTTGGGAAAGTTGTTTGTTATCATGAACACAATCACGTGTCTAAATATCGTACACTAATTACCAGTCGCCCTGTATACATGACTGTGGCGTTAAAAGGGTAATTTACTATCTCTTCTTGTTCGGGTTCTCCATTACTGAAGGTCGTATCCGTCCTGAAATGCTTTGCTCGAATCGTTGACGAGTTGTTTCCATACCTCTCTGTCCTCGGTTTCTTCGAGGCAATGTCAATAGTGAATCCTGTTTATTGCCTTGGTCTTGGTCTTGCCAGCGGGTAAGTGATCACCCCAGTGGTCTTTACAGTCTGGTTTCCATACCACCAGATAGCCTTAATAAACTGGCATCAAAGCTATCTGGTGTTTTTTGGACGATGTGGCCAAAAACACTAAATACAATGTCGAATTAACAACAATCATTTAGTATCATAATCATCATGCCAACCTTTAGATGCCCACTGCTGGACATAGGTCTCCCCAAAGAGGGGGTTCAGCCGTAGTCGCCATGCTTGGCCGATGCATGTTGGCGATCGCAGTAGGTATAATTTTACTAAGAAAGACGCTGCTGCCCATCTTCTGGTCAACATACCTCTGTCGCTTTCTACGACACCCACAATTCAGTATAGGTACCTATGCTTAATTTCATCATCATCATCATCATCATTTCAGCCGAAAGACGTCCACTGCTGGACATAGGCCTCCCCCAACACATGGTACACATGGTATGCTTAATTTGTATCGACATATTTCCAAGGTACCTAAGCTATCTTCTTTGAGAACATCAAATCCTAAAGCAAGTCACAGGACGGGGTGGATTATTTGGTCATCCTACTGGTATTGCGGTAACCAAGGGCTCAATAACAATGGATACCTTTATTAAATCGGACTCTAATCTCTAATCGAACTTATATATTCTTTTACTTACGTTCATTAATCATCACTTCGCACAGTCACCAAGCTTGGCAGATGAACTGATATTACTGATTGATTGCAGTTTCACATCAAAATAAAATAATAAAAAGCTTTATTGACACAGAAAATAATTTCTACTCTGTCGTGTTGACTTTGTTTTCTCACTTCTGTAACTGAACACAATGTCTAGATGACCACTAACGCCTATACTAGGTCGAGTCCGTACGGCGAAGCGTTACCGCTATACGGTTGAAGTTCCACGGTCTCGAACCAAGCGCTTTGCTTCCACATTTGCCTGAACTGCTAGACTGTGGAATTCACTGCCCGCCTCTCTATTCCCCGATACATATAATCTGGGTATCTTCAAGGTACGAGTGAACCGGTTTATCCTAGGCAAGCGTGCTCCACCTTAGGCCGCATCATCACTTAAGATCAGGTGAGTTGCGGTCAAACGCAAGCCTATTATAACAATATTTAAAAAAAACCTATCTTCGTCAGATCCTTCCCAGATTACTATTTACAGACGTGTTTAATACCAATATGCCATAACATGGCTATCATATCATAACCTTATTCTCTTCTACAAAAACAACGAATGGTGAACTTTTAACGAAAAAAATCTCTTTTCAACAAATATACCTACTAAACTTTTAATTCACTCAAATAGTCGTTGTGAATTCATTTTCCGTCTGACTACACTGCGGACGAAATTTAATAGCTAATGGAATTACTATTGTCAGCCATCGATATGTTAGCTAAATAAAGGTAAATTCATATTTGAACAGTCACTGTTCAATTAATTTGGATGGTTACTGTTCAATTAAATTGAATTGATCGTTTAGTAATAATTAATTACTTGATGTTCTGTGGTTGTTTCGTTAAGAGAATTATTTGTGGTTCATTGATTTTAAAACTATTGTTTTCGGCCTGTTTGGGTATTGTGTGGGTCGTATACATGATGGCTGAGATAGGTCAGAATGAGAAGATATGAAATTAGTTTCATATTTTCATGTTCAAAATACCTTTATTTATTTACAAGAGAAATGTATTCTTGCCACATGTTATCAATTTTAATAAAGCCTTGTCCTATAGGCCTAGCATGAGTTCGCTAGCGTAAAATCATTATATTCGAGTCGATTTTCGAGTTGATAATATCACTATCCTATACCTAGCATTTCGGTTAAATTTTATAAGACAATAGGGTATTTTACTCTATACGAGAAAAAAACTATAAATATTTTATTGAGACAGTTTAGGCATAAAGCAGTCGGAAAATGTAAGTTTTAGTTTATAAAATAACAAAACAAATTTTTAAACTCAATTCAAAGTTTTCAGTATTTTTAATCTGTTATAAAACACCGTGAAATGGTAGCGGCCATGTTATTACGCCGTACGGCTGTGTAAACAAAAAATTGTCAACTGTCAGTCAACCGATTGGCGTAATATAGGCTTTGTACTTTTATTATTTTCGTAACCAAAGTAATTTTTTCATTATTACACCTATTACAAAATATGCTTTTAATTATTTGTAAATGATATACAATTATCACATTTAATATGAGCTCATCTGATACAAAACGAACTGACGTCATTTACGCTGAGCAATATGGCGTCCAGTAAGAGGCGTTTTCGTCAAACTACGCGCGAAATTCGAAAATTTAAAATTTAGATTCATTTTTACGGCACTTATCGATTGAATAAAAATTTTGTGTTTTTTTTTGGTGACATATTAGCATTACAGAATTTCATTGTGACACTTTTCAAAAATGGGTGTAATACCCTATTATAATGACTATCACCTATTTTTATAACTGAAATCTTCAATTTGAATACCTAAACGTGCGAAACGGGTACCTATTTTCAAATCACATCAAATCAGTTTATTGCAAACGTGTTGTACGGGGGCTAGAATAATGTATTAAGTTTCAATCATGCACCCTTTAAGCGCACTGCAAAACAAATTAATTACAATACATTACAATACATTTTCATAATTATCATGTCACATTTACAAAATTTTTATTAATATTAAAGAATTAGAATACAACGTCAAATCAAACTAGCTCAAAGTTATTTAATGAAAATAAATTAAATATAACAACATTATTTTGTTTTCAAGTAACGGTGAACTATTTATTTGTTTTTCTTTAAAAAACTTTTGCAATGTGTAGTAGCACTTCTGGTTCAAATAAATAAACAATTTTGTTTTAAATTGTTTCTTTTAATTTCTTTCAAGAATGTTGGGATTTTATTATAAATCTTGATACACATTAAATACGGGCGTGAATGGAAAATGGACAGGTTTCAATTTAAAAATACCTTACGTATACTCCACGCGCTCAGGCGCTTGGCCCTCTGTCTCAGTCATCAAAACAAATGCTCAATAACTCAAATCAAACTTCAAGTAAATATTACCATATTGCTCAATAAATTATAAGAGAGAAAACGCACTCCTCCTACACGAATCACTAGACATGTCCGATCTGTCTGTGACAGCCGACAGAGGGAGCCCTGGGAAATTGCACATCTTGACAAATCGCTGGGAAAAGACCATCGACGGGAAATAAGGAAATGGCGACCAAAGATAAGAGATGTTCTTTAAAACATGCTGCAAATAAATTTCACTTTACCGATGGTTTTAGTTAAACTAATACCAACTATTTATTGTCTCGATGTAACTGAAAAGCACGGCTATTATAATTTATTTATTTATTTTTACTTTAATTACAACGGTTAAGACCAGTTAATATAGATAAAAAAAACATTACAAATTCCTCTCACAGTACTTCTGACATACCTATACAATCTTCGTCCATTCATATTGTAGATACGGTACCATTTCAAAAAAATAAAGCTTTACTAGATACGATACACTTTCAAAAACGTTGATAGGTATTATATGAGTAGGGGTCAATATACCAGAATAGGTAACTAAGAATCTTTGAACCAAGTGACCGCCCCCCCCCCCCCCCCTCTTTTGTCCTCGAAATTTATTTATTTATTATTTATTTATTTATTTTCAGCCTGTATTGTCCCACAGCAGGGCAAAGGCCTCCCTTTCTTCTTTCCAACCCTCTCTGTCCGAAGCTAGTGCAGACCAATCCCTCCTGTAAGCGTCTCGTCCTCGAAATAATCATCATAAATTCACATTTAGGACGCAGATTATGTAAAAAACGGCTACATTTTAACGGCATACCATGTATCTTGCTTTATAAAAGTCACAATTCTCAAATATATAATTACGTTAGGTAGGTAGGTATTTATGCTTAATTGCTTCTCATCCGCTGCAGATTGCAGATTTTAATTGATATCAAGACGTGTTCTACCGATGCATCGTGCACAATTCGGCCAGATTATTGGCAATCAACGTCCGAACTGATTGAAATTTGCATTCATGATGATATACAGAACACATATCAAGCAATGCAAAGCGATGTAGATATTATATTTATTGATACCTGCATTTATATTGCTGCGAATGGGCGAATGAAAAATGGACGGAGGTTCGTTTGCATATTTTAAAAATTAATACCTTTTGCCTACTGCTATTCGTAGCACCTGAGCCGCTTCTTATAAGTGCTTATTTCATATTTATGAGATGTTATATAATTCATATTGCAAAACATTTTGTTTTTATTAAATTATCAGAATTTCGTGTTTTGAACGACTATTTGTTTTAAACTAAATACTTTATTCAAAATAGTTAGTTAGATTCCTTTACAATGTGTGCAAAAAGTCAGGACAGACAGGAACTACTGCGTTCCAAAGCGGGCAGAACAGACGTAGGCAGAAAGGCTACTAGACTCAAACATGATTAGTCAGGTTACATCAGCCACACGCATAGTAACCGCTGGGACTCGTCAACGCAATGGAAGCCTGAAGACGGACGACATCGCCGAGGGCAGGCCAGAGAGAGTTGGCGAGATGACCTGAGGACCTAGTGTGATTTTTTTAATCTATTCGATCGTGTTAACGTACACGTTCGCAAATTATGTCAATAGGGTATTTTACCAAAAAAAATCTAATTAGTCCGTCAAATAGATTTCTAAAAAATATTTATCGAAAAATATTGGATACGTATTTTTGTTTTATCAAATCAATAAAAACTGACGAAGATAAAACGCATCGAAGATCATGTAGGGTTTTGTGACGTCACTTTGCCAGTAAAAGTATACTGACATAGTGATGTCACACGAGTTTTCGACGGACTAAAACACACGTGTTCAATATTTTTTAGAAATCTATCTGACGGACTAATTAGGTTTTTTTTGGTAAAATACCCTATTTGGTGTTTTCTATTGTTGCCACAAGACGGCACTGTTGGAGATAACGTTATAGTTCGCGATCGAGTACGAACAAAAAGTCACACTAGGCCCTGAGGACGTGCGTGATAGCTGGTTGAGGCAGGATACTGAAATGGACTAAGTCAAAAGATGTTTTCGTATTAAATTCTAGACAATGAAATTAATGTTAAGTGGGTTGGTATATGTAAGTTAAAAACAACAAATTATTATTATCCCTCTTTTAATTAATACTCCCAAAATTCATCTGTCCAAAGTTTCTGAATTTCGAAATTCATGACTACACACGGATGAAACTTTTAAGACATGAAGCGTTTCAGAAACTCTTAAACTTCGTAGTAACATGACAACAATACGACTAACGGCGTACCGAGCGGAACTCTCGTAGTGTTCGTAGTATTTTTACTTCAGACTTGTACGCTTACTCTGACTTATAAAAATAGGAGTCTTGCAATTTGTGAGACTTGCACACTTGCATAGATAGCTTTTACTTTAAAGTTGAAATCTGCATCGTAAAGTAAAATGCTGTCAACTGATTTTTTAAGTTCTGTTTTTGAATTATCTGGTTTCTTGATCATAGCAACATACACCATTACACCTGAATATCCACACGGCCATAGAGATACTGTATTCGCACTAGTTACATTTTTTTGAAACATGTAGGTATGTATAATAACAAATAAACAAAATATCATTTTTATATCAATACGGCTTTTCTATAAATATGTAAATTCTATAAATATCCAATGGCTATGGATTGCTAGCTAGTGAATTGTGATTGATGACATTTTTCTGATTGATTACTTTAGCCATCGGAATATCGAAATTGAATTCGTCTGCTTCATCTGAAATTAAATAAATGGTAGTATTTTGTAGTAGTAATTTTATCAATCGTAAAATTTCAATAAAAACATTACTACAAAATCAAATTCAATCCATCTTACCCAATTATTAATAATTTTCCTTTTGATTCTTGAAAACCGATGTGTAATTATGTTTTCTTTATCAAACGTACCAGGGTAGTAGAAAATAAAAGGTGTTGGTTCAATCATTCTGAAATATCGGTTGTCGTCAGTGAAAGAGGCGACAATTTAATTACATTGATGACATGCGATTTGGGCAAATATTTTTATGCTCCCCTGTTTACCCCGTACCCTTTTCAGCGACGGCGGTCAGGCCAAGTGAGGTTACCTATATAGGCTCGGGAGAGAACACCTGTGGCAATATACCTACCTAATCCTAATACTTTGTACGCTGATTTATTTGCTGTTTCGGCGATATTTTTAGGGTCCATATTTTATGTTTCAGGCAATTGAATGTCTGTATTCAATGGAATAGGTTTTGCTCTTTTAGCACTTGGGTTAATTTTATTGGTATTTTCTTTCTGGTTCATCTAATACTGTGGTAAAACGGTAGACTTAACTTTTAGTAAAAGTTTTTAGGATCTACGCTGACCCAAGGCGGCGTGCCTGCAGAACTTTGTGAATTTTAACCGACTCGGAGCCGCGGTTCTCGATGTTGTACGGACTTCGAGTTATGGAAAGTAAATTTTCTTCTCCGATTTGGCTACACACAATTTTGTTCTCAATTTTCAAACCAAATTATAACTTGGTATTTCTCCATTTAAAATTTTGTTTACAACAACTAAATTGTCTTATTCAAGATTTAATCTTTTAATTTTCTTGTTCAAATAATGTACATTACCATACGCACGTTACCTCGTATAAAAATAACCGGAGGTATAAAGGCATGCGCTCACCGGCGGTTATCACGCATGAGTGCTGATCAAACGCGATTATCTGTCGGAGCGTGCGCGGGACACCTCACCGAGCATAGACCGGCATCGCTTTTAATGTGTGCACACGCCTTTAGTTTATGTTTTTTTTTTGCGAGTGAAGCTTTGGTAGTGTTCAAAGACTGCCATGTTTATATTTCAGTTACTTAATTACCTTGTAAAAATGTTTTGCTTTCAGAACATTCAATAAGATTTTTTTATCAAAGAACTCTTTCTCTGACTATTCCGTGAAAGAACTGCTTCAAATAAAGCCATGTTGCTAATAAAAAAAAGTAGATTATGTCAGAAATAAAATGTCGGAATGGAAAATGTTATGTCTTTTATTTATTGTTTATTTTCAACAACAAAAGCACAAACGTAGCCACCTTACAAAAGAAACAGTATTTTTGACACGATTACTTGCCATTTTTTTTTTCATTACTTACCCAAATTAAATCTTATTTTTACCTACCCTGCCATTATGAAATCAAAATGATAGTAAGAATTTGAATTCAGCGGAGATTTAAAATGATTGCGTCCTACTTGTACTTATCTAGAGACTTGGCAATGCAATCTTAAATCTCATCAGAGAGCATTGAATTTTGCCCATCTGAAGATGGCACTATCGGCTGGTGTAATGAAAAGGCATACGAGGCAGAATCGCTAAGCTCTTTGAAGAGTTCTGCGCTTTGATATATATTTTCTACATCATTAATATTTATTATATTTTGGAAGTGTAGAGCAGTGATATAGTCGACATCTATATCCTATTGCTGGATAACTACTATAATATAACAAATTGCAATAATTGTAGAACATAATGGAAAACATTGTATGGCATTGAGCAACCTACAAAGTAATACAACCAAAAGCTCGACGCTTTTACATTTTCGTCTTCATTATCATTTGCTAACGCAGCGGTAGCGCCACGTGAATTAACAGCTTTTGATGGAACTACTCAAGGTTGAATAATTGGACACTTGACAGTTCATACTATGAAAACTTCGCTAAGCAAAAAAAAGAGATCGTCGATTTCACGGCTGACACAATGTCGAGTTCGCCATCGAGCACAGGCACAGCTACGAATTGTAACGTTAGAGAATAGCAAAGCAAGAAATTCAAGCAAAAAAGAAAATTATTGGTTTTCCAATTGCCGAAATATAATCTCCGGACCTACACATATCAAAAAAGTTTGCGATCACTTTGAAAATCGAAAGCTTTTTTGTTACGGTAGATTATATTATGATTTATTGTTCTTCTTAGATTATTTATTTAAAAATATAGATTTAGAATATGAAACAATAAAACAGTTCAATTGTTTTTTCATATAAAAAGGCTTTCAATCAGTCCTAGCTTACGCTCATTCAGAAATCTGATTTAGTCAATTTTTGCGGATTTTAAATACTTTTTCGCGAAAAGTTATGGTTGAAAAAATGCCAAGAGGATTATCAGAAGTTTTACGAGCAAGAATATAATAAACTTTGAAGGAAGAGGACACCACCAGCACGCACCGATTATACAACCACCGCTTTCCCCATTAATACCAGGATCGCATAATTGCTAAGATAAGCTGCGTTATGTTAAAGTTTAATACATATTTCATGTTAACGATATTGATAGTAGGTAATAGTACTATCAATACGTTCAATCGTGCAGGTACTTTAGATTTATGATTATGATAGCATAATCAGCACAAATCTAAAGTACCTACCTGTCAGTCTGTTGTTAATAACATTGTTATCATAACAAGCAATTATAAATAAACTTGTATGACCAAAATATCGGTATGTAGTGATTTTTAGTTCAACCTACCACAACAATTTGCGAATTTTGCAATTTGGGGAGTAAACCAGAGCCCGAAGAAGGATGATAAAGGTATTTTTTTTTATAAGATGTCAATTTCATCTGCTAAGCCTTTTATAAACTATGTTAGGGTGGTCAGCTTCCAGTCTACATATCTAGTCTAGTCTAGTTTTACATGGGTGCATTCCTGTCTGACCTCTACAACACAGTAGTGGGTAACACGATAGGTAAGACTTTATATGCTTTTCGATGCTCTCCGTGTTCTTGTCCGTGTGGTCTGGTCATCTACTGATCGACCGCAGCAAGCGTAGCCTGCTAGGTTTGGTGTATTGAGGTTCAGTAAACATATAATTCGGTGAGTTTAGATGTGAGCCTGAGGTGAGCTGGCTGTCTGAGATTTTTTAACAGAATAGCAGTGCTGGTGATTTGCAGTGTTTGGAAATAAAGCGGCATGATTTTTAATTAACCGTTTTGTAATTGGGCAATATAAAGCTGCTCTGTATATCTGAAGCATATCAAAGTCAAAGTCAAGTACCATGGCCTTCCTTACTATTCTAACTATTTCTAACTATCCAGCTTAAATGTGCCCAGTTGCTACAAATAAAAAATATATTTTCATCAAAATCTTTTTATTGGTACAAATCGTGCACCACGCACCAACCACTTACTCAAAACAAGAGATCGGAATAATTAATTTTATTCCTTTAATTTTTAATGACCTAGCTAAGCACAAAAACTCTCATTTGCTATTCAAAAAGTGAAAACAAATGTTTTATTGAAATGCTAATAGGTTCTCAACGTAATAGGAGTTCAACAATGTGAAAGCATGTCCGCCCGTTCATGAAATTTATACGTTAGCAATGCAAATGAATACCAGTCCGTTTTCATGTCACCCTGGTAATTCTACCATTCGGTATTAACATGACACATTCTGCCACCTGGATAACAAACATTGAAATTACAGCTATTTGCATAGGGAGGTGTTATTATTGCTTATTTCGTGTTCGTAAATATTAAATTGTTTTATGTAAATGAGGTAACATTATGCCTAATCATGTTCGTTTTATTTTGACAACACATTGTGTTATTTTCAAATTTGTTATCTACAACGAACAGTTTCCAAACAGCAAAATAAAAAGTGTGCATTTTTTTAACTTTTTAAATGTAATGAAAAGGTTGGTGAAAAATGTGGAAACTTGAAAAGTTAAGAAATAAAACTGCAGTAAGAAGTTTTCAGTAGCACCTCTACCGTTTCCAGTTAATTTTGCTGACCGTTCCAAAAGTTCGCAAAGCGATAAAAACCTAATTTTATATATCTACGATAAAATCAGTTTTCTCGTAGTTGGTAACGTCGTTTGTTGAATTGTTGACCTTCATTATGTAACACTATTTTTTATATTTTAAAATGTTTTTAAGCTAACTTAAAAAAACTTGAGAGGTGTCAAGGGACACCCGGATGGAACGAAGTTATTATTATAATTAATAATAATTATATTTTATTATTATTATTTTTTATTATTTACAAAAAACCTGTATACACTCAACAAAAATAATCAACAATAATCTTGCAATAGCTTACTATAGCAAAAAGTGTCGTGACAACTTTTCGTAAGAATTTTTTCCGTCTAGCCCCCTTTCACAACGCGCGATAAGGAACTTCGTTCCAATAAAATTTTGTCCAAAAAGCAGCAACTATCTTCAATAGGCAACATAATCTATAGATTTACATATCAATACTAATAACTTCGAATAATAACGCATAGAAGGACAGTCTCTATACGCTGTCTATGAAAAATTTACGCTACAATAGTAAGTTATATGTGAGTGATCGGCATGTCATTACGACCGCTGACACGCACACACACGTAAAAAAATGTTGCTAGGAAATATTTTTTCCCCGATTCTAGGAAAAATGATAATGCATTTGGGCCATAGCACGATTGCATTTAGAAAATGTTACGTACGGATACAACAGAATTACATTATTTACGCTTTCAGTTATTAAAATTATTCAAGGTAAAAAAATAAAATTCACTAAAAACCTGAATATCGCCAAAAAAACCGCAGATCCATACAGCTAGGTACATTAATAAATAATTATTCCGAGTTTTACGAACATACAGTAGATATAATGTTACAATGTTACTGTTTAGAATTATGGGTAATTTTTCCGTACAACACTGGCAACACTTCATTGTAATAAATTAGGTTATGAAAATTTTTATTCGGAGATCGATTTACGTAAAAGTAATAGATATAATGTTACTATTTACATGTGAAATGTAATGTTATCACATTCTTCATGTTTACCGGATGTGCTATGGCAGTATTTTACGCAATTCTCTTTATTTTTTTCATATTTCAGAGCTGGTCCCATAGTGAAAGTTGCTCATTTTCATGAGTTCTTTCACCGCCTGAAATATTGCCAATTAATTAAATGTCAGCCTGTATAATTATATAGATTATAGATAAATATCAATCCTATTTTTAACACTCTCTATCGAGAACCTTCGATAACTTTTCTCGAACACACAAAGTACCGGAGACAAGTTTTATCAATTATTCATGTTCGCTACTAACATTACATATCCCAAGCTTCTTAGTCGTCGCAGACACCTTTATTATGTTAATCCGTGCAGATTCTGAAATGCTCCATTCTCCCAACCTATCCGAGTACCTCATACCTATGCAACGTACAAGTGAATTTCTTCTTACTATTATTTCTAAGTAAATATCTAAAGATGAGGATTTTACCGACAATGGTGCCGATTCCCTTGTTCACAAATTAAACTAAAATTAGAGAATTGGCATCTCTTACTACCAGGCAGCGGAAGAAAAAGACGGCGACAGATAAGAACTACGTTAGAGATGTCAAATTAGTTTTTTCCTTGTACTTCGCCGTATTTTTAATCAATACGTTCAGTAATGACAACTATAATTGTATGAACATTTTAGATTAACGTAGATTGACTGCTCTTATTAATATCTGTCTCTTTCTTGTTTTATTGGATAGAAAGAGACGTAAATAGCTTAAAATAAGTGAAGGTCGTGTACAATAGAATTGGCACCAGTGTTCTTAATAAAAAGTGCTATATTCATATTTTTGTCAATAAATATTTGAACTCGATAAAGTTTTGTAGTCCGAAATTGCCAATCCGCTTTCGCAGGTTCTGAAATGCACTCCGTTCTCCCAACCTATCCAAGTGCTCACCTCATATTTATGCAACTTACAAGTGAATTTCTCCTCACTATTATTTCTAAGAACCTAAATACCTAAAGTGGAAGAGGATTTTACGATGCCTTATTGTGTTAGTTTCTTTAGTTTAATATTTTAGGTTTTCTTTTTTATTATTCTTGTAAATATTGTACATACTTAAAAACAATAAATAATTTATTTTCAATTTGGTATTCTATTCATAAATTTGTCAATAAACATATAAACTTGATAAAGTTTTGTAGTCTGAAATCGCCAATCCGCCTTGAGCGCACGTGGTGATCAATGCTCGTGTCTTCTCTGTATGAGAAGAGGACTGTGCCCTGCAGTGGGACCATTATAAGCTGATATTATTATCATTACAATTATTTTTTTGTAAATAAGGGACAAAAATCCTTTTATCCCTTTTTGGCAGAGATAACAGGATGATCTAGATTACTTTGAAAAAAACTTAAATAACAGTTTATTGGAAATTACTATACTCCATTTAGGTACAATAGCATTAGACAGAAGTTAAAAAAGGTTCTTTTTTATGCACACTTTGTAACAAAAGTAGAATAAACATGTTAAAGTTACGATAGACACCGAATTTATTTTAATCTATTTTTACAGTAGCTGTCGCGCGTATTTGTAACTATTCTAATAATGTATCTTCTAAAATTATGTGGCTTTCGTTTAGTTAATATTTCGGAATATTTGGGTGTTCCCGTTTTCAGGGCTAATATAAAGTGTTTTGTAGAGATGTCTTGGAATAAGTTAATGGTTTTTTCTACCCAATTTATTACATTAATTGTTCGATAAAGAAAAGCGAATAGTCTGAAATGAAAACGGACGTACTGCTCTTTTCTATACTTTTTACTCAATAAAAACAGAGGCAGTATATACAGCATTATAAACCAAAAAAAAAAATACAAAAGTACCCAAACATTACATATTTGTTACAGGTAAATGGTAAAAAAGGTTGAACGCTGAATGCTTAAAAATATGTTTTTCATGACGTGGTGACGATTTACAGGTACGGCACAGATGCTGTAACCGCATTTTTTATAATATATCCGAGGAAATATTATAAAAAATGCGGCAACAAAGGCAAATAAATCAAAACGAATTTTATGAACATATTTTCTGGTTCTCATAGAAATATATCTTTACATATACAACGTGTATCTTATTTAACGCTATACCTCAGACACCCCAATTAGAATATTAAATTATAAGTCTAAAACAACATCCGTAATTTAATAAATGTAAACCAAACCCAGTCTTTTTTTATAAAATAGTTATCCTTACTAAACGCAAAACGTATGTGCGTTCTACAACATCCCTACGCACACACTCATGCAATGCTAGCGACCGACGTGCACACACTCGAGCGCCCGCCAGCTGACCAGTGCAGTAGGCATAAGTTAGGCGTTAGTTCAATGAACGAATTTTACGTACCTAACATGTCACAGACCGATAAGAATAACTTTTGATAATAAATTGAGTTTACCATGTAATTATTGATAGTTTTCTAGCAAGTAACATTATGATTCCATCTTTCTATCACACGTGCACAGGCTTGGGACTTAGCGGCTTCAAATAATTTTGTTTACTTTTACGATTGATTCAAGTTCAACACGAATCTAAAATTTTAAGCTTAGTGAAGGGGACGCATTTAATACAGCTACTTTTTACCCGTTAACGATGTGAAGTACAAAACGGGCGGGTGCCGGCTTGAACGGTAAAACAAAGCTTTTTCATAAAAAAGAGAAGCAATACAAAACAACAAACGAAACAAAGCCACCGACTTCCGATACTTAAGTAATGTGTGTTCTGTGCTAAAGTTATTTTTCACTTTTAAGTTTTTGAAGGCGGTTGTCTTATTTGTGAAAAAGCTTTTTATTTTCCGCTTTTTAGTACCTCCTTCTTATCGAAATCCATAAAGACACCTTAAAACAGAGATTGAAAGTACTCCAAAGATTGAGGCATACCCTGTCCATTAAAAAAAGATTTTTCAAAATCGATTTAAATTTGCCGGAGAAATCGCGTAACTAACATACAGTCGATTGAGAACTTTTTGAAGTCGGTTGAAAATAATCTCAGATGAGTAACTATCGCAATATCAGCTACCTGATAAATAGGTCGTGTTTACTTCAATTTCAATTTAATTTAAATTTAATTTATTCAATAACAATTTACATTGTGTCTGAAATCATTCATAATAGTAGTACTGTTATTACCTACGTGAAAAAAAAAACAAATTGTGTTAAAGATTTGGGTCATACCTAATTCATAATTGAAACATAAAAAGATTTAAACCACAAACAGCAAACTTCGCTGCCGAGTCCCCGGTGCCCGCGCACGGAAAAATACCTACTTTGATGATGGCCGGCCGGGGACCGGGTGTAGCGCGCCCGTCGGCATGTAAAGGGAAAGCCGGTTTTGTGCCTCTCGCTTATCACATTATTCTTACATTTGCAAAGGACGGAGGTACTAGGTACTAGGTCTACTATTTTCGACATTAATTTCTCGACAAATTATTGAGACATGCGGAATACAAATCGGTCGTGCATTTAAATAAGCCTTGTTGTTGGGACGAATGGATTAAATTCTTCAAATGTAAAATGCTTTGATATTATTTATGTGCACGTGTGCTTTACGGACCTTAAAATTAGGTTTAGCATTGAAGTAGGTACTTATGTTTGTTCAATGCTAGCGGCGCGTGCACACACGGCAAGGCCGCATCACCAGCTTGAACTGTAGGTATTACTGCGTTAGGTACCTATGACTATTGACCGTAATGACCGTACGAATTCAACGACCAAACGTTACTTTAGCTAGATATGGTAGTGATACCTATGCGATATCACCGTGTAAAATTCAATCTTTCCATCACACTTTCACAGGCTTTAGACCGGCTTTGAATTGTCTCTACGCTCTACACGCGGCCGCCGTTTCGTTCGTCGCGTGTCGTTTTTACGAGTATCTACCTAGGTACAATACGGTCAACGTAACTTGGCGCGTCTGAAGTTAGCTGTTTGGCTGCGCAATGGAACTTTTAGGAACGAAATTGTCTACTGCGCAGCTAATCGGCTAACTTCAGACGCGCCAAGTTACGTTGACCGTACTGTATCTATCTTTAGAGATGTCACACCCGCGCGGCGCGAACGCGAAAAGTTGTGTTTAGGTACAGTTTATTGTTTGTACCTTCTACAAAAATATTCAAAGACGGCGTGTTTAAAAGATTTGAATCATTTTTCATTTACAGTGATTAGTATACAATCGTATTGATAGGAAGAAGTAGGTACTTACGTGACTGAACTATTTACACTTTACACTTAATTAATTTACACTATTTCGGCGATCCACTTTCATTATACTTTCAAAATGACCACCGCCTTGGCCTATGCACTTATTTGCACGCTTTCTTAAATTGTGTTTTAATTTTGTAAGCACTTCAGTGTCACGTTTCACTGTCACAAATGCTTCTTCAATTTTCGATTTAAGTTCATCGACACTTGTACATTGACTGACGTACACGAGCGATTTTATGCGACCCCACAAATAAAAGTCTAGTGGCGTTAAGTCAGGCCATCTGGGAGGCCACGGTACAGGTCCTCCGCGACCTATTCAACGACTGCCATACTCCGCATCCAGATGCCGTCGAACGGTCCACGTGAAATGCGCGGGAGCACCGTCTTGTTGGTAAAACATGTCACGTAAAAGACCGGCAGGGACGTCATCTAGTAAGTCCGGCAAAGTCTCCTGCAGGAACCGCAGGTAGGTATCTCGCTCTTGCAGTCGAGTAGTCCGCACATTCGTCCCCGTGTCCAAAGCCGTATTTGGAAAGAAAGTCCCGGAGTCCCTCAGTCGCTGAGTGGCAGCAAGCATCGTCCTGGCACTCACACTGCAGCCATAACGGGCATTAAACTCCCGACAAGCTAACGCGACATTATTCAGACAACGAGCTAGGGTCCTCACCATCTCCGTGTACTGGATGTTGGTATAGCGAAAAGCCATCGCGCGCGGAAACAAGAGTATGACGGAGAAGTTAGCCAAGCAACAACTACATTAGATCGCTACCGGCGGATGACTAGCTTTTGATGTTAGGTACTCATGTTAGTCGGGCGGCAGCGGCGGCGCGTTTGTCGGCATTTCGCATAAAACTCAAAGGGGTAGCCGACAAATGCTTTATCTCTTTGAAATAAGTTCTAAATTTCTTTAAATTAATTGTATTTATTTTAAAATCCCTAAAAATTGTTTATGTGTAACTCTGATGACCGAACTATGTTGGGTCGTGCATTTCAATAATCCTTACTCATTGGAGCCAAGGTTGGAATTTCTTTAATTTACCTATTTTGATGCTCACTACCTTTGAAGTAAAATGCGTTGATATTATTTATGTGTGTGTATTACGAGCTATGTGTGAACTACAAATTATGTCGTGCGTTTAAGTAGGCTTTATTGCGCTGCGTTAAGGTTTAAATTTCCTTGAATTAAGAATTGTATTAACTTGTCATGTGTGTATTACGAGCTATCTGTGAACTACAAATTATGTCGTGCGTTTAAGTATGCTTTATTGCGCTGCGTTAAGGTTTCAATTTCCTTGAATTAAGAATTGTACTAACTTGTCATGATACTGTGCTTCCAATTTAAGTTAATTAAAAGATTTTTCCGTCAAAATTTAACACCTATTTTTAATGACGGAAATGGATTCAGAAGCCGATTCTGAACCAACTACTTTCAGGAATTGCGTTATTTTTGTTACAGCTTGTATATCGATGCTGGTTCTGTTTTTGACCACCGCAGTCTTGTATTTATAGATGACAAACCAAAATGTATATGGCACGCCACGGTCACGACTGAAAGAGTTTTATACGTAGGAAAATAAGGGTCATAAAACAACATTGTTTTTTTTATTTCCTTTGCCAATGATGTTAATTTACTTATCCTAAATTTGTTGACGTGATAACGATTTACAATCGATGAACACCGGCTGCACGCACGAAAAAGTGTCACGTTCCGCCTGAGCCTGAGCGTGCAAGCGAGAGCACGGAACAAGCGATAGAGAGGCACGATCGGCTCCATCAATCAGCTCCGCCCACCTCGACGGAAGTCATTATTTGATTATGTTATATATGTTAGCCAGTATGTTTCTTTATGACGTTATCACGTAAAACTATCGTCCGTAAACCGACTTTACAGAAAACCAATTTTTTATGCTAATTTTTTTACTGTTTTTTTTAATCTATAAAATGATGTAAGTAGACAAGTTTAAGGAAACGACCTTAGTTATATAACATTCTATATTAACATAAGAGGACAAAAACTAAAACCAATTATAGGAATAGGTAATTCTTAGCTTGGCACCGAAGGCACGTTTTTGCTTATTTGACGTAGCGGTTAAAAGGTCAAAGAGCATTTTTTGTGCTACGTTTTGCGATTTCGAATTGACTGTTCACGTCTCAAGCAGGTACGCGAGTATAAAGACACATTGAAGCTTACACGTGTCGGTTACTGCACAAGTAACTATCCCTAGTTTCTCGTAGGAAATATAAATGTGAGAAATTTTATTGTGAAGCGCGCTCGCACTCGAGACGTGTTGTAATTGGTTGTTTAAAATTCAGTCAACCAATCAGGCTTGATAGGTAGATAACACTATTAACCAATCATTCCAAAACAGAACTTTTCAAAAAAACACTTCGTTTTATTTTAATTCTGGAAAATCGATTCATTTTACTGTAAAATTAAATTTTGGTTCTTTGAAATCAATAAATAGTTTGTTAATTGAGTGTTAGAGAGACTACCTACAAGTGACGTCATAAGTACAATTTTCCAAACAAAATCTGTGGGACAATCGCGTTTTGACACTTGACATCATAAAAAGTATGTCAAATGATTGGTGGTGTCATCTACCTCAATTGCCATATACGAATAGAATAGAATAGAATATAATAGTTTATTTGTTTGTTAAACATACATAGGTACTATATTAAAAAGATCTTAAACATTTAAATAGTGCGCTAAGCTTTGCCAATAATTAGGTACCTAAAACCATTATTACTTATTTTCTTACATTATAATAAATATACAATTATAATTGGCTGAGGCAGTACGAAGTATTTTAATTATTACCATTAATTCCACAACCTCTTAATATTATTACATTAACCCCTTGTATGCCGTAATTACAGACACAATTAAAAAGCTATTGTGTCTCGCACAGCATACGCGGGGTTAAAGATGATGCGTGACAAGCAGAGAAACAGACGAAGGGCAAACCTATTGCTTTATCGTCTGGAAATTTTCCAAGTTTTAGCGAATACCTTGCGGGTTACGTATTTTACATCGTCGACGTACTTAACCACACGTGAAATTAGTGGTGATAATTTAGCAATTACCTTACTGTGTGCAACTCCAATGTCCTCGTATAAGTCCGTCTTTAATTCTTTATAGACGTACATACACAATGTTCTGCAAGCAATTATTCACTATTCATATGGCATGTGTTACTACACTGCAAAACCACTTGCTCAGAACTGTGATGTTTGAGTTTAAGACTAGGGAACTAATTACATAACTTAAGATGACAGCTTGTGGGTCATATGTCGTTTAGATTGGATTCAAAATAAGTTACATATATTTTGTTTGTTGTCTTTGGCTGGCTGTACTTTTAACTTTTAAAAGGTCCATAGGTATGCCTCTTTTTCTTTTTTCTAAAATAAGATAAGTTAAGATAAATTTATTTGTCAAAATCACGTGTAGATTTAAACCACCACCACCACCAGTTTAGAACTTCGGTTTCCTGTGGGGTTTTAAATTGTTTGCTAATTTTTTTTCTAAAATAGAAGTAGCTTACTCCTGATAACATCAGTTATCTGTCAATGAAAGTCCCGTTAAAATCGGACAAGCCGTTTTGAACATAAGCCGAAACAAACAAACGGACAGACTGACAAAAATTATGCAAAAATAAGTTTTGTTTTTAGTAGATATACCTACCTACCGTGTAAACATTCGAATGCATTCAGAAAAAGCTGTTATTTTAATATCAAACAGACAGTTCAACTTTATTTATGATGCAGAAAATAATTGTCTTCCTTGGTATTTTTAACCGACTTCAAAAAGGAGGAGGTTATCAATTCGAATGTTTATATATATTTTTTTTTATGTATGTTCGGGCATAACTTGCAATTTTCTTTTTTTGTTCGAAAGGGGTTTATTCCGAAATGGTCCCTATTAATTTTATCAAAATTGATACAGCCCTTTTTGAGAAAATCAACAAATTCCCAAATAAGTTACTTAGACGACGTTTTAGTTTCTTCAATCTTTGGAGGACTTACAATCTCTTTTAAGTGTGTCGCTGTTTCTTAATGGATTTGGATGTTTGGCCAACAATAAAAAGCGAAAAATAAAAAGTTTTTTCAAAAAAAAGAAAACCGCCTTCAAAAACTAAAAAGTGCTAAATAACTTTAGCACAGAACACACATTACTTTATTTTCGGAAGTCGGTGGCAATACAGAAACAACAAACACAAAGCCACCTACTTCCGAAAGTAAAGTAATGTGTGTTCTGTGCTAAAGTTATTTATCAGTGCTTAGTTTTTGAAGGCGGTTTTCTTTTTTTTGAAAAAACTTTTTATTTTTTTCTAATGATTGATCTGAAAACATTTACGTACTTTTATACTCTAAAAAACCTATAAAAAATGCAATCATCAGAAGTACTTCTTATAACTGATAAGCAAGGAGTATTTATCACATTACGGCACATCGATATCGACATCGCGGTGATTTCCGAGCCACTGGCCATAAAGTCGATAAGGTTTTTTATTTATTTCCCTTCATTGCTACGTTTACACATTTTTTATCGGCATTTACTGATTTATCGGGTTTTATATCAAGGTCGCGTAGCGGTTCTATACTTACCTATATATGCCAATCATAATTAAGCTAAGTTTTGTCAGAACACGGTTATTTGCAATTTCTCAATAATTACGTCAAATTAATTTATAATGCCAAATATTTTATATTAGCTTCTGCCCTCAACTTGGTCCACGTGAATGTCGGTCATCGCGGATACAGACAAAGTCGCGGATTACAAAATAACCTACGTCCTTCTTCAGCGTTCAACCTATTTTCAACAAAATCAGTTCAGCCGTTTCATCGTGAAAACGTAATAGACAGAGTTACTTTCACATTTATTGGAGTATGGATGGATTATTAGGGATTGCTATCTAGCAATAACTGTTCAATGTCCATCCAAATCTTATGCTTCGAATAGATAAAAAAAACTGGCCAAGTGCGAGTCGGACTCGCGCACGAAGGTTTCCGTACCATTATCTATACCTATACAACATAAGACATCGAGCAAATAAACGGCTAAAAATCACGTTTGTTGTATGGGAGCCCTCTTTAAATATTTATTTTATTCTGTTTTTTGTTAGTTTTTTCTGTTTTTTGTATTTGTTGTTATAGTGGCAACAGAAATACATCATCTGTAAAAATTTCAACTGTCTAGCTATCACGGTTCATGAGATACAGCCTGGTGACAGACAGACGGACGGACAGACAGCGAAGTCTTAGTTATAGGGTCCCGTTTTTACCCTTTGAGTACGGAACCCTAAAAATTTATCAGTGTTATTTTTTCAAAATTGCTATGAAAAATGGGAGATATTTTGAAATAATTGTTCATTTTGGCATAGTTAAGCTTAATTATTAATTTGACTCAACAATACACGTACACCACTACATGATAGTACCCCTACGAACCTGCAAAAAATTTCCGATATTGTGTACAAGCATACAAAGTGTATGCATAATGTATAGACTATCACATTCAGTCGTACCAACAAAAATAACAAAAATAATCTGATCGTACGCTTCGTTAAGCACTTTTTGAATTAATTTTCTTTTATTTTTTTCGTGGCACCGCCCGCATATGACGACTTGTAATTAGCAATGTTTAACGTACAAACAACTCACCGTAATTAACGCTTTACAATCAGAAGGGCGTTTTGTGTCATTTTGTGTTTTTTCCTGTCCTTTTTTCAGCCTTTATTTGTTTTAACAGCAAACAGGAACTTCACACCTAGAATTTTGTAATTAGGAGAGGTTTTATGTGGCTACAATAAAACTTCTAAATGAAGTCGGTGTAGGCGGTTATGACGTTTTCTCAAAGCGTGCGGTTTGAGTGATCCACTTTATTGACCATATCATTTTTATCTCAGGTTTAACAAATTTTTGACTTTGCCATAATGTTTTAACTATTTTTAACTAAACCTTCCTCGACTTTTGTTAAGTTTGAAGAGAGGATCACACAATCCACATGCACACAATATTATATCTTCATCATCATTAACTTCCAGTCTAACTTAATGCAGCTGAATACCAGTGTTTTACATGGAGCGACTGCCTGATTGCCCTCTACAAATCAGTAACTGTGTAACGAGTTATTCCTTGGTAAAACTGGTTCCCTGGTTGTGGCTAGTAGTGGTAGTCTGATAATTTCCTTTGTAACTACGTATTAGGTAAACCACTTAGGGTGTTACCAGACCTATCGATCGACCGTCGATCGACGGCATCGATCGATGATAGAATGGATTAGTCGACGTCGATCGAGCTGCTTGATTAGCCACACCGCGCGCCGTCCGCTCCCCATTATCACCTGCTGCCCGCCTGCGCCCCGCGCGCTATCTACCTGGCCTGCGCATCCTCTTGTAAATACATTTCGAAAGAAACTGATGGATTATAGCCGGGGATAATCGATCAACGTCGACCGATGCCATCGACCGGCAATCGATATCGAATCGTTAGTCGAACGGTATCCGTCGATCAGCCAAAGCTACCACATCAATCAATCAACGTCGATCGATGTCGATTGATGGCATCGATCGACGGTCGAACGATTGGTGTAGTAACACCCGTCTGAATTATGATTCATGCATTTCCCTCCAGACGGCGAAATGATCTCCATAAAATATTATTTCCAGTTTTCTAAGACCTTTCAACATAAGATACATAAATAAAGATCTAGCTTTTCCATCTGAACTCATTTATCACTCAAAGTGCCTCTCACAGCGAACTGACTATAAGACAAATGCGTACATTTTTCTCAAGTGGTCATGTTGCCTTAGTACACCAACATTGTTTCCTGTACTTCCATTCCACCATAATTAATTTTCTTACTGTTAGTTGGAAGACCGAAGATTTTTGTTTCGAAGTTTATATTAGCGCCGTAAATCTTGTTTCTTTGTTCTTCGTCAAAGATATTTCAAGAACATTTTACTTTACAGTAGATTTTATAGGAACAACATTTTCACTGAATTTTCTTATCGAAAATATAAAGTGTTTAACAAAAAATAAAGCCTTGAATGGCGTCATTTGTTGAAAATTATGAAAAGCATCATCGCATCAAGCAAATACTGCGCGTTTTCGTACTAGAGTACATAAGCTACAGTATAGTTAGTCGAGGTTTACATACATAAACAGGCAAACACGAACGCATTCAGAATTGCACGTGTCGCATGTTGTTCGGCTGGGACAACAAGCTTTATTTATGGCTCTCATGTGCTATTGTGTAGGTGTACCGACCAATACACCCGATTATTGTTTCTGATTGCCTGGTATCTGCTAATCCGTAACCGCTGCAATTAATTAACACGTTAGTATTATATCATCTGTGAGTATTGGTACAGGGGACAGACGAAAATAAAACCGTTTTACGGAAACAATGTTTTATTAATTCTTTTCACATAAAAAGTAATTCAAGGACTGACAAAAGCTCATATTGTACACGACCCAACAAAAAATGTTATAAAAAAAAGTAAATTCGTAATCCTTCCACCGCGTCCGGATACTCACAAGGTCAATGGAAATAAAAGCTGAACCATAAAACATTTTTAGCGTGTGTATCCGAATTTTTTCGTCACAAACATAATGAGAGAGCCGCCGCTATGCCGCTATCTCTGGCATTTCCCAACGGAAATGAAATCGGCGGCATTGCGCGGTAACGCACCCTTTCGGCGGTTAGCCGACGGGTTGTGAAAAATACTGAGGTTTCAGAGTAAAAAGTTAACCCACTGTTTAATGTTGGTGGGTATTACACTTACATTTGATGTAAACACCTACTTTTGAAAGAAGGTTTTCAATGAGTTTTGTTGTGGCGTGTTGTGAACTTGTGATGGTGGTTCAGGCCTTTCATGCAAGAAGGTGGTCTGTTGTGAGTTTGCAACCCGTCACGGTACCAATGTAATTTTTTCTATTGCATATGTACCTACTGTTGGTGATTCTAATGTACTCTGGAACTAATTACTAGAAATCAGAGGTGGTATATTTTGATTATTCACTATAATCAGACAAATTAACAATAATACGTCTGTCTCTGGCAGAACCGCAGCCCTCAGTCCTATGTATAAAACAAATATAAGGTTCTAATATTAAATATCTATATCGAATCTTCCAGAGTGTTCCGAAGATGACATATAGTTAAAGGTGCCAGCATGCCAAATACATGCAACCTTTACAGTACCTACTTACCTAGTTTACCTTGAACATCACTGACGTGATGAAGGAAAACATCATGAGGAAACCTGTATTTATAATATTTTAAAATATAAGACTGAAATCCGCCTTCAGCAAGCGTGAAGATGCTGAATATCGTTCAATATCTCACGCCTTTTCTGCATGAGAAGACGACTTCTACTCTCGATGCTAGTATTTTGTATAAATGGAACTCGGGTACATATGGTTGTTATAAGGATTATGGTGTATATACTGCCCTGTTTTGGTTCCTGAGTTTAATTCCCAGGTTGAGTAGTGATATTGGGCTTTCTATTAAGAACTTCAATCGGTTCCATAACTATGTTATCAAAAACTGGATAATACTTAAATAATAATAATATGTGGGGACATATTACTGACCCCAAACTAGGGAGACCCTGTACTATGGTGTCAGACAGCTGATATACATACACAAATACATTTAAATACATACGTAGATAGATAAACATCACCCAAACACAAGGCAAACACAAGTGCTCATCACACAAATATTTGCTCTGGGCGGGAATCGAAGCCGCAACACGCTGCGCAGCAGTCAATTGCTCAACCACTGCGCCAACTGTGTCGTTTGGTGTCAATTTCAAAGCAATATTATTTCACAATAGCCCAAAAGTTTTTCAGACAAAACAAACCTTTAATTACACTACCTAGTTATTTAAAAACAAAAACAATTGAAAAATAAACTATCTGTGGACTGGGTTCATGGCTTGCTATGCCGCACAATCGTCCATAAATTTACGGACGCAGCCACAGCTTTGTGTTGCATCTGTAACATTTTGCCGCCGTAACGAGCTGGGTAACCAATGTCTATTAACTCGATGAATACTCACTTACCTCGTAAATCACGTAAAGCCGTTGATCTCGGCTGTCATTAATAGATCTTTGATAGTCGTTATAGTCAAATGCTAGAAAATCTGGCAACAAGTATTACAGCAGAATCATCATCAGAATCATCGTGTTACCTAGCAACTGGGTTGGCATTCGCTTCATGTTGTGTTGTGTTGTTGTTGGGTTGTGTTGTTGTGTATTCAGCTGGATTCGGTTAGACTGAAAGCCGACCCCATAGTTGGGAAAAAGCAAAGCAGATGATGGGGATATTCACTTTATAGGGGAGGCCTACGTTCTGCAGTGGACATCAACTGGCTGAGAAGGAAGGAGGAGGAAAGAGGGGAGGTGAGGATACTCACTTAAAAATATGACTTTGTCGCTGTTGTTATCGTGTCAACAGGACCGACTACAAATACTGCTAGGTTATATGGATCGTCACTCGAAGAGGCTATTTAATCCACTACCTACCTCAAGATTGTTAAAAGTAGCTTCCATGGTAGGTATGGTAGATATTCCATGGTTGGGTTTAGTTCGAAAACGTTCGTAGTAATTGTAATAATTTTGGACATTTTACGTTGATTCATCCGGTTACCTATTATGTGTCATGTCACAGTCATGTGACATTTGGCATAGTGAATTAGTTCAACGATATTATAACCAGGAATCCTCGCGGGCTTGCGTAGGACATTCTACAATGCGGTCAAAGTAACTTGGCGCGTCTGAAGTTAGCTGTTTGGCTGCGCAATGGAACTTTTAGGAACGAAATTGTCTACTGCGCAGCTAATCGGCTAACTTCAGACGCGCCAAGATACGTTGACCGTACTGTACCAAAGTTTTATCACAATCGGTTCACATTGAAAGCATAAAGGACAAACTAGAAACATTATTTTTGTATAGATGGAACCTATTACTAAGATATGCGCTCCTAGTACTTCGATGTAAAAGAGCTAGGGAAAACTGTAGATACTGACCGATGTCACTTCAACGGCATGGATATTTATTTCTTATCTGATTCTGGTCTGGTCTTTCGAAAGAAATTCTTTAAACGATAGTCAAAGCCGTATCAAAATAGGTTGCCTGCTTAGAAAAAGTTAGCGGAGAAACAAATAAGACGAAAACAGCGACGATGCTAGATTATCCATAAAATCCTACATTTCGTAGCGTCTATATTTACAAACTGGTAATGTTCTGCTAAAAACAAAACAGAACAGCACGTTGGAAACCTCCCTACGTGTACACCAGAATTTAGAAGGAAAACGTGTATTAAACATGGTACAGTGAACGCAAAAAAGTGGCTTTTGCTTACAAAAGCATTGCTGTTTCACTGTTCCTTACCGCCTTTGGATTACATACCTCCTATTCTTTATGATACCCGTGCAAGCTGGATTTTCTTAAACGATTTAGCACACTTATGATCAAATACTCAAACGCAATTTTAAGTAAGTCTCTTATTTTCACAGTCACTTTGACATACAGTGATAGAGACACCACGGGACTTAACGGCATCTTAAAATTGAGTAGCGTTCGAATATTTAGCCATTAGGTACAGTCACGAGTAAAAACATGTAAACAGTTGGTTTCATTCTAAACTGATTTTCTCCTAAACTATTGATTGAAATGTTATGGGGTTACGAATAGGGTATTTTTGATCCCAAAATATACTATAAAATAGGTTTTATCTATGAGTTGGAATAGTGATTTTATGAGAAAATTGCTTTTGAATTTTGCAATGTGTATACATATTTATGCTCGCGAATGTACTTAAAATGTTCAATATAAATTCAATGTGAAAGAAACCTTGACGTGCTTAGTGCTTATTATAAGAGCGCTCAAGCAGATCTCGTTTACATTTCCGTAGAACTTATAACACAAACCCAATCCTTAGTGAGTTTTCACTGAGTTCCATCAACAATGGTAACCCAACTGAATCTATGTCGAGTGGGCACCACTCCTGCCGTTCCCCACCGCTCTCGAGCAGCGATACTATTCGAATGGCCGACCAAAGAGCGCGCAGCTTTGTTCCCCGCGTTTTTGCGAACGTTATATTTTTTTTTAATTTTAGAACGTAGAACAAGGATGGTTTATTTGTAATTTCTGTTTTTGTTTATTTGTTGGATTGTCTTGACTTTTCGCTCAGATTATGAAACAAAAGGCAGATAGACCGTGTGGAAAACTGAGTGTGAAGCCAAAAAAGCAAATACAAATTCAAAAGTGAAAACCCACAATCTTGTGATTGTATTTGCTTTTGAATTTGTATTTGTATTTTTATTTGTTTTTTTTTAACGATGCGGCGTTTCGTGCTATGCTTACTGACTCGTGTCAGTAACTACTGCACGAAGCGCGTTGTAGGTGTTCGATTTTGAATTTGTATTTGCTTTTTTGGCTTCACTCTCAATGTTCCGCGCTGTCTATCTGCCTTTTGTTTCATATTCTGAGACTTTTCGGTTAATTGTTTTTACACAAAGTTAGTTTTTATAAGATAATTCTAATTTCATATTAATTTATCATCATACAACCAAGAAAACATTTTATTTAAGATCAAGCGTATAATTCTTGGTTTTTCCGAAAACTAAATCCAGTGTTACAAATAATTTAAAAACAAATATCTACCTATTTCAAAACTAAATTTAAACTCCACCGTGCATTCAGTTAAGTAAATGCAGAGGGTACTTTCATCGGAACATCCGGCTGTCCGGGTCTGTCCGCCTGTCCGGCCGGCACCGGACATTGCTCTCGGCGCGCGGCGGCCTACTACGAGCACTAAAATACAGCACTCCGACACTACAGCAGGAAATTGCACTTTTGCAATAACTCTACTGTCTATGAGAAGATCTTTGTACGATACTATTGTGATTTAGGATTTTAGTTTCAGGATGTGAGAGCTGTTACGTGTTGTTGAAGATTACTTTTGCGTTTTAATTTAGCAATTTTTAGGGTTCCGTACAAAGTCTTTGTATGACCCAAACGCAGATGTGCAAAGTAAATAAATATTTTTTTTAAATGACCCTTCATTTTCGGGGGACATATTAGGATAAAAAAAAGTTTTGCATACCTTACTGTGGTTTTATAATCTTTGCCTTACTGTGTCATATATCAAATAGCTCGTTATGAGAATCTCAAATAATTGTATTTTTGTTACTATTGTATAATAAATAGTTTTGATTTTATTCATGAAAGAAGACGGCAGGACAACCTATAAGAATCCTTTCAATTGAAAATAAAGTGGTAAACTCAATATAATACGTTCAACGTTTGACTTTGGCATTGTACGGAACTCTCTCCACGCGAGTTCAACTCGCACTTTTATTTATGGAAACACACTGATGCAACCACGGCACGATCACGACCCTGCTAGCCACCTGCAGCCAAAAATATATTAGAAACGCAAGTTGTGACGCATTGTCTTGTGTTACGTATGGGAGATGTTTATTAAGTTAAATACATTTATCGTATCGTGTCTTTTCTAATAAATGAGTTCGTTTCCCGCCGTGCGCATGATAGGACCTACAATTCCCGTTATGCTAGTCGTCGCCGCCGCAGGGTCTCAAACACTAAAACGTTTTCAAACTGTTCTCTCTACCCAACTAAAGACGTACTGCGTGCTGTGCGCAACAGTCTTGCTTGTCATGAGTTTGGGCTAATGTATCCAGCGAAATCGTTGCCTATCGATTATTTTTTAAGGTTCTGTAGTCAACATTAGTTATATTATAGTTATAGTTTCGCCATGCCCGTCTGTCCGTCTGTCCACAGTGTAGCTCAAAGGCCATTAGAAATAGAAATACATTGTATTAGTCACGCCGACAAAGTAGTTAACATAAACACTAGATATTTTTTTACACGTATCGTTTTTATTTTTCCCTTGGTGTTGGAAAAAACAATGTGTCATGGGATAGGCCTTTTAAAAATATAAAGGGTTTGTAACGACAATTTTTCGATTAAGGGATCTGTTTGTGAAATATTAAGCTTTAAAGTGCTAATATTTTTTTAATGAACACTCAACCCTATTGAATGTAATAATAATAAATAGCCTAAGATGGATAAAGAATACTGCTAAAGCTATTGAGCGGTTCGCAATTTACGGATTACCAATCATTCAAACGTAATAAAAATGTTACCTTTCCTACTTCACTTACCTACCGAAAATAAAATGACCGTAACATTGCTTGTGGCCCACGTAAATGTTACAGACCTTATCTATTCTAGCACATGTGTACCAGGATTACATAAGCTTAGAAGCACATTACGAAGCCCTAAGCCCTCAGAAATAGAAACAATAGGGTATTACTACCACAATGTTTAATGTTGTTTCCACGCTATTTTCATAATATTCTACGAGTATTCTTAATACATATACATATTACAATTCTATATGAAAACATAATAACGCTTCTCAAAAACTACTGTACTATTGTCATGTGGTTTTTACCAATAGAAAGAGGAATTATGTAAGAAGGTTGTCACTTCACTACATATTCGCCGCGTCTGTATATCTGCTAGCGATAAACTCTAAAACTACTGAACGGATTTTGATGCAGTTTTCGCCAATAGACAGAGCGATTCATGAGGAACGTTTGGGTGTACAATTTATTAAAATTTTCTGTAAATTGGTTGAAATATAACGAAAATCTGTGCGAAGCTGGGGTGGATCGCTAGCTCTCTATAAAAAATATGAGAGGAAAATTCAAAAACTTCATTATTGTCCCGTTTACGTCGTATGAGAAACCTATTCAACCTTTTTATAGCAAATAAGAAAGTCTTGTCACGTGTCTACGAGAAGTTTAGCTCTGCGGAAGAGCTCATGAGGAAACTATCTTCTTCCGTGTGAGTTCACTATGGGAGTAAATTATGCCTAACTATGGGTTCTCTATGGGGTTTCCTAAGGGCCGTAGGCCCATATTGTCCAAGATGCTTAGGGGCGATCATTATGGTTAATGGAGTATAGTAAAAGCTACACCGACCCGCAACGTGATTCAACATCAATGCCTGCAAAAGATGCTTCACAACACTCCGCTTAAACATATTAAAAGCAGGCTACAATATTATTATATTATCACTTGTAATTAATGAGACTTTGCATGGCTCCAAAAAATTTTAATAAGCTACAAAATGGCATAAAAGATTTAAACTGGACCCAATTACATTGCAACTTAAATATTTTTTTAGTAGACAAATTTCTTGCTGTCAACATTTCTTATGAATTAAAATGTAATTATTTTTTATCAAAAAAATTTGAATTTATAGAATCGTACTGTATAATAATATGACGGTGTAAATGTCTAATATTGTCAGATTGCTGTTATGTTTTGCTATTGTTGTGTAAAGGGTACATTTTTTCGTTTCTGTAAAATATCTGTAAGACCTGTTATACCAGAAATCGTACAAATAAATACTTTCACTTTGAATAATGTAGCTATTAATTGTCCCCTAATGCTTGAAATAAAAGTTTTCAAAAACAGCTTTCACTTTTCGCCATTACTGAGATAGAGCTCTATGACAGATAAATTAACTGTAGCTCAGTAATAGAATCCTGTTGGTATTCTTATGATACTAAAAACACACCCTTACTGCGAACCACGTGCCCTCCATACGGGGTCGGTACGTCTAAAATATTGATAGTTATTCAGCCGTATCTAGCGGCTAGACTTTCAAATAGATTCCAGTGTAGGTTGGAAAAGGCCAAAGGTACATATTTAACTCTCTAAAGGCATATAAATATTAAATACCACATCGCAGTACACGAGTCTGAAATTCGAGTCGGTTTGTAATCGAATATTGATTTCGTGCAAACATTGGAAACGCGATTAAGTAAGTACCTACTCACGAATGTCTTTGGGTATATGCTATGAAAACTGTAATCTCTCTTTAATTGTAATGAAATGGAATGAAATGTATTTATTACCAGATTATTATCCAATTAAATATATAAAAACACATAGACAAAAATAAATAATAAATAATAATTACAATAGGGTTTTACACCCATTTTTGAAAAGTGTCTCAATGAAATTCTGTAGTGCTAATATGCCACCCAAAATTAACACAAAATTTTTATTCAATCGATAAGTGCCATAAAAATGCATCTAAATTTTAAATTTTCAAATTTCGCGCGTACTTTGACGAAAACGCCTCTTACTGGACGCCATATTGGTCAGCGTAAATGACGTCAGTTCGTTTTGTATCAAATGAGCTCATATTAAATATGATAATTGTATATCATTTAAAAATAATTAAAAGCATATATTTTGAAATAGGTGTAATTATGAAAAAAATACGTTGGTTACGAAAGTAATAAAAGTACAAAGCCTATATTACGCCAATCGGTTGACTGACAGTTGACAATGTTTTGTTTATACAGCCGTACGGCGTAATAACATGGCCGCTACTATTTCACGGTGTTTTATAACAGATTAAAAATACTGAAAACTTTGAATTGACTTTTAAAATTTGTTTTGTTATTTTATGAACTAAAACTTACATTTTCCGACTGCTTTATGCCTAAACTGTCTCAATAAAATATTTATAGATTTTTTCTCGTATAGAGTAAAATACCCTATTATGGCGAACTAAGTAATCGGCGTATGATAGGACTGCCACCTTTTGATGTAGAGGGCTGTTCTCCTAGTCTCGCACCGCGGCCACCAAGGAGTTAGCGGAGCTATGTATGGCGGAGCGTGCAGCGGCCGAGCGGCTCCTCAACAGCGCTGGCCAGCCGGGCGCGCGGCCTGAGCAGAACATGGCGCTCGCGCTGCACCACCGCGGCAGTCGGAACATGGCGCGCCACGCGTCTACGTACTGCACTTCGAATGTCGCTAATCGCAGCCTTGGTATAGTTAGCCCACAGCTCGACTGTGTAGACGCTTGTGCCCTAATGAAGAGCTGCGTTTTCACAGCGTCGCTACAGCGGCTAAACCGCCTCGCTAGCATGTTGCCACGCACCGAGATGGCTCGTCTCTGCCTATCTATATCAGCGTGATCGGACAGGTCAGCTGTAATATATTTTTTAATAAAATTTATACCATATTTAGTTTAATTTTCCGACTTTTTCATGTACTTTTCTTTTTAATTCTATTCGCTTTTCTACGCTACTGATAATGACTAAATAAAGAAAACTATTTTGAGCTTTTGGTTACAATATGAAGATTTATTTTTAACCCTCGCATTGCCTTGACCCAATAAAGTTCGATATGAATAAATAACCGGTCATTGATTTTCATTCGTTCACTTCAGCTCGGTCCACAACATATGCCTCTGAGAGAGATTGATTCTACAGAAGATTGGTTGGAAATATACGTTTTTATTTTGTACCTGTGCATAGCACGGCAAAATATTGAGGTTTAGATTTCATGTTTTCCGAGACTTGACATCCCCAATTTTATACCCTTTACTCAGACATTCATAGCAGGTTGCAAAGGTATTTACCATTTAATTGTTTTTCCTGTCTTCTTTATTTTATTCCGGACGAATATTCAGAAATAAAGTAGGTAGGTACAATAAGGTAGGTACATACTTATCTATATAAGTATGTATTTACAAAAAAAAACTTGAGAGGTGTCAAGGGACACCCGGATGGAACGAAGTTCCTTTCGATTAATTAGTGAAGGAATTGTAATAAAATTTTATTTTTTTTTAAGTTATAATAATATTTTTTTTATTATTAACAAATATAATGTAATTAAAAGACAATTTAATTAAACGTGCCCGTTTATGTATCGAGCGAAATGGACTCCATATTGAGCAGTTGCTTCGATACAGGGAAGTGTAAATTTTATACCTAATAGGTAAGTTTTTTAATTAAGCCAAAGTTGATTAAAACTGTGTTTGTGAATAGCTCTAATTTATTTAAATAGGTTACCTATAGCACCTATAGGTACCTACGCCTGCCTGCCTTTCTTTTTCTAGCAAAAGAGTACCTACTCACTTACCTACTTACAACTACAAATAATTCGCCAATGATAAAAGTAAGTACCACTACCTACCTAGGTACCCACCTAAGCTCCCACTGGCTTAATTTAAACCAAAACATCTACGAAAAGCGAATTCGGACTTTATTTTGTAAACGTAAACGGTTAAAAATTGAAATTTTACCAAACTAGGTATGATAAAATTATTCTGAGAAACGTATAGGCTGGTGCCCGACCGGACAATAGGAGCTATGTGCAACCGAATTTCACGGTTAATGTGTAAAAATAAGGTTTTAATTCGCTCCAATATTTTCATAGAAAAGCGAATTAAAACCTTATTTTTACACATTAACCGTGAAATTCGGTTGCACATAGCTCCTATTGTCCGGTCGGGCTAATAAAAATAGCAAAAATAAGGTTTTAATTCGCTCCAATATTTTCATAGAAAAGCCGCCATTCAACTAATAATGAACTCTATTTGACAGTTCCAACGATTCAATTTAGCTTATTATATAGCATGTCGTGACAAACTTTTCGTAAGAATTTTTTCCGTCTAGCCCCCTTTCACAACGCGCGATAAGGAACTTCGTTCCAAAAAAAAAATGTATTTGTGTATGTATATCAGCTGTCTGACACCCATAGTACAGGGTCTCCCTAGTTTGGGGTCAGATGGCCATGTGTGAAAATGTCCCCACATATTATTATTATTAAGTATACGTGTTGGAAGGTATAGGGCGATATGGCCTGAGTGCAAGTATAAATATGGCTTAAGTGGCTTTCCATATAATTATGCCATATTTATTTAACTACGTTATGTCCAATCTAATAAAGTCACCAGAATATACTGGATAGAAAATGCTTTTGGAGGATTCATTTAAATACTCAGTCTTCTCAGTTAAAATTCACATTGACTGCAAAATTCAAGAAGGAAAATAATTCTATAACATCGCTGGCATGCATGACCGTCTCCAAACGCAACCATCGAATACTTTGTTATTTTATTTTATTGCTTCACAAATATTGCTGAAAATTTCCTAGTCACAATACTGGTACTAGGAGAGCATATTCCCGAAGCGCTTTAAAAATATGAACAAGCCAATATTTTGCATTTTTAGGCCCATCTGCGCCAAAAACGTTGCTCAGAGTTAGTCGCAAATACAAGGTTAATTTACATTTTTTTCAGCATAATATAATATGCCCATTGTTAGCAATTAACACGGAGTTAGAGCATAACCCTGATTGGCGCTAGCGGGCTGTCTTAAGCCCGATATGTTTTGCACGTGCAACCGAAATTTCGCGATAGTTTCTCAAACAAGGCTAACTGGAAATTTAGGTTAGGTACACCGTAATCACACATGACATTGGAGGTATAATTAGCATCGTTACGTGGCCACTGCGACACCATGTTTGTTAATAGTGGAATCGAAGTTATTACCTTCTGTTGAACGTAAAAGGTCGTTTCAAATAAGGTTTGATTTGAAGCTTACTGAAAAAGTTAATATTATTTTTATTTTCCTTTTATAAACAAGCTGCTCTTATATTACGCAGAGTAATCACTCATTCCTTTAGGCGTGTAATTCGTTGTACACGAATAAGCAAGCTCTTCCTCTCAAGAAAAGTAACGAAAGTAAATTAAATTATAAAGATATCTGTTTTATTTCCAAAGAAATAAAAATTAAACTTGTTATGTACCATTTTTCGTCTTTACTCAATACGTGTTTAGAATTCTCAATAAATTCAGCTTGCTCAAATTATTTCTTTACATGTCAAACTTTGTTCTTTTCCGCCATCAACATTTATAAATCGAAAATTAAATGCGTAACGTATAAAGGTATTTTTTTTTAATATGGTCCTGTTTGTCGAAGGACATTGATTGATCGGCGCGCGAATGGATTCTTTATAATCGGTCATGGTGAAACGATTCCTTTTTTGAATTGTCGCCGTAAAGAACCTTTTGAACCGATTTTTCATTACTTTCCGTAAAGTAAATATTTACGTTTTGTCTACAATTTAATAAGAAATTGTTATACATATAAAAAGAATAGGGTTGTTTCCGCAAAGCTAATCTCAGAGGGCGCCACTAGCACTATAACATAAACACTATTAGCGCGACTTACGACTGTTTTGTTGTTTTAGATATTATCAAAAATCGATGATAATAACGGACGTTTAACTATTCCGGAATTAAAAAAGCTGCTCCGGTAGCTAAAAAATATAATTTTGATGCACAGACTAAAAATATTATCATGTCAGTGTCACATTGTTTACGTTATACAGTGGCGCCTCTAACGGAAAAGTTTGGTAGTAATATTCCTAATTACGAGGACTTCTATATTTACGAAAAGTAAGACTAATGCGTTAAGCTAAAGTGTTTCCGCAGCTTAGTTAAGTGTTTTCTATCACACAATCGTCAATTTCATTTCTGGTTAAATTGGATATTTGGATCAACGCTAGTGCGATATGATCGTAAAGGAAAACAAACCAACTAATGGGATGGCGCAGGGATCCATCACGGTTGGACAGATTGTATCCCGGCAGTATACACGGACAATGTTCCAATTCCTATGTTTAACTTGACACGTTACTGCGCTCCGTGCTTTTCAACCGACTTCAAAAAAAGAAGTTGTTTCTCAATTCGACACGTTTATTTTTTCTTTTTTGTTTGACTACGCCACAGATTATCAAACAAAAGGCAGATAGACCGTGCGGAACACTGCGAGTGAAGCTACAAAAGCAAATACAAATTCAGTAACGAATACCTACAATCTCGGGATTGTATTCGCTTTTGAATTTTTATTTGTATTAGTCAATGATATAATACACTTAGATGCGTTACCCGCGCTCAATAATGGCAATATTAAAGCAAGGCAATTGCCGGGGTTTCACTTAGTCACGTACCACCCAGTGTCGCGGCTATACGTTAGTATCGCTCGTAATTCACACATAACTGACGTAACAAAATTTGTATGTTTATCTTTTTCTAGCAGGTGTACGCTGTATGCTTCTGTCCTTTCCTTTGCACTGTATAATTGTATGTGCCTACTGGTATGTAGTAATGTAATAAAATTTTGCGCCTTTTTAAAGTGCACTAATGTTCGTGTATGACGCGTCTATTTATAATACGTCATTGGTATTAGTATTTGTTTTTTTTAACAATGCTTCGCTTCTAGCTGTCCTGGCTCGTGTTAGTACAGCGCGATGCGAATTGTAGGTATTCGTTTTTGAATTCGTATTTGCTTTTGTGGCTTCACTCGCAGTGTTCCGCACGATCTGTCTGCCTTTTGTTTGATAATCTGAGGACCATGCATAACTTTTTTCAGTGAAGTCCGATTTCGATGATTCTTTTTTTAATTGATAGTGTATAGGTACCTCAAAGTTGACCCCATATAAAGTTCATGAAAATATTCCACCCATAAGGGTGAAAAATTAAGGGATGACTGTTTTTTCTTTTGGTATCACTGTTTGTAATGAATTTGTATGATAAGAAGTAGGCACTAAAAATTAAAATTATTTTTTTTTTAATTAAAATATTTTTTATTTTTTACTAAATAGACAACCGCCTTCAAATTTAAAAAATAACTTTAAATTCGCATGTCGCATGTCGGTGGCCATACAAAACAACAAACTAAACCCAAGCCAAACTTACGAATTTAAAGTTATTTTTTACTATTTAGTTTTTGAAGGCGGTTCTCTGTTTTTTTTTTTGTAAAAAAAAGTTTTTTGTATGTCATGTAGGTACCTTCTGTTCTTAATTGCTTCTGTTTGTGACAGTTTTTGTATAAGTACTGAAACTAGACCTTGGACTAGAGAGTCAAAGACCAGTTGACCAGAAGTGACCAGGGCTTTCAGATATAGTTGAGGTTTATTTAGAAACCTAGCCATTTCTCAACTATGTTAGGATTGGCTTCCAATCTAACTGGATGCAGCTGAATACCAGTGTTTTACATGGAGCGACTGCTTATCGGACCTCCATAACCCAGTTACTGGGTAACACGATATCCCTTAGTGAGACTGGTTGTCAGACTTTCTGACTTCTTATTCCCCATATCATAGAAACTCGGTATGAAATGGATGGTCACCCATCCACAGACCAACCGCGGCAAGCGTAGCTTAACCTTTGACCGATCGATCTGTCCGGCTTTTACTTAGCCACAAGGTCCACAAGTTTAGAAACTGATGGATGTTATTGACTATGCCAGCACACATTAATGCAGCAATCTGCTTGGTAGCAGTAAAAGGACGATGGCGATGTAGATATTTCCCCGATCAGCCTCCTTTTAGTCGGTTGAAAAGGATCTTTACTTCAATAACCCATAACCAAGTTAACACGGCTGAACGGATAACCCAATAGAACTCAATATTTGGGCGAATAAACGAAAGAAAATCAACTTACACGACTCCTTTTCAAACAAAATACTTTGTTCCGGAGTTCGTTACAATTGTTTAACGTTACAGCGTCGTAAACCGGCCGTCATCAGAACTTCTTGTATGAAACTCCATTAAAAGTTGCCTCGCTCTCACACACGGTTACACCGTAGTCTTTGACATTCTTTGTACGAAGTTGGTATGCTAGTGTGTAGTGTTCCTACTTAGGTATTAACCTATAAACGGATATCGAACCTATATAACTATACATATAGGCACTTTTCTGCACAGTCTTTTAAACACGGTATTAGCTCTCAAGGCCTTACACTAAAAATAAATGTGCATTGTTTTAATTCAATGATATAATGAGGGTAGAATTTTTTATTTCTCGAAACCTATGTATGGGCCGATCGGTCTAACTGGGTGACACATTAAAGATATCTCTTTAATGTGGTTAAGACAACCAAATTATTTTTTTTTAGTGCGCCATGGAGGAGGTTTATGTCCAACATTAGATTACTAGTAAGCTGAAGTGATGATGATGCTAATGATAATATTAGTACATAGTTTTTTTTTTTTTTTTTTACTATTAAATAGTCTTGCGTTTGACCGCAATTCACCTGATCGTAAGTGATAATGCGGCCTAAGTTGGAACACGCTTGCCTAAGATGAACCGGTTCACTCGTGCCTTAAAGATACCCAGATTATACTTATCAGGGAACAGAGAGGCGGGCAGGGAATTCCACAGTCTGGCAGTTCGCACAATAAATGTGGAGTCAAAGCGCTTGGTTCGAGACCGTGGAACTTCAACCATATAGCGGTGACGCTTCGCCGTATCTCTGCTCGTCCGATGATGGAACGGGGATGGGGGAATTAAAATTGAGATTGAGACCGAGACAAAACTGTAAACGTTCCTAAAACTTAGTAAAATTTCCCCCCTGGGTGTAAAAATAAAACGGCCTACTGATAATAATAATAATATAATAATAATATGTGGGGACATTTTCACACGGCCATCTGACCCCAAACTAGGGAGACCCTGTACATTTTTTTTAAATACATACATATATAGATAAACAACACCCAGAGACACACAATATATTCGGACACAGTATCCGAATCGAAATCTTTTTCACTGATGATGCGAACACCAATAATAAAGCTGTTTTGTACAGTCAGTAAAAAACTTCTGACGATAAAATCCGGTTAAAACTGTTTTTTTACAACCGGCGATAGACGGATTTCGTTCGTTGGAAGTTTTTACCTGAGGATGGGTCTCACAAACTTTCGCATTTATAATATTAGTACGATTTATTTATAAGTAACAAATATACAATATTTACACGTACAATAAAAAAAGAAAAACCTATAACTATTAAACAAAAAATAAACTAATATAATAAGGCATCAAAAAATTCCTCCACATCGCCGTTCCATCTGGGAATGTGTCCAAGAGACTGACTGCATTGCCACGTTGGATGGCAATGCTTAACCTCTGGCCAAAGTAAAAACCCACTCTTGGATCACGGGAAGTGTCAAATAACCTTTTGGAAATTTCCTTAAAAAGGAGATGAGCACTCGGACCCCACGACCCGAGGGTTTCAACCCCAAATGGCTCGAAAATAAAGTTATCACCAAGGATACTATACTTTCGCTGTTTGAGGTTTTCTGCAGTCGCACCAGCAGCACCAGCACAGCACGCAAAGCTAGGAAATTGGGATGGCACAAGAGTATCGACGCACGTAGCGTCCCACACTAAACGCCTACCCAACTTCCAAGGAAATAATGACATGCCATCCGGTCTCTTGCCATCGTCCCGTGCCAAGCCGTTGGGCTCCAAAACTGCTGGAACGCCGACGGCGACGAGAGCACGACGAATGATGTCATTAATATTAATATAATATAATAATATGTGCGGACATTTTCACACACGGCCATCTGACCCCAAACTAGGGAGACCCTGTACTATGGGTGTCAAACAGCTGATATACATACACAAATACATTTTTTTTTTTTGTAAATACATACATATATAGATAAACAACACCCAGACACAAGGCAAACACAAGTGCTCATCACACAAATGTTTACCCTGGGCGGGAATCGAACCCGCAACACGCTGTGCAGCAGTCGATCTCTCAGCCACTGCGCCAACCGTGTCGTATTCGCGTGCTTATGCGACCTGCATTCCGATTTATTGATTTATTCACAACAATGAGCTTACAGTAGATTAGTTCGTATTCTGTAACTTAAACATGAGAGTATAAGTTACCATATTATAAATGTATTCCAACTTTTTTCGTAGTTTACAACTTTCTATTCGTTCGAGAACAAACGATTTGTTTACTTACAATATTGAAGTTTGTTATTCAGCTTGTTTTTTACCATCAAACTTGGTTTTATTATGTTTACTCTCATATTGAACAGAAAGATGTATTGTGTCATAATAATATCAGACAGTAACGTATCATGTATGGTCCCACAGGCCTATTTATTCTAAAATATCTCAAATATGGACTAGCGAAACAAAACAAACGTGATGGGATCTACATTTCAGTAGCACATCGCATTTTCACTATTATCAGTTCATCACTACATCTATATGTCAGATCGTCAGGATTTGGAGACTAGTTGGTAGTCGATTTAGTCCATTAGTTTCGGTCATCATGTGGGCAGAAGGTGGGTTTCGTACAATGCAAACACACTGGATATAGGGTACATACACGGCGTTTATTAAAACTTAAACTTAAACTCAATTTAAAATAAACTCAGACTCAAATTAAAACAGACATAGTAACACTTAAACACAACGATTCGAGTACAGTTTCGGGACGTCTTAGCTCCGATGCGATCAGACACTGGATTCTGAATGTCTTCCTCACTGTGGGCTGAAAACATCACGACTCTGTAGAAGCGCGCCAAAAGTAGTGGTAGATCACGTGTTCTCGATAATGGCGGGCTTGATTCGTCCCACGTTCGTACAGTCAACAGCAAAAGTAGATGATCAAAATCAGAAATTCAATACTAATGAACGGAGTTCGCGTCAGAACTGTGTGGCGTCGAAGTGATTCAAAAGTATGTGTGTAACAATCACATACTTTGAATAAATAAACTAGTAAAAAATTATATAAATAAGTGTTAGTAAAATAGTATTGAATTTCTGATTTTGATTATCTACTTTTGCTGTTGACTGTTCTATTGACCGGATACGACATATATTACTACATCACTACATATTATCAATTATAGTGCTAATATCAGAAACTGACTCACTCAATTCTACAATTTCTTTCGCTAATGGGAAGATACGGTTTCCCTAGTTCTATAGGCTATATTTTATTATCAAAAAAATAGAGTCCCAAAAAAAATTTCACTCGGGCATAAACTAGTAGGTACCACAAAGTACGTAGGTACGCGTAATCTTTATATTTTGTGCTAGTACTTACTTTATAATTAACTAGTTATTTGAAAAGGACTCTTGTACCTATACTATACCTATATATTTATAGTCCCTGACTATATAATATACCTCTTTAAGTATTGTTTGTAGTAAACCTAAGTAAAGCTACTTAAGATAAGGTACACGGCACGTGAGAAGACACTTATGTGACGTAAATGTTAATGTATTTATGAAGTTTCCAGGTAAACGGGAACCCGTAGTAGTTTCCAGGGGTTCCAAATCTTTTTCATAGTTCCTTTAAAGGTTGAAATTATTTTTGCGTAGCACTTCTAAAAGTATTTATATTATGTGTACCACTAGCAGACTTTAGATACTTTCTTTATTATTTTTATTTAAATAATGAATATCCCAAAAAATATTATATGAAGCCCCATTTACACGGTGCAATTTAGTTGCCTGGTCAATGCAATAAGTTGTTTAAATGATGTAAGTATTTGGTTTCTTCAATTTCATTATAATGCTACAGACGTAAATCTTGCATCCTGTAAAAAGACTTTATTTTTATTATTTAATAGAAAATATAACCGTACAATGATTGTGTCGAACAAGCTAATTGGTTTATAGGCAAAAATATTAATATTTCTACTACACTACTTTTATTTTTTTTTGTTTAGTACGTAGGTACCAAGGATACCTACGTGCTCGAGATAAGAAAATGGAATAAAATAAAATATTGTGAGTGTAGTAGAAACATGTTGTTTGACTACCTACTACAATCAATGACAAAGACATTGCGTTTTGAGAGACCGGTCGATTCCTTCAAAATAGCGCCCAGTTTGGGAACCCCTGGGCTAGACTATAGATTAGAACTTTCAGGTCTGTTCCAAGTACGTAGGTAAGGTAGCTTAGTTTGTTAAGGTTGATCTTGAAATCAAAGAACTGTGAACACAGTTGGAAGTTTAGTGTTTGTTGTTCGGAATTTCATTGGTGTAAATAAATAAAATTTACATTTTAGTTGTGTTGAGTTTTGTTTGGTATGGTAGCTTAGTGGAAAATATTATATTAGAATGAAAAGTCATTTTATCAATTTGGTATAGTTAAGTTGGTTTGGTTTGGCATAGTATAGTGTACTCGTATCTACTGTAGCTATATTTTTGAGAAATAAAACACAACTTTTTACAACTTGTAGGTTTTATTAAGTCTATTATCGACGTATATTATCGACGACACGGTTGGCGCAATGGCTGAGCGATCGACTGCTGCGCAACGTGTTGCGGGTTCGATTCCCGCCCAGGGTAAACATTTGTGTGATGAGCACTTGTGTTTGCCTTGTGTCTGGGTGTTGTTTATCTATATATGTATGTGTTTAAAAAAAAAAAAATGTATTTGTGTATGTATATCAGCTGTCTGACACTCATAGTACAGAGTCTCCCTAGTTTGGGGTCAGATGGCCGTGTGTGAAAATGTACCCACATATTAAAAAAAAAAAAAACTACAATTAATGACAAAGACATTGTGTCCTCCTTCAAAATAGAATAGCGCCCAGTTTGGGAACCCCTGGGCTAGACTATAGACTAGAACTTTCAGGTCTGTTCCAAGTACGTAGGTAAGGTAGCTTAGTTTGTTAAGGTTGATCTTGAAATCAAAGAACTGTGAACACAGTTGGAAGTTTAGTGTTTGTTGTTCGGAATTTCATTGGTGTAAATAAATAAAATTTACATTTTAGTTGTGTTGAGTTTTGTATATGGTAGCTTAGTGAAAAATATTATATTAGAATGAAAAGTCATTTTATCAATTTGGTATAGTTATGTTGGTATGGTTTGGCATAGTATAGTGTACTCGTAACTACTGTAGCTATATTTTTGAGAAATAAAACGCCACTTTTTACAACTTGTAGGTTTTATTAAGGCGGGTCCCTGTGCAAAACGCAGCGCTAGCCGTTTTTTGTTCAGTTTTTCGGACCTAAATACTCTATATCCAAAAGAAAAATCAACAAATAAAAAATAGATTAAATTTCTACATAATCTTGACTCCAAAATGGTAGATCTAATTTTTGTTTACGAATTATAGTATTTAACTTATCTCCTCACAACGAAACCACAGAAATGAGAATTAATTATTGAAAACATGCATCTCCTCGGCAGGTAACCATAAATTCGTTTTTTTACTAACACTAATGGATAGGCAATTTATGAATGAACATTTTGGTAGATTTATTTTTGTGCCAATCCCAAAATGTGATTTTATGAAGATTTAATTCTAAAACCTGAGAGTATTTCGCTACTGTATCTCTTGCGCGGCGAAGACGGAATTAATGCTCAAGGTTATTTGCTCAGGGTACCGCCTTAAGTCTATTATACTGGTATTTGGTACGTAGGTAATATTTGAGTTACTTCCAAAACAGCCTTATTCCTGTTGGACTTTATAGATAAACATCATAGATATACGAATACATAAAAAATTCCTACATAAACAATAATACAATCCTTAAAATTCAACACGAATTCAGTCATATTTACGTGTCTACATTTTGCTTCAACAACACGCCGCCATAAAAAGCAAACTAGGAAAAAAAAAGAAAAACCATAAACAACGTACAATACTGTTGTCCATGATTCTCAGTTGATGACGTTTCATTCCGTTTCCCGCCACAATCCCTAGACTTTTTGAGGTCCCTACACACTGCAATAACAAGATAAAACTAGAGGTTTTTTTCCTAAAACAACACAAGTAGGCCGTAGGCTTATCTCTATTTATTTTTTTCCTTTTTTGAGATAGACGCAGTAAATAACGCCCCTGGTTTACTTATCAAAATTGGATGACACCAACACTATCGCTAAATATACTTACATACATGTTTTAAAGTAGGTACTACTTTACGTAATACTAGCTTCTCACCGCGACTTCGGCTGTGTATACTTGAGAATTAAGACCGATGAAAAATTTAAGAAATGTCTTACAATATTGGGTACATGACACTTTTAAACAACAACACCATTGAACAAAAAAACAAATAATTTCAAGACGAATCTTTTCTAAAAGAACACAATGTGATACCCGAGCCCTGAAAATCTGATTAATTTTTAATTAACAGTGAAATTTGATTTTTAGTTGCTTTGAAATCAATATATAGTTAGTCAAATGAGTTGGCATATGACTAACTACAAGTGACGTCATAAATATTAATTGCCATACAAAATCTATAGTACATACAATCGCGTTTTGACACCTCATAAAAAGTATGTCAATTGATTAGTGGTATCATTCTTAGCCCATGTTTTTATATGAAAGAGTAATCCATCCATTCTCATAAACTTTCGCGTTTATAATAGTAGTAGGATAGTAGAATATCAAACAGACAAAATTGGAAATAGACAATATCCATAGAAAGCTGAGATTCACTAAACAGAGTACCTACATTGTTGCTATAATCACCTTTGCGTCACTCATCACAAAATATATGACTATAATCAAGAATCTACTGAAAATCATGACTGAAATAAATACAAAGTTAACAAAAAATAAACAAAAAGCTTGCATATGTTTGTTCAAACTTTTAGTTCAATGGACAAACGCCTTTACAACCCTTTTTACGCAGACAATTTTACGACGCGAACAGATAAGCTTGGGACATCACTATTCCGCCATATTTGGAACGTAAACTTGTGTTACACTGAAATACTCATACTTTCATTCACTGGAGGTTTCTCACGAGTTCATAGTTTTTTTTTCAATTATTCATACAGGTCATTGAAGTAAGTACAATAAATAAATAATCAAAGGTAGTAGAATAATAAAATGAACCCGTCGAAGGTTAGTTGTAATGTATCTCAAAATACGGTTTGTCTAAAAAATAAATAATATATTAAAATATTTGCCTACTGAGAATCAAGCCTCGACTTGTATTTTTTTCATGAAGAATATATACAGCGTACAAACATACATTAAGAAAATATATAAAAGTAAAAACGTTTCTTCAATAGCAAGAAACCAATTTAAAATTCGCCAGCGGCTGCTACAAAATTCGTTTTTATCTATTTCTCGAAATCCAGTCGAATGTAGGTACGACAGCACAAGTACCGAAAACCCTCACTTCTATATAATAAATAATTCTTACAGATTTACAAGTTACAAGTAGTTACTGATAACATGTTCTCTCTTTACCATCTTTGGTGGACTGGAAGATAATGCCAAAGGCAGGGGTCGACAACCTGCGGCTCCTTCGATGTGAAGTTGTGGCTCTTCAGTCTCTCTCAGCAATCAATCATCATCATCAGCTAGAAGACGTACACTGTTGAACAATATCATAATCCCCACGCTTGGCAGGCATCTTGGGGATCGCAGTGAAGTTGTTAAGTACACGGAAGCCGCTGCTGCCCGACTTCCGGATGTTCCCTTAGTCGCCTTCGACGACACCCTCGGGATGAAATGGGGGGGTGCTATTCTAGCCCGGACACCGCACGGGAAACCTGCTACTTTGCTTCACATTTTCTGCTACAAATCATACTGTATGAATATTGAATAAACAAAACTTTAAGTGGCTCTTTAAAAACTGGGAAATTTTGTAACTATTGGCTCTTCTGTTTTAAAAAGGTAGCCGACCCCTGGGCTAAATCCCTTTACCTTTGTGCATTTTAAAGTTGAGATTGTGTCTGTTCGGGCTAATCTCCGGAACTAAAGGTCGGATTCTGTTCATTCTTTCGCTAATGGGAAGTTACGTCATCCCTGAGTATTATAGGCAAAAATTATTGATCCGTAAGTAAAATCACGAGGGTGAAGTCACGGGCAAAAGCTAGTGAAGTAAAAATACATATCTATACATGCTTCCATACTTAATATACTTAAACCTAATCTACTAATATTATAAATGCGAAAGTAACTCTGTCTGTTACACGTGCACGATGAAACGGCTGTACCGATTTTGATGAAATTTTGTATGAAGATAGCCTGAACCCTGGGGAAGAGCATAGGCTACTTTTTAAGCACCAACGATAACCGACTTTCACGCGGACGAAGTCGCGGGCAAAAGCTAGTAAATAAATAAAAGAAAAAAAGAAAAATCACGGCAAATGTGGACAAAGATCGTACAAGATCGGGAAGTTAAGAAGGATGTAGGGGAGGCTTTTGCCCAGCAGTGGGACACAAAAATAGGCTAATTAAAAATAACATTCACGTGTAAGATGTTACGGGTAAATGCTCTCTTTTACAATAAAAAAACTCAGTACGTTTCGACGCATACCAAGTTTTCCTAGGCAGTCTGTCTGTAATTTAGTGAAGTAGGTACCTACCTACAGACAACACACGATGTTTAATCTAGTGATCTAACCGTGTGAGCTTTCGAATACTACATTCAGAACAGATATTTTATTTCGTTTCTGTGAACGAATGTGTGGTAAATTCATTTAGATCTATAAAACTTTTGTGAGAAATAAAATTGTAGGTTTGGTATTGCAGTATTGGTAGTAACAATTTAATTAAATTAACTTGGTACTACCTACAAATTTTATACCAATAAATTTATACTTAAAATATCATCAAATTATCATCAGAATATTTTAGCCAAATGCTTTCGATCAGCAGTCATCCGATTGTAGTGCTTTGTAAATCCCTAGCATCGGGACAGATGACAACTCACTTCACCTAGGTATTCACTGAGGGAGATTGTTACAGAATAGACTAGCTTGCCATATACATGCAACCTTTACAAAATAAATAAATATACTTACACACAAGAACTTTCAAGAACAATGAGACTCGAGTTGAACCTGCTCCCCACATCACAAGAAGCCACAAAGGATCAAACTGCTCATATTTTACAACCCCACGAAGTCAATCACTACGGCCCGGATTGCTTTACGAGGAATAAAATGGACATAAAACCGAAAGAAGTTCCATCAAGAAAATTCGCATCTTTCAGAAATTGTTAAAATAAATAACGATGTTAGCGAGCAATTTAGAAGAAAAAGCTGGTCAAGTGCGAGTCGGACTCGCGCACGTAGGGCTCCGTACCATTTATCTATACAACATTAGACATCGAGCAAAAAAACGGCATAAAATCACGTTTGTTGCATGGAAGCCTCTCTTAAATATTTATTTTATTCTGTTTTTACAGACAGACAGACGGACAGTGGAGTCTTAGTAATAGGATCCCGTTTTTACCCTTTGGATACGGAACCCTAAAAATGTACAAAATCAACTACTCCACCATGACAACTAAAGTTAATTAAATGAAGGTTAATTTAAACCTTAACGTTATATTAACCTTAATTTAAAACCTTAAAACAAGGTTAATTTCATAAACTTTACTTACATTTGATGAAAATAAAGTTTTCTTTATTTACATTTGATGAAAATAAAGCTTTTATTTATATTTGGATGCGGGCTGCCCAAGACTGGGTTGGTTGGCGATCTCTGGGGGACTACGTTCAGCTGTGGACGGCAATAGGCTGACATAATGATGATGATGATTTACGTGTGACACGTGCCTAGTTAAGTTTAGTAGTACCTACATCTAGATTTACTCCAAACGAGGGGGCCAAGTCTGCTACTTTTATAATTTCGTAATTCCAACACGATCCCATTGTCATTTTGCTTATAGTTCGTAATCTGCTAAATTCATAATGGTCGATCATTGGTCGGTCAATGGTCTCGTAATAAAATTGTGCTATAATGACATTGTGGTACTGCCATTATTATGAAACCCGTTAGTAGAAATGATGATTTGAACATTTATTCATGCCGGATTTCATCTATATATATTTTTACATATTATTTATAAGTGTTATAAGCAATCAGAAGTAGTAAGAAGTTCGTAAACTTTAGTCAGTCCTTAATTTGTCATTATGTACGAGATTACCATTCTATATCATTTCTTTCAATGGCGTGTCAGTGGTTGACCATTGGAAAGTCATAACATGACGCCATTATATTAGTAGATTGCCAAACTTTTCAAAATTAACAATAATAAATTAACAAATGAAATCAATGATAAACCATTCTGACACTATTGTAATAGCAGACTTGAGGGACAGGACGCTAACCAAAGCACTACTCAATACGAGTCACTGGAATTTCCCATGCCAGTTATGACTCACAGCACAGGTCGTTTTATTGGCCGCCTAACATTTTTCTTTGAATATAACATACCTAAACATTATAAGGAAGAACTATATAGTCGCTTTGGCAGGTAATATCTCTTTTATTAGAAAACTTTTGGGAGCGTGAGATATTGGCTGGTAACCAAGGTCGGGTAAAATGTTACGTATATGTACGTTATTGAGGTGAGAAAAGGCGTTCAAACTAGAAAATCTCGGGAAAATTGTTTTTAACACGTTTCAGTTTCAGATAAAAAAAGCTTTAGTTAAGCTACTTTTGAAACAGGAAAAACCGATGTCAAACATAAATCGGCGTTACAAAAAATGTTTTGGGATACCTAGTCTTGAACTCTTGGTCAATCTATTACTAAGCAAATGCTGTCGTTAAAACCTATAAAACCACGGTTTTGGGATGAAGTTTGTCATTTTCTGCGGTATAAAAAGTTTGCCAGTTAAATAAAAACTCATCTTATAAATTAATTATTTACACTAGCAACATTTACTTAACTGTCATCCCGTACATAAAGCTGCGTTCACATGGGAGTAAAAAGCGCATAGCCAATTTTCATTAGAGGTGTCAGCCTCACCGAAACTCGTTGTCACCCCGTACAGGCATTTCCCCTGGGCGTTACTCGCGACGTATTTCCGCCATAATATCAACAGTAATACCGCAAAAAAGGTACCGTCTAACTTCACAAATATCTCACTTTAAAGTCGCTAAGCGTGTTTTATGAAAGAAAAAACTTACCGATACCTTTTTTCCTTGTTCTTTTTAACTCTGCTTCTCAGATATATGGTTATATTTATCATTACGTTTTTGCTTCAATTTATAGTAGATGCTTCGTCGATTTTTTTTTATTGAGTTTTCAACAGATTCTTCCTACTTCCTACATACCCAAAGGTAGTTCTTACTTTAAACGCTTTTTATCTAGTTGTCATACCTACTAAGTAGACCCAGTAAGAAGATACCAGGTTGAAAGCCTCCTTCACTCAGTTACAGCCCGATTAGTGGTAAAGATATTATCAGATCAATGGTTACAGCATCCACTTTGTATTCAAATGACAAACCTATTATGCTTACAAACCTGCCCGATAATACTTGCTGTTAGCTGTAGTTTGCACGAAAATTGTCTGATTTCACAGTTTTAAAAAGCAATGGACCACGTGTACTTAAAATTAAAATGGCTGAACAAGCAGCTATAATCGCCATTACAGTATTGACGTGAACCTATAGATGTTTTGCTTTTTTGGTGGAATTGATGTGTGTGTGTGTTGCATTTTGTGTGTTACCTGAATAACACACAAAATGTTAGTAGACTTCTAATATTGACGACACGGTTGGCGCAGTGGTTGAACGATCGACTGCTGTTCTGCGTGTCGCGGGTTCTATTCCCACACGGGTTAAATAATATTTGTATGGCCTACAAGTGATTGCTCCGCCTGTTAGTGTATGTGAGTTTATATGTTTGTAAACGCACCCACGATACAAAAGAAACCCTATCCTAAGGTGGGGAAACGATACGCGGGCAAACTCGCGAGCAAAAGCTAGTTTATTCAAATTTCTCTTACAACTATTAAATACAGCTATCCCACAATAAATCCGTCAAACTATAAATTCTGAACTCCTAATACGTAGATAGTAATTTCTGATAAATCATAACACTGACAAATTGTTTTACTTAGGTATGTACCGACTTTACTCAGCAGTAGATATCAGTTACTAGAGGACGGTTATTAGTTATGATCATATCTATCTAGACCGAAACTTAGTCGCAGTAATTCATACATATTATTGTGCTTGATTACTGAGAACTTCTGACAAGCACACTCTATCTATATCGACATTTTATCGCGTTGCAAAGTTGATATTGATATAAACGCATTAAGACTGTCTTTCGTTATGCTTACCTACTCATAGAACTACCATCCTAGTACCTAATTTCAAGGGTTTACTACTGCTTATAAGTAGAGTATCATTTTGATCAACAATATCAGGGCCCGATTGATAATCATGGATTTATAGATTACGTATAGCAACGAGTACGTCGTTTTTACACCTTTTTTATCCATTTCCTTTGTAAAGTTTCCTATAGTACTTCCTGAATGCAGGATAAGCAGCTTTCCTTCACTTTAAAAGAAATATAAAAGAGGTGTTTTATATATTTCCTTTCATACCCTGGATTAGAGCTTCGGCAAACTCAGCATGACGTGTGGCAACAATGGTAGGGAAGCGAGGTAAAAATGTAAATTGTTCCTCGCATTTGAAAGCGCGGCAAACGCTGCTCTTATGCATATTTTACATATCATATCATGGTGTCGATAAGCATATTTGCATGTGTTAACGTTGCGAAACAGATCTTTATCTTTGTGTGAGCTAGAATTTTTATCGTACGGTGAAATTCAAAGTGCTCTCGTTAAGCGGTTTGCGAATGTTTCAACTCGGTTTCGCATTATAAAGTTGATGAGGTGGTTTAAATTATAATAGCTATTACCAGCTTCAGGGAATCGTTGTCGTTTATTTTGATGGCGCTCATGAATTGATAGGTACTGTATAAATTAATTTAACTGAAAATAAATGGTGTTGTTTTAAGAGTGATTACGCGGCACAGTATTCCATACAAATTTTCAAGACCAACATATTGTAAATTCATATTTTCTTAGTCGTTCACTCTTGACAGAGTGGTTGTGGTAATGGAGGGTCTTCCACAACTGCGGTCGCAGCCTTCGCGATCATTTTTCACGGGTCTCTATTGGCTGCACGGCGAGCACATTCTGCCACAAGAATCTTGGTGACATTTGATGGACGGGTCATCGGCCATCGGGTTAGCGGTCAACCACGTGGTCTCGTGCCGTAGACTATGCACTGAATCACAAATCGCTTCTGGAATCATTGTTGCGGGGCACTCGTATTTAAATTAATGTAGATTGATTTTAATTTTTCTATACAACGTTGTCCTGCCCTGAAAATCGTTACAAAAATCTAGGTCTGGCCTACCCTACCCCACTTACCTACCTACGTATCCTACCTACCTACCCTATCAACCTACCAATTAATTAAAATATCTCTTCACTGCGAAGAGCCACCTTGCCGTTCTCGAGTTAGCGCTTATGCGCTCCTAGTACCAGGGTGACATACATCTAAGAAGTTCTATACAACTCGACTGCAGCGCCACCTACCGGGTCCAATAAAATTGTGAATCTAAACCATTCTCGAATCCACTGGAACATACACGGAAAAATTCATCAAAATCGGTCCAGCCGTTTAGAAAGGAGTTCTCTTTCATACACACGCACAGAAGATTTTTATATTTAAGATAACTTTATTTTTAATACGCTACAATATACCGATATTCACGCGAATGAAGACGCGGGTATCAGCTAGTCCACGATGAAAACAGAGGAAGTTATATGTTGTCGCGTCGGAAACCACTAAAGAAGTGGGTACGGTCAGCAACGAAAGTCGATTAACACTTCAAATTTTTAAATCATAATTTTTGCGCAGAAGGAAATAAGGACGGTATGGAAAATAAACTCTTGACCTGAAATACTGTAAAGTATTACTTATATTGTATTTGTTTATGTGTATTTTTAAAGGATATGAAAATGCAATATTGTTAATTAGGACCCCTCGACCCCTCGACTCATGAACATGAGATAAACCATACGTTGTCATCTATAGTTAACTGGTTAAAATTAAATGAACTTAAAATAAACCTAACTAAAACTTTTATAATGACTTTTAAAACAAAAAATTCAAAATCAGATACCATCAATATACATTATGAACAAATAAACATAGAAAAAATAAACTCGACAAAATTCCTTGGACTACACATAGACTCAGACATGAGATGGAGGACGCATATTGAGCAAGTATGTACTAAACTAAATCGGTATTCATATGCCTTATACATGCTTCGTAAAGTGGTAAATCAAAGTGCGCTTCTAACTGCTTACCACGCTTACGTTGGTTCGACACTAAGGTATGGTATAATGTTTTGGGGGAATGCCACTGATAGAGAAACTGTCTTCAAAGCCCAAAAGAAATGTATCCGGGCAATATGCGCTTTAAAACCTACAGATACATGTAAACCACATTTTATAAATCTAAAAATATTGACATTCCCATCACTGTATATTTATGAACTAGCATTAGACATTAGAAATAATATTAATAAATATGAAACGTTAAAAAGCGCCAGGCTGGCCGGTACACTTCGTGCAATACGCCATAGAACGGTTATGTTTGACAAGAGTGCATTTTGTATGGGTCCTAGAATTTATAATAAATTACCTAGTAATATAAAGGATGCTGAGAATGTCATATCGTTTAAAAATAAATTAAGGACGTATCTATCTTCAATCTCTGTTTTGACTGTGTTGCCATTTCTTAATGGATTCGGATGATAAGGAAGTACTAAAAAGCGAAAAATAAAAAACTTCAACCAATGGGCATAATTCTGTCAAAAAATTGTATTGCAATTTATACTTATGACGCCACTTTTAGGCAGACATTTGTTAACTCATTTATTGATTTCAAAGCAACAAAACTTAAACTTTTCAACGGGGCTAAAATCTAGCGAAGTTCTGTTTTGAAATTATTAGGTCATGGTGTTTGTCATTTACCCAATTGACCCCTGACATTAACATGAGCTTAGCTGTTATACATAACCAGATTTCATTTACAATGGAGGGGACACCACGACACAAACAGTAACCGTAGATTCAGGACATGATTCTAGACCCTAGTGTTAACATTTTAACGCCGGTTATTACTTGTATGTGGTATAGCAGTTTTGTATGAAACATATTCTGTTAGTAGAAGGTTAGTGTGTTTACAGTTAATTGCAAATTACACAAAACTCGTGTCCTTCAAATTTAGTCTGAACTCAGCCTAAACATCCAACAACTATTTTCTCATTTCAAGACAACGTTCACAACATTATTCAAATATTCTGATCTTCTCAGGCCTTAGTCTAGATAAGTTTAAATATTTCAGCTAAATGTCCATCCCAGTCTATGCTCTAAGGAAAGTTGTAAATGGTACACATTTCTCATTTTAATTGCCACTTTGAGTGCTATTAGTTTGGATGACATTCTTCCCTTAAAATCACGTAAATTAACGTTGAAGGTCTTATAGCTAGGCGACTTTTGAGTGTCGAAACAAAATTCTCGCGACGTAGTATAGATAAATCTTTCTTGTTTACAATGTTGATCAGCTTTGGCAATAACAAATTATGAAATTGACAATGTCTTTATTACTAACGTAATTGATATTCTGACTGATAAAGCACGGCTTAAACCGCTGGCTCATGTGACGAAGGGTGGCACTAAGCAAGATGTTTTAAAAGCATGATCGAAAATCCAATTGCGCACACTGCATGTTATGAAATTGTAAATTCGCGACTTGCTCCTGCTTTGCACTGGTAACAGAAATCAAAGTCAAAGTCAAAGCATTTATTTCAATTAAACCATTTACAGGCACTTTTGACTTGTCAAGGAGTCGATCAGTAAGTCAGAAAGTTGAAGCTAGTTGCTCATTCCAAAACGTAGGTAGGTCTTTATGGAGAAGAAAGAGCAAGAAACTCCACGGACACTCTTTTAGATCAAGTTTTTACAAAATACTGGTTACATTATTCTTGTTGCTTCTATATGTGAAAACAATGAAGTTAATCCAGCAATACAAAACATAAAAGAAGAATTAAGATAAAGAGACAGATCATAGCCATCTACGTACATAGCTCCCAGTCGCCATGACTTTTTCCGCCACCTTCAACAATCATCGTCATATCTCAGCATTCAAAGTCAAAGTCAAAGTCAAAGCATTTATTTCAATTAAACCATTTGCAGGCACTTTTGAATAGTCAAAGAGTCAGTTAGTTAGTCAGAATTCATTCATTCTCAGCCCATGTACTCAAAAACTTAACAAATTATACAGCTTTCTCATAAATTATTGTTTATTGGTTAAAACCGTATGAAAATTTTTCATTAAAGATTGTACTATCAAAGCAAACTTGATGAAATTTTAATGGAAACAATTGATTAGCCATCAATGCCTACTGTACACCCCGTACAATTTTTTCAAATAAACTTCAAATCGTAAAAAATCTCTTTACAAAGTTATAATATCGCTTTACTTATGCAGATATTTACAACCGTCGGAAATAATAATACCGGTGAATGTGACCAACCCACTGATGTAGCCAATTCTTTAGCCCTTTCTAGGGACACGCGACGTAGAGTACGGGTATAGCTATTTTTAAATTTGGGACGACAGACATGGCAGGATTTGACTGCCTTTCTTTAAATGTATTGATAACAGCGTTGAGTTTACAATATTTTGTATACACAATTCTCAATTCCAAAGTGACTGCAGGTTCAACCGCAATAAAGACTTTAATTCCGTCTTTGGATTTCTTATTTTTATATTGTATTATAAGGATTATAATAGGATATCTCAATGGATCTTCCATTGAAATATTTCAAAAAGTAATTCATATTTTGTAAAGTAGGAAAGTATGAATGTTAGGTACATTAAGTACTGTTTAACTTTTCTTTACTTACAATTTCATGGAGTGCGTGTTGTAATGATTTTCTCATGAAAACTATGTTGACTAACTTATGTTGACGATTTTGGGTAAAAAATCTTTACAAAAATCCTTTTAGCTTTTATGTAAAAAATGGTAGATGTAAAGCAAGATCACCTTGAACTTTTACATAATTTCCCTCAGGAAAACTTCGTAGTAATCGCAATACGAACTTCAAACACGAAAAATGTAAAAAAAAATACTAAGGTAGTCTAAGAGCCAGCAACGGCCCTTAGTAGATTTTCCGCGACTCTTAACGCCGAAACGGCTGTAGAGCATAAAATTAAGCGCGTAAATATAACAACATAATGTTATAGCAGAAAATAGGCTCGAGTATTTCACGGCCGACGACGTGGACGCCTCTTCAATTAGTGCAGTAGACGGAAAATTAGCTCTCGTCAGTTAAATGCACACCTGCTACGCTTCTGCACGACTAACCGAAATAAACAACCTTTAATATAATCATGCAATAAATGCGTCAAGCACCTATTTAGTTTTCTCATAAAAGAATAAGTACCGACACATTTCCGGCAAAGTTTTAGGAGGCGTTCAAGCTGGGAAAAAATTACGAAGACGCCTAACTTATACGTTAATTACGTTGCTTAAGATGTTTCTTTTTCTTTCTTAGGGAATGTAATTAACACGTACAAGGATTTCCTTGAGACTCATCAAAATGAATTGTTCTTCTAAACAATACTGAAGTACTATCGCCGGAAAACCTCGGTATTTTAATAAAGTTTACAAAAAAATAATCATTTCATTTGTTGTATCTTTTTTTATTACAGATTTAATATTGACTTTTAGGATATTAGTTAGAACCCAAATTGTAACATAGTGGTAATTGTAATCTGAGGTATTTTGAAGAAAATAGATAATTTAATTGCTTAATTTTTTTGATTTGTCTGCATAATATAGCAAAATCGATTTTGCAACGAGAATAAATTAATGTATTGTTGAATAAATTGTCACCATAAAAGCAAAATATTACAGGGTCAATTTAACCGCCCTAAAAACAAAATTCTACTTGTCACAATACACCTTCCATTATTCAAATGTTTCTCTCTCCAAGTGAGAGAAAAAGATCTACAGCATCCATTCTTCATCTCTCGAGGTACTAGGATCGCAGTACTTCTCAAGAGGTCCATCAATCACGCGTCAGATCAGACACGGATCGTTGCGCAACGTACACTAGATAAATTGTCTCTGTTACATACACAAATATTAAAGGAGGTGAGTTATATTATGGGCTTGAAGGTTTGAAACAAATGATTTCGTTTTGGTTTTTGATGTGAGGAAAGGGGACCGATTATTTATGTTACAAATCAAGGTGGTACGATATAAGTATCACAATTTCAAGCTATAAAATAAATGCTTTTTCACACCACCTGCTCGACAATGTCAAATTATATATCATGCAAACCTAACCTAAAGTAAGTCATTTAAGACCTGAGGTCTAGCAGGGCAATAATATTGTACTGAATTTCATTATGACCCGCTGGTCATTAGTGTGATTTGAATTTGGAACATAAACTATAAATCATCAGCATTATTTATAAATTTAATCGAAATGGCATTGACTTTAGATTGCAATGGGTTCCAGCTCATATTGGTGTGAGGGGTAACGAGGAGGCTGATCAAATATCTAAATTAGCAGCAGTAGAAGGAAATGAGTTGAGTTTTTTACCGGGCTACTTAGATTTGATCCCGAAATTCAAAATCAAATGTTATGAATCCTGGAAGAATTATTTTAATGAAAAATCGGAAACAAAAGGAATTTGGTATAAAACCATTCAACATGAGCCTCCTCGTTTCCTCTGGTTTGAAGATGGTAAGCTAAACAGAAAATATGTTAAGTTAGCGTTAAGACCGCGATCTGGACACTACCCATCGGCAAAGTTTGCGTTCTTGATGAAAAAAGCCGAATCACCAAATTGTACAATATGTAACAAAATTGAGGACGTACAACATCTGCTGATGGCAGATGGAGTGTGTTAAAAATAAGGTTGAGAGGGAAGAATTAGAAAGAGTGCATAGATTGAACAGATTGGATATCGGCTTAATTCAGACGATACTGTCACACCCTAGGTCTGACCTAGCTAAACAACTTTGTAGATTTGCAGTAGTTGTGAATGCATAATTTATTATGTATACTTATACGTATACTTCTAAGATTTTCTTTACATTCTTAAAACCCCCACCCAAAATTAATAAAGAATAAAATAAAAAATAAAAAAAAGTAGAAATCGCATACGAACATTTACGATAGGTAGTAGGCACATACTTTTTTTGTTTATCTTTTGTTTTAGGGACTTTTGTTCTTGTGAACATGTCAACCCCGTTTAGGCACATACTAATTCCATGCATTCACTATCTCTCTAAAAATAAATTGTTCGAAAATCGAACTGGCCACCACGAGTAGAATATAAATAAAAGAAAAATACATACTTTGATTCTAGTATTATTGCTTTTTATTGTCTCGTAGATGGTGTGAAAAGTAGAAAGGTGTCTTCGTCTTGGGCGACCTTTAATCCCACGCTGCACTCAGGTCACTTTGCTCGGGAGTTAACGCTTGAATCCTTCGTTTAGCTCGTGATTCAATACGGCGCCCGCTACATAAGACACTATACTTTATCCCCTTGGTGCATAATCTACTATTCAGAAACTATTTTCGTATTAAAGACTTTGTCCTTTCTTATGGTTCGACCTATTTTCATACCATGATCATAATATTGGTACTTAGTTCGTATTACGTAAACGAAAAATAGTAAATGAAGAACCCACTGCTCCACTGCCTGTGCTTATATAAATAACATAGACCACCTGACCAATTGACCTGTGACAACGTGGCGTAGGTATCTTCACATCACCTGGTACTGCTGCCAATTGAATGTGCCCTGGCGGTTGGGAGTATGTCATGCTCACTGGAATGTCTCGCTGACGGTGGCGCGCGTGTTGGATCATTCGGTTCCCTTCAAAATGGTTAAGCTAAATGATGCCGATCCGTGCGTCATGTTCGTGAACGGGCGCCGTTAGTTGGGGCTGGTCATCTCTTAGCTGCCTCGGTTATTCTAAATTTATTTTGAATTGTTTATTATGATTATATTTTTATCTAAACCTCTTTTAACGTACACGACTTGTTACATTGTTCTCACATTGTACCCTAGATTCAATATGAATGATGTAACCGAAATTTGTAACATATTATTGTTTTTTTTGGAACGAAGTTCCTTATCGCGCGTTGTGAAAGGGGGCTAGACGGAAAAAATTCTTACGAAAAGTTGTCACGACACTTTTGTTTATTTGATTTAAGAGCCATCTATTAACGTTATTGGCGCAACTGTGCTCTTCGAGATCGAATTACGAACGGCCAATAGATGGCGCAGAAATAATTTATTGGTCTTTCTATCTAAATAACTACGCATTGTACTAACATGTTAGAAAATGTTAATCTTTAAAATTACTTACTTACAATGTAAGCAGCCATAATAACTTTTCATTCCTCGCTTTTTTTTTGCCCTGGCTTAAAGCCACTTAAATTCACTTTAACGCATCACATTAATTAGTGAAGGAATTGTAATAAAATTTTATTACAATTCCTTCACTAATTAATCGAAAGGAACTTCGTTCCATCCGGGTGTCCCTTGACACCTCTCAAGTTTTTTTTTTCATGGAGTTTCTTGCTCGTTCTTCTCCATAGAAACCTACTGTTTAGAACGAGCAACTAGCTTCAACTTTCTGACTGACTGACTCTGACAATTCAAAAGTACCTGTAAATGGTTTATTTGAAATAAATAATTTTGAGCTTGAGTTTGAATTTATGCTAGATCAACGCTCTACGAGAAGGCACGCCAGTCCAGTCCATTAAATCTCATTAAAACCACCACAAGACATCAACGTGTAGGTATCTTCACATCTCCTGGCCTCACATAAACACAGGTAAATGATGTGCGTGCTCATACATATTCAGTAGCATCACACTCACTTACCCACGCCTCGCCAAACGACGCCATTTTACCTTTTATCTCGTTTATTTTCACGTATTTCTGGTATCGTACTGGAGTTATAAGTACAAAAGTACTTATGTTCCATTGATTTGTAAGGGTGAGTGTTTTTAAATAGGCGGTCGTAAATAAAAGGGAGGCTTTTAAATGATACGGTACTTATTTGTTGAAAATAGATAGGTATATATATATTTTTGATAATGTTAAATAATAGGCTCGTTTTACTGGTTCCAAAATTATAGGATAAGAAATGTTGGCCAGTAATATTACCTCAGTGCTTTTCAATCGTTTAGTTTTGGTTCCAGTTTCGCACGCTTATTCGCTTATTCATGCAAGCGTGTTCCAACTTAGGCCGCATCATCACTTAAGCTGTCATCCGTCCGTCTGCTTTGTCAATCCCTAGCATCGAGACGGATGAAGGTTCACTTCACCTAGGTGTTCACCGAGGGAGATTGTAACAGAATAGCTCTACAGGTGAATTGCAGTTAAACGCAAGCCTATATGATAATAAAAAAAAATACTTTCCACAGATTCAAATAGAAAATCTTGAAACTAGAATTTAACTAAATTCTAATTGTAGTATCGATTTGAAAATCTACAAATATTATGTAAAACCCATGGCAATATACATAAACATACGGCACTATCCAACTGAATTGATGATGGAGACGAAAGATAGGCACTGGAACTTCATAACGGAGTAATGTGTCCTAGTCGTATTTGAGCTTGTTACAATTGTCTTAAGATGCAATTTAGCCATGATTATTTTCAAAGCCTGATGATGGAGCTAGTAGGTAGGCTCTGGAATTCCGTAACAGAACAACTTACGTATCCTCGCCTTGTATTTGTCTGTTAGAATTGTCTTGTCATAAGTAGATCTTGGAATTGCTAAAAGTACAAGTACATCCTTAATAGCAAAACTAAAAAAATAAATAAAGAAAAACAAAGTGCGGGCCGGTTTAACCTAAGTACTTATGTAAAAGCGGGCCATACTCTAAACTTCTCTTTTTTAGTATTTTTAATCATACATTTTTTAAATACCTACCTACTTTTATTGTGTCAAAATATCTGCTACCGGTTCATCCTAGGCAAGCGAGTTCCAACTTAGGCCGTATCATCACTTAAGGTCAGGTGAATTGCGGTCAAACGCAAGCCTATTTGACAATAAAATAAAAATAGGTCCCACGAAGTAAGCATGTCTGACATTGTTTCAGTGTTACCTATTTACTTTGTGATAGGTACTTACCGTATTTCCGAATTTTCTCGACAACACAATTTCGAATCACTCTCGTGTTATTACACTTCCTAATTTAAATTCTCGCCTCCCAAAGCACATATAAAACGAATCCTCTTAAAATTGTAGGTATTTATATTTATTTATCTCTGAGCACATTTTATTCTATCACAAAGACAGGCTGTATTGATTTCATATTATCCTGGTACAAAATAAGCTTTGCAGAATAAATCATGCAAGGAAATAACAATTTGTTAAAATGTAGGCGCCGACGGGAAATATTGCTCGGTCATCTAGTGACGATGTTTATATTTGTACTTTGTGTATTGGTTATCGAGATTTCGAGCAATTTTGACTATGAAGATGCTTTTACTGTGCAACAGAAATTAATCAGTTAGATTGGTCTTTGTTTATCAAAGAAATAACATCAAAAAATATGTGTGGGAGTGTGGGCTCAGAGTAAAACAAGTAAAAAAAAAAAAAAAAACCAAAAGTTTATTTTTATCTCTAAAAGTAATTCAACTAAATATAATTCTTCTCAATAAAACCAAAACACGTCTTCGTCGTCTTACGTTATTCCTCTTCTGTCATTCCTCTTATAAATCTGACATGACACGATGACACCTCACTCTCACTTCGTCCGTCCTGATCTCACATTCATGCTTGCTCGTTCACACAGTGTTGTCACTCCATCATGAATCATCTTACATTCCCACATAAAGCTTTTGTATTAAGTTGGTTCTCAAAACACGTCCACACGCTCAAAATCTTATCACATAGTAAACATTACTGTCCCATGTACATTAGATATTCAACTTATGAATTCATAAAGTTTCTAAATTCAATAATATCGTGCAAACTCCTTGCTCGGCGAAACCACACTGGACAACTTTCAATTTGAATATGAAATAAAATCTATTGCTTTTCTTTTAAAAGTCGACAGTTTGCACACGAGTTACTCGCACTGTATTTTTTACAATAATACACAGGTTGAGTTTAAAACATTATAATTATGGACAGCAGTAGGCAAATAGACATTTCTGTAAACTATTAAAATTATGTTTTTATTTAATTAAGCAATTTACGATTATTAAGAAATCTCCTATTAACTTACCTTAGTAGTTTCCTTGAAAAATAACATTCCGAAAGCTAGAATACCTATAGTAACAATGAATAATCGACAATCTCACAAGAGACGATTTTGATGATTTTAAAGAAGAAATTAGGCAAATGTTCGCCTGCGTACAAAACAAGATGGACACCTCACTGGCTAGCATCGAGAGAAGCTTGGAGGCTATTTCACTTCAACATGATGAGTTCCGTGATAAAATAAAAACCCTTGAAAAAAAATGTTTGGAAAATCACGATTGCATAATTACCCTTCAAGAAAAGGTTGAAGAGCTGCATCGTGTTGCAAAATTGACTACTGTCGAACTGAGAAATGTGCCCCATAAGGTCAAAGAAAATAAAATGGATCTTTCAAATTACATAACCAACATTTCAAAGTCATTAAATATTAATGTCCAACCGTCGGACATTTATGATATATATCGTCTACCTGGCCGAAAGGACTCGAGGAAAGATTCAAATAGACCTATAATCATCCAACTGTCTCATCTTTATGTAAAGAACACACTCCTGAACGCCGTTAAAGATTTGAACAAGTCTAACCAGAACAATAAACTCAATATGAGTCATGCAGGCATAGAAGGGAATGCAGGCCCTATTTACCTCACGGAACACCTTACTATAAACGCGAGAAGACTCTACTACCTTGCGCGTCAGCTGAAAAAAGAAAAGAAAATCAAGTACTGCTGGATAACCGATGGTAAAGTGCTTGTAAGGAAGACTGATGGTGATCAGTCAATCCTCATCAAATTTGAATCGCAAATTGACGCTTTATCAAAGGAAGTCTGACTACATTGGAATGCTATGTGCACGTTAATTTTGCGTACACTCTATTCTGCGTACTTTTTTAAATATTATGTTATTATGTACCCATGTTCCCTTTTCAAAATTGCAACTATATTATTACAATGTAAAAATGCCACACCCTTTTACTCAACATATTACCAATACACCTCCACTCACAAACCCCTTACACCACAACCACTCTCAACTGTACATACTCACACCTCTGACATACACTATCTCACTTACTCTCCCTCGGTTAGAATTTATCCTCTTACTCTAAGGCAAGATGCTGGCTATATCACAATTAACTCCCCTGCCTTATCGGTGTATAACACATATCTTAGTCTATTTTTACATAACCCCACAGATTTACGAATTTTATTTACATATATTAATAGTGGATAATGTAATCGAACTAAGTAATAACATTGACCAGATCTCAGTCTCTAGTACAGTAAGTTGCAAACCGGAGGATTGTTCTTTATATGTCAATGACCCTTATAAACATTTAAAATTAGTAACCCAGAACATCAGATCCATTAACGCAAATTCTGACTCTTTTATAACTCTCCTATCCAGGATTAACTTGGACATTGACATTATCGTGCTGACTGAGTGCTGGCTAAGGCAAAGTAATTGTGTTATACCACCGATACCCAGCTATTCTCATTATCATACAGTGCTAGTTACAAACCAGAACGATGGAGTCGTTATTTACGTTAAAAACCTCGACAGCTATACTGTGTTTGAACCTGAACTTAAGGACGCAAGCTGTCTTGTTCTTAAGGTTGGCACTGAAAGGGCATTCATATGTGTCTATAGGTCCCCTTCCTTTTCCGACCCTGGTAATTTCCTAAATTCCCTTAACTTACTTTTATTGTCCCTCTCATCTTTTCCAAATATAGTCGTTGTGGGTGATATAAACCTAGATATCAGTTGTACGCCCTGCCCCAACCACATTGCTGAGTATCTCAATCTCATGGCTTTTCATGGTTTACTTCCAGCACATAGCTCCCCTACGCGTAAAGCTGCCTGTCTGGATCATGTTATGCTGAAGACAAACATGTCAGCGATCACAATCGTAATGGACTCTTCGGTTACCGATCACAATTGCGTGTTGCTCTGCCTTCAGTGTAAAAAACCCTACAAACCGAAGGGAGGCACCATTTCTAAAATTAACTATGACACCTTAGATAAACATACAGATTGTTTTGATTTTCAACCCATTTATGATTGCGCCGACGCAAACGTTGCCACCAACTTATTGATCAAAACTCTCGTTACCATCATAAACTTCCACTCGTCTATTATTAAAGTCACTAGTAATACTCGCTTGCTCAAGCCTTGGATGACCTTAGGAATGCTTCGCTGCATGCGTAATCGTGATGAAATGCACAAAAAGCTCAAGCTGACTCCATCCAACACGGTGCTCCAAACAACCTACAAAAGATACAGGAACTTCTGTACAAAAGTTCTAAAAAAACTCAAAAGAGAGTATGAGAGGGCCGAAATTAGGAAGGCAGCTAATGACAATAAAAAAATCTGGCAGGTCATTAAAAGAGTCACCAATACTGCAAAACAGAAAACATCTTCCTCTGATCTGCTTACATCCGCATCTGCCCCCCAAGAGTCAGTGAACCAGATTAACACCTTCTTTACTAATATTGGCGCCAACCTCGCTACCAAATTTCAACACCATCCTGACAGACAAATGCCCCGAGATCCTGCAAATTGTGTCCTTAATTCCTTTGCCATGTTGGATACAGATGAGGGCGAGGTTGATACGCTCATTATGTCACTAAAATCCAACTCAGCTGTTGGCTGGGACAACATACCGCCTAACTTTCTAAAGCGTTATAAACAGTTTCTGGTCCCCCCACTGACTTTCATTTTTAACCTTTGCCTGCGCTCTGGTACCTTTCCTCAGTCTCTAAAAAAAGCTATTATATACCCAATACACAAGAGTGGGAATAGGAACTGTGTCGATAACTACCGGCCTATAGCAGTATTACCGTCCATTTCGAAAATCCTGGAACGTATTATTAATAACCGACTTATTAAATACCTTGAGGATAAAACGATATTGTCCCCAAACCAATTTGGTTTTAGGCATAAAATGTCTACAAGCGATGCTGTTTTGGAGCTAACTTCCCATATAAGTAACAAACTTGACTCTAAGAAAAAAGTTCTGTCTGTATTCCTGGATTTAAAAAAAGCCTTCGACACAGTTTCTATTCCCATCCTAGTATTGAAGCTTGAAGAGCTGGGCGTCCGTGGAATTGCACTTGACATTTTTAAAGATTACCTATGTGACAGGGTTCAATGCGTTAAAATTCTTAATTACCTGAGTACTGACCTTCCTGTGACATTCGGTGTGCCCCAGGGGAGTGTGATTGGTCCCACTCTCTTCTTGGTTTATATCAACCAGTTGTGCAATCTTCTACTGGCTAATGGAAAAATTACAGTTTTTGCTGACGACACTGTCCTAACCTTCTCTGGCGACACCTGGCATGACACTTTTAAAGCTGCGCAATCTGGGATGAACACAGTGGTGGACTGGCTTAATGACCATCTTCTTACTTTGAACCCGGATAAAACAAAAATAATGACCTTTACCTTCCACAAATCCACACACCCCGCAGATTCCTTTGTACTGGTTGCTCACACTTGCCTAACACCTGGCTACGTTGAGTGCAATTGTCCTGAGCTTCAACGGGTGCACTCTATAAAATACCTCGGAATAACTCTCGATGACGGCCTGACTTTCTCTTCACACATAGACCTATTGACCTCGAGAATCAGGAAACTGATTTTTGTTTTTAAAACTCTTCGTCATGTCGCTGAGGCTAAGATTGTTAGGAGAGTCTACCTTGCTCTATGTCAATCTCTCTTATCTTATTGTATCTGCTCATGGGGTGGAGCGCCTAAAACCTTAATGCTTAAGTTGGAAAGAGCCCAGAGAGCCGTTTTAAAGGTAAGCACCTTCCGTCCTCTACTTTTCCCAACGGAGGAGCTCTATAAATATTGTGGAGTACTCACTGTAAGACAGCTTTTCATCCTCCATACCGTCATTTTGCAGCACCTAAATACCCCCTACGCTATAGTCACCAGAAGACGTAGGGACACAGTCTGTCAAACACATAGATGTAAGTACGCATTTACCAAAAGATTCTTTTCCTTCCAAGGCCCACATCTCTATAACAGACTCAATAAAGTTTTAGAATTCTATTCATTGTCAAGAAATACATTAAAAGAAACTGTGACAAAGTGGCTTCTTAATCAGAACTATACAGACACAGAAAGGCTTCTACTTTCTGGAGAAAAATTCTACTAATTCATAAACTAGCAACACACGCAAACCACACATCTACACATACACATTACAAACACCATTCACCATCACACTTGACTCAACATCCTCTTGGCATTTGTCTTCTCCCTTTTTATTTTAAATCTATAATCCATGTTTCAATTTTTTGTTTATTTTTTTTGTGTAATATTTGGATCCTTTAAATACTTTTATCTTTTTTTGGGAAACCTTAGAATAACGAATCAAGGGTTGGGACTGGTGCCCTTAATACAAGTTATCCTGATAACTTAGCAAGGGTGCTAGTTACGACAACTTCTAGTGTGCTTTATAAATCTAAGTCTTAAGTATGTAATGCTAAGTAGTCTTTGTTGATGCGAATAAATATTATTATTATTATTATTATTATTAATAAACATCCGTAGTCCAAAATATAATATCCGTAGCCTAAATCCAGTAGCGCGTAGTCGCGTAGCCGCGTAGGCTCGGCGTAGCACCGCAGCGTAGCTCTGAGTATTGAATATTGGTATAATATGAGCAAAATACAAATGTGGTACATGTGGTACAATGCTATATAGAAGTAACAAAGAAAATAAATTTTGAAGGATTCTGGAGGAGCTCATATCATGATGGTTGAGCTACGCTTGCCTCGGTCGGTCTGTGGATGGGTGGTCATGCATTTAATACTGAGACCCCTTCGTGCCTCAGAAAGCACGTTAAGCCGTTGGTCCTGGCTGTCATAATTCGTAGATCTCTGACAGTCATTATACATAGTCAGAAGCTAGAAAATGTGACAACCAGGCTTATCAAGGTGTATCGTGTTACCCAAAATCTAGGTTGTAGAGGTCATACAGGCAGTCGCTCCATGTAAAACACTGGTATTCAGCTGGATCTAGTTAGACTGGAAGCCGACCCCAACATAGTTGGGAAAAGGCAGATGATGAACGAAAATAAATACATAAACAGATCCACCGCTATAAACCAAAGTTTATCTAACCACAAAGTACCTATTAAACACCATTAAAACCAAACTGCTGATCTAATTACTCTGTCGACTCATTCTCCTGGCTGGTGCGTTATCACGGTAAGATTGGCTACGTGTTTTATCTAGCGACAGTGTTGCCATCTAAAGTGGGTCTCAATCGCTACACTTTACATCAAATTGAGTGCGAAGGACATCAGTTAGGTCTTGTGTGTCTACTGTGTTTTTCAGACGAATAAAATACTAAAAAGTATTAAAATAAGTTTATATTTATCAATATATTTTTTCAAGGATCCGTATTTTTTTGATAATGCAATATTGCTTAGCACTCAAGTATAACGTAGGTTTCTATTAGTGAAAGAATTGTTGAAATCGGATAAGTAGTTTCGGAGTTTAAAGTGTTACAATAAATAAAATACCTCCCCACATTGTTCAACTAAATGAGACAAAATTTAAGTCTTGTATTAAACGCACACTATGCAGCCGAGCATATTATAAATTGAGTGATTACATCACTGATAAAAATGCTTGGCTGGATGCTGGTCTAGCTCCACAGCCATAATAATAGAATAATTGATTAGCATTTTTAACTATTTTTGGAGCTGCTGAATATATTATCTTAGCATTGTATAAACTCAATGTGTTAGTATTATATAATTTTTCGTAGCACATACATATGAGCACTATGTTCTTTAAAGCATTAACGACGTATACCTCTCATTGACTTGAATATGCCCTGGCGGTCGGGAGAGTCATGCTCACTTGAATGTCTCGCTGCCGGTGGCGCATGTGTTGGATCATTCGGTTCCCTTCAAAATGGTTGAGCTAAATGGTGCCGATCCATGTGTTCGTGAACGGACGCTGTCGGTTGGGACTGGTCATATCTTAGCTGCCTCGGTTATTTTAAATTTTGGTTTGAATTGTTATTGTAACTATATTTTTCTCTAGACCTCTTTTAACATGCAAGACTTATTACATTGTTCTCACATTGTACTTTTAGATTCAACATGAATGAAGTAACCTAAATTTGTAAAATATAACTGATTTTAAAAGAGTGTTCACGGAGTTTCTTGCTCGTTCTTCTCCATAGAAACCTACTGTTTGGAACGAGCAAGTAGCTTCAACTTTCTGACTGACTGACTCTGACAATTAAAAAGTACCTGTAAATGGTTTAATTGAAATAAATGATTTTGAGTTTGAGTTTGGAGAGTACCCCCTACATACAAATAAACTAATCATAATTTACTGTGCGAACTGCCACAGTGTGGAATTTACTGCTCGTCTCTCTATTTCCCGATGTATATAATCTGGGTATATTCAACGCACGAGTGAACCAGTTTATCCTAGGCAAGCGTGCTCTACCTTAGGCCGCATCATCATTTAAGATCAAGTGAGTTACGGCTAAATGCAAGCCTATAAGACTGTAAAAAAAATTACCGCTTTATGCTTAATATCAGTATGGATGTCCTGTCCTAGTATTCATTGTATTACAGGAGACAGTGACCTCTCTTTAAAACTATGACACTAAACTTATGTTGTATTGACCAGGTTAGCCAAATCCAATGGCAGTTATTGAAATTCGTTTTCATTTGTTTCAGATCTTCACCATGGGCCAGCGTTACTTAATAACTTTATGTGCTTTGATGTTCGTCGCGGCGGGTTACTGCCAAACTGGTAAGTTAAAGCAAATTACAGATATGACAACATATCATATCTGCCGAAATAAACAAACTAGAATAGTGTAGTAGCTATCAACCCAAACTATATCCAACAGACAATGCTGACAATCCACACTATATTAAACAGACATTGCTGACAACCTACACTATATTTATCAGACATTGCTGAAAACCCACACTATATTTAACAGACACTACTGACAACCAACACTATATTTTATCTATATATGTAAGTATTTACAAAAAAAAAATATGTATTTGTATATGTATATCAGCTGTCTGACACCCATAGTACAGGGTCTCCCTAGTTTGGGGTCAGATGGCCGTGTGTGAAAATGTCCCCACATATTATTATATTATTTAACAGACACTGCTGACAACCCACACTATATTAAACAGACATTGCTGACAACCTTTATCAGACATTGCTGAAAACCTACACTATATATAACAGATACTGCTGACAACCAACACTATATTTAACAGACACTGCTGACAACCCACACTATATTTAACAAACACGGCTACCAACCAACTCTCCATTTGCAACCAACCCAGACTATTTTAGCCGACTTCAAAAAGGAGGAGGTTAACAATTCGGATGTTTTTTTTTTTTTTTGTTATGTATGTTCGGGCATAACTCCGTCATTTATAAGCGGATTTGTAAAGTTCTTGTTTTGTTCGAAAGGAGTTTATTCCGAAATGGTCCCATATAAATTTAATCGAAATTGGTTCAGCCCTTTTTGTAAAAATCAACAAAATCCCATAAAAAATACATAGATGACGTTGTTTCTTCAATCTTTGGAGGACTTTCAATCTCTGATTTAACTGTGGATCGCCATTTCTTAATGGATTTGGATGATAGGGCGATACTAAAAAGCGAGAAATAAAAACTTTTTCAAAAAAAAAACAACCGCCTTCAAAAACTAAAAAGTGATAAATAACGTACTTTAGCACAGAACACACATTTACTTTAGTTTCGGAAGTCGGTGGCGATGGCTTTCTTCGGTTTGCGGTTTTGTATTGCCACCGACTTCCGAAACCCTAATTCCTAACCCCCCCCCCCCCTAATTCCTAATTTTAGTCATCTTCCAATTCCTACAGTTTCGAATTAGTTTCAAAGAGTATGCTTGTCTTACAAAACCTGTTATGTATTTTACTAGAAACGGAGCCCCCAACAACAGTAACTACAAAGGCTCCTGCCACTACTACCGTGGCGACTTCCACCACCACGGCCTGGGAGACGGAGACCCTGAACGAGGGGCAGGCGATACAGAAGGCGTTGCAGTACCTGTTGCAGCATCGCCAGCCAGACTGGGGATGGGGCAATGATACGCACCATGTTATGCTGACTTTGCAGGTAAATTAAGGCTTGTATACATGCCAATAACCTTGAGCATTTGGCCCGCACTGAATTTGTGGACGAGTGCGGGGGTGATGTAGACGCAGTATTTAATCGGACGCATTTTTAATTTATTGTAATAAAAATAATACATTTTTCTAAAAAATAACAAAACCAAATCATTTTCCTTTGTATTGCAAAGCAGTAGATATTTTTTTTATACTCTTTTGATAACAAATTAAGGAGTAAAATAACCATTTTACTCCTTAATTTGTTATCCTCCAAATCATTGAGATGAAACCTCATCTCAATGATTTGGAGGTGATTTTACATTTTTTTTTTCTTATTATGTGATACCGACAGAAAAATTGTGGCTAAACCAAATTACGTATCATATCATGTAGATTACTAACAATTTTTTTCAGATTTAATTTCTCTGTAAATACCGACGAATAGTTGCTTCATATGCATGCTTCTTTCAAACTGTTTTTCGAGAGAGCAGCCTTAAACAAAATGGTTTATTTATTGAAATGTGTTTTTACATTGTTAGTGTCATAGTCAAAGATTTATCATTTATATAGATATTTGTCATTTTTTAATAATAGGTGTCACCATCTCACTGAGCGCGGAGCACTTCTCATACTCTCTCTCTTCACTTCTCTTTGTTTTTATATATTTAATTGGATAATAATCTGGTAATAAATAAATTTCATTTAATTTTTTCATTTCATACTTTTCTTTTAAACCATTTCTTTGTTTTTTTTTAATTTGTTAAGTTATACTGGTCTTAAACTAAAGTCATATACAATAAAAGGATCCTATTTAAACTAGGAAAAACTTCAGGTGTCTTAAGTGCAGGTATCTTATAATAGCGATGCATCGTCAATGATTTTCCTTTTTACTATAAAAGTAAGGAGCGGAACCCTGACAATCTTAAACAATACTTTCAATGAAATATTTAAAAGACGACGCATGTGTGTACTGTTAAAGCAGCAATCTATCGGATATCTGGTAACTGAACTAAGGGCTCACACTCGATAACAGTAAAGCCCGTCACAGACGTAGCTATAATATATATTAATATACGTCAGACGTACGATATATTTCAGACACAGCTATAATATATATTTTTACTACGTCATCAAGATATGTGGACAGATATAATAGCAAGGCATATTAATATTAATTTCAAAAACGTGAAACAAACAACGATCGCAGACGTAATAAGAGCGAAAATATATTATTATATATTATAGCTACCGTGTGTAGTGTGGTGGCTAGCTATAATATATATTATAGCTACGTATGTGACGGGCTTTACCCTCGTAATGCAGAAGCGGATTATCCTTAAGGCAAACTAGGCATGTGCCTAGGGGCGCGAGGGTACGAAGGGGCGCGCGGGCGGAATTGTAAAATAAAGAAAAAAATATATAATATAGCATAAAATTAAATGCGCCAGTAAGTAAGCCACACAATAAAAACTATTATTTTTGCTTACAACCTCAATTAGCTTCAATTTAAAACAAAAGATTTTAACGGATGGGACTGACTAAAACTTACGCCTAAAAACAACCTCGTCGATGGTACATGATCTCTGAAGTTGGAAAGATACGACTGCAATGTTCAGGAAAGATACAAAAGCCAAAGAAAACATTTCTTTTTCATATGTTTTTGCCTTTTAAACGTACTGAAGGTTTTATACTTTTTTGCCTACTTGAAGTTAGGATAGTTCTACATAATTATTAATGTGTTGTTTACAGAAAAAGATATCGCTAATACTTACTTTTTTCGATATAAAAACTTATTTCTACGCGATACCGCACTACTGCTCCTGAAATTTAAACCTAGGTTTTTTTTTTTGTATATTTTTTCTATTTTCGACAAATTCAATTCTAGGTTTTACAAAAAACTTCAGACCTCTGCGATGCTTTTTCAGCGAGATATTGGCGATAACGTGTTTTCCACCGTTTCAATGGCGCGGCCATGGGGTTTTAGTCTTACAGCTCCTAAAATATAAACCTAGGATATTTTGATGTATTTTTTCAAATTTCGACAAATTCAAATCTAGATTTTACAATGAATTTCAAACGTCTGCGATGCATTTTCAGCGTGATATCGGCGATAACGTGTTATATTCACCGTTTCAATGGCGCGGCCATGCGGTTTTCAACCGACTTCTTTTTTTTTATGTTTGTAAGTCAATGTGTGTTCTGTGCTGAAGTTATTTTTCACTTTTTAGTTTTTGGGGGCGGTTGTCTTTTTTGTAAAAAGCTTTTTTTGTCTTGCAGCTCCTAAAATCCCCTTTTTTTTTTTTTTTGGTACGGGGTGGAAAATCCTCATGGATGTCCTCCGCCCTGGGGCGGGCGGAGGGGTCTGTCAGACTCTTACTGACTAAAAACCACCCCGGTGTTCCATCTCACACCTACGTCGGGGGTCGCGGGAACTGGAGATACTTCCGCAACCCCCGGCTGGTGCCGGCCCGCTGCAGCGGGCCACTTCTCGGGTCAGGGGGGGGAGTGAGGTGTTAGACTCCCCCCCGGACGTCTTAGAGGGGCGCGCGTGGAACACTACGCACCGCCACCTCGGGTCCTGGTGTATGTGGGGGGCGACAGACGTCCCCGAGTCTGCCGCCCCTGGACCCATTTAGGGGGGCCGGAAGAGGGCGTTGTCCGCCCTTCGCCGACGCCCGGTGCGCCTGCTGCGGGCAGGGTGGGAGGTTGAGATCTCCCTCTCCCTTTCCGCAGCCTCCTTCTGCGACATGACACTTTCGCAGAAGGAAACCACCGCGTCCCAGGACTCTGCGCTGTCGACCATCGACTCGACCACGGCCGACAGCGACAGGTCACTGCCTACTTCTGAGACGAGGGCACGGCGCAGCCCCTCCCAAGCGGCACATTCCGCCAGCGTATGCCGCGCCGTGTCCTCCCGGCAGTCGACGCAGTGGTGACACCGGGCGTCCGGCTCCCTGTTTATGCGACACAGGTACTTCCCGAAGCAACCATGCCCCGAGAGCACCTGCGTCACCCGAAACGACAGGGAGCCGTGCCTTCTCCCGAGCCAGCGCTCGAGCACTGGCCGGACCGCCTCGATGATGGCGAGGCCGGCGGTAGGGCGCGAAAGCCTGTCCCGCCATTCCGCCACCAGGACCTCGCGAAGCTGGGACCGACGCAGCTCCATGTGTCGCTGCATCGGTCGCTCGCCCCGCGCCCGCGCTTCCTCGCGCCACCGGTACAGTGACGCGAGTACCTTCGCCTCCAGGTCCCAGGGCGGGGATCCGGCCAGTGCACAAGCCGCCTCGTAGGAGATCGTGCGATATCCCCTGATGACTCTGACGGCCATCGCTCGTTGCGGCTTTCGCAGCACGGCGATGCTTCCGGCCGTCAGGTCTGCCGCCCAGATCGGGGCCCCATAAAGGGCCATCGATCGCACGATCCCCACGTAGAGCCGCCTGCAGACGGCGCTCGGGCCCCCCAGATTGGGAAGCAGCGTTGACAACGCCCCAGCCGCGCCCAACAACTTGGGCGCCAGCCGCTGGAAATGAGGGCCAAAATCCCATCGGCTGTCGAGCACCAATCCAAGGTACTTCATGGTAGACTCGACAGCTATTCTGGCCCCCCCGACCACGATGTGTGATCCCGGCGGCGGCGCCCGCCGAGGACCGTGAAAGATCACGGCCTCCGACTTGTTGAGGGCCACCTCCAGGCCGAGGTGCCGGATGCGGCTCACCACCTGTGAGACCGCAGCCGTCGCCAGCAACGCTGCCTCCCTGTACGAACTCCCCCGGGCCGTGACCAGCGTGTCGTCAGCGTAACACGTCAGGTCCACGCCCGGCTGGACCTCGCCCCTCAGCACCCAGTCGTACCCGATGTTCCACAGGGGCGGTCCTAAGACGGAACCCTGCGGAACACCGCACGACATGCGGCGCTGGTGCTCGCCATCACGTCCCACGTAGGTGACACACCTCTCGGACAAATAAGCCCCAACTATGCGGCGGAGGTAGGAAGGCACACGATGATAGCGCAGTGCCTCCCGTACACAACTCCAGGGCAGGGTGTTAAACGCGTTGGAAATGTCCAAGGACACCGCCAACATCACCCCGCCCCGGGACACCGCTTCCTCCGCCAGGACTCTCACCCTCGATACAGCGTGTATGGTGGAGCGCCCATGCCGAAAGCCATACTGGCTCTCGTCCAGGTCCGGCCCCTCTTCGCACAAGTGGCCGACGAGGCGGGCTGCGATTATCCGCTCAAACAGCTTTCCCACCTCGTCCAGCAGCACTATGGGCCGGTACGCGGACGGAGAGTCCGCAGGGCGCCCCACCTTCCTGAGCAGGACCAGACGACCAGATTTCCACAATGTGGGAAACTGGCCCCGCTCAAGGCACGCTGTAAATAGTCCTCTCAGTTGGGGCTCTAGCTCCTTCAGAGCGAGGGCCAACGCTAAGCCGTGAATGCCGTCGGGCCCCGGAGCCACGTTCTTGGCTCGGAGCCGCAGCACGGCCGCCCCCATCTCTGCCTGTGTCACCTCTGGGACGCTGATGGCGTTCTCCTCTGTGGACTCTGCGTCTGTGGGCAAAGCCATCGGCGGTGGAGTATGCTCCGCTCGTGCCGGGAAGAGGGCTGAGACAACCTCCTCCAGCAGCTCTGGTTGGAGACTCCCCGTGAGCGGGGGCGCCGCAGACCGAAGTTTCCCTCGAACCGCTTGATATGGGCGCCCCCACGGATCCCGGTTTAGGGTCTCCAACATCTCCTCCCTGGCTTGCGTCTTCGCATCGCCGATGGCCAGACACAGAGTCCTCTTAGCCGCGCGGTACACCTCATACAGCGCGGCTTCTTCGTCCGGGACCCGACGACGTCTCCTCCGGTATCGGGTGTACCGGCGTCTGACCGCTACGCACTCAACGCGCATACGTGCGATCTCGGCCGACCACCAGTACACCTGGCGCCCTGCTGACTGTGCGTGGACCCGGGGCATGGATGCGTCGCAGATTTGCGTCATCGCCCCGCGGAACCACAGCGTCCTAAAATCCCCTAACCTAGGATTTTTTTCTGTATTTTAACTTTTTTTTTTACAAATTCAATGTGTTATTTACCTGAATTTCAGGTCTCTGCTACGCTTAGTTTTAAAGATCTCCGTGGCCGCGCGGTTCTCCGCGTTTCAATGGCTCGGCCACGTTCAAACCCTTATAACTTTTTAACCATAACTTCAACAAATTTATAGTTTTGGGAATCAACTTTTAGAAAATACATAATCTTGGAATAGTTTTTTTTTTTTCGAAATATCGCCGTGGCCGCGGTGTCGAAACTCACACGTTTACAGCAGTGTCGGTGAAACTATAGTACGAGTTATTTTTAGGGTTCCGTAGCCAAATGGCAAAAAAACTATTATAGATAAAACCATTATAGATTCGTCATGTCTGTCTGTCTGTCCGTCCGTATGTCACAGCCACTTATTTCCGAAACTGTAAGAACTATACTGTTGAAACTTGGTAAGTAGATGTATTCTGTGAACTGCAATAAGATTTTCACACAAAAATAGAAAAAAAAAAACAATAATTTTTAATAAAAACATTAATCTATTGATAGGCATACGTTTGACCACTATCTCACCTGATGGGAAGCGATGATGCGGTCTAAGATGGAGCACGCTTGCCTAGAAGTAACCTATTCACTCTTGCCTTAAAGACTCCCAGGTTGTAGCTATCAGGAACACAGAGTCAGGCAGGGAATTCCACTCCTTAGCAGTACGCACAATTAATGTATTCCCAAAACGTTTCGTGCGTGTGGGTGGGATGTCCACCATGTACCGGTGGCGCATCGCCGTACGTCTTGTGGTCCGATGATGGAACGGGCTCGGCGGAATTAAATTATGCAATTCCGTCGCACACTCCCCAAAATGCAACCGATAGAAAACCGACAGGCCAGCAACTCGGCGTCGATGCTCAAGACTTTGGAGCTTTGACTCGACGAGCCTATCATTGCCAATAATCCTCTTGGCTCGTTTCTCAATTGAATGTAGGGCATCAAGCTGGTATCTGGCAGATCCGTCCCAAAGATGAGAGCAGTAGGTACTTCATACACGATCGAACTTGCGCTTGATAAAGTTTAAGCAGCTGTTCCGGCGTGAAGTACCGTCTCACCTTTGCTAGGATCCCCAGCTTTTTGGCAGCCATTTGAGCCTTTGCCTCTATGAAAGGGCCAAAATTGAGGGTTGATGTTAACGTAACACCAAGAAGCTCAAGTCGGTCGGTTATCGGCACAGTTACACCTCGGAAAGATGGAGCTGCGTGGAATTGACTCCTTTTAGCGGAAAAGAAACACGCTTGGGTCTTAGCAGCATTGAACTTGACCAGATTGGCGTCGCCCCATATTACGTTACTTGCTGCTACGGAACCCTTCATGGGCGAGTCCGACTCGCATTTGGCCGCTTTTTAATATAGGGGCGCCGAAGAGATGCTCGCCTACGGCGCTCTCAACGTTTAATCCGCCTCTGTCGTAATGTCTGTTTGAAATGTCAAATGGTCATGTCATAACCAAATATTAACATTTGGCAAATGACCAACTAGCATCTAACTAGGTCAGGTAGATAGAGCTATCATTAAACGTAGGTATTCCTATTTCCGATACATCTCGGTATCGAGTTTGGCATCTGCCTTAATCTAGGGGATTACCTAGCTAACCACTAACTTGTGTAATTGTCAGACCACCTACTTATATATTACATATTTGTACACCAGTAATGGTAGAATGTATGAGACCATGACAATCGCAACACCTTATTGTACTATATTCTTACAAATAAACTGTTCTTTCTTTCTTTCTTTTCTTTCATTATGTATGTGTGTTTATGTGTGTTTATTAAAGTCACAATTTAACACAAACTCAATTTAAATAAACTCAGACTCAAATTAAAATAGACATAGTAACACTTAAACACAACGAATCGATTACAGTTTCGGGACGTCTTAGCTCCGATGCGATCAGACATTGGAGAATGTCCTGCTCGCTGTGGGCTGAAAACATCACGACTCTGTAGAAGCGCGCCAAAAGTATTGGTAGATCACGTGTTCTCGATAATGGCGGGCTTGTGATTCGTTTCATGCCTGTACTATTGACCGGATACGACATAATTATAAAATTAAACTTAATAGTTGTGACTAAATATTTTCGTTTGTTTAACCCACAAAGGCTTAACCTAGCTATCGAAAGCGTACTCACAAATTGAGGTTTTTATTCTTAATAAAATATTAAGTACTTACTAGCTTTGGCTCGCGACTTATTAGTCCGCGAGGAAGAAAGTGTGCCATAAAATGTGCATAAGGCACTTAACAATAAAATAGCGTTATAGGCGTTTGTGGTGCGCATACCAACATGCTACTGCATCAAGTGTTGGATGAAACCTTTTGGCCACAGGATGTAGTATTCCGCCGCATCCGCGGACAATTGCCACCGGAACGCATAAAGACTTAGTGCAATCAACAAGTGGACAGCCTCGTTGGTCTCGTGATCGCAAGCGCGACTACTGAGCGTGGGGTCCTGGGTTCGATTCCCAGGTCAGGCCAAGTGTTATTGGGTTTTTCTATTAAGAATTTCTCCGGAGTTTGGATCTTGGCGATGTAGGTAAGTAACACCCCCGTGCCTCGGAAAGCACGTAAAGCCGTTGGTCCTGCGCCTGATCTCTCTCCGGTCGTGTCGGATTGTCGTCCCACCGGACTGTGAGAGTGAGGGAAGAGGAAGTGCACCTGTGTTTGCGCACACACTTGTTCACTATAATATCTTCTGCGTACTTGGCTGATCTCCATTGAGGTTGGCCGCTGTGACCGAAATTCGGTCGGAAGATTACATTTACAGTGCAACCAAATGATACTAACAGTAGTTTTAAGTTTTATTTACTAACACAATTGATATATTGTGTACTAAGGTTAAGTTCTCTCTATGGGTCTTTGTTGCCTGAAAATAAATGGTTTATTATTATATATTGTTATTATTATAACTAAACCCCGGACCAGTACCTACTTTTAAAGATTACCTCTAACAAACCAATAAAATAAACAAAAAACCAAATCAACTTCACCACTCTATAATATTAGAGGTATATAAAAAACGATTGATGTGATTTCATTTTCAGTTGGCCAACAACACTGGTAAGGAGATCGAGCAACAAGGCTTGGAGATGCAGCTGTCAGCCAAGCAGATGGAGATAGAGATATTGCTCATGATGTCCAAGTGAGTCATTATTACATAATAATACAACTCACTTGTTCAGCAATAAAAGGAAACAGTATGTCTATTCTGTTACAATCTCCCTCGGCGAACACCTAGGTGAAGTGAGCTGTCATCCGTCCCAATACTAGAGATTGACAAAGCAGACGGACGGATGACAGCTCACTTCACCTAGGTGTTCACTGAGGGAGATTGTAACAGAATAGCACTGCAGGACGTGTTTTGGAAATAGGTAGTAGCTAACGTTACAGAAGCTACCTGGGGGCACGGTATCACCCCCCCCCCCCCCTCCGCCGCCAGACGAGCCAAGCGTAGCGCAAAGACACTACCTTCCTTTTCTTAAAGCTCTTCGTCGTTTTTTTGAACGTTCATTACCGGGGTTTGGATTAAAATACTGATCAGAGTTCACGAAACGAAACGGTCAAGCCACATATTTTAACTAAGCTGTAGAGTTTGTCAAGTTAGGGCGTGTAGAGTTAAGCTTTGCTCTACATGAGATCTGATAACTTTTTGACATTGCGAGCCATACATATGGTCTCATCTTGGCAACATTTTACATGAAAATGTTTTAGGTGGGATTATATTTCTATTAAAGTTATTGTGTTATTGGTGCTTTAGGAAGCGTATAAAAAATAAGATCCTAAAATTATTTCATTAATGACTAAGATTTTCATAATAAACAAACTTTTACAATGAAACATCTAAAACTCCATCTATTTTACCTTTTGCCGCAGACACCATGAGTCTCCCCCTCCCTTGGGGCGCCTGGCCGCCTACACCCTCGCTCTTGGAGCGCTCTGCAAGGATCCTCGCTCCTTCCACGGCCGAGACCTGGTGGCTGCCCTCCTGCACCGGGAGCCTCCACATGACCTGGAGTTCGCCTATGCGACCCTGGCTGCTTGTTCATCAGCTGCGCACGTGAGACGGCGGCATATCAGGAGGCTCCTGGATATCGCTAATGCAGCGTCCGATCATAGTCTTGGTAAGTGTCTTCGAAAAGTGTAATAAAATTGTATCTCATCATCATCATCATTTCAGCCGAAAGACGTCCACTGCTGGACATAGGCCTCCCCCAAGGGGGGGTTTTGCCATAATCGCCACGCTTGGCAGGCGGGTTGGCGATCACAGTATGGTTGTTACAAATGCACAAAGAACGCTACTGCCCATTCTCTGGTACGTCCCTTATTCGCCTCTTACGACACCCACGGGAAGATATGCGATGGTGCTATTCTTTATGTCCGACACCACACGGACGTGTCCGACACCACATATAATTGTATCTAAATAAAAAGATTTTTTCTACTTCATTCATATTTTAAGAACATCGGCCAAAGCTATGCAGAGGTGGAGTTCGATTCAAACTTAATGGCGGCTGTGAAGTGCGCTACTTCCTGCGCAGTACTTACTACTTCCCCGCCCCTCACTTCCGCTGACACGTGAAATTGTGACTGCGCAGCCACTCGACTCGTGTTCAGAGCCGCCATAAAGTTTCAATCGTACTGTACTAATAGCAAGCATATTAGAATAATGTAAAGAAATCTGGAACGATCGTGCTTGATTACATAAGAAATGTCTGCGCAATGTCTTCTTAAGTGTCTCTTCTCATGCATTTTACTTCCTAGATTAGAGACCCCTGATCCGACAGTTTACTTAAGAAAAACTTTTCTAAAAAACAACAAACCTAATACTCCCCATTCAGATACGATTTCAATGGTGATCCTGGCACTGCGCTGCGTGGTTCAGGACCACCGTCACCGCAGCCTCATCCACTTCGTGCGCCGCCCCATGGCCGGCCTCGCACGGCAGCAGCATTCCGACGGGAGCTTCGGTACCCTCACCACCACCGCACTGGCCATTCAGGTAACTGGAGTTTTTATACATTTTATAGGGTTGAACGACATTCGTCGAGTCCGATAAATTGGCAATTCGTCAAATTTAATATTGGTCAAAGCTGTAGTTCGTCAAATCGACTTTTTGTCCAATTACGAAATTTGCCAAATACGCTATTGGTCAAGTAATCTAGGTTCAATCAACTGTGAAAATGAAAGTATAAAAGGGTCAATTCACACCGAGATGGCAGCTGTCGGCAGTTAACCGATGACCGCATATAAGCGACGGCACGCGACTGATCGCCGAGCCGCTGCCCACCAAGACCATTGCCATCCCGGTTTGAATTGACCCTAAAAGTGACATGTGAATGTAAGCACAATGTGCGCTTTTTTTTTTCTTTTTTTTTTTTTTTGTCGTGCTTCCCTCAGCTGCGGGCGACAGGAAACCTCGTGCCGAATTGGTATTTTTTGTCAACCAATCGTCGTCCATGAAGATCCACCATAAGTGCGTGGTGGTGCAAAAAATCAGCGCCTAATATCGGCCGACTGACTGTTGCAACCATAAATCGCCAGCTGTAGGCACGCCGCATTCCGATGTTCAGAACGATGGTTCGCTCGCCGTATGTGGGTATTTGTGTTCCATTTGCTGCATACAAGTAGTTGGTTGGAGTTCGCTGTTTATCGCGTGCAGTGGCGGGTAAAACAGAAACATTCGCACCAGTGTCGATAAGGAACTTTTTTCCGGTTGGTTTGTCGTATTGAAATAGGCGGTATGTGGATAAATCATCGACTTCTGCCACCGCCACGGCTTGAGTCTCCGTTAGTTTTCCGACTTCTCACTTGTTGTTCCTTTATAACTGCACGGACTTCTACATCGGTATGCTGCCTTGCCGAATTTCTTATGGAAATAGCACACGGCATTTCTTCTGTCCCGAGATTTTGAGCTGGAACGGCTTCTGAAATTGTGGGATCGCCGTTGAAATTTGCGGGAACGATTCGTTTTCAGCTCTGCTACTTCCTTGGTCAGGGCTTCAATCATGCTGCACAGTTTCTGGTTTGCTGGTTCGGATGTCGCCGCTATTTCGGCTGGCGCCGCTGCCGCTGGGGCCTTTGACGTGGAAGGTTGGCACTGGCAGGAACACACGGCATTCACCTCTTTCAGCTGTTCTTGCATTCTGTCTGCCATGGCAGCCAACGAGTCCAGCTTCGATTCCTCACTCACAGCCAACACTGCGCGGGTAGAAGCGGGTAGGTGTCCTTGCCACAACATTTTCAGCGTGTCATCTGGCATCTTATTGCCAGCAAGGTTTCTCATTCGGCGAAGCAATTGTGATGGTCGCTGATCGCCGAGATCCATTTCATTCAGCAGTTTTTGTAGCTGAATACCCTCGCTTTCTTCGTAAACCTCCAGCAGTCTTCTTTTTGCAGCTTCGTATCGGCCGGAGTTGGCCGGCGACAAGATGATATCGCTGATTTGGTCGACATCCTTGACTTCCAGCTGAGCCACAACAAGTGCGAACTTGCCTTCATCGCCGAGCTTCTGGTTGTAGATAATGACCTCAATTTGGGCGAACCAAAGCCTAGGTCTGTTGCACCAGAACTTAGGTATTCTGGACTGGACGCTGATTGCTTCGACATCTTCAGGCGTAGTAGTCTTGTCTTCTTTCGATACGGGCGAAGTCATTTTGAACGCGGGGTCACCACTTTAGGGATAGCGTGATACAAGTAAGAAGGCGAATAATGATCTGTGTCGTTTATTTGGGAGCGCTGCTTATATACAAAATTAGTCAAAATAAATCATAATAAATAGGGTACATTATATACGTTTGTAACTAACACAAAACAGTAATGTCGGTAGAGTGTGCCGCGCTCCTTTCGTTTAGCGAGCGCGATGATACGGCCGGCCGGCCCGCATTCCTTTTGCATTTGCTTAGCTTAGTATGCGCGGGCGCGCGGCGGCGATCGGCTGCGTGCGCTCCTAATCGTATGTCTGTGTACGTAAGTATCAGCTGCTACAGTTTGAAAGATAAAAATCATCATCATCTTTTTACGTCCAGGCTCTTGAAGATTCGGAGTCAGGACCAGGTGCGCACCAGCACTGGAGCTTCCCGGCGGCGCGCAAGTGGCTGGTGGAGCGTCAGCGCGCGGACGGCGGGTGGGGGGACGTCGCCAACACCGCCGCCGCTGTGGCCGCGCTCACCCCGGCCTCCCTCGCAGCCGTACGACCGCCACACTGCTCCGATAAACTGCTCGATAACCGACACGAACCATTAGGTGAGATATACTGATCATCTTCAGAATACCGTTATCTTTGATCTTGCCTTATCTTATTAAGTGCACGTATTCTACATTCACCATGATCATATCACGAAAGACTTCGTCAAAGCATTGCCACAATGATTAGTTCACAGCCCACTTTGAAAATCACTTTTATATTTAGCCTGTAGGTACCATCCCACTGCAGGGCAAAGGCCTCGCTCCATTCCTTCCATCGGTCTCGACTTTTCGCTATGTCTTGCCAATTCTTAAAGAAGCCATCCAAGTCGTCCCGCCATCTATTTTGTGGTCTACCGCGACCCCGTCTCGGGCAGTCAGGGCACCAATTAAAATATTATCATAATTATATTCCAGACAGCAATGGTGGTGATGGCACTCTGAAACTGGCCTACCAATCGGGCAGCACCAGCAACGAATCCGACGCGCGTAACGTTTCCTTCACGTACACACTGTGGGTTGGGACTAACGTCACCGAGAACTACACCCTGCACATGGTCGCTCCTAGGTAAGAATATACTACCTACTAGGGTAATAGGATCGGTAAGGAGCCTAGATGATACTGCTTTTGAGCAGGCACGTAGCACACACCGCCACCAATCCACCAGAGCCTGCCTGTAAGTACTGGGTCCTTTAATCAACAATGCATAAAGAAGCATAAGTACTAAGATAGCAGAATGACTAGGAAGCTTGATGATTTCTTTGATACACAATTGGGGAGCTTGCTCATGAATGGTCGTTCGAAGGCAGTGGCTTAGTACGGGAATTTGTACGTGTTTCTGCTGGAATAAAAGAATGAGCTGAAGATACTTCTTGAGAAATTGATAACTACAACATGCACATCACGAAATAATAGGTAGGTACATACATAGTTGCTTCTAGGTGAAGAGGATTCACGACAAAAGTACTAGGCTTATAGGATGAGCAAAGAGTCCGATGTGGGCTCATGCGGGGTGTCAGTCATTAGGACATGGTTCAACCTTTGGCTTCAAGTCTGTTCCGATTTTTTTTCAAATAACGTCACATCTTTGGATCATAATACTTTTTTTTTTTTTTTTTGTTAGCCTGTTCTGTCCCACTCCTGGGCAAAGGCCACCCTCCATGCCTTCCATCTTTCCCGACTCTTTGCTTCCTCCCACCAGTTTTGGAGGAATCCGTCCAGTTCATCCCGCCATCTCCTTCGTGGCCTGCCGCGACGCCGTCTTACTGTCTCAGGGCTCCAGTTCTGTGTCACCTGAGCCCACAGTTTGTCCGGCATGCGGCAGACATGTCCGGCCCAGTCCCACTTAAGATGGGCAGCTTTTTGAGCCACGTCTGCTATCCCTGTTTTGGAGCGCAGTATAGTGTTTCGAACTCGATCCGTTAATTTAACACCTAGTATACTGCGCTCCATTGCTCGTTGGCAAACCTTGAGTTTGGACTTCTGGGAATTAGTCAAAGACCAAGTCTGTGCGCCAAGACGGGGAGAATACACATGTCCATGAGCTTCCGCTTCAGTGCTATGGGTAGTTCACCCTTAAATAATTCCTTCATGGACCAGTAACTCTTCCAGGCGTTTTCTGTTCGTCTTGCGACTTCTTTGTCTTGCCTCGCCTGGAAAGAGACTACTTGGCCCAAGTAGAGGTATTCCTGGACATGTTGTATTGTCTCCCCGTCTACTTTTATGCTTTTCGGTGTTACGTTGGACATAACTTTGGTCTATACTTACCAACCAATAAAATTTAAATTACAGGAACATATCATTCTTCCACGTGATGCAAATTGCTGCGGAACTGCACCCTAAGTTCAAGTTTGAGGCTAGCGAGTGGCCCAATGGTCACTACGTGCACACGATCGCCGGCCACAAGGAGGAGCCGATGGGCTATCACTACTGGCTGCTGTACCGCCTGCCAGAGAAACCAGACCCCGCCAGCCCGCCCGGCAATCAGCTTGTCGCTCCAGTCGGTAAGTATCATATAAGTACATTACTTTGGCCGAAAATACTTAAACAAACAAAAAACAGTTTTTCTTTCCGGCCTAAGGTGGAACACGCTTGCCTAGTATGAACCGTTTCACTCGTGCCTTGAAGATACCCAGATTATACTTATCGGGGAACAGAGAGGTGGGCAGTGAATTCCACAGTCTGGCAGTTCACACAATAAGTGTTGAATCAAAGCACTTGGTTCGAGAACGTGGAACTTTAACCATATAGCGCTAACGCTTTGCCGTATCTCTGCTCGTCTGATGATGGCATAGGGATGGGGTAATTAAATTGTGCAATTCCAAAGCACACTCTCCAAAACATACCCGATAAAAGACCGATGGGCTAGCAACGGTGCGGCGATGTTCAAGGTTCTAGAGCCTTTTGTCTGAACATGGACCTTCCTAAACATATTTTTTTGTTTCAGGTGTGGACGACTTACTAGTTGAAGATGGAGAACATTATCTGTTCTGGTACAAGAAGCTGTAATTCTTCCACCAATCACATACCGGCAGCATACCCCTACCATATTTTGTTATATGGATTAATAGGTAGTCCTTGTGTTATTCAGTTAACCATTTCGAATAATATTTATGCCATTTTTCAAGACCCTGTTTGAGTTATATTTGTAAAAAAAAACCTAAAACCTAGTTGTAAGATTTGCAGTCACGTTATCGTATTTCAATAGAATTAATAGGGTTTAGGAACATATTTATCAAGTGATCGTATATCTAATAATGAATTAAATCTGACTACTTGATACTGGAACCTTTTATGAAGTTTAGTATATCTGTGGTCAATTCTCTAACGTTACCTACTCTAGACTAGAACATTGCTATGATGACACTTAAGATAAAAGTGCTATTCCTCGTTTGCTGTGAAAGATACCAAAGATCTATGTTTTCCACTCCTGTGAGGAGGTTTTTAGTGTAAATATTGCATAGCTAGTTTAGCATGAGATACTGATAATTCAGGCCAAGAAATCAGCAAACTTGCACCTTTCAGCTGTTTTAGAATGTGCTGATTCGATGGTTTAACCCACTGACTCGGAAATATTAGGTACCTATAGTCATACCAGTCCCTACTGTTTAGATTTTCGGAGATTTACCTTAAATGTCTAGGTAATGTTTTTTTTGCCTACCTATTAGCAAGTCTATGGTCTTTAATCTGCCTTTATAATTATATCAACATAAAATACATAAATATTGGTAGTTACTATAACTGACAAACAATTGACTTCAGTATTTACTTAATCATTAATAATGCATTATATTTTAAAAGTGCAATACTTCTGTAATTTGTAATTGTCAATAATATCGTCAGGAAATTAATATAACAAAATGTTTCCCCATTTTCCTGAAAATAATAATGGCAACATTTTTATCTACAATACATACCTTGCATGCGTTAGTAGGGCATGTAAAATAGCGATTAGATCAATGTTAAGATTCGTATTGAAGTAAGTGATTCTCAATTTAAAACATTTTTAGTACATCCATCGAGTTAATGGAGGAAAATGTAACGCAAAAATCACTTTTAAAGTTCTAATAAAATCTCTTTTAACGACGTAATCAATCATAAGGTACGCGGTGGTATATGGTACATATATATAGACACGAGCTAAACTGATTAATGCTGCGAAGAAACGTGATATCATAACATAAATAAATAAATAAATAAATAAATATCTTGGGACAACTCACACACGGTCACAAATGAACGGAACATAACTGAAAATATTTTAACCTATTGACCGTCACGTCAAAAAAGCAAACTACGAATTAATTTGTCATGTCGTCGTCACTGTGGCGTGATGGGCACGTTTTGGTTTGTCATCTATTAATACATGACTGCATCTTGTAAAATCATGAAAGATTTGGTATTTTATTTTAAAAATTTAATAATTACTTTTTAAGTGCCTAATTCTTCACTGCCATGACTAGCTTACTGTATGCATTCGTTTACTAACTGTTTATAACGTAAAATTTTTTCCATAAACTCGATGCCTAATGTAATAATTCTAGTAATGATTGTATACCTACTGTGTAATCTCGGAAACAATAGATTTTAAAACTAATCATTTTATAGGAGACTGAACGCAGTGTTATCTGATTGAAGTGCGTTAGATTAACATTTTTATTGTACCTATTGAATGGTTCTTAATAAAGTATGAAAATTTCTGAAAATCTTGAAGTTTTATTTTACACAAACTAGGGCTTGTAGACAAAATCCCTTTTCTGTTAGCGTTAACGCCAACGGAAAAATCAAATTGTATGCAGTTGACATATTTGCATCACGTGACATCTGGTAAGCAAACGTCACACAGCCTGGTTACACCAGTAACAAATAATTCCAAGACGGAACTACTTTAAAAAACACTTGATTTTAACCCTGAAAACACGATTAATTTTCCATTTGTTGCAAAATTAGATTTTTAGTTGCTTTGAAATCAATAAATAGTTAGTCAATCAAGTTGGAAAGACTACCTTGAAGTGACGTCATAAGTTAAAATTGACACAAAATCTATGGGAGAATCTCGTTAAGATAGCTCGCAAAAAGTATGTCAATTGATTGGTTGTGGTATTCATACCTAACCATTCTTCTCGATACGAGTCACCATCATCTGCCTAGCCTATTCCCAACTATATTGGGGTCGGCTTCCAGTCTAACCGGACGCAGCGTAATACCAGTGTTTTACAGGAAGCGACTGCCTATCGGACCTCCACAACCCAGTTACTAGGTAACACGATACCCATCATTGGTAAGACTGGTTGTCAGACTTTCTGGCTTCTGACTACCCAAAACGACTTCCAAAGATCTACAAATGACAGCCGGGACCAACGGCTTTACGTGCTTTCCGAGGCACGGAGGAAACTCGCTATGAAAGGGATGGTCACCCATCCACAGACAGCTTAACCTTTGACCGATCGATCTGTACGGCTTTAACTTAGCCACGAGCTCCTCCTTCTCGAGTGAAGGTATTCAATAAAACTAAAACACCTTTATCTCTTCTCCACCCATGGTCGACTGGTAGAGAATGCCTAAGGGCTTGCACAGACTGACGATGGCGGCACGGTAAGGGATTTTTATTTTTCTCATGAGATTTTAAATGAAATTTCAATGATAATTGTTGTGGATACAAAATAAAATGCTATTGATGTCGTGTCAGTACGGGTTTGGACCTTTTCTTGTATAGTTTAATAAACAAATGTTTACAACTTTTAAAACTTAACTATTTTTATTTAGTTGAATCAATAAAAGCCAAGATTTAAGATCCAACATTTATTAAATTTGTACAATTTACATATAACACCAATATGACCACGTGGGCTAGGTATCCATACCTAAACTGTGCATAGTAAAGCTTAGAAGAAATGAAAACAATGTCCCCATAAAAATAGTAGGTATTTGAATAATAAACTATTATTTGAAAGTGCTTATCATCACAAGAACTTACATAGGTACCTAATAAGTTATTAAATAACTTACATCACACATTCAACCTTCATTTATAATTTTACTATTGGAACATAAAATAATAATGCTTAAAAACGTAATAATTAACTTTGTAAATTAAATCTAACTGAACTTCAATTCTCGCCTTTTGACACAACGTAAAGGTTTATAATTCTATTATTTCTTAACCTTTACTTTTGCATTTCACAACTTATAATATGTGTCTCATAAAATAATAATATTATCTTGGTTATTAGCTATAGAGGATTTCGACTCAAAAGTTGTCGAAAGTATTTTTTACAAAACGCCTACGGTTTAAACAGAATATTCTTTTATCTTTAAAATGTAAATAGAAACATAATATAATAATACATAGCTAAACAACCTCTTAGCTAAAAGTTGCCACCATAAAAATATGAACATTTTAAAATTATAACTAATCTATTTCTGTACACGGTCGAAGGGACATCGTTACGATGACATTTTCGGCGAATGATAAGTGTCAGAAAATATTTCGAAATCTTTTCAAATTTCAAGATATTTTGCTTGATTCATTGTGTAGATCGTGAATTCTTAAGGAAATAAAATTAAGAGTTCCTTTATTGCATTCTCTCCACAACCAATCTCCATAAAATTGAACTAAGAAACATCTTCAAAAATAAAAAACGGTAAAATTAAATGTAGAAATGTAAAATACTATTCATACAGACTTCATGTAAGTAATATAATTAATTCTAGTAGAGAATGGACGCCGACGCACATTCTGTCAAAATGGATTATGGAACACGATTCCAGAGATTAAATTTTCCGTCGCTTATTAAAACGAAATCAACCGTTTCATACATTTTTACCTTGTAGATATTGTACTTTTGTATGGAACTGTTCAGTATCTTTTTAAATGCGACGAAAAATTTCAATTATATACAATCATGTATTATACTGAACTTGCGCGTCGCTCTTTCCACCCATAGATATAGATAAATAAAAAACGCAATATCATTAAATAAATTGTGCATAATTATAAATAATTGTATCGATATAATTTTATACATGTACAAACACAACTTGTCTAACAGTTAGGCCTCTGCCTCGAATCTTGCGGGCAGCGGGGCGGCAGCGGCAGGATCTAATGCGTTACATCAAATGGACCGGCCCTCGAAAACAGCGGCGCGGCAGCGGCGCGAGGGCGGGCAACGAGCGGTGCACTCCAGTCAAGCGGTGACCGCCAGCGCGTCTACATTGCAGTGTTGTGCAATTTATTTTTAGCGTTAAGAAATAAATTCGAATCAAAAAGATGTTGTCGCCGTTATTCAAACATTTCGTTCGCGAATAAAAACAAATATCTCGACGACACAACCACGAACAAAACACTACGCCGCTATAGTGCCGCGCGATCTGCTCGCTCATTTCGAGAAAGGGTCTACGTTGCCCGCCCCCCTGCCCGCAAGATTCGAGACAGAGGCCTTACAGCGATCTTAGGATACTCACACAAAGAATGGTAAAGACACAAAAAGTATGTACATAGTTAAGTACATTTAGACATTGAGTAGCGACTACAAAAAAAAGATTAGTTTACAATATTCTATACCCGTATTTCTGGAATACATTCACAGTACACAACCTAAAAAAAACGTAAATGAAGTATATCAAATCTCGTAATTACTTTACCGCCATAGAGGTATACCTATGGAGTTGCCCTAAATACGAAAAAAGAAGCAGCCGCAAACGTACACAAGATAGCAGACTTGTGCTGTTCCTTCTAATTACTTGAAACTGTGGTACTTATCGACATGAGGTGAAAATTAAATATTTTTTTATGAACAGTGTTAATGATGATATAGAACAATCCACGAGACAATTCCACGAGACAGGCTCGACCTAGTGTGGAGTCCATTAGCAAAATGCTTCCTTTGTGTCTTAAATTTGTTTTTTTTTTCTGTGAACCTACCCTGTTCACAATAAGATTAGACATTTACAAAAACCTTTTTTACAGTCCGTTCAACCGATTTTGACTCATATTGCGTTGGTAGCATGACAAATGGCAACTGCAGTAAACAGTTGTTATTGTAACCACTTTTTTGCCTCTAATGTCATCCTTAAGCCTACGGAATAGAAGTCAAAATCGGTTGAAGGGACTGTAAAAAAGGTTCGTGTTTATGTCTAATCTTATTGTGAACAGGGTATAGATAAGATTTTTTGGAAACAAATCATACTTAATATTATAAATGCGAAAGTGAGTTTGTTCGTTTGTTTGCTACGCTTCCACGGCCAAACTAATATTCACCAAAAGCCTGAATATCCACCTTCTGACAGGTATTTTCTTTATACAATTTGAAGTTAAGGGCATATCCAGAGCGGTTGAATGTCACATGCCGTCAAAAATGCAAGATCTATTTATGTGAAAACTGTAAAGCAATTACGAGGTCGATCGTACATTTCCAAAAATCGTGACATTTACCCATTCTTTGTGTAAGTTTATCAACAGATTACTGTTGACGCGGTTACAATGATTGGATCTTTAAACTTTTCTTATAATGTTGGTAGATACGTAGAAAATCTTCAAGTCTATGTATAGTCCTTGCAAGTCACGAGCCCGCGTCATGTGATTCCTGTCATTGTACAGAGGCTACAAACTACAACCATCTGATCTGATCAATCTTTTAAACATTTTCAACTTTATCACAAAAAAATAAGGTTCATATTCAATTGGGAAAATTTGTCAGTTTCGTATGGCTTGATGTGCTGGCGTCTGTACATCATATAAATTAAAGAGTTTTATTTTCGTTGGGGCTAATCTCAGAAAGTACTGTATAGATTTTCATATGATTTACCCCACAGATATAGATAGACCCTAGATAACGCAAGTATCACGATCTGTATGAGAACCAAGCGTGCCATTTTTGGACTACCTATTATGAGGTCACAATGTTTTGTTTTTCTTAAATTTGGTATTACCAGGTATTACTGAGGGTATTAGATTAAAAATAATTGTTTTTTAAATTAATTACGCATAATATTAATCACAAAATGACTTACCGATGGAAGGAAACGTTTACTTTATTTTTTTACTTACGATTTTTGTGCGTAAGCTAGGCACGAAACTAGGTACGCGAAGTAGTTGCTCTTGCGTTATCTAGGTCTATCTATATCTGTGGTCTAACACCAATGAAATTATCTAGGAAGTTTGTTGGATATAATTTATTAGTGTTACCCATGCAAGGCCAGTGCGGGTCGCTATTAAAGTGAAATCTGAAACCATAGACGCGTACTACACTGTATAAAGGACTATACACATCTTGAAGGGGGTTGTAAAACGCATTACACACCGAAACCGCAACGTCTCTGCAATATTTTACATACATTTTAATAAATCTTCTTTTCAATATCAACTTGTCCTTCTCATTTTTCATTCGCGGTTTCGAAAGGTACACTAAAATTAGCAAACTAAAACCCGACCGCTTAACTAAGATCGTTCCTGAGATAGCTGCGCGGTGCGGGCGTGTTGACAGTTGTCACAAGTTGACGTATCAGTGAGCTCTCGCATCACGTCATCACCAACCCCCCCCCCCCCCCCCACCGCATCGCGTAGATACCTCAGAAACGATCTCAGAAAAGTAGTCGGGCTGCAGCTTAGAGAATAAAACTCAAATCAAATAATTTGTTATGTCAGTCAGTCAATTACAGCTGTTTACATACCTTCGTTATTTATGCCCAGATTCTGAGGTGTTTTAACTGGACTATATCTATTCGATAGTGCTATTGGTTCGATATTGCGTTTCCGAGCACTCAGTTAAGGAAGAAAATCACCCAAATAGATAACTTTATCGAATGAAAAGCTATCGAAAGTTTATCCGAAGACCTCAGAAACCGGGCATTAGTGGCTTTGAAAAATCGTCTTTTTTGTGTGTGCTCAAGCCAAATTGTGTAAAAAGCACTTGTTGCTAAGGAAGTTTGTTACGCCACCTAGTTTCTTTGGAAACCAGAATAAAGCTGTAAAGTATTCAAGGATTTTGGGCAAAAAGTGCCAAGGCATTTTGAATTAAATAACGATATTTTTATAAGTGTATGTAATTGTAGTTTCAGTGCATATTACGCCTCAGTCATAAGACATTTAAATTCGTACATTTTCTAACTGGCAACAATATTACAACGTACATCCTAATACATTACAATGTGCGTCGATATATTGCTTCACTGAAAATATAAATACCAGCTTTCAGCAAAATATTATTTACAAATATGGTGATATAGAGGAGAAACAATAAGATACTTAAGATATATATATTATTTATATCACATAGAGTACCAAAGAGGTAATGGTTTCAGGTCAAATGACTAAATTCGTTAAGATTAGAACGGACTGGGTCGAAACGAACTTTCAATACCCGAGCGTGTGTGACGCGTCGAGTTTTAGAGAGAGACATATGTATGTGTGTGACAGAGACAACGCTCTATATGCCCGAACCTGGATGTGTAGGATTTTTAATGTAAGTAGCTTTACAGCTTTAATGTAAGTGGGTCGGCGCACCCATACGGTTCGGCATTATCAATAGCTATTCTTAGCGTTGACCATTTCGCGCTGTGGTAACGCATGCTTCCGACTCAGACATTATATTTTTTAGTTATACTTTTAGAATACACTTGTTTTCGTGTTAGGCTTAGTAACAATTTTATACAGGGTGAGGATGGCAATATCACAAAAAATGATCATGGTAGGATTTGGTAATTTGGTGTTATTGTTTTTAATGAGCATTAATAATATTAAATTATGACGCCACAAGTTGCAGCTCTTCTCACAAGTTAGAAAATCAATATTTCATGTGGTGTTTCATTTTGGTTACATTTATATGGTCTTTAGTATATCTGAACTTTTTTTTTAATTTCGTTTTTAGGATTTTTTTTAACTTCGTTTTTAGGATTTATTTGATAGTTTCTAAATAATCTTATGAACTAGTATTACCAGTATTTTAATTTTTTGTCGTATCGTCGTCCCCACCTTGTATAATATGTGCGTCGCTTTCGCGTGAATAAAAGGTTTTTCTTTCTTTCTTCTTACTAATAGAACAGGGGAACTAGGAGTGTGGATGCTTGCAAGAAAACCTATTCTGCTATTAATAAAAACCTATAGTTCGCTTACATTAGTCACCGAGGGAGATTGAAGCAGAATAGGTCTATAGAACGTTATCAAACGCTGTATTGAGAATGTCGATCTGCTTAAGTGCATAGCGACCCTAACAAACCTGTAATAACATGCGTACGATAATTAAAATCTAGTATAAAAGGTTTAAAATTGTGGTGATATGTGTGCCTTGCATAGAGTTTGAGGGTCGAGTTGAGGCGAACTTTTATTCTGGATTCCCTCAACGTATCTTCGTACTTTACAAACACACGCTAAAAATACGAAATGTGTAAGCCTTACAATTAAGGCACTCAAGTACTGTACGAAAATGCCTCAACACTTTTACAACATTGTCTTACTTATTCCCAGTGTCTGAGGTGATTTATCTGGACTATATCTATACGATAGTGCTATTGGTTCGATATTGCGTTTCTGAGCACTCAGTTGTGGAAGAAAATCACTCAAATAGATAACTTTGTCGAAAGAATAGCTATCGAAAGTTTATTCGAAGACCTCTGAAACCAGACATTAATTTGCTACCGACCGTTCTAGTGAAAGTATTCATGAATATACTGTATGTTAATTAAAGAAAAGCGTTACCTTTTACCAGTAATAAAAAACAAATATTCCCATCAAATACAAATATTTGTTTGTCATGATTTAACTCGAAAACTACTGGTCCGATTTCAAAAATTCTTTCACCAATCGATAGCTACATTATCCCTGATTAACATAGAATCACTTTTATCAGTGTTTTTTTTTTTTGCTTGGATATCTATGATTAGACGTACTGAACGCTGTGTTAAAATTTGTCCACTTATTTTAATGGGACCTTATATAATTACATATCTCACACAGACATGTGAAATGTGTTTGCCCAACAGTGGGACCTGATTATTACTAGTGTAAAAATGCATTAAGCTCGTTTACGACCCAGTCCTATAGCAAAACGTGCATACCCATTATAACTTGATCTTCTCTGCTGCTAATCTTAACAGGAGCGGGGCTCCTGACGTCATGGCTGTGACGTCACGACACTAAGGCTTGATCGAGATGCGGTTCATCACGGTCGTGTACGCGAGCCCTAACGCCCACGACACTTCGTGGCCGTCCACTTTCTTGAACAACTGGAAATAATTACATTTTATTTATTAAATTCTGCTTTTATAGAGGCATCATTTTTTACATAATACGATAAAAATATGTGGCGACATGTATTTAGTTCGTAACGTTTGAGTTTTTTATTCGTAGTACGTAACGCCACGTTAAACATAACACTTGATTTACAACATGTAAACATCAGAAAACAATGTATTATTTAACACGCTGTAAATCGTAACATCGTATATACAAATAAGTACTTTACACACACACACGCACACAGATTATTTTGATTTGTTTGGAGAAGAATAGAAGACGATACTATCAGAATGTTTAATTCGTGACAAAAGTAAATGTTTTATCTTTGCACCTATTAATAATTTTAAGTCCTTATTAGGGTATTTTAGCAAAAAAAATCTTTTTAGTCCATCAGCTAGATTATCGAAAAATATTGGATACGTATTTTTTGTTTTATTAAATCAATAAAAAGTGACGAAGATAAAACGCATCAAAGATCATGAGTGGGACACTTTTACTAGCGAAGTGACGTCACAAACCTGACGTCACTTCGCTAGTAAAAGTATACTGACATTGTAATGTCACACGGATTTATCGACGCACTGTATCGTCTTAATTTTTTGTTTACGTGAAAAAAGAAAAAAACTGTGTCCAACATTTTTGAAATTATCTGACAGACTAATTAGTTTTTTTTGGTAAAATAGGTACCCCATTGCTAAATACTTACACGCCACTCAATTTTAAGTCTCGTGCTCGTCTCTATCACTTTATGTCAAAATGATTGTGACAGTACGAGATTGAACGGCATTTTAAAATTCATTAGCGTGAGTTTTTGGTCTAGTCCTATGTTAAATTATAATTCGTTTAGTGCCAAATTATTATTTTGTTTTCCTGTTTCTTTTTATTATTGTTTTAGGGTCTAAAATGGTATAAGTTGTAGTGATGGAATAATTAGCATTCGCATTCATTGTTAACATGCTAATGATAATTTAGCATTTGCGTGCTTCCAAACAAAGAGTCGACAACACACTGAGGTAGGGAGTGAGTAGGGAGGCTAGAGACAGTAGGGAGGGAGCCTTGTTGTAAACCAGTGTGGACTCAAACATCAAAACCCAGGGCTCCACAAGCCTCCCTCCAAGGTGACCCCTGTTGGAGGCTTGTTTAGAACAGTCTGGCCCGGCCTTCACGATTTCTACTAATTCGCACTACCCCTAAGCCGCGTTAAGGAACTCCGTTCCAATAAACAAATAATACATACGCTGACATGCTTGTCGTTCTCCATCTTGTAGGCGTCCTGCAGCAGCGTGACGATGTACACGAGGTCGATGCACGCCCACGGCTGGTCCACGTTAGCGGACGAGCACGCGGCCGTGGCAGCCGTCAGGTACGCCTGCACCGTGGTGGTGCCGCCCTCCATCACGTCTGGAACACCACGTCATACGGCATATGTTAAGGGCGCGTATTCAGCAATATTAGCTCAGTGAAAGACGTTGATGGCCGACCAGAACAAGGCAAATCTTACACCATATCTCGACAATATATAAATGCATTATACTACTCATACGCACGTGTTTTTATTAAGTCGATTCACTGAAAGCCTTGACATTTTCAACAAACAGAATTACCAATGACGATCGAACTCCGCGTGAGTAAAGAGGACAGTTGTTCCAACTTAGCGTCAAAAAGAATTTAGACAATCCCTTGAAATGAGCTTTTTAAATGATTTATTCCCAGTACTTTCTTGACAGAATGTATAAATATAGAATTTATTTACTACACTAAAAGATACTTGTCTAAATAAGCTACGATTTGCACAACGGCCCAGTAAGCGCGAGTATTTATAAAGTCACGTATTTTCAACGTCTCGGCGACGGCTTCACGTATCGGGTTTCTTCAAGCGACTGCACACAGGGACGCGTCTCGATATCTACTGACCATTGTGGATTTTCCTATAGTACATTCGCGTTAAGAATGCAGTGAGTCATCATTGTCCGTCGGCCTATACCCGCCACCTAACGGCCCGTTCACGACCTTGCTGTGAGCAGCAGCTAAGCGCGGGGCGGCGAGCGGTAAGATTAAAAGTATAAAAATGTTTGAAGCACGCCACGAGACGCCACTCATAGCGAAAACGCGCGCGGTTTTATCCGAGCCAATCGCTACAGCGGCGCGCGGTGCGAGGAGCGGCAGGAACAAAAGTACAAGTGAATGAGTGCGACGCCACGAAACAGAGCGGCGCGGATAGCGGTGTAGGAGGGACGTACTCAGCGGCGTAGCTAAAAACAAAAAAAAATAGACGATTTTGTGGCGGTAATGGATACCGAGGCATTAAATCACCGAAATTTTAAATCGACCGCCTATAAGGATGTCAAAACATCCCCAATAGATAGATACTTAGGGTTCGAAGTACAAAAAAAAACTCAATCTATGATTATTGACAAAAATACTATTATTATAATTACGAGTAGTTTAAGAAAAACAAATAATATTTGCGTGATTACATGATTATTACCTGTATTTTATTTACACTTTCCTCAAAGTGAGAAACAATTTTTCTGGATTGGTGTGATTTTGGATCTGATGTGCTGTTTTAAATATACTTCTATGTGCTGCAGAATATAATCAAAAGTTTTCACAGTCATTCTTGTGTACTTATAAAACGTATCTGGATATTTCCTGTAGTTTTCATATACGTCACGAAATTCGCCATTTAAACATTCGTGAATCGTTGTACTGCTTTCTAAACAGAGAAGGGATAATTTTGATAACGCCATGATTTTGAGCACATTTTGACTACCTAAATACGTCCACCGCGGTCGCTGCAACTAACCGCTATTGAGGGTTCGTGGCGTGCAAAACGCACCGCTTGCCGACGCCGCCCGCTCGCCGCTAAGACCGAAGTCGTGACCAGGCCGTAACCAATCAAATCTTTTCAAATTACAAAGTCAAGTTCACAATGACAGTTGAAGGCATTGCTTCGAACGCAACGGTTGTGTCCTGTCATTTGTTTTAACTGATTTCAATTTAGCACTGATGACTCACTGCATTCTTAACGCGAACGAACTATGGTATCTCTCCTGTAGACTTACCGATGATACCGGCGTCGGCTGCGACGTCGTAGAAGTAGCTCATGGCGGCGACACTGGCGGGCGGCGGGTGAGCCGGGCCGTCCAGCGTGTGCAGCAGGTAGCGTCGCACGGCCGCGCGACACCGCGACACAACGCGCGCGGCGGTACTGCCTGCAGGACGGGATGACCCACTGCAACGGAGAAGGAACACTTGTTCATTTTTAGGGTTCCGTACCAAAAGGGTAAAAATGGAATACTAAGACTCCACTGTCCGTCTGGTTGTCTGCCACCAGGCTGTATCTCGTAAGCCGTGAATAGCTAGACGGTTGGAATTTTCACAGATAATGTATTTCTGTTGTCGCTATAATAATAATAATAGCATTAATTTCGGGCTACGCCCATAGTGTTAGTAACAATGATCTTATCAACTATACTCCATTTACAATAGCATTAGACATAAGTTAAAAAAGGTTATTTTTAATGCACACTTTGTAACAACAGTACAATAAACATGTGAAAGTTACGATAGACACCGAACTAATAGGTTACTACACCCATTTTTGAAAAGTGTCTCAATGAAATTCTGTAATGCTAATATGCCACCAAAAAAAAAACACAAAATTTTTATTCAATCGATAAGTGCCATAAAAATGAAACTAAATTTTAAATTTTCGATTTTCGCGCGTAGTTTGACGAAAACGCGTCTTACTGGACGCCATATTGCTCAGCGTAAATGACGTCAGTTCGTTTTGTATCAAATGAGCTCATATTAAATATGATAATTGTATATAATTTAAAAATAATTAAAAGCATATTTTGTAATAGGGGTATATAATAAAAAAAATACGTTGGTTACGAAAATAAAAAAAGTACAAAGCTTAAAGTACGTTAATCGGTTGAATGACAGTTGTCAATTTTTTGTTTACACAGCCGTACGGCGTAATAACATGGCCGCTACTATTTCATGGTGTTTTATAACAGATTAAAAATACTGAAAACGTTGAACTTAATTTAAAAAATTGTTTTGTTATTTTATGAACTAAAACTTACATTTTCCGACTGCTTTATGCCTAAACTCTCTCAATAACATATTTATGATGATTTTTTCTCGTATAGAGTAAAATACCCTATTATAATCTATTTTTACAGTAGCTGTTGTGCGTATTTGTAACCATTTTATTAATTTATCTTCTAAAATTATGTAGCTTTCATTTAGTTGTATATTTAATTCAAATTTAATATTACAGTGTCAATGCTAAAAACCTAACAGAAGCAGGGATGAACAATACTCGGAACGTTATTTGTTTCACTGTAATTCTACCAAATTGAAAATGTGACCTAATCTTAAAAAGACTTTTATTCTGTTTATATTATTATACATCCATATTTAGTACTATCATAGATCTCTTTATCAAAATTATGGTTAAATAAGTTGAATTAAAATTGTTTTAACTTATCTTTGAAATAAAATGTTTTGCATTCCTGCTTCTATGAGCCTCTTTTTTTTTCTAATGCTATTATAAATGGAGTATAGTGTTAGTAGACATACACATTTTATTGAGTGTGGAGTTTCATCCAATGTCGAAGCATTGGAGACTCCCACCTATCTGCAAATAAGCTCAAGATAGTATTGGCACTGCCACCCACGGAGACGAGCAAGTAGGGAGGCGCTTCTTTTGCGTATGATGGTCGCAAAACCATCAATATGTCTTTCAGCAAACATCTTAGAAGCGCTACATTGCCATGGCAGCCCCAACAGTATCCTGAGTGCGTTATTATACTGAACTCGTAGACAACAATAACTATAACAACAAATACAATAAATATTTAAGAGGGGCTCCCATACAACGAACGTGATTTTTTGCCGTTTTTTGCTCGATGTCTAATGTTGCATAGATAATCATGCGCGAGTCCGACTCGCAATTGGCCAATTTTTTTTTAATTTTTCCTAGTGCCCAGTTCCCCAGTGCCCAGTTCCCCAGTGCTGACCAAAAGTCTTCCTCCCACAAGTCGGGTTGATTTTTAACACGTTAACTGTGCGTCAAGTAGACACACAGTACGGCACATACGGCTGGAAGGACCAAAATGTAGGAGTCGCGTATGTGTTAAAACAAAAAATGTGTTGAGTGTTAAAATAATACATAATCACCAAAATTCTAAATCATTATTAGCATTTTTGACATAGCGGGACCTTTTTCCTCTAACTGGGACAGCGGGACAGAGATCCTAAGGCTAAGAACTCACGATGCGGTTTTCGCCCGCGCCCGCAGCGAGAGCCGCAAACAACCGCGCACACCGCGGGCGTAAACCGCATCGTGAAATGTGTTTTAATTTTTGGAACGAAGTTCCTTATCGCGCGTTGTGAAAGGGTCTAGACGGAAAAAATTCTTACGAAAAGTTGTCACGACATGCTATAATAAGCTAAATTGAATCGTTGGTACTGTCAAATAGAGTTCATTATTAGTTGAATGGCGGCTTTTCTATGAAAATATTGGAGCGAATTAAAACCTTATTTTTGCTATTTTTATTACTTCACAAACGCAGACAATTCGAACAGAAAAATTGAATCGTTGAAACTGTCAAATAGAGTTCATTATTAGTTGAATGGCGGCTTTTCTATGAAAATATTGGAGCGAATTAAAACCTTATTTTTACACATTAACCGTGAAATTCGGTTGCACATAGCTCCTATTGTCCGGTCGGGCACCAGCCTATACGTTTCTCAGAATAATTTTATCATACCTAGTTTGGTAAAATTTCAATTTTTAACCGTTTACGTTTACAAAATAAAGTCCGAATTCGCTTTTCGTAGAATATGTTTATGTATTTAAAGGCGGCGCGGCGAACTCTTTGAACTAGGTACCTACGGCGATATGTTTAGTACCTAAGTTTATTCGCTCAAATACTTCGTTCCATCCGGGTGTCCCTTGACACCTCTCAAGTTTTTTACTTATTTATCTGCATTCTGCTGTAGCTGCGGGCCCGCAACCGCAGCCGGACGCAGGCGAAGTGGGACGACGTATGGTCACGTTATGCTTACCTCACGAAATATTGTTTGTTGGCATAGGTCCAGGGCTCGCGTTGTATGATAGGGTGGACGCACACCGAGCTGAGCTCCTGCGTGCTGTTGTCCAGGCTCTCGCTGCGGAACACGCCGTACCGCGCCGCCAGCAAGCCTAAGTTCAGGTAGCTGGAACAAAGAAACATGCTAAGATTAGAAACTACAAAAATGTTATAGACCACAATAATTAGACGTCGAAATTGTTATAGACCAACATTAGACGTCAAAAATGTTATAGATCATCATTAGACGTCGTAAATGTTATAGACCATAAGTAGACGTTAAAAATATTACAGGCCTTAATAAAGGGAATATTATTATTTATTAATTCTAAAAAACATTGTGCGAAAATACTATCTTCTTAGCGTATCGATTGCAAACACAGATATATATCCTGTGTGTATGAGTGTGTGTGGATGAGTGCGTATGTATGTATGTGTGTGTTTGTTCTCGTCAGATTAATCCTTGTTTCAGTCCCAGTATTTAGCCATAGCAACCCCATCCGCTGATGCAGTCATTAGGTCCTCACATGAGCAGATGACAGGGCATGCGGCGCAAGATAGAAGGTGGACCATTGTCTGCGGAGAGGCCGCATAGGCACTGGGGATCGGCATCATCTAAGAACCTTTACTTATTTGTTTCTATCTGTTGAAATGATCATCTCAGAGGAGAAACTACAGCTCAGGAGCTGTAGTTTCTCCTCTGAGATGATCATTCAAACTAAGTAAATAATTACTTGTATCTCAGGAGATACAAGTAATTATTTACTTAGTTTAGAAGTCAACTTGTTTATTTATATTTCTATTGCCCACCGTTTCTACAATTATACCTGTTATATGCTTAAACAATGTTTACTGTGTCTAAAATATATAGGGTGACTGGTAATTAGTGTACGATACTTAGACACGTGATTGTGTTCATGATAACAAACAACTTTCCCGAAGAAAAATAGTACATTATGGTACAAGTGTGTAATGTTGGTGATTACCGCTGAGGCGCCATTGAGACCCGAGCCGTTAGGTGAGGGTCTTAAGAGAGCCGAGGACGGTAATCATCAATACACACGTGTACCATACGACGTTTTTCAACACACTTGTGAAGAAAATTATACTAAAAAATCATTTTCAACAGTGAAAACGAGTTGTAAATTTTTTTTCGCAATGGCGGGAAAAATTAATCAGTATTCCTATGCGCGCGCATCTAATAATGGCGATCGGCCATAGACTAAAAGAATGAGGTTTCTTTTTGTGTCTTTTCGCGGATAGCGTTCTGCGTAGCCACGTACAAAATGGGGAATTCAAAGTTTTCTTTATTACAGAGAAAACAAAAGTGAAAGTTTTATTTATTAAAAACGTATAAGTGAAATTATCTATTTAAATACGAAGTTGCATGAAATGAGCAAGCTCATTTATTTAGGGGTACAGCCCCCTTATTCACAACCATTCGATACGTTTCCGTGTCGGTAAGGAACCGTATTCGACAATGTCATTTCCGACTTCAGTCTTCGTATGTTCGTTGAACTGTCAAAATTATTCGGTTTCGGATTTGTGAATTGCGTTTGAAGGACATCTTCGATATCTTTTGACTTTCGATTCGGTACGGAATCGAATCGAATGATTGTGAATAAGGGGCCAGGTACATTAATTTATTTGTAAGTACTATTGAACACGATCTTTTTTGTATCGAAACTTTTTTAAGAACAAAGCAACTCAACCAATAAAATAAAAAAAAACCCCTATAACTCACTTGTGAATAATAGCAATGAAAAAGTCACAGTTTGATTACAGGTGTCATTATGTGCCTAATTGCGGTGAAATTAGAGCCATTTTATGAGCAAGTGTGTTGAAAAATATTTTGTACTGGTTCACTTTTATCACAATAACACAACAGCCGTATGAAATTCACGCACGCGCACGCCTGTGAGCTAAAGTGAAACAGTACAAAAAAAAAAATGTTTCTTCGGGAAAGTTGTTTGTTATCATGAACACAATCCCGTGTTTAAGTATCGTACACTAATTACCAGTCACCCTATATATACAAATAAATAACTGTTATTATTGCTTAGGAAATATTATTATTTAAAGATTTTCTTTGCTTTATTTAACAATCGGAATAATAAATAGTCTTACCTGTGCGTGTACAGGGTGATGTTATTACCAGCCGGTACCACGTACTGGTCAGAAGCGGGGTACGAATCCTTGTCCTTGTCACTCAGTTGGAAAGTGATCTGTGTTGAACCACCGCCGAGGTCCAAAGCTGCCATAGAACCGTCCTCTATTTGCTCTGAAATTGAAAGACAATCTGTGATGATTTCTGTGAATGGTTATTTATTTTAACTTTATACCAGTTAGAAGTACAGAAGACAAGCTACAACAATCTGTTACATTTCTTAGATTTTTCAACTTTATTACAAAACGATAAGGGTCAGCTCACACCGAGACGCGACGCGACGCGATGATGCCCTAAGGGAAAAGGGCCCTAAGGGTAAAAATAAAACTCTTACGTAATCTGACCATCGCGAATCCACCCTAGAAGGATTCCCTACACAATCATCGCAGTAATGAACTTTCGCGACAACGTACGTCGCAAAGGCAAACTTTCGCATTAATGTACATCACAGTAAAGAACTTTGGCAAGGGTAAACTTTCGCGGTAATAAACATTTTAAACATTATCTCCTTTAAAATTCACAAACAGAATCATCGTTCAGTAAAACAACACAGCTCCGACACAAAAAATATTTTGCCATTTAAGTTACGACTTTATATCCTGTAAGTTAAAACGTTTTTTATAGTGACAAGATAAAAAAGGTGACAGCTCCCGGTTGCAGGAACTGTTCGATTTTTCAAGGCTGTGCCTTGTTGAAGCTGCGCTGTAAAAGTGACCGATGACCAAGTATTGTGTTAACTTACTGTGCAGAAGATTGATGGTGTACCAGATAAATATGCCCTCGTCGGAGCCGTCCATGATCGTCACTCCGTCGGGTCCCACGTCATAGCCTAGTCTGGAATAAAACATAAACGTCTAAAACTGGTCCAGTCTTTGATTAGGTACTTAAACTTTGTGATTGATGTCTGCTGGCTTGGTGACTAATAACTGTCAGGATATATGGAGACGTATCAATGGTATGCACGTACACGAAACCAACTCATCAAAGAACTCGTTAGCTTAAAAAAATCGTTTCAGAGAGTGGTTGTTAACATCATCATTGAAATGGATTTGTTGTATAAGAGACATAGCTATAGAGGGTTAAAGAATCAAAATAATGGTGAAACAGAAAAAAAATGGGCATTATTTTGGTGTCATCACTGTTCCACGACCATTCAAAGACCAAATACAGCAGGGTGGTCCAATTTAGTAGCCCGGAAGTGTATTTTAGCATAACTAGCTCCTATTAAACTTTGACCGTCACAATCATGATATAGATAGACAAAGATAACGCAAGAGCAACTACTACACGTGCCTATTTTCGTGCCTAACTTACGACAAAAAATCGTAAGTAAAAAAATAAAGTAAACGTTTCCTTCCATCGGTAAGTCATTTTGTGATTAATATTATGCGTAATTAATTTAAAAAACCATTATTTTTAATCTAATACCCTCAGTAATATCTGGTAATACCAAATTTAGAAAACAAAACATTCGTATTACATTGTGACGTCCAAAAAATGGCACGCTTGGTTTTCATACAGATCGTGATACTTGCGTTATCTAGGTCTATCTATATCTGTGGTCACAATCATGTATAGATGACAAATCAAAATGTGCCCAGCACGCCAGGGTCAGGACTGTTCACGACTACATGACACACTTCTATACGTAATTCGTAGCTTGACGCCGAGGGCACGTTTTTGCTTTTTTGACGAGGCTGTCAAAAAAATAATCTTAAAGTACCATCAGATAGATGAACATTGAACATTATCAGTCGTTTCCACTTACTTGTTAATAGCTTTAGCGACGTGGTCTATAAGGTCTTGCGCTTTCTCAGCGGGCAGTAGTCGCAGGCCGGCTGTAGCGCGAACTATTAGAGGAGTCTCCTTCCTCTTGTTTGGTGGCGTCATAAATTCAGCTTTCTTTATTAGTTGGACTATCGTATCCGCGCCCTGGAAATTGAACCGATTGTTTTTAAGATTATTAAGAGGATGATTTCCACAACGCTAATCTTTGCGCGTGGTCTAAGTTATATTTGGTCAATAAGTAAATAAGCCCGATGATATTTTGTAGATTACAGGATCTAGGCTTGTGATTATAGCCCGACCCTTAAACTGAGATAGATGCCCGGTGCGGGAGGGGTGACTTGATGCGAATGCTCACTGATACGTCAACTTGTGACAACTGTCACCCCTCCCGCACCGCGCAGCTACCTGAAACGGTCTATTTAAGCGGTCAGGCTTTAGTCAGTCTTTCGTCAATTCTATTAATTTAGAAAGGATTCAGGGTTTTTGAAAATAACGTATTTTCTATGATGAATTATTGAATTACGTATTATTTTGAAATTAAGTTACTTGACGGAGAACTCACTGCTTCAAATGTAGATTTACAAATAAGGTAAAATTTTTGTACCGGTATTTTATCTTTACGGCATTCGAATGAGTTTGAGTAAACGTTATCATGAAATCTTATTATAATTTAAATTAAAACAAAATATTTTGTTCAGAAATAACATTTACCCAGTAGGTAACAGCTGTTATTTTTTTTTTTTTACTTTTAATGAGTGGTTCTTTTTAATTATAAGGTAATATAAATACAGGATTCTTTTTAAAACACTTACAACATCACAAAAGTAAAAGTTGTTGACTTTTTCTACCAAAATGGAAAACGCGAAAACGAAACAGCAGAATTATTTTTTTGCGCGTTTTAAAAATTACCCTGTATCTAATTACATAAAAGGAGTTAAAAATATATCACCTTTTCCGGGTCATCTGCAAAGGACGATAGGCCCGGCTTTGATTGTTCAAAATATTCATCTACTAAGTCCAAGTTGCCTTGGCCAAATACTGAAACAAAATTGTATACTAAATATTAATGCTAATGCTTATTTATGCTAATTATTATTTATTATTTATTATTAATTACTAAATATATATATATATATAATATGGGTATGTATATATTTATTTCGGTGTATATATATTCCAGAGCATAATTATGTATGTGTAGTTTATATTTTTTTTTTTAGTTTTTAAATATTACTTTTTGTAATGCATCTGCCATGTTATCTCTTCACCACCCTTGGTTGACTGGTAGAGAATGCCTAGGGCATTAAGTCCGCCTTTGTACCTTTGTGCATGAAGTATAAATGAATAAATAAATAAATAATGTCACATTTATGTATAGGCAGTGGCACATACCATCATACGTGTATCCTTTACGGGTAAGCAACATGCATATTGTGTTCTTTCCTGTAGTTATTTTAAAGACTACTTCAGGAAAATTACCTCCGTTATAGTCCTTGTAATTCTTGTCATTGTTTGAAGGTATAAATAGAATTTTTTGACGCGCATTCGCGAAACATAGCAAGTAAACATATGTCATTTTATAATTCTTGTCTAACCATTTTATTATTGATGGATGTGTCAAAAATAAACTTTAAAAAGATTGGATGTTAATTAAAAAAAACTACAACATCATCTGCCTAGCCTTTTCCCAACTTTGTTGGGGTCGGCCCTCCACAGTCGAGATACTGGGTAACATGATACCTCCCCTTGGTAAGACTGTCTGGCTTCTGACTACCCTTAACGACTGCCTAAATAAATAAATTAATAATATGTGGGGACATTTTCACACATGGCCATCTGACCCCAAACTAGGGAGACCCTGTACTATGGGTGTCAGACAGCTGATATACATACATAAATACATTTTTTTTTTGTAAATACATACATATATAGATAAGATCTACGAATGACAGCCGGGACTAGGGTTGCCACCCGTACTTTATAATAAAGTATTGTACGTAATTTTGGGTAGACATACTTTATGCTTTATGAGCGTACGTGAAAATATATATTTTAACTACTTGAACTTTACGAAGATTTTAGTCAACAAAAGAAACGATTAAGTTCACAGTTTTATTTACTAACTTCAAAAAAGGTTGAGAACCTCTTCTTTCTAAAAAACAAAAAGACAACGCCTTCAAAAAACAAAAAAGAAACTTTCATTTCGGAAGTCGGTGTCAATACAAAACTACAAACAGAACCAAAGTTGAAATACGATTCTTTTTTTGTAAAATAGTTTTTTATTTGTAGAATGGATCGCATCAATAACACCTTCCTCCATAAATAATTCCGGTGAGCGTAGGAGGGATCAGTGACCCTGGGGGGATCGCGAATATGTTTATGAAACATTTTAAGGTGCAGTCGCCTCTGGGTCCGTCTGTTGCGACGGGCGATGCTGAGTCTGACCGTGAGAGGGTGAAACCACTGACACACTTTTCGGCTAAACAAGTCAAACTTGCCATTCAAAGCATGAGCAGAGGTAAATCACCCGGCCACGATGGACTCAGCATTGAGCACTTCAAATATGCTGGGGTTCACCTACCGAGGGTCCTGTCCTGGTTTTATACAATGTGCATTAGTCACTCTCACTTACCAGCCGAGTTGATGCGAACTATAGTGGTGCCTATTGTTAAAAACAGGACAGGGGATATCTCAGACCGGGGTAACTATCGTCCAATCTCTCTAGCGACCACCTTTGCTAAAGTATTGGACAGTATGCTTGACTCATGCTTGAAAAAATATCTGTGTTTGCACGACGCACAGTTTGGATTCCAACCTGAACTATCGACCGAAAGTGCGATACTGAGTTTGAAGAATACTGTTCAATATTACACAGACCGCAAAACGCCGGTGTATGCCTGTTTCCTGGATCTCTCCAGAGCCTTCGACCTTGTGTCATATGATGTGCTGTGGAGAAAGCTGGGGAACAGGAGTGTACCGGCGGAAGTTCTAGACATCCTGCGATATTGGTATGCAAACCAAACAAATACTGTAAAGTGGTCCGGAACCTTCTCGGAGTCGTACGGGTTGGAGTGTGGTGTGAGACAGGGGGGTTTGACGTCTCCACGACTCTTCAACCTGTATATAAATGATCTCATAGGTGAGCTCAGCAGTATGCGTGTCGGCTGCCGGGTGGGTGGTGTTAGTATTAACAACATTAGCTACGCGGACGACATGGTACTGCTGGGCCCGACTGAGGGGTCTATCAGAGATATGTTGAAGGTCTGCGAGAAGTACGCTGGTACGCATGGACTTATTTATAATGTCAGGAAGTGCGAATACATGATCTTTAAGGCCGCCGGTAAGTGTCCTAATCATATACCTAATTTTACCCTAAATGGTATGAGCATGAATAAAGTAGACAAATTTAAGTACCTAGGGCATATGCTTACCGACGACCTTAAGGATAATGTAGACATTGAGAGGGAACGTAGGGCACTAGCGGTCCGAGGTAATATGTTGGCTCGTAGATTCTCCCGTTGTAGTGACCAAGTCAAAATCACCCTATTCAAGGCGTTCTGTCAGGGTCTGTATGCGGGGGGTCTATGGGTCAGCTACTCCAAGAGATCGCTAGATGCTCTACGCGTCCAGTATAATAATGTTTTCAGGATGCTGTTGGGACTGCCCCGCTTTTGTAGTGCATCGGAGATGTTTTCGCAAAACCGAACTGACGGTTTCCACGCTGTCATTCGTAAGAAAGTTGCTTCACTGATGCATCGAACGCGGGTCAGTAACAATAGTATCCTGAAATCAGTGGCGGAGAGCCCTTACTCTCCTGTTCTGAGGCATTTTGTAGAGAGGATGGTCAACTAAGTACCTGATCTCCTGCGTGGTCATTCTCTGTGCAACCTGCTTCGGACACTTAAGTGATCATAATATGTATTGTTTTATTATTGCCGGTTGATTTGTGTTTTGTTTTTAAAATACTAACATTAGGTATAAGGTTTTTGTTTTACTAACAAAATGGATTACATTGTTGTCCGAAACTGAATATATAAATAAAATAAAAAATAATACTTTATTCACAGATGCTGTACTTTATTTTTTTTACTTTAGTAGTACCTAAATACACTTTATTTGCTTAAAAAAAAGGTGGCAACCCTAGCCGGGACCGACGACTTTCCGAGGCACGGAGGGGAACTCGGTATAATTACCGGCACGTAAGTTGGCAAGAGATTTCGTAGTGGGGGAAGATCGCGCACGCACAATTTCATACTTTTTTAACCGACTTCAAAAAGATCATAACTCTGTTATATATGGACGGATTAGCAAAATTCTGTTCGAAAGGGGTTTATTCCGAAATGGTCCCATATAAATTTTATCAAAATTGATCCGGGCTGGATCAATTTTGATAAAATTTGTTTTGAGAAAATCAACAAATTCCTAAAAAAATACTTAGACGACGTTTTAGTTTCTTCAATCTTTGGAGGACTTACAACCTCTTTTAAGTGTGTCGCCGTTTCTTAATGGATTTGGATGTTAAGGCAACACTAGAAAGCGAAAAATAAAAAGCTTTTTAAAAAAAAAAGAAAACCGCCTTCAAAAACTAAAAAGTGATAAATAACTATAGCACAGAATACACATTAGTTTACTTTCGGAAGTCGGTGGCGGTGGCTTTGTGTTTGTTGTTTCGTATTGCCACCGACTTCCGAAAGTAAACTAATGTGTATTCTGTGCTATAGTTATTTATCACTTTTTAGTTTTTGTAGGCGGTTTTCTTTTTTTTTTTGAAAAAGCTTTTTTTACATGCGCGAACTTCCCCCACTACAAAATATCTTGCCAACTTACGTGCCGGTAACTGTATGAAATGGATGGTCACCCATCCACAGACTGACCGCGGCAAGCGTAGCTTAACCTTTGACCGATCGATCCGTACGGCTTTTACTTACAAGCAAAAAAAAGGTTGCAGTAGGTATCCTTCATCCTTGACTATTTAAAATCTATTTTGGGAAATCTGACACGGTACATAGCATCAACATTAAGATATATTTATAATACGAAGTTTTAAAAGTAAGTAAAATTAAAGAATTTGTTTGCTGGGAAACGACTTTTTGGCGTCATACCAAAACATTGTGCTTACGTGTGCGTACAAAACAGTACAAAGATCGGGTGGGCATTTAAAATTCATAGTTATTTTGTAACATTTAAAACTTGTTTTCAAACAACACGTGTATTTTGCCACCAGTTATTCAAACAAGACTATAAATAGTACATTGAATAAAATTGTCTCTCAATTTGACAAAAAAAAATCGTGGCGCTTTTTTTGTAGTAACGTAAAGCAAACGACGATGGCCCTGAATTGTGAACTATGGTATAGTCACAGTAAAGATATAAAGGACGACGTCTATGAAAAACACAAAGGACCGCGGTACTACCTATGTTTCGTAGTACATTGTGTTGGTAAATGTTACAGTCAAAACTCTTAACCAGTCAAAACTACTTTTGACTGATTTCTGATTTCAGTCAAAACCCTTATTAAGATAAAACGCGTTTGCGTTACAAAACAAAAATACGGAACCCCCTTGTTTGTTATAAGAATCACTACAAAAGAAAAGTTTTAAAAGGGTCACAAAAAAATCCTACCAACCTAATGGCTTTCCAAATATTAAGCATTAAATTGAAACCGTTCAAAAGTAGTTTTGACTGATTTTTGTAGTCAAAAGTAGTTTTGACTGGTTAAGAATTTTGACTGTGACATATATACCAACATATTATATAAGTACATACATTATATACTCGGTTTTCTAATAAAAGGTCTTATATAACACAGTTTAATAGTCGCAAGATAGCTGGTAGGTAACTGATAATAGTGTGTTTTATGTACACGACAAAGCAATCATGGAATTGCTGAAGAATTACAATTTTCATATAGCGCTGTTTGAAGACATTCATTTTATAGTACTTGCCAATACATGCGACGTTGTGGAAATTATACAAGACTAGCATTTGCCAGTAACTTTGTCGGCGTGTATATTTCGTAGATTCTGTCGCAAAATCCGTTCTTAGCGGACGTCTCCTCCCTAATTACTACCTATCAAATTCACGTTCATAGTTTTCCAGATTTCGTGTTAATTTTGTGAGTAAATGAGTGACTTTCCGCTCTTATATTGTATACCAATGGATTTTTCAGATACTTCTATATTACAAAAATTAATTGCTATTCGTTGGTTTTGCTAAAACTGCGAGTATGGCGGGACTGATTCGGCTGGTTTTGGAATTGAAATATATGTGGAAGTCCAGAGAAGGTTTAAACGGTAAGAAAATTGAAAAACCAATTGACAGGACAATGTCTGTCGGGGCAGCTAGTTTGGAATAAAAAAAAAAATTGGAAACTAAAATTTTCACTTTTGTAAAAAAATCCAAGACAGAACTTCTCTAAACACACGGAAAGTCCATGGAAAATCGAAAAATAATCAATTTAAGTACTTCTATTTTATTTACTTTGAAATTAATAAATAGTATTGAATTGGCAAAGACTAACTAGAAGTGACGTCATAAACATTTCCCATGCAAAATGGGGGCATCGCGTTTTAACAGCTCATAAAAGGTATGTCAATTTACGGGTGGTGTCATCTATTCTATTACTTGACGTCACCCTTTGGAATTCTACGAAATATCGAATTTGTATAACATTAGGTTCAAAAAATTCAGCAAAATTGAGTAGGAAGTAACCTAAAATGGTTATTAATATAATCAGTTTTATCTTATCAGTAATAATGAAACAGATTAAGTACATAATCAACAATACTATTAACCTTATCATAAACTAAATATTTATTAGTAGAACCACTATGACAAAGTAAGTATTTTTCGGTACCATAAAATGGTCCTACTTTGCTCTCCATATGGGTTATTGCTCCTATTCTGTTAAATGTTTTATCGTTTATCAAAACGAAATGACTACATTTGCACCAATAGTTTCCACAGTTTGGATTGCTTATAAACTATGTTTATTTAGTAGCAAAGATACCCTATAACTATACAATACAAACATATAAAACTATGAAAAAGGAGCAGTTATCTATTGTCCTGGGTATTTTTGCTCCTTATTTATTATTTTATAAAAAGAAAATATACACAAAGTAGGACTATTTTACCGTAATAGTTTTATAAATAGACGGTAAATACCTTCCTACTTACAACACATAAAGTATGGCAATAGAACTGATTTCAGTATTCCAATTTTAACATAGAAGTATTTTTCACAGAAAATAAATGATCAACAAAATTGTCTATTACATTGACTATCGGACCAAAAATGTTGAAGGTCAAACACTACTACTACTAACGTCAAGCACATGTTGTCTCCCAAGGCGTTCCTAATTAAACCTAATTAATTTTGGTAGGAATCATATATTTTTTTAGGAGATGGCCGCAAAAACAGTGCGAAAATGCACGTCTTTAAAGCTCAAATTGTTTTGTTTTTTGTAGTGTTTCTGGTTTGGTTGTCTCTAATATTTCATTTTGTCAACGTCATGCATACCTGTTATTTGCTTGGTTACTGAAATGCTGATTTTATAATGTTACTAGCTGACCCGACAGACGTTGTCCTGTCCCTATTTACCTACCCTACACCTACCCTACACCTACCCAACACCTACCCTAATAAAAAAAAGTTGAAAGAAAATAAAGAGCTTGAAATAAACTTCTGTAAGCCAGAATCTACACAGACACGAACCATCTAGAAAAGATTCAAGTCAGTAAAGCGAAATGAGTCCTAAGAAAATTATTTATCGGAAAAGAAAATTGTAGAAGAAGAAATTGTGTACTTGACAAAACTAAACAATTGACATACTTTTAATGTGCTGTCGAAACGTCATCCCCCTTATATTTAGTACTAGCCATCCGCCCCGGCTTCGCACGGGTGCAATGTAGATCAAACTATATATCTATACTAATATTATAAAGCTGAAGACTTTGTTTGTTTGTTTGGTGGAACGCTAATCTCAGGATCTACTGGTTCGCATTGAAAAATTATTTTTGTGTTGGATAGTCCATTTACCGAGGAAGGCTATAGGCCCATGCGAAACCGGGTCGGGTCGCTAGTATACGTATAAACCTTAATCTTGAATCACTCTATCTATTGCTGAAAACTGCATTAAAATCCGTTGCGTAGTTTAAAAGACCTAAGCGTCGCGGAAGCGACTTGTTTTTTATACAATGTAAAGTGGCAATAGTGAAATGTGACGTCACTTTTTTGCCTATATATTTCTAACAATTTATTCATTTCAAAGCAACTAAAATTTAATTTTACAGTTAGGTAAATGTTAGTCGGGTTTTTAGGGTTAGTAGAAAGTTTTTTTAATGAAGCTGAAACGCCTTGGAATTATTGGTTAAAGGTGTAAATTTTCAAATTTTCCAATGCCTTTGAAGCACACACTTAAATAGTCGAGACATACGGATCAAACTGCCTTTGTAATGGCCGCTGTGTGCCTGCCTCTATCACATTTTGGGGCATTCTACGTGAAGCGGACATAAGAAAAAAAGTAACATCTTGAATTTCGCTCATATTCAGGTTAATTATTGTCTTTGAGGACATGAATGTACACATTCATTTTTTTTCTTGTATGAGACTCGGTTGTGAAGTTATTGACTACGAAAGTTCGAACCAACTATGAAGTGCATAATTTTTAAATGGTGCTGTTGGAATTATTGAGTAAATAAAAACATATTTTATGTAGAGATTTATCGAGAAAAAATACGTGGCTTTTATATTATGAGACAAAAACAAGAATTTTTTTTTTCCTCATAGTAAACCGGAAGTGAACTTTTTAATGCAATTTTTTTGTAACTTCGACCATATTTTTTTCCTTTTTTTTTTCTTCAAAATAAAGCTAGATCTATGTAGATGTTACACCACAAGTTTCAGAACGGGATCACTACACAAAATATTTTTTTATTCATGTCCTCAAAGACTATAATTAACCTGAATATGAGCGAAATTCAAGATGTCACTTTTTTTCTTATGACCGCTTCACGTGGAATGCCCCTTTTGTTAAAGTGACTGTGACACTGTGACAGTATGAGACTTAATGGCATCTTAACATTGAGTAGCGTTTGAGTATTTAGCCATAAGTCGGTTAAAAGTGGCACTCACCTGTAAAAGGTACTCTAAACTTATAAGCAAGCACCCTGGAGCCCGATGAGCCGGCGTCGATGATGACCGCGTGGTGGTACACGATCTCGTACCCCAAACTCTTGGCGAAGCCATCCAGCCATTGTGACTCGCCCGCAAATAACCCTGCGACAAAAAACATCATGCTGAATCGGAAAAATACACAAAGACACGACATTATTAGTCAAAAAGTTTTGTCAAAGATTTTCCCGCGTATTTAGCTGTCAAAACTTTTTTTTTTTAATTTGCCAAGGAATTACACGTCTTTTACATGGCTAGTATGATTTTAAACTAAATCGATATAATGATAAACATATCATTAGTCGTTAGACCAGAGGGGATAAGTTAAACATAACATAATAATTAATAATATAAATTATGACCTAAATTTATCTTTGAACTATACGATACTTCTAGTCTAAGGCCGAGATAAATGAACGTTATTCTTGTCACTGTCGCACCACTGTGAAATTAAGATTACTAAAGGTAAACGCACCACTTATCCGAGCCGAACGCGTCGAACGCATCGAAAGAAACTGCATAATGAAATCCTATGAACCCTCGCGTACTTGCCCGCGTCGATTCCGAATCGGAAGGACCCCAGAAATCCTATATGAATTGGGATGACGTCATCAGATTCGGCTCGGATAAATGTGCGTTCACCTTAAAGAAACGGAAACATAGCTAAGCCAAAGTATGCGCGGACTTCCATTCACCATTTTCATGTGACATTTAGGCTGCGTTTCCACCAGAGATGTGCGAGGATGTGTGTGAAACTAGCCATCACAGCGCTAGCTTAGTACAAGTTATGACAATGAAGCGATGTCATTGGTCATTATCACACACATCTCTCGGTACACATCCTCGCACATCTCTGGTGGAAACGCAGCCTTACTCTGTTAAGTAAATACGTTTAGACTGACAACGGAAAACAATAGTTATTACTAAAATGAACTGTACAAATTTATATCTTACTTTAAACATCTAATAACTATTCTACAAGTTCTTTATTAGGAATAATAGTTTATGAATACCAATACAAATGTATTTCTTTTTTCTTTTTCTTCTTTCAAATAGATTGCTAAATACTTACTTATTCGGTCTATTTGAAAGAACCAACACAAACATTTTTATTTTTTAGCTTTTAGAGGATTTTCTTGTTTTTTTTTTTTATTTTTATTTCACACTTTTGAAATTACGATTAAAATAGTTCTATTTAAAAGTAATAATTTCAATAATTTAGCTAGAATGACGCGTTTGTGTCAGAAATTTAATTCTTTCATTATAATGGGAAAATGCTAATATCTTTAGATTAGCTTTTCTTATTTCATCGTACACAGCCAAGAACCTTCTCCCCAAAATCAGCTTTCTATTAAAAAACCCCTGTCCAAATCCGCCCTTCTGTTTGTGAGCTAGGAGGCCATAGACATATACATATACGTTAAACTAACACACTTCTATTATCGTCGGAGGTTAAAAAGTAGGTAAGCATTTATACAGGCGTCATACACTTCTATAATAAAACACGGTTCGATTTTAATCAATATTAATTTTATATTATAATTTAAAATTGATTTACGAATCTCAGATTTAAAATATTTCCTGTCGGAGTTTAGAAGGCTAATAAAAAGGTAGGTACTTCTTGACCATGAATTTTTAATTTATCTTAGAACAACTCTGCACATTTTCCTACCCTTGTCCCATGTTACTCATCTGTCAACCATCACGATATCAGCCCCCCTCTTCCCCCCTTCTCTTCCATTTCATTCATCACACAATCCGTCCATCTTTTCTTCGGCCTTCCTCTTCATAGCTCTTTTGGTCACATGCGTTTCATCTCTCCTCTTCACATGCCCATACCAAGACAAACGATTCCCTTTCAACTTTCAAATTTCATATCCATTCTGATTACTCTACACATCTTCGCTACATGTTTTTTTTTTATTACCAATGATAGGCATACGTTTGACCACTATCTCACCTGATGGGAACCGATGATGCTGTCTAAGATGGAACACGCTTGCCTAGAAGTAACCTATTCACTCTTAAAGACTCCCAGGTTTTAGCTATCAGGAAACACAGACTCGGGCAGGGAATTCAACTCTTTAGCAGTACGCACAATGAATGTGTTCCTAAAACGTTTTGTGCGTATGGGTGGGATGTGACCACCATGTACCGGTGGCGCATCGCCCCGTACGTATTGTGGTCCGATGATGGGCTCGGCGAAATTCAATTATGCAATTCAAGGCCCAACATTCCGATACATACAGTACGACAGAAAACAACAAAAAACAATTTGACACAAATATCATAAAAATACAAGTGTTCAATACATTATTTTGTGTATTGCTTTTGTGCAATACTCCTTTGTGAGAGAAACCTTCTACTTTACTATAATATAAATATACACACAGACTACACTTTATAAGGTAAACAATTTACTAATTACTCCAAAACAATTATCTACAACAAAATACCTGACAGAGAAAAAACTGTACACACTAAGCTTGCCTCCCAATTCATTTTTCACTTTATTGTTCGAATAAGCGGGTAATATGTAACTATCTGCGAAACAAACTCAACTGTTACCGTCATTTAGTGGAAACCTTATTATATTCAACAAGAAAAAAATATAGTCGAATTCAACCTTAAATAATAATAATCCTTATAGCTTGTGAATTAAAGTTGATTTTCGCCTAATCTATAAAAAAATGCGACATTGAAAATAAATATCATTAAATGTGGACTGTGAAACTTGTTTAAGGCTATTTGATAAATTAATGATAAATATTTATTGGCGTGAGGCGTAATTCTCGGGCAAACAGTTCATAGTGTTTCTTGTTAGTGCATTATCCTCGGCTCAGGAACAGTCGCTAAACAGGAGCCGTAGAGGAAGCTCGTTTAAATGGTACCCAACACGATATATTAACTATAACTTTCTCTTGTCTCTTAGGATCCAACTGATGCCCATATGTATGAACCTTTGACAAGTTTTTTTTACCCAGGATGTGTGTGTGCGTTTAAGATCTAACGTTGAGCTAGAATTAAAATTCCTACGACGCATAATCTTGAGAAAAAACCGCTCTCTGACCGACGTACAAAAACTGATCTTATAAAGGTACGGTTTTTTTTCTTTTTGAGGTACAACTCGAACAGTTTCTGTCCCACTAGCACAGTCACGTATACACACCTAAAGTTACACATAATTTAAACGTCATTTTGCTTATTTATCTAAAATGGTTGCTATCGACTGAGACGGAATGATTTCGAAATATATATTTTACGCTACTCAGCTACGGTAAAAAATAAATAAATAATAAGTGAGTTTATTATATATTTATGTTTATAAACGCACCCATAACAGGAGAAATAACGAGTGTGGGCCAAATTAAAAAAAAAATAATTAATTAGTAATAATTACATTGATACCACATTAACTTATAGGACGAGTAATATTTTCGTTACGACGAAGTGCATTGCCAACAATTTTTTTATTGAATTTTAAAGTGCAATGGAGCGCAGCATACAGACAAAATACGAAACCCCACGCCCGCTCGAAAACAGGGATCATAGCAAAAAGGCTGCCCGGCAAGAACGTCGCCAGCTGATAGCCTAGGGGGAAAGGGGATGTTCTGACAAGTTTGTACATGGAGCAAAGGAAAAGTATGAATTTTAAATATACTCAAAGACATAATTATGAAACTTTTGGAATCTCTAGGGGGGTGAAACTGCTCCCCCCTTGGCGCGCCCTTGCTGCCCGACTCAAATTGGATCGAGCGGTTCACGTCAACCGCATGCACAGTGACCGCTGGGCAAAGGTCTCGACGCAATTGATGCCTGAAGATGGTCGGCGTCGCCGAGGCCGGCACGGAAAGAAGTGGCGAGATGACCTAGACGCGTACTGCGAGGGCTGGTTCGAGACGGCGCAAGAAAAGAACACCAGAAAGACTCGGGGGAGGCCTTTGCTCAACAGTGGGCCATAACAGGCTATTAAAAAAACCTTTTATTCAATATCTGTTATTATATATTTTTTTATGGATAATTGCTGAACATAGGGGGATCAGGAAAGACAGTGAAGATGGCACTGAAAAAAAATTACAGGTCAAAGGTAGGTATTTCAAGTCACAACATATAAATATGATATTTTTAAAGAGAAAAAGCATTCGAGACGACCCTGACCTGTGCAGCAGTGACATTAACCTCAACTGTAAGTTTCTTGTTTGAGGAACAGCAGTGACATTAACCTCAACTGTAAGTTTCTTCTTTGAGGAAGTGAAGTGAAGAGAAAAAAGGTAAAAAAAAATACATACGATCACATTGACAACCTCCTGCTTTTTTAAGTATGTCAATATAAAAAGTTTTTACAAAAAAAAAGAAAACCGCCTTTAAAAACTAAAAAGTGATAAATAAGTTTAGCACAGAACACACATTACTTAACTTTCTGAAGTCGGTGGCGGTGGCTTTGTGTTTGTTGTTTTGTATTGCCACCGACAGTTTTTGAAGGCGGTTTTCTTTTTTTTTTTGAAAAAACTTTTTATTTTTCGCTTTTTAGTGTTGCCTTAACATCCAAATCCATTAAGAAACGGCAACACACTTAAAAGAGATTGTAAGTCTTCCAGTGATTGAAGAAACTAAAACGTCGTCTAAGTAAGTTTTTTTGGGAATTCGTTGATTTTCTCAAAAAGTGCTGTACCAATTTTGGTAAAATTTATATGGGACCTTTTCGGGATAAACCCCTTTCGAACAAAAAAAGAAATCCGTCTATATATGACAGTCATGCCCGAACATAAATAAATAAAAAAATAAAAAAATGTATATATATAAACATTCGAATTGATAACCTCCTCCTTTTTAAAGTCGGTTAAAAACACAGCAATCCAGTCATGCTAGTCTTTTGCCCGGAAATAATCTAGGCACGACTAAGATTAAAAACACTGACTCATTTCAATAAAATCGTAAATTAAAGTCGTTCACTTTACGATAAGACAAAGTTTATTAAAACATTAATCGAGTTTTTTAATCGAGTGGTGACTAAATTCAACCTTGACGTGAGCACCTCCTACTGTTACGTTTTCAATATCGAATATTATTATTTTTTTGTTTACTTTTATTATGATTTTTATGGTGGTGAAACCTCTTACCATTCAATGTCATCACTTCAGTTAAACTTCGTTGCGTGGGTATGTATGTAGTACCTACTTTCCCAAATTTAACCAACTCGATCAGCAGAACATAAAAGAAAAAACCTTTTAAAATTTTCGTCATCGCCAGTATTTTCAGAACTACCAATTTTTATAAAAATTAAGATTTTGCTTTGGAAAATTGCAGAAACTACAGATGTGTTGCCAGATATCACAGTCAGTGGCGTGTGTGCAATTTTTAAGTTTCTGTTTTCCAATCACAGATATTGTTGAATATACTTTGGTAACAATGCAGCCATGTTTATGCACTTGCAGTGGAATTTGCAACATAGCATTCTGTCTGTATTGACACATTCGACAAAATTGGAGTCAATGCATATTTCCACTAATCAAAAAGTTACAGCCTGACAGCCAAAAAATTACTCTTGGATAACGAATTGATGAGCAACTCAGTGGCGCAGCGTGGGTTACACCCTTAGAGCAGTTAAAGCCTCTAAGGTTGCAGCCGCTCTCGACTCTACAAGAAGTAATCTTCTGACAACTCATTCAATCATGAACGGTTGTAACATAAAGAATAACATGACCAAGTGTTATGGATCGCACTTGGTCATAAATAGTGACATGCAAACATAGGCAGGCAATTAACTTCAATACCTAGTTGACTGATAAAGATTACCAAGTAGAATAATTTATCTATAAAAATAAAAATGAATCGTTGTTCGTTAGTCTCGCTAAAACTCGAGAACGGCTGGACCGATTTGGCTAATTTTGGTCTTGAAATATTTGTGGAAGGTTTAAACGGTAAGAAAATTGAAAAATCGATTGACAGGACCACGTCTGTCGGGTCAGCTAGTTTCTTAATAAATAATTCAGCTATTGTGTAAAAGTATTTTTCTCTTTACCAGTCTTTAAAATATTTTAAACATAATAGGAGTTAGTTTCGCCGGAACGCCGTTACCGACGTGCTCCGACTTACGTTACCACCTCGGGTCGTTTGTCCAAGGGGATGGCGAAGTAGACTGAAACGTAACGCACCGGTTCAACTCAGGATGATGACGACAGGTCACTAAAATATGGGATGCCCGGATGCCCTCAAGTTAAACAGGAAAATCTACGTCGGTCATAAGACCTATCATAAGATCTATGCAGTACGAGCATGGGTTGGATCGTGAAGACAGATAAAAAAGATTTGCATGTCGCGGAGACGAAAATGTATTATGATTGTCCGGATGGTGTCGGACGTAAAGAATAGCACCATCCCATATCTTCCCGTGGGTGTCGTAAGAGGCGACTAAGGGACGTACCAGAGAATGGGCAGCAGCGTTCTCTGTGCATTTGTAACAACCATACTGCGTCCGCCAACCCACCTGCCAAGCGTGGCGATTATGGCAAAACCCCCCCTTGGGGGAGGCCTATGTCCAGCTGTGGACTTCTTTCGGCTGAAATGATGAGACGAGAATGTTGGGATAGATGTGTGGAGTGAATAGATATGGTCAGAAATGAGTGTATTAGAAGTTTGAAAGTGGCGCTTGTGACAGAAAAGTTGAAAGGGAATCGTTTGTCTTGTATGACCATGTGAAGAGGAGGGATGAAACGCAATTGACCAAAAGAGGTATGAATATAAACGTGTATGGGGGTAAAGGAAGCCCAAAGAAAAGATGGATGGATTGTGTGAAGAATGATATGAAAGGGAACCAGTGATATCATGATGAACAGGACGGAATCGAAAAAGAAAACGTGTTGCGTCGACCCCAAGTAACATGGGACAAGGTCAGGAAGATGATGATGATGAAATAGTAGTTGAAGACTTATGCAGAAAAGTTTGACAATTCAAACAACGTAGGCTGCAGAGAAAGCGAAATGTGTTCGAACATTTCAGCGCCCCACACTGATAGGTTAGATTTTAATTTTTTCTCAGTCTTTACTTGTCGCCTTATGTAGAAATGCTTAGAAAGTTAGAGAACCTAGGCTGCAAGAGCAAGCAAAGGAAACTCGAAAATTTTAGTACAGTCGCTACAGGAATGATTGTATGTGATGTTTGGGTGTGTAATGATTCCTGGCTCCGTCCTAGAATAAATAATAAAAGTTTCACGCTCACTTTACTCACCATTTATACGAAACAAAATTATCCTAATAATTATTATTTATTGTGAAATTTTGCTACCCCAAAATTGAGCCGCCTGTCCGGGGTTAGCTTATTCTGTTCTATACCCTGTTCACAATAAGATTAGACATTTACAAAAACCTTTTTTACAGTCCGTTCAACCGATTTTGACTTATATTGCGTTGGTAGCATGACAAATGGCAACTGCAGTAAACAGTTGTTATTGTGACAACTTTTTTGCCTCTAATGTCATCCTTAAGCCTACAGAATAGAAGTCAAAATCGGTTGAAGGGACTGAAAAAAGGTTTGTGTTTATGTCTATCTTATTGTGAACAGGGTATAGGTATAAATCTTATTTTATCTTATCTCAATTATGGTTAAAATATTATGTATACCTTCCTACCTATTTAACGAAACGGTTGGACCTTTAATAGCCTGACAAAGTGGTCTCGAATGATTAATTTCATGGTGTACATGTTAGTAATTGGTTTTTACTGAAGTAAGTACCTAAGTATTTAATTGTGAAAATGGAGTTGGGAAAATCTATCATAAGTCTTCATTAAAGAGTAATGTAACATGTATTTGCTACATCGAGTTCACAACAAATTAAGATCCTGTTTTTTATTTTGGTAACAGACTTGTATAACTACAGGCACGTAAGTTGGCAAGAGATTTTGTAGTGGGGGAAAATCGCACACGCACAATTTCATTCTATTTACATGCGCGAACTTTCCCTACTACAAAATATCTCACCAACTTACGTGCCGGTAACTGTAGTCTTTATGTCACAAACGATGGGTTGTGAACAACATGGTGCATAAAGACTACTATGGGAGCCTAAGTGTGGACAAGGACATTCTAAACATCTAATCATGACATGTCAATGTGGTTGGACCACGAAGAGTATACTTAGTATGTTGGACAATCTCTAAAATGTCTATTTCGTAAGTGGTATCCATGACAAGATTGATGAAATTAAACTGGCATTTTATAGATCCATGCATGCATTATAATCTAGGTGATTACATGAAAATAGGTACAGTACCTCCATGCTTAATATTTATACTTATATATTTTTTTATATAGCTAGATACATTATACCTGCAATGATGTGTATAACATTGTTCTTACTTCTTTTGTGTTATTAATATAACAAAAGACTGAATATTCATTTCAATAAACATGTTTTGTTTTGTTGAAACAAAAACTGTTTATAATACAGTACTTAAGTAAGTAAACAGTTGGCAAACAAGTAAATGATTTATATTATTATGGCTGCACCTGACTAAACAGAATATTAACAACCTAATTGAGTAAGAATGATGGAAAAAAAATAAAACAATAAGGTTTTTTTAAAGATACCTCTAAACTTAAGAGGCTAGGCTGCTTAAGTTTCGCGATTTATTACACCTCACGGTATCTCATGAAGTCTTTGAAGTCCAAAATCTTGGCAATTAATAACACTGATTTTTGTAATTAATTTATATGCTTACAGAGAGTAAGTTTTCTATCCATTCAAGTTTTAGTTACTTACAGATTCGGAATCCTTGTTTGACGAAAATTCCGAATCTGTAAGTAGCTCAATTTTCCATAAATCCTTGCTTAATGCGTTTCTAAGTCTACATGAGCCCTACATTAGAGTACAGTGTTAACACTAAAAATTAAATGAGAATTAAGGGTTTTTCTCAGTTAGTGATTAATCTAACATTACCAAGACAAAAAAACTGGCTCATTAGAAATGTTGGAATTGTTCATTTTCTTAATGCATGAATTTCTTGACATTATATTATAATATAATGATAGCTACATTTAACAAGAATAATGTCTTTAAAGTTGTCCTTACTCATTGTGTTAGGCATTCAGTATCTAATCTAAAGTGTTAAAATGTTTAATTAGGCAGGTAATTTAGTTTGTGTGGCAACTCTTATCATTAAAAATACAAAATGTGTCTAGTACAACTTATTGTTGGCAACAGGGTACAGAATTGAAGCCCTTTGAAGGTCTTAGAGTGACACTTGGATCACTTGGATCTTTAGATCAGCAATTATTTTATCTATTTATTATTTCTTTCTCTCACTTAGATTTGTCATTAGCTAGAGAAAGAAGTTTGTTTGTAAGCATTCATACACATTTGTATGTGAATGTGTGAGGCTTCTATCAGCATGCTTTCAATAATACTTCATTGAAAGCAAATTCCTAGGAAGCATGCCCATGGAAATCTGATTTTATGCTGACATAGAAATATGCATGTAAGTGAAGCTTCACCCTAAATCAAAACTCCAGTTGTTGATCAACTCTATAATCAGAAAATCTGCTGTCATGTCTATAAAGATGTAAACTAATAAGGTCACTTGGCTGAAATACCAACCAATTACAGACAAGATGCGCCAACATCTAGTTGAATAGCATTACAAGATTGGGAATTAATGTTATAGGAAATTTATTAGGTAATCTTTACAGTTATTATAACATATATTCCTGTTTAAATTTATTAATAGAACAGTAAAGAAAAAAACCATAAGTAGTTGCCAGCTTTTTGAGCTTTAGTAACAATGTTTGAAGACATTTAACTCTATAGAGAACATCTTTGTAAATCATAGCTGTTTAGCATTGTCTTTCTATAACTCAAAATGCCACATCAACACCCAGGTACAGTATGATTCAAACTTAATGGTGGCTCTGAACATGAGGCAAGTGGCTGCACGTATAGTAACACGTATAAAACAAAGGGGCGGGGTACTGCACAGCCAACCGCTCACTTCACAGCCGCCATTAAGTTTGAATCGAACTGTATGTGTACTAAATATTATTATGACATGACAGTACTCACCCAAAAAGTATGTGATGCATAGTGCTAATACAATGAGGAAAATAAAAACTTTCTTCAATTTTCTCGGGTGTTTAACAGTCCTACTTCTAACATTGATATGTGGGGCTACGGTATCATCTTTTAACTGGAAAAAAAACAACACATTATATTATATTTTACAAAATATCACTTAGAACTGACTTGTTTCTAAGAACATATTTTTTATTAATTACTAGTATCTACTGTAAATAGTAGTAATTAAGCTTTTTTGTTACTTTGTAGGCAACATAGATTTTTGTAGGCTTCACCAGTCCTTTAATAAAATAATTAGAGGACTGATGAAGCCAACAAAAATCTTAGTTTTAGCAATAACGGATTTATTGCTAAGTCTGCTGTTGTCTAAGTCTCTAAGCAAATAATGTACTGTAATGTACAGCTAGAAAATACCATGCATGAAGCTGAACAGTAGGTACATTCAACTTTTTTACTCGACCTGTGAGTGCGACAATTGTTTACTAAAAACATCGTCTTTTTGTGTTTTAGAAACAGACGTACGAGTAAAAAATATTTAAAATACCTAGTCCCTATTTATTATATTTAAAAATGACAAAATACCCACCTCTAAGTACCTGTACGTGCTGAACTTTCCCATGTTGACTTAAAATAAACATCACAACCAATCAGTTATTTTAATATTATTTCTATTAAATAAGCGGTACCTGCGTAGACATTTTTTAAATTTATTTTTTACGAAAAATTCCAAACAATGTAACGCAACTTACAGAACTTGACTTTGTTATTATTTTTGGATTTTCGCATCACGTTCCTAAATCACCGAATTATTAATTCTATTGTCAAAAAAAGTGACAGGGAACTAGTGACACTGGCAGAGAACTTATGACCACTACCATAGACAATTATTAAATAACTCTCAAGGTTTCTTGGTATTTGTCAATATAGTGATGGGCAGTTACGAATTCTGGTATTGAGTGAGCGAGAAGGATATATTACTATTACTATTACAGACGCGATCAAGCCATTGACGTATTCGACTAAATCTTGTTATTTAATATTATTTAAGTCGTGCCTTGCCCAATAAAACAAGTATACATTAAAAGAAACTTAACTCTTTTAATTATTTGCATTAATCACGATCCTTCACAAGTAAATTAAAAAAAAAGAAAAAAACGATAACTTTATAGCTTTAGCTAGGTTCCTGCATACTTTTTTAGAGATACCTACGTATGTACCTTTTCGAAATTAATTAAAATACACCTCCTCCCTTGCTAGTTGCTTTTTCAAATAAATAATCATAAAATTGTATCTACAGCTTCAGTTAAGTTTGTCATCTTGTATTCATACCTACTTATTCTGTCTGAACTAAACAAGAAGACGAACAAGCACCTAAACAAAACAGAATTAAGGAAGTCGGGAGGTGTTAAAGATATCACACAAGGTAAGATTCATTAAATTGTACCTACGTAAGTATCGAAGTACTGAGTTTTCGGATCACGTACTTACAACTACAACTACGGAATTTCATTGATTAAAACATAACCTCATTGTAATAAAAACCGAGATAAAATTTTATTGTAAATATCGTAAGATCGTAAGTAGGTAATGAAATTACAACTTTGGAAGTTTCTTACCTTTCTTTGGCGTACGTTCATTTTATTTGAAAATTATACCACTTCCGCTATTAAATCACAAAATAAATTAAAGTTCGGTAGTCGTTTCAAAAAAATAAAGTAACTAATTCATGCACTTCGCTGAATACTTGCGGATCGTATACTAACTTTAATAACTTATGTCAAGTAATTATCGTGGCCTTGATAATAAAATTACGTAGATAGGTATTTATAAAATAATCACAAGTACCAGTAACCAGACGTGCGCATCACATAGAGCCACAGAGATATAGACTATACCTACTAGGTATAATGCCGCTCAAATAACATTATAACAACTTTACTATTCTGACTTATAATGATGACTGAGCATCATTGGTAGCAGTATAAGGCGTGTTTATCTTTAATTTATCGTGACTTAATATTTTTCTGTTGGTGGTTTAGGCCGAGATAATAATGGTAGCAGTTTAGTAGGTAACTAGCGTATTGTTTCGAATGTGATAGCGATAAGATCGGCGGATACGTTGACAGATAAATGATTTTGACCTTATTATACAATCGATTTTTTGCGCGTTGTTTTTTGGCAAAGTTGAAAGTTATTTTGATGGTTTGGGATTTACAGCTTACGTAGATACTAGGTATTTGATCAGAATAATAACTAGGTATTTACTTATTATACCTATACGAATTCTTAAAATCCTGGCTCATCTAACTAATAATATTATAAAAACTTAAAGTTTGTAAGTCTGGTTATATCAGGTAATAACCACACCTAATGAACCGATTTCAAAAATTCTTTAACCAACAGGAGGCTAACTACGTTATCCCCGAGATAGTACTCAGGGATGCTATGTTATTTTAGTATCAAAACATTAGGGATCCACAAGAACATTCCCGCGGCCGAAGTTGCGGGGAAGAGCTAGTTTATAAATAAACAAGTTACATAACAAAATTTACTCCGCTATGCGGAGTAACACTCTGTTATGTGACTCGGCCAAAGTAAGCTAACTTAAAACAGTAGCTTGTTAAGAGGATAAGCAGTAGTAAAGGGACGATCTATCTTTTAGCTTTATGGGGTAGGTACAGCCATCTTTTTGCCAAACTTGGTGAACCTATGATTAGAGGATGACGAAATAAGGTGTAAAAACATTGTACATTACGCGAGAGTCGAGCCTAATCTCAGAAATGATGCAATAATTCACACATTTTTTTATCTCCTTAGTCAGATATTCAATGACCAACATGTATATTTCCGAATCGATCGATTAAAACTAATTTATCATGTCAGCCTTGATATGTCCAGATACGGTTTGACAAGGACCTCCCGAACCAAAAGGGAGACTCTGCCGTAATCTATATATACACTCAGACTGGTTAAGAGGAAGAGACAGCAACTTTGCAACATTCTTTACCGATGTTCCAATGAAAAGGACTGAAACTTAAGCTTACTCGCCCTCGCTTGCTTTTGATCTACTAAGAACGAAGGGTTCAGCTTGCCCCTCGGAATTTAAATGTAAGCATATAAAACCCTTCGGTCGTTATTAGAGCTTTTAAACAACTCAAGATCAAAGTTACTAAAGATTTATGGTCTACTAATATGTACCTATTTGTAAATCGATTATTGAGACAGTAATTTGCGTTAGGGCCAAGAAGTTTTCCCGGATGAGATATAATTTTGCTGTACTTCATAAGTAGGTACAGCAAAGTTATACGGTACCTCTTTTCAAATCCGGCGACTGCAAAGACACTAATAATTATAGACCCGTATCGGTTTTGCCGGATTTCAGCAAAGTGTTTGAAAAAGTAATGTTTAATCATTTTAATTGCAATAACATACTACATAATCAACAGTATGGTTTCACCAGAGGTTGTTGTGCTACTGACGCCGATATCACTTTGATTTAGCACATCTTCAAAGCATGGGAAGAGTCACAAGTTGCCATTGGCATTTTTTTGTGACCTCTCCAAGGCATTTGATTGTGTGAATCACGAAACATTGCTCTTGAAGCTTGAACATTACGGATTCGGTAAACTAGCTCTTAGCTTAGTAAAATCATATTTGAATGATAGACTGCAGCAAGTTTAAATCAACGGTATAAATTCATTGGGCTTGAATGTAAAGGTGGGAGTACCACAGGGCTTAATATTAGGTCCGTTCGTATTTCTACTTTATATTAATGATTTACCACATTTACTGAAAAATCTCCCACAAATGGTGTTATTTGCTGATGATACTTTATATTTTTTTAAAGTAAATAGACAGGCACAGCACCTTGACGATGTAAATGACGCCATACTTAAGGTTTATAATTGGTTTACTGTAAATAATTAAGTATTTAATGGGAATAAAACTAAATGCACAAGATCTGCTTTACCGAATGTTGTAAGTAGTGAGTGTAACGTTATATTGAATAAGGACGTACAAGAATTGGTCGAAAAGGCTATTTTCCTAGGGATTACGCTGGACTCACAAGCTTGGGTCCTCACTTAACATCTCTTGCAGGGCGGTTGTGTTCAGCCGCTTGCGCTGTCAAAAAATCAGGTTATTGACAGGCGTGGATACCGCTAGACTAGTCTATTTTAGTTACTTGCATAGTATCATTTCTTACGGTATTATGATTAGGGGACGGGCTGCAGATATAGATTCTATTTTTATCCTGCAAAAGAGGGCTATCAGGGTCATCTATAATCTCCGCGGACGCGAGTCTCTCAGAGAATTGTTTAAACAAATTAACGTCATGACGGTACCTTGTCAGTATATATACGAAAACATTATGCATGTTCGAAAAAATCTACATCCCTTTAGTTAAAATAAGTGAGAGACATAATTTTAATACTAGAAATAGGAACAAATTAAACCAACCAAGTTTCAGATTGTCAAAAATGCATACTTACTTCTTCTTTTTATTTACACAATACCCCTTGGTATTGGTGGTGGTGGTGTAAAATGTTATAATAAAAAAAAATGTGCGGTCGGGGGACCCCTGTAAGGAACGAAGTTCCGTAGGTACGTGTCCGTACGAAAAAAATAAATATATTTAAAAATAATAATAATATATATACACGTACACGAGCAGGCGATTGCTGCGCACACGCGCACATACACACACTCATTTCGTTACGTGACGATTTCTACTAATTCGTTAAAGCCGCGTTAAGGAACTTCGTCCCAAAAATACCGCTCAATACTTTGCAACTAAATGAAAGGCAATTTAAAACATGCATTAAACGCACACTATGTAGATAAGCATATCATAAATTGGAAGATTAGATGGATGATAAAAATGCTTAGCATAATGCTGGTCCTGCTCCACAGCCACTTAATGGAATTTCTTAACCTATTAACCGCCCGACTTCATATCAGTTGTCGTGCCTCCAGCACCTGGCACAGTGAATAATATTAGTAGGTTTATCTAACTTCGGATAATATTTTGAGGACTTCTAATTATGAGACTAAGTGTAAATTGTAAATGATTACTTAATTACTTATTTATAGATTAACAAAAAGTAATTAACTCACTGTGTTGCCGGGTTCGTCCGACTAGTTTCGATGGCATAGGTACGGCCACCTTTCTCAAGGAGTTCCACAGGATGATACAATACGGTCAACGTAACTTGGCGCGTCTGAAGTTAGCTGTTTGGCTGCGCAATGGAACTTTTAGGAACGAAATTGTCTACTGCGCAGCTAATCGGCTAACTTCAGACGCGCCAAATTACGTTGACCGTACTGTACACCGCCCGTCGCGTTTCTGCGGACACTGTCCGCAAAGTCGGTTCCGTCCGCGAATTCCGTTTTTCGCAATCTATAATGCCAATACTCACGTTTCGTTAAATGACAAAATTAATTAGTTACTTAATATACATCTTCTTGATAGAATACAGCGTAATTAAATAAAAAAGAGACTTAATGCGCTGTGCTAGTTGGTGATGTGTCTTTTTACACTTTTACTCTCAGATCAAGTAAAAAAAACTTGATCTGAACCTTTACTACATACGACGCTGGCGATGGCGTATGTAATGGACAAAAAAAAATTGTCGGATTAATCCTACGTAAGCGGTTCAAGGGTTAATTGGAAGAAAATTATGTTTTTACCCTTTGTTATTAGTAGTAGCACCTAGGTAGTATGGCGGGCTGGTGTTCGCAACTCGACCTCTCTTCTTATATTTTTCAATCATTGTTGTAGATGAGTTGCCTGCACAAGATTCGACCACAACATAAATAATGTAATATTGTAATGTCACACTATTAGTGACACGGAAAACGTCACAGATCTCGAGATTGACGAAAAACACATTTTCGGTTGTTTTTGAGCGCATCTGACACTGGACACAACATACTTCCGTTCAGTACTCAAGTGAGCTAATTAGCATAGTTCTAACGTGCCACTGCGGAACGCTTATAACTAATATCTACATCTTTTACTTGTAATATTATTACCTGGATGCAGCTGCAACTGCAAGGCAGTCTTAACTTAGGCCATTGTTTTAGAACAGCCACCGGTGAGAAAAGGTAAAGATTTTTATTTTTCTGAAGAACTGTGAAAAGCAAGTCTTTACTTACCTACTTTAATATGACAAAGCCTGTGGCAATGAAATACTTGCGCAGCAGCGGCGCAGTGTTGACTTAGTAATAGGATCCCGTCCCGTTGGCAGAGTTCTCTTAACTTAGGTAACGATCTATTTATTTATAAACATACGTTATATAAAATTAAATTGATTACTGTAGAAAGTTGGTCATTATTTTGTGCAAATTAGCGAAATTACTTAACGAAATTCAAAATGACTTGCCTACGTTTATTTGCAAATTGCAGCAGGGTGGAATTGATTATCATGTTGATCTTAACTCAATAACATCTAACTACCCCATTCTGTCAAACTTAGTTGATTGTTTTTCAACTTTATTACAATATGTTAAGGTTCATGGTCAATTGGAAAAAAAATACAGTTTGGGATAGCCGTACATGATGGAAGGTAAATCGACACGCAAACTGATAAGCGTTGGGTGCAAATGATTATTATGTTGATCCTAACTAATACTTACGCTTTTATTAAATCTATAGGTACTTTAATATTATAAAGCTGAAGAGTTTGTTTGTTTGGTTGAACGCTAATCTCAGGATCTACTGGTTCGAATTGAAAAAATATTTTTATGTTGGATGTTGTTCCATTTATCGAGGAAGCGACCCGACCCGGCTTAGGCATGGGCCTATCATGCCGAAGCCGGGTCGGGTCGCTAGTTATTATAATAACATTTAAAACATTGTAATAGGTACTTATAAATCTCGAAATTATTTGACCGTCATACTTTCACGAAAATATTATTTCAAGCAAAATAATTTCGAGAGCTGTATTGATGTTTTAAATAAATTATAATTTATTTTATATCATCATGATGAGTTCAAAAAAGCAAACAGCAGAATATAGGAAAAAACCACTAGAAATTTTGAATTTCGCGGATTATCTTATCCATCTTTGACTAATCTCTTAATTAAATAATTGTTTGATGACCTCTTTTGTCTTCTTTTCAGGATGGAGGTTGGCAACTACTTCCTTGATAAATTAAAAGAGTATGGCGTAGGTCGTCGTAAACTTGATGATATACTTTTTGTTAACGATAAACCGCCACCCAGACTTGGCGTGTATGACTTTGACGAAGAAAATCTTTGCCATGAAGTGTAAGTAGGACAAAGTACAGCATAATATTATGGACCTTGCTGATCAGTACTCCCTGACACAGAAACAAATCTTCGGGAGATTAATCCTTCTTGATTTTCACCACACAAAGCTTCGGGACACTCTTCTTTTCTTATTTCACTTTTTTCTCGGAATTTTAATTTGTTGTTATAGGATAGAATATCACCTAAGCAGCTATCGGTTCATTAGAAACTACTTTTAGTTGGCTAATAGCAGTCCCCAAAAACTCTTGTAGTATGTTCGAGGGAATAATATAAGAGATACCTTTGGTAACTATCGCTATGAAGGCTGAAACAGTATTTGGCCCACCACTGGTAAGAATGGTGACGAGCTGCCTGCATGTGGGTGGCCAATAGACTAGGAATCGCCTTCCATATTCATCGACCGGTTCATTAGAGGTGGCCACTCAAAGACGTGTTAACAAAAATGAACGACCAATAGGAAGGCAGAAACTAGTACGGGATTTTGATGAGTATAGTTACCGGCACGTAAGTTGGAATAAGATTTTGTAGTGGGGGAAGATCGCGCTAGCACAATTTCATACATTTTTACATGCGCGAACTTCCCCCACTACAACATCTTTTGCAAACTTACGTGTCGGTAACTTTAGGTAATACCCGTGTGTAAACAATATTAAAATTGCCGATATTCATCGGCCGGATCACTAATTGTGGGTGCTCAAAGATGTCTTATGATTACAAAAAAATAAAATTAACTAGGGAGGCTGAAACTAGTAAGTACAGTACGGTCAACGTATCTTGGCGCGTCTGAAGTTAGCCGATTAGCTGCGCAGTAGACAAATTCGTTCTTAAAAGTTCCATTGCGCAGTCAAACAACTAACTTCAGACGCGCCAAGATACGTTGACCGTATTGTACGGCATTATGATATGCACAGTATTTATGTAAACAATATAAAAACTGTCATTATTCGTCGGTCGGTTCAGGAGCTACAGCCAATACTACTGTAACAGTGGTACCTATGCATCACACAATGTGCGAACACAAAAGCACTCGTTATACTATAAGCTTTTTTTAAAGATCTATTCAGTCCACATATTCAATTGTGTTGAAAAGGTCATATGCATGGTCATCTAGTCAATTTGAGCAACGATCCGTAGTCGGTCCACGAACACCAAATTGATCCGTGCAATAACCCTCTTGAAATGGAAGTCGTATATTACAATTTGTACTGCAGGTCTCATGACAACCGATCCAATTGTGTTATTTATTAACAGTTTCAAGGCTGAATAAAGCATGATAGTATGAGCAAAGATGAAGATAATTTCAGCTGCATTTATGTGTTTTAGAATAAAATCTACTTGCAACATTCCTGGATGTGAGTTTACATCCGAATCTTTATTGGAATACGAAAATCACTATAACGCAACTCATCGGTATACCTGTGCTCAGTGCAAAAAGATTCTTCCGTCGCCCCATTTGCTGGACTTGCATGTACAAGAAACTCACGACTCATTTTTCGCAGTTCTATCTGAGAGGAAGCCTTCGGTAAGACAGAAGTTGAAAAAGAGGTAAAATATTCCACATAATTATGTGACTCAGTGACTCATGATTTTATACTTTACAGTTTTGCTGCTACATTGAAGATTGCAATCTAAAATTCGCAACCGCCAATGATCGACGTGAACATTGTGTGGAAGTGCACAAATTGCCAAAAGATTTTCGATTTGAAATAAAACCAAAAAATAAGAGTAAGAAAAAAACTAAAGGTTCCAATGAAAACGTGACGTCCATGGAAGTTGATAACGAAAGTACTAGCGAAGTAAAAAACAATACAATAGTACTATCTACCAGTAAGCAAAAGACTTTCGTAAAATACAGTGGCAAAAAATTTACCAAGAATGATGGCAATAAAAACAAAAATGATGTTAATATGGATGAAGTAATGGCAGGTTTAAAAGAAAGCTTGCCGGAATAAAAAGAAGTTTGAAGTATGTTTAATACCGTTTTATTCATTTTCGTTAAGAACTCTACATTTATAAATATTGTAAACTCTAAATGTAACAACTTGAAGGTATGTTTTGGCATAAGCCCAATAAATAATCTCTTGAATACAGTAGCTAATTTTGAATATCAATCTAAATGTTCAGTAGAGATTCCTTAGTACATATTTTAGTTTTTTGCAGCACGTAATTTCTCATTTTTACTTAAATAGATCCTCTATTATAATGTCAACCGTAATAATAAAATTTTATGACTAAAACAAAATAAATTACTTATTTTTGTAAAAATTTACTTGGCCTTGCCTTGGGAGGCAACAGCTTCCATCGCTTTCTTCACAGTTTCTTCATCTCCAAGGAAGACCATGGAATCAACTGGTTTCATATCCTCATCTAATTCGTACACGAATGGAATGCCAGTGGGCAGGTTCAGTTCCATGATGGCCTTATCACTTAGACCTGGAAAAAGTGCAAAAGATATAATTTTCATTGACCTTTGATGTGACCTTCAGTTACTTTCTTGTCATTTAGAAACCGCATTGTGAAAGTCCTCCAAAGGCCGAACACAACAATTTCCTTATTGGACTGAACAACTTTTCCTTTTAATTATTTTTATTGATACAAGATTCAATGCATAAATAAGTAGTAACGTAAAAATAATTTGTGGCTGCATACCATCTAAATGCTTAACAATACCCCTAAGGCTGTTACCATGGGCAGCGATAATAATTCTCTTTCCTTCTTTAATCTGTAAAGAAACATATTGTTTTCATCAGTTACTTAGTTAAAATAAAATACAATGGCATTCTTATCAGTAACTTTTATAACAGCCAGTAAATGATTATAATTAGATAAGCCAGTTAATATTATGCTAATCTAATGACTCACATCATAAACCTGGGTAATTTAAATAAACAATGCAATTGTGAAATCTATAAATACAAAAAAGAATCGCTGAAATGTATGTAAGCGCATAACTTCTGAACGGCTGTACCAAATTGGATAATTCTTTTTTTGTGTTTGTTTTTGTCAGGACAAGGTTTGCATAAAAGAAAATTGTAGGTAGTTTGGTAGGGTAGAAAGATAAGGACAGGACAATGTCTATTGGATCAGCTAGTTTATAATATTAATATTATTATTAGTTATTTGGATGATAGACTCATACCTGGGGTACAATGACATTGTTCCAGTAAGGCAGTGTCCTCTCAATGGTGAGCTTCAAGCTCTCAAACATGGGGAACTCTTCAGGTTTTGGGTCACCAGCATAACGGGGGTCATTGACAATGGTCTCATAGTAAGGGTGGTCCTTCTCCATCGGGGGTGGGGGCGTATCGAAACTACGGCGCCAGATTTGTACCTGCCGAAATAATTAAAATGATATTAGTTTACTTCACTAGTTGTTGCTTTTTTCAAGCCATACTGTCCAACTGCTAAATTGTAACAATAATAAAAACAAATAACTTTTTACATACAAAGATGGATAAGTATTGTATCTGTGGGTCGTCTAGACAATAGCTCACAGATCCTTTGGTTAATGAGTCAAGTAAAGGTAGGCCAGAAAGATGTTTAGGAAAAATTTTATTTAGATAGATGAATCATAACTTCCCAGCAGGGTCAGGCCCAATCAGGAAATCAACCCCAGGGCCTTACAAAAGCTTTAAGAGCTTTTGTAAACCACTTAAAATTACTACATTAAAAATATTTGAAAAACGATTGTCTATTATTGGAAATAAAAAATGCAAGTATCATATAAAATACACACTTGAGCTTCACCATACTTGGCAGCGGTCTCTGCCTTGTTAAGACCAGTGAGGCCACCATAATGCCTCTCGTTCAATCGCCAGGTCTTCTCCACAGGCAAGTTTTCCTTACCAAGCTCTTTCAAAATCGAGCCCAATGTGATTTGAGCGCGTTTCAACACTGAAGTGTGGGCAACGTCGAATTCATAGCCTTCTGCTTTCAATGCCTTTCCGGCCGCAACCGCTTCCTCACGTCCTAGACGAGATATATTTCAATGATATGATAAAAATAAAATGAAATCTTGTAAGTATGTGTATTAGAACTTACCCTTATCGCTAAGGTCAGCGTCGAACCAACCGCAGAAAAGATTTTTCTGGTTCCATTCACTTTCACCGTGGCGAATCATAACAATTTTGTATTTTGCAGGCATTTTGACCGAATTTATAAAACTTTACCGGCGACGTAATCGAAGCTTTTTCTGCTTTTTTTCTCTTGCTTGACGTAAATAACCTGAGTGACCTCTAGTCGTCAAAGTCAAGTCAATACGAACAGTGTTGCCAACTCCTAAAAGCCCGAGTCGCTAGGCCCAATATCAAAAGTCGCTAGAAAGTCGCTAAAACTGATTCTACCAGGTGCAGACCGAATATTTCGTTCTGGTGGGAGCGGAGGGGCCCAAGAGGGCAGTGGCGTTTTCGGGGGAGGGGGGAGGGTTAATTGACAAAAAAAATTAAAATAATAATTGTACGACTTACCTAGGTACCTACCTACTCACAACATGTGCAACAACATACATATTAATAAAATCAATAATAATAGTAAATAATAGGTACGTTTAATTAAATCATCTATTCAATAGAACGTTAGCACTTTTTATATGTATCTAACGTGGCCACGTACACTGACTGTAATTTGAAGGACTGTAAATTGTAGTACAATAAGAGAAATACGTCGCATAATAATAAGTGGCCGTGTTACATACATATAAAAAAATCCTGGTTTACTAAACGGCAAACAGTGTTGAGCTTGGTTTCTTAAGATATTTGTTGTAGAGAAACAGTTCAAAACTGCTATTAGCACTTCTTTGAGCTCGGTTAAAGCCTGCTTTGAAAAACTGGCCTTAACTTGATTTGTACTCTAAAAGTCGTCAGATAAGTCGCTAAATTATTTTTGTCGTCAAAACTTATTTCTTGTCGCTAAGACTAACGCAAAAGTCGCCATTTCTAGCGACAAAGTCGCTAAATTGGCAACACTGATACGAAATTCCATATCGACGGTTAACCGTCAAGACCTCCTAACTCAATATGTCAAAATTTTACAGGAGGCGCAAAAAATCTTGTAACGTTGATACAAAATTAAATATGAGTAAACCAAAAATATAGTTGGTTTAAAATATAATTAGTTACAATATTAAGATAAATTTATTTCTCTACTTCGATCCAATAATTGACTAGGTAAGATAGGAGAAATTTACACTTTTTTAAAAGTCTGAATTTGTAGATAGGAGGTCTTGTCATTTCATTTAGGAGGATTTGGTCGCAAAATTAATGTGGATTTTACAAGAACTCAAGAAATAAAAGATATTGGCATTATATGAAAATCACTTTTATTATAAACAATTAGATAAATCACAAAGTTTAATTAACACTTACACTATTTAGTATTTAGAGGCGAGTGTCCTCTAGTATGAAGTTTATGGGTAAATGACAACACCGAGCGAGTGTAGAAAATGGAATGATTTATTAATTTTTTTTTTTTTTTTTTTTTTTTTTTTTTTTTTTTTTTTTTTTTTTGATATGACCACTCGCAGCGCAACAACTCTCTGAGGTTGATGCTGCTTAACCGGACAATCCTGTGGTGGCCTAAAATTACTTTAAGGCCCCCAGCCAGGGCTTACAAACTAAGGATATTTATTAAATGAACAGACACTAAGGGCACCCCCTGCGGGGTTCGAACCTAGGCTTAGTGCGTCATTAAGGGGACAGCAATGGTCAGGCTGGGTCGAAATTATTTAGGGGAATTTAAAGCTACAGGCTCAGCGGCGCGGGCTGGCTCGTCGAGCAAGAGTCGGTCTGTGATATTACGGGGGGTCGCGGAGGGCCTCGGCGGCGGGGCCGGAGTCGCGGTCGGTATTTGTTTTTGTACTTACTACGGATCGTACTGGTTTCCCTACTACTCTCTTGGATGAGGGTGATGGGATCATCGGGTTCGATGAGGGTATGCCTTGGACGGCGAATCTTCGATATTAGTGATGGGACGTACCGGGATGCCGAAGAAATTAGGGGGTTGGGGTGTTTCTCGGCTGAGTCAAAGAAACGCTTGGTAAGACGTTTCATGCACTGTTTGATAGTGGGGATTTTCAGGTCGACATGTAGTCGTTCGTTCCTAATGTACCACGGGGCGCCCGTGGCATTTCGGAGAAATCGGTTTTGAAGGGTCTGCATCCTATGTAGGTGGTGGGGCTTGGCGTGTGCGAACACGGGGCAAGCGTAGGTCAAGATGGGCCTAATGCACGCGGTGTAAATACGCAATTTGCACTTAAGTGACAATTTGCTGCGCGCATTCAGCACAGAGTGGAGCCTGCCGAGGGCGAAAGCGGCGCGCGAACGTACCGTCTTTATGTGCTCCCCGAAGGATAATCTCCGGTCTAGGATGACCCCCAAGTATTTAGCTTGCTTCTCCCAAGGGATCGGCTTGCCGAACAAGGTGATCGGGCTAGGAGAGGGGGGGAGGCGGACTCTGGGTCTTGTGAAAATGACCGCCTGACTCTTGTCGGGATTGACTTCTATTCTCCATTTCCGGGACCAATCGCCAAATGCGGTTGCGGATTTTTGGAGGGTGCGGGCGATAATGTTTGGACTCAGACCCGAATAGTATATGGCGGTGTCGTCAGCAAAAAGGGCTAACTGCGCCGTTCTACTTTTCGGGATGTCGCTAGTGTATAGCGTGAAGGCTAAGGGGGATATCACGGAGCCCTGGGGGACTCCTGCACGTATCGGGTGCGGGGTAGAAAGCGCACCATCAATGCGGTATTGAAAGGTGCGGTTCGACAGAAAGTCTCGAAGAATGAGAACGAGACGGTCTGGCACACCGAGCCGATATAGCTTGTATATCAGCCCGTTGTGCCATACCTTGTCAAATGCTTTCGCAATATCGAAGAACAGGGCGCCAGTCATCAGGCCGCGCTGGCGACGGTCGCTGATATGTTCGACTATACGATGCACCTGTTGGACACAAGAGTGTCTGGACCTAAATCCGAACTGCTCTATAGGAATTAAGCTCTTTGCCTCGGCAAAATCTTTGAGTCGCTTATAAATAAGTTTCTCATAGATAGCCACGTCGCTCTTCGCTGTCACGGTTCCTTGGGCGTCACAGAAATCTTCGGCATTATCCCTTGACATGATGCTGTTTCACTTGATCTCGACGGTTCTTCACTATTAGAAGTATCTGAAGGTAGGCGTCTTGATTCAGGATTGTCGGGTCACCAATTTAGAGGCGAGTGTCCTCTAGTATGAAGTTTATGGGTAAATGACAACACCGAGCGAGTGTAGAAAATGGAATGATTTATTAAAATAAAATGAGCCCTATTATATTACAAACTTAAACCTATGCGTAGTGATATACCTAAATGCTAAAATATGTACAACCAATCAGAGCGCAGGATTCCGAAGTATTTAGATCGATCGCGGTCGCGATTCACTCCGCGGGTCAAACCATAAATATCCCGCGCTTCTAAGGGGCGCTTTAGTCTGCGTTCGCGCTTCGTGGCGGAAGGACGCATGTGTATGCTTTCAGGATGGCAGCGCGCAGAGGTCGCGCTACCGCTACATAGCTCCCCCTCAAGCGAAGCGTACGTTATTTTTCACTCTGCGGCCGGATCTTGTGACGTAGGTGTTGTTGCGCGTTGAGCTCGATGGATGAAGTGCAGCTGATGAGTTGGAATTAGCTTGAGTCGACATCGGTGCGATCGGTGGCGGTGTTGCTGGCGCTGTCGGTGCCGGCGGCGGTGGCGACGGCGGCGACGAGAGTGGCGTTATTGAAGTCTGTGTGTTGTCACTGTTGTCTTCGTTGTATAGATGTGCTGGTTTTAATCTGTCGACTGACACAACGGCGGTACGTAACGGTAGTTGCAGTGTGAATACTTTTCCATCTTCGCTGCGGTGTAGTACTTCAAACGGACCGTCGTAGGGTGGCGTGAGCGGTCTGCGCACGGTGTCGTTGCGCAGAAACACATGTGTACAGGTTGCGAGATCTTTGTACACGAATGTGTTCGCGTTCGTTGAGTGCGTTCTTCTCACAGGCGACAACGACGACATTGTTTCAGTCAGCTGGCGAACAAACTCGGCGTCTTCGATATTCGGCGTTGTAGGCACGAAGAAATCAGACGGGATGCGTATTGTTGTACCGTATGTCATCTGGGCCGGGCTGACGGAGGTGTTCTCATTAAGTGCGGTGCGAAGTCCTAGGAGAACTGTGGGTAATTCTTCACTCCAGCGTGTTGAGGCCGATCGCGCCATCAACGCGGACTTTAGTGTTCGGTGCCATCGCTCGACTTGACCATTCGCCTGCGGGTGAAATGCAGTGGTCCGAATGCGAGTGACACCAAACTTCTTCATCAGCGACGTAAACAGTGCAGACTCAAACTGTCGTCCTTGGTCCGTAGTAATACGTAGCGGGCAGCCGAATCGCGATATCCATCCGTCGTACACAGCTTTCGCTACTGTTTCAGAAGTGATGTCACGCGTAGGTATCGCCTCGGGCCATTTGGTGCAGCGGTCGATCATCGTGACTAGGTATCTATAGTCATTAGATAGCGGCAGTGGTCCGACGAGGTCCAGATGAGTATGTGCGAACCTAGTAGATTCTTGGAATTCACCGAGTGGGCTTTTCACGTGTCGATGAACTTTAGCGCGCTGACACCCGATGCAGGCCCTTGCCCATGTAGCTATGTCCCGGTTCATAGAAGGCCAGAAGTACTTCGTTGCTATGATTTTTCTTGATGTTCGAACTCCGGGATGACTTAATTCATGTTGCGCTTTGAAGGCGGCAAGACGATAAGTTGATGGTAAATACGGTCGAATGTTCGCTGTAGATGTTTCGCATAGTATAGGTCGTTGAACTCCGGGCATAGTCAGTCGGGTAAAGTTGAGTTTGGGGTTGTTCAGGCAAGCTTGTAACTCAGCATCGTTTTCATATTCTTGAACGAGTTTGTTGTAGTCGATAGTTGAGTTCAGTAGTTCGACTTCTGATATCCGTGATAACGCGTCAGCTGCTTCGTTTTTATCGCCATGAATGTACTTGATGTTTGTGCAGAATTGACTTATGTAGTGAAGTTGTCGCTCTCTTCTTGGTGTGTCGGTACTGCTCGGCGTTCTTGTAAGCGCGTACGTTAGAGGTTTGTGATCGGTGCAGATCGTGAGGTCATTGCCCTCTATCAGTCGACGTAAATTCTTAACAGCTGTGTACATCGCAAGTAGTTCGCGGTCGTACACACTGTATCTTCGCTGCGTCTCGCTCATTGTCTTGGAGTAGTAGGCGAGTGGTTTCCACACGTTGTCAACCTTCTGTTGAAGTACGGCGCCGAGACTGGTATCCGATGCGTCGGTAAGTAAACAAAGCGGAGCGTTTTGTATTGGATGCGTCAGAACGGTCGCCTCGAGTATGCTTTGGCGGCATTGTTCGAAGGCTTGTTCGGCTTCAGGCGTCCAGGCGATTGGTGATTTGTCGTTCTTTTTGCTATTGTGTAGGTACTTGTTTAGTAGGTTTTGATGTTCGGCTTGATGAGGTAGGCAGCTGCGGTAAAAGTTGATCATGCCTTAAAATCTTCTGAGTTCTTGTATTGTAGTTGGTTTCGGATAGGTGATTATTGCTTGAATGCGATCTTCAGTGGGTTTGATTCCGTCTTGCGTGACTTCGTATCCGAGAAATTGTATTTTGTTCGTGCCGAATTCACACTTATCGATGTTGAGTGTGACGCCATAGTTGTTCAATCGTTCAAGTACTTGATGTAGGTGGCGCTGGTGTTCTTCTTCATTCGTTGAGTAAACAAGTAAATCGTCGACGAAACAAAATACTATGTCATCGAGTCCACGTAATACTTCGTGCATGAAACGTTGAAACGTTTGACCTGAGTTGCGTAGGCCAAACGTCATGCAGTTAAACTCGAAGAGACCGAATGGTGTTATAATGGCGGTCTTCGCAGCGTCTTTTTCATCGATTGGTATAGAAAAATATGCCATCTTCATGTCCAGTTTTGAAAAGACTTTTTTCCCGTGTAGTTGGTACGTAAAGTCTTGAATTCTCGGAATTGGATAGCGGTCGGGTACAGTCACGGCGTTAAGTCTTCGGTAATCGCCGCATACACGTAGTGAACCATCTTTTTTCTTGACGACGTGTAGTGGACTGGCCCATGGACTCTTCGAAGGTTTGCAGATACCCATCTCCATCATCTTTTCGAATTCGAGTTTTGCGGCGTTGTATTTGTTCGGAGGAAGGGGGCGTGGCCTCGAGTAAATAGGTTGTCCTGTTGTTTCTATGCGGTGTGTTACGTCGTGTTTAGCCGGAGTCTTGAGTGACATGGGTCGCAGAATGTCTGGATACTTCTTCAGGATGTCATGATAGGCGTGGTTACGGTCGATTATGTAGACGGTTTCTTCAGTTGACTGTACTTGGACGGCGTTAACGCTGAGATCGGTAACGCGGTCGATTAGTCTTCGGTGATGTAAGTCGACTAGTAATTTGTGATTTACTAGAAAATCTGCGCCCAGTATCGATGTCTTCACGTCAGCGACGACGAATGTCCATCTGAATTTTCTACGTAAACCTAAGTTGAGCTCGAGTGTACGCTCTCCGTAGGTACATATTTCTGTGCCGTTCGCTGCGAATAATTTGTAGGTGTTTTCTGTCGGCTTCAAATATTGTTTGTTTCTTGCTGCTAACACAGATATGTCGGCTCCGGTGTCGACAAGAAACTTCTCTCTGTTGTTAATGTCGGTGATGCATAGGCGGTGGCTTCGTTGATTAACATCGACTCCCGCCACAGTCGATGTATGTTCTAGTTTTCCCGCTTCTTTGTTGCACACGGGGACTCACACCTGCGAGCTTCTTCTCCGAATCGGTGGTGATACCAACACAGCCAATCAGCGTCGCCCGGCTTGCTTGGCGCGCGGGAATTTTGGCGCGAACCGCTGCGGTGCCGCGACGCGGACTGGTGGCGGGAACGGGGGCGAGGGCGGCGGGGGTACGCCGCGCGCTGTTGTTGACTCGTGCGTAGGTCAGCGATCTCGAGTGATAATTTTTCGATTTGTTTTGATAACAAATCGACATGTAGGTTCGTCATGGATGCAGCATTTTGTTGGCTTTCGCGTTGACTTGACGTGGTTGCGGTGGAGACTGCGGCGACTGATGCTGGCTCGAAGTGCTCCATCATTTTGTCGGCCATTGCAGCTAGTATCTCGAGCGTGGATTCGGTGTTCACAGAGAGCACGGCGCGGACTTGCGTGGGCAGCTGGTTGAGCCACATGACTTGGAGTGCTTCATCTGTTAGGAGTTTCCCGCTCAAATCACGCATCTTGCGGAGTAGCTGGGTAGGTTTCTGGTCGCCGAGTTCGAGGCCGCCGAGTAATTTCTGTAGCTGGCGATGGTCTGATTCCTGGTATGTTGATATCAGCCTGTTCTTGAGTGCGGTGTACTTGCCAGAACTAGGTGGATTGAGGATGATATCGCCAATCTGTTCTAAATCGTTGTAGCCCAGCTGTGTGACGACGAGGTTAAATCTCTGTTCTTCTCCGATTTTACTGGCAGCGATGGCGGCTTCAAATTGTGCGAACCAGAGACGGGGGTTTTGGCGCCAAAAAGGTGGTATTCGTGCTGGTAATGATACCGTAGCCACGTCGCTCTTCGCTGTCACGGTTCCTTGGGCGTCACAGAAATCTTCGGCATTATCCCTTGACATGATGCTGTTTCACTTGATCTCGACGGTTCTTCACTATTAGAAGTATCTGAAGGTAGGCGTCTTGATTCAGGATTGTCGGGTCACCAATTTAGAGGCGAGTGTCCTCTAGTATGAAGTTTATGGGTAAATGACAACACCGAGCGAGTGTAGAAAATGGAATGATTTATTAAAATAAAATGAGCCCTATTATATTACAAACTTAAACCTATGCGTAGTGATATACCTAAATGCTAAAATATGTACAACCAATCAGAGCGCAGGATTCCGAAGTATTTAGATCGATCGCGGTCGCGATTCACTCCGCGGGTCAAACCATAAATATCCCGCGCTTCTAAGGGGCGCTTTAGTCTGCGTTCGCGCTTCGTGGCGGAAGGACGCATGTGTATGCTTTCAGGATGGCGGCGCGCAGAGGTCGCGCTACCGCTACAAGTACTTATCTATAATATAATCAGTTTAGTATACCTATCAGTCATTAATTGAGATCTCAGTTTTGTACCCTTCTCTAAATCAATTTAAATATTTTGGTAAGTATCAACAGTTTAAATAAATTAAATATGGGGCAAGGAATCGTAGAATGACTGGCAATCTAGCGGGAGTAAAGATTTCAATTCCTGAAGATGCTTAAATTTAGAGTCGGGAATCGGTAATGATTCATAATGTTCTATGACAGGAAGTCTTTTTGGTCTCTGAGGAAGTTCTATCCATTCTGAGTTATAATCAAGTTTCACTCTAATCAATCCATCTGGTAGGTAAGCAATAGCTTTAATGTCGGTTACTTTAGGGTCACCGGCTTTTCTACCTGGTCTTATCGAAGAGTATCGGCACATTTGAGGATCTGCATAGTTAAGGAAAAAATTATACTGCAACATACATGTCTCATACGGAAAGGGTTTGATTCTTGCTTCTTTTGTAGCTGTTACATAATCGCTTGGTAAGTTTATTATCCTATTTTTAAGCTTCCTTTCAATACAACTATGTACCGAATCCCCCTCCATCTGAGTATGTCCTACTTCTAAAAACTTTTGGTACACACCCACATTATGGCGTAAAGAAAAATTAAGTAAAGCATTAGCTAGAACATTGTTTCGATTTTGTGCCGCACAACCATCTGAGTATATTATTATAGGAACATTTTCCGAAAGACAATGTTTTTCTAAATAATCTATAAGCATGGTCGCAAATGTAGAAGATGACAAATCAGCTTCAGTTTCCGCAAACCAATAGCACATAGCATTGTGAGTTGCCACATTATAGACAGAGTAATTATGCAGAGCCAATTTGGTTTTATAATATACTGCACTAGCAGTCAAAAATGGACACACTTTTACAGCTTGTAAGTCAACATTCAAAACTATACATTTACGTTCTAATGCGTCCTTCTTGTCCTTTTCTTTTTCTTGTCTAGCAGTGTTTTTCCTCGAAATATGCTGCTGATAATCATTTTCACTTAAATTTCCGTTCTGATAGGTCAAACAGGTGTCGCACATATCTTTTTTTAGTTGGTGTATTGCAATGTTTTTATTTGAGAAAATGATATCAAACTTTTTTATTGAAAATGGTCTAGAATTTTTATCATTGCAGAATTGCTTATAAACCTGGTATAAATGGGACTTATTTCGAAAAATTGGCTCTATAAAAAGTTTACTAGTGTCTTTTCTGTTATAATGTGACGGTAGTTTAGGGATAGAATCAAAGAATTCGTTGATTATTAGATTTTGTGCTGTCTGACCTTCACGTGGTGTAATAATCCTGGATCTACATTCATTTTCTCGAGAGGGAAGTATTCCAGATCGACTCTTCTTCGCCCATGCTTGGACTGTAAATGTACCGAGACAAAGGGTGTTTATAAACATTTTTCTGCACACCGGAATTTTTTCTGTCGTATTATCTTCTTTAGTTAGTGGCAAGTAATATTTTAAAGTGCCTCCACGTCGGGACGGGCCTGAAGTGGTTACTCGTTTTTTACTAACAACAGAAACATTGTTGCTCACGTAAATTTTACGTTGTGACCAATCCATAGATTTCCAAAAAGTTTCAAAGATGTTATTGCGGTTGTCTTCAGTAAATTCATCACAACGGCGTACTGCAGATTTTTTACAGAAATCAGACGTGCATGGAGATCTCATTGATCTTTCAGGTCTGTTCTTATTATGCTGAACCTTTTCACCTCTTGGAGCATCATAGCCTAAATAAGCCTTACCTTCCATCCGAAGCCTCTTGTTAAGGTTCTTTTTCCATTGTTCAGGATCAGCCTTCTTTCTCCTTCTTCTACCATCAGACATATCGCCATAGAATACTTCTGAGTTAATTTGCAGGTCTTGTACTGTATTCTCTACGTCACTCAGAGAACAGTCAGAAGACGAACTATTCGAATCGGGCGCCGAATATTCGCTGTCTTCCCTAGCTGACATGTCAACATCAGCGTCGGCTCTTTGCTGCAATGTTAACTGTGAAGATTCATTATCAAATCCTAAATCTGTAGGCTGAATTAATGAGGCATCGATTGCTGATGGCATCTCAGTAAAAGGTTTTAAACTTCCTGAACTACTTTCTACCGTGAATTCTAAAATTTCTTCAAAGTCCGCATGTATTTGTGAAGATTTGGCTAAAGAAATATTATCGATAACTGAATTTTCTATGTCGGAGATCTGCAGTGAATCTGAAGTGATATTGAATTGGTGCATATATTCTATCTGCACAGGAATTAGAGGAGCAGTGTGCGAAGGTGTGATGGATTCTTGTACCGCTTGGTTTTCATTTTGTTTTGTGTCTGCAGCCTGATTTTCAGACTCCAAACAAAGTTTTACCAAATTTCTTGACCGGTGGGAAGTCATTCTGAAATTAATAAAACACTTATCATTAAACCACTTCTATAATATATTCGTAAATATAAGAGTATAATAACTCCTAAGTGCTATTACACTGTGAGTGTAACGAGCGATCGCGCGATTTTTGTACAACTAATAACTTCTATCTACATATTTTTTGTTAACAGCTGATTTCTTCGTAACTGACCGCCAATATTACACAAACAACATAACAATTGTACTAACCTATCACATACGCACACACTATACACAAAATATTGAAACAAAATGAGAAAAAAACAATAAAACTTACTTTTTATGTGGAGAGCGCGCGAAACACGCGACGGCGACGAGTTCATACAAGTTGCGAGGCACACACTGAAGTTAGCAGCAATTGCCGCCAAATTTTGCATGCGCGTATTTCGTAGGTATTGGCACGACAGAAAAAATACCCGAAATATTGCGAATTCTCTATAGGAGATTTTAGTATTGTGTGGGATAGATTTTTTTGGAATTTTTTAATAAGAAAAAGTATTTTGTCAAAATATGTCAGTTAGGAGGTCTTGGCGGTTAACCGTCGATATCCCATTCATTCCATTTCTTTTCTAATTCGGTCTCGAAATAAAAGCGAGCGAATGCACAATCTTAAGCATTGATACCAATATTACAAAACAGTAATCGACTAAAACAGTAATTGTAGTGAGTACTTGTCTAATAGAGAGGGGGACCTTACAATTAAACTAGGGGCAGTTCATTTAAAAAAGTAAAATAAATTATAAGTATAATATAAGTAGAATAAGTAAAATAGCATATTCTCTATTTCTAAGCGGTTCTAACTATATTTTGTACTGAAGCCAGACTTATCAGACTGGCAGTGGCTAGAACCGCTTAGACGAACATTTGCTTCAGTATAAACTATGGCAAGAGCGTCGCCAAGGGGAGGTAGGTAAGAGCAGTTGTCCCCCGTCCCCCCCTAGAGATTTCAAAAGCTTTATGTGCCCTTGTCTGTATTGAAAATTCATACTTTTCCTATCCACCATAATATCAACTTGCCCCCCTCCCCCCCCCCCCTAAGCCACCAGTTGGCGAGTCCTGGCGACGCTCTTGAACTATTGTCAGAACCGGAGCAGCTTAGACTATCGTCTAAGTACCAACCATCTAACTTAAAATCTTACTATGAACTTGGATTCATCTGTTACAGGGATTCTTAAGCACGCATTCAAATCTGTCTCTACGACTACATTTAGAACGTTTTTCGGAGCTCGTGGCTAAGTAACAGATTAATTGGTCAAAGGATAAGCTACGCTTGTCGCGGTCGGTCTGTGAATTGGTGACCATCCATTTCATACCGAGTTCCCTCCGTGCCTTGGAACGCACGTAAAGCCGTTGGTCCCGGCTGTCATTCGTAGGTCTTTGGCAGTCGTTATGGGTAGTCAGAAGCGAGAAAGTCTGACAACCAGTCTTACCAAGGGGTATCGTGGTATCGGTGTTACCCAGTTACTGTACCTACTGGGTTGTGGAGGTCCAATAGGCAGTCGCTCCATGTAAAACACTGGTATTCGGCTGCATCCGGTAAAGAAGGAAGCCGACCCTAACATATTTGGGAAAAGGCTAGGCAGCTGAAAATGATTTAGAACGTTTTTGACCTTCAAATTAATTGTCTATGATCGATATGTCGATTTTTAAACCTTTGTATTAAGAAGGAGTTTGTATTTCATTTAGCCCAAGAAACAATAATTGCTAGAAATTGTATCTAGGTAATCTGAATTTCTGTTTTGTACAATCAATCTTTTTATTCTGTATACCTGCATAAATAAAATCTCGATAGACCCCTAGACCTGTAGACCACAGACTACTTTAACGATAGATTGCTGTCACTAAATAGTAGTTACTTACTCTGTGGCTGTCACTCTGTCAGTTTCTCGAAATGGATGGTGTCTAAAATATTTTTCTGTACGAAATTCATATTAACATAAAATTATTACTGGCGAAAATGTCACCAAAGAAAGGAGTCCGATCAAATAGAAACGGTACAGAAAAAACACGAACTGTTATCAAAGAAAAAGCGCAACGAAATAAAGTCGCTAGCTTAAAAGTTAGCGTACCATTGAAAAAATGCACAGGTAAGTTTGAATTTAACAATTTGCACACTCTGCAAAGTTGAACTAAACATGTATTAACCTAACGTAACTATTTTCTTTATCCTTTGAGTTGGAATACAGAACTAAAAAAAATGACAATAAACTTACTTGTTTTTGATAATAATAAATAATTTATTTCTAAGTAAATAGTACGTACATCAAGATCAGATAGACAGATTTAGGGTAATAACTAATGTATTTACATAGGTAAGGTAGTACCCTTACTACCCTATCTATGTAAATATGGTATACTTGTCTATATTAACTTTTTAAAAAGCTAACCTAGTGTAGACAAACATAGGAACACTGCAATTTTGATGCAATCAGTTAATATTTTTAATTAAGACAACAAAACAGATTGAATTTTCAAGTCATAATCCAGAGATCTCAGATTTCCACTGTAGTGGTGGCAAAATATCTAAATCTTCAATGTTGCTCTCAAGAATCATTCAAAACAGATCCAAATAAAACTTTTAACAATGAATATCTAACTGAACTTCAAAATGTTACCGATTGGAGTCTTAGATATTTGTATTGACGTGGTTTCAGTGACAAATTCATTCAAAGTAAATATTCGACTAGTCTGAAAAAATGCTAGTACTTATAATAATTAACTTTTTGTTTTAACTATTAGAATAGCCCATTTATTGTTTAAAAATATAGGCAATGTTAAAATTTAGAAACCCTGCACTGTATTACTGCATCTACCTACCTATATTATAATATTTTATATCATGGACACTATGAATAAATCAAGATAAATGGTAAAATAATTTAAATAAATCTAATTTATAGTTTGTATCAGATTTTTGTGGGATAATTTAAGAGACATGTCTTGCTGATAAACTAAGACTAAGTGTATCACTGGTAATGGAAAACTAATTATCTTTATTACAGTAGAAGATGGAATACATGTCCCTATGGTCAAAGGCAGTCGCCCTCCACAATTTACGAAGCATCTGGACATAAAAACCAAATTAGAACTGGCAAATTCAGGTAACTATAAAATGAATTTGTAATTTTTGAAGTAACTAAAATTACTTATATGAATTTTTAATTAAAAAAAAATACCCCCAGCTGATCAAATCTTAATTATGGTTCATCAGCTTTAGTAAATCTACTAATTCAGGTTAAAATATTTTGAAACAAAAATAAAGTAAACATTGAATGAATGATAACTTTTTTTGCTACAATAATCGGATATAGTTAAAATTTACTTTAGAAGCAATGGATGTTTTCAAATTTAATTTAATTTAAATAATGAACTGTTTATTCTCTATTAATTTTATTCTATTATTTTCAAAAACATTCATGGGTTTCTAAGTAACTTCAACTATATCTAACAACCTGGTTATTTATATCTTTTGGTGACTGTACATTAGGTGTTATATAATTGCTTTGTTGCACTACTCAACTTGCAACAAATTATACCTATTATTATTATAAACAACCTGAAACCTACCTGTTCTATGTTAGGGGGTTCGATTACCGCACTTAGTCCCTAAAATGGACCATGGTATGTGACCTACCATACCTACCTATCATTGTACGCAAAAGACGCGCTAAGCAATGACGTATTATAAATAGACGCGTCATACACGAACAATAGTGCACTTTAAAATGGTGTAGACTTTCATATCTACATACCAGTAGGCACATACAATTATACAGTGCCAAGGAAAAGTCAGTCTGTCTTTGTGTAATTTAAGCATCGTTTATACACATATGAAGGCATTTTTCCTTGAAATTGTCTCAAAATTACGAGCGATACTGACGTATAGCCCCGACACTGGGTGGTATGTGACTAAGTGAAACTCGGGCAATTGCCTTGCTTTATTAGTGCCAATATTGAGCGCGGGTAACGCATCTAAGTGTATAATATTGTAATAAAAAAATTAAAGGAGGTCTATATTTATTTAACTAACTAACAAACTATGTGTGTGATTCTAAAGTTGAGAAGTTAGGGAGCTCAAAATTAAACTAAAATAACTAAAAGGAATAAGATTCGGGCGCCAGAGCTCACTAGGTAATTTAAAACAAAGGGAATCCGGAATAGCTAAAAAGTAAAGGACAGGACTTCTAATCTAGGTCGGAGATTTCTGAAATTAAGCTGCAAATTCTTTAACAATAGCTCATTTATTTCTATCGCAGGCAGTATGGCGAATACAATAATAGAAAATTCCTTTCTTTTGAAGGGCAAGTTGTTTTATAACTATTAAATGCTATAACTAGAGTTTATGTTTAAGTTGTCAGTATTGCACGTTTTTAAGTGGAAACTACGAGAAAGAATTCAAATTAACATACCACAGGCTTCGAGAAAAACTTATTTAAATTAAACCTGATTGGAGACACGAGGTGAAGCGCATCAGCTCATCCATGATGAAGTTAAATTTTAAGATAAAAAAAATCCAAAATATAGGTAAGAACGCCTTTGGGGCGATCTTAACGAAAACTAAAACAATGCCAATCACTCGTGCTATGGGCACACTCAATACGCGATGGCGATATAGGAGGATTTCCCAAAATATTACTGTTGCACGGCTGCTGACATCACTACCAAGTGGTTCCAAGCAGGGGTCCACCTTAAAATATTCCAATCTAATGATTGGCACGGAATAGAATTTTATTCGTGCTGCATCTTGGTGACTTCGGTCGGAAAGTGAAGACTACATATCCCAAACCGGAAACGTCAAAATAATCTGACAGCCGGGGAAATAAGGTCCAACTGTCAAACTGACGGTCTATGGTTTTATCGATTACTCTACTAAATCCTAGCCAATCTATCAAATGTCTAAAGTGTGTGTAGTCGGCATTATCGAAAACTTCCAAAAAATGACGAGAGAGGTCGACACTATGTAGCGAGTAGAAAATACTCGTTACATTACATCCCTCCCCGAAAAATAAAAGAAAGGAACTTTCTTTTATTAGAAAGAAACAACGAAAAACGAAGTGAACAAAAAATTCAGTAACAGAAAACTATCATAGTGCAGTTAGGCGTCATGGCCACTGACTAAAACGTCGGTACTACACCGACCAACAAAGCCAAACAACAAACAAATCCAAATTCAGTTAAACCCGAGGGCCGCTGACTAAAACTCTAACAAGACTAAACACTAAACAAATCTAAATTCAGTTAAGCACGAGAGCCGCTGATTAAATCTTGAACAAAAACTACTAAACATTAAACACTAACTTTGAGTACAGTTAAGCGCTATGGCTACTGACTAACTTTACACTAATTTACTAAACTATCCTACACCTCTTAAGTTCAGTTAAGCACTATCGCCACTGACTAACTTCAGCCAACCTACTAAACTAAACCACACCACTTAAGTTCAGTTAAGCACTATCGCCACTGACTAACTCTACACATCTCTACCAACTAATCTGGAGTGCAGGTAGGCACTATCGCCGCTGACTATCCTCAACTAACCTACAGTTCAGCTTTGAGTACAGTTAGGCACCATAGCCTCTGTCTATCTCAGCAACAACCAATTAAAAATTAACAATACCTAAACAAAAATTCTAGATAGAGTTGAAGGACTCTACCTAAAAGTATAGATTCCGATCAATAAAGTCAGACAGAGTTGAAGGGCTCTATCTAAAAATATTGATTCCCAACAAAAGGTTAGATAGAGTTGAAGGGCTCTATCTAAAAAGGTTGGATAGAGTTGAAGGGCTCTATCCAAAAATATTGTCACAGCAATAACCTGTAACAAACAAAAACCATATTGTGATCGGCGCTACACCACTGAACTTCCGAGCACAATAGTAAAAAGGTATGACGAAAGTCAAAATTCCACCTTGTGACTGGCACAGCAATGACCAACACAAGGGCAAAAGGGCAAATGTAAGCTGTGATTGGCTCTACTCTACCAACCTTCCAAGCACAGACAAACAAACAAAATATATTGGATTACCGAAGGGGAAAATCACAATAGCTAATAAAGGCGAAAGCCAAGATGAAATCGAGGTCAAAAATTACACCAAGATCCAAAAACAAAGTACATTCTTTAACAAAAGTTTCAGAATGACCGCAAAAACAAGGTAGGACGTTCTATAACAAAAGTTACAGAATGACCTCAAAAGCAAAATCCGGTATGAACGCGTTACTAACAAAGTCAAATCCAAGTCTAGTATCGAAGAAATATCTAGACAAAAAACAACACTGTCAACAAACAGTAAAAAAATAGAATTAAAATCAATAACTATTTAAAACTATGAGAGAAATAGAATGATTTTAATCTACAAAAAAAGAAGATTACAAAGAACTTGAGATGAAATTTAAGTTTTTAAATCTTTTTAGGTAATAAAAAACCCAAAGTGTAAGGTTGCATAGGATCTTTTTCTTACAAAAAAAATGTAAACAAGTAAAGGATTACCTTTAAAAAAAGAAAGAAAGAAAAGATATAAGATCCCATACAAGCTCAACAAACAAACAAAACAAACAAGATAAGATCCTTTGATGTGTAAAATGTATAGTGTAAAGAGTAGGTATTTCTAAATTAACCAAAATGACCTAAGTTTATTTTAGAAAGAATTGAATTGGAATCTAATAAATTGTAATGAAGTTGCCTAACATAATAATAACCTTCAGAACACCATAACCTTTCATTCATCATTCTTACAGAGGTGTAACCTCACACAAAAATACTCAATACCAATACCAAGTCTAAAAATTCCCCAAAATTTTAAAATTTAATTATATCCTTTACATGATAACGACCCACGGAACCCTTATTTAAATCTTTCAAAACATAAACGTTATCAGAAACTTTTTCGGTTATTTCACACTTTAAGAACTTAGGTGCAAGCTTAGCCGAAAAATAAGCAGGTGCATGAGATTGAACAAAACTTCTTCTCCACACAACATCACCCACACCAAAAGAAATGACTTTCCGACCCTTATTATAATAAGCGGCATTTCGCTTATACCCCTTTAACAAATAAGCTTGAACTTTAACAAAAATATCACTAAGTGAATTAAGAGAAACTGCATAAGAGTTTCTATTTGAAACCTCTAGTTGAGATAAATTATCAACAGAGTTACTAAAATGATGTAAGGAAGCATCTAAAACAAGTTCCCTACCAAACATAAGAAAATTAGGTGTAAATTCTGTAGCAAGATTTACACTATTATTTAAAGCTAATTGAACATTGGGCAAAAAACTTGACCAAGTCCTATGATCGTCTTTAACAAAACACGATATGCAAGTTTCGACTGTTTTATTATATCTCTCAACAGGATTATTTTGAGGTGTGTACAATGTGTTATAAAATATTTTAGTTATATTAAAACCTTTCAAGAATTCTACAAAATGTTTTGAAGTAAATTGAGTTCCATTGTCACAAACTACTATTTTTGGACAACCAAATTTAAGAAATATTTCTTTTTCAAAATGTTTACAAATTACTCTAGTAGTTGCATTAATCATTGGAAAGAACCAGCAATATTTAGTAAAAACATCTACAACTGAAAGTATGTATTTATGACCAGAATAAGTTTTAGGTAAAATACCTATTATATCTACCGAAAGCATAAGCATGGGGCGATCAACCTTTTTAGGATTAATCATCGTACCAAAAGGAGGAGAAGTAGTATGTTTGTAAGCTTTACAAGTATCACAAGACAAAATGTATTGGTGAACATCATTAAACATACCTTTCCAAAAATAATGTTGTTTTAATTTCTTTAAAGTTTTATGAATACCTAAATGACCTGAATTTACATCATCATGATTTGACCTAATAGTATCTAAGATATTCTCTTTAGGAATAACTATCTTCCAGTCTAAAAGACTATGAGGGTTAAATTTATTTTTACAATATTTATACAAAGTGTTATTTTCGACTCTAAAATTCTTATACTTTCTAGGAGATTTCTGGCATTGAATAAATATTTTTCTATACCAAGGATCAATAATATCATCATCAGGGGAGACTAAATTATCCTGAGTGGTTATAGCGGTGACTTCTATACGAGATAAAGCATCTGGAACTAAATGTAATGAACCTTTTTTATGAATAATATCAAAAGTAAATTGAGAAATTCTAGCAGCCCAACGAGCTAAGCGTCCACTAGGATTATTGAGACCTAGGAGCCATTTCAAACAAGCGTGGTCAGTAATAACAGTAAACTTCATTCCTTCAATATAAGGTCTAAAATGTTCTATGGAATCTAAAATAGCTAATAATTCGCGTTCTGTGGTACTATAATTTCTTTCACATTTATTAAGTGATCTAGAATAAAAAGCAATGGGATGTTGATCACCATTATCATCTTCTTGACTCAAAACACTACCTATGCCCACAGAGCTGGCATCACAATGCAAAAAGAAAGGTTTTTCAAAATTAGGACATTGCAAAACAGGAGAAGTTATTAAAGAATGTTTTAATTCTTGAAATGCATTTTCAGCTTCGTCATTCCAAGTAAGTGACTTTTTAGAATTTTTACTACCTGCTGTCAATTTAGTTAAAGGAGAAGCAATATCAGCAAATTTACAAATGAATCTACGATAATAAGAACATAAACCAAGGAAACTGCGAAGTTGTTTTACCGTTTCTGGGCGTGGAAAATTTTCTATTGTCTCTAATTTAGAAGGATCAGTATGTAAACCATTACTGTCAACAATGAAACCAAGATAGCGAAGTCTGTCCTTGCAAAAATTACACTTTTTTAAATTTACAGTTAAACCTGCCTCTTTCAATATACTATGAATTCTATGCAACTGTGCTATATGGCTATTAAAATCAGAATTAATACAAATTAAGTCATCTAAATAACAGAATACAGAATTATCATACTCTGGACCAAAAAGTTTATCTACTAGTCTCTGCAACTCAGCTGGTGCATTTGTGAGACCAAATGGCATGCGAACAAATTCGTACAGACCTTTTCCAGGTACTACAAAAGCAGTTTTTTCGCGGGAGGATTTTTCAAGTGCAATTTGCAAAAATGCTTTAGAAAGATCTATAGTACTAATATATCTAGCACCTCTAAGGTTGTCTAATATTCTAGAAGTATAAGGAAGGGGATAAGAATCTTTAATAGTAACAGAATTTAAACGTCTTGAATCTAAACACAATCTAGTACCTCCATCTTTCTTTTCTACCGCCAATACGGGTGAACACCAAGGAGACTTAGAGGGTTGAATAATACCTTCTCCTAATAAAACTTCTACTTCATCAAAAAGTTCCTTTTGTTTAGCAGGACTCAGAGGCCAATATCTCTGTTTAAAAGGTTCACTAGTAACGTTAATTTTATGTTCAACTAAATGAGTAAGACCTAAACCTCTTTTCTCATAAGAAATATCTTCAAACAAAGCAATAATATTATCTAATTTTTGTTTCTCAGAAGGAGAAAGTTCAGAAATAGAGGTAATTGAACAAACTTGTTTATTATTTTCTGGAACAAGTATAATGTTCTTCCACAATTCTTCAGCTAAATGAAATTTAATCCAAAAGTCAAAACCTAAAATAATTAATGGATCAAAAGAAGGAATAATTAAAAACTCTACGGGTTTAGTTATATTATCACAAGTTACTGGCAAATCCAGTGCACCAATAATTCTCCGGGCGGAGCCATCCGCAGTGCAAGCAGCGCCACTAATAGGTCTAATTTTATAACCCAACTGTAAAAATCGTTCATGTGTATTTGAGCCTAAAATGCATTTATCGGAACCACTGTCCAACAAACCTGAAAAAATTTGATTACCAACAAAAAAAGTTAAAAATGGTCTAGCATCATTCTGTTTTGTAAATAGAATAGGAGCCGAACGATAAATATTAAAAAAGGTTTTTAAATAATCTAACCAGTTGGAAAATTCTTTGTCACGGGCAACATCATCAGGCTTGTGACCTCTAACAATTTTTTCACACATCGAGACGCTCGAAGTTTTATCAAAAACGTGGGCTCGATGCTGCCTAATCAGTTTTTTGGCTCTTGCGACTTTTTAGTATCCAAATTACAAACGTCACAAGTCTTAGAAGTGACCCCAGCTTTATGACACTTAAAACAAACAACACCTGGAATAGACTTGCAATTTTTATATAAATGTCCAGGTTTTTTGCATTTTAAACAAACTAAATCATTAGAAACGGCATTAGATTTAACAGAAGGTTTAAGGGATTCTTTAAAAGGTTTTCTGTTGACAACAACTTCTAAATCTTTTGCAAGTTCCAGAAATTGTTCGATTGAATCTATTTGTCTACGAAACAAAAAGTGTGTGTAAATTGGTAACATATTTTGTTGTATCACGTTAACTAAAGTGTAGTCAAATAAAGGTACTGAAAGACGACTAGCCATGTCATAAATTTCCGTAATGAAATCAGGAAGCGACTCAGACTGTTTCTGTTTCCTTGTGCGGAGCTCATTTTCTAAAAAGTGATCAAAATTAGGTTTATCAAAGCGCTTTAAAAGTGCAAGCTTAAGTTCATGCCAAGAAGAAATACGAATTCGAACAGATCTAAACCATTTCAGTGCAGTACCATCAAGCAAATCTGTAAAAGAACCAACCAGCAAATTTTCGTTGTAATTTCTATAAAGAAAATATTCTTCAACTTGTGTAATAAAATCGCGAACACAAGTTCTACCATCATAAATTATTTTGCTCCTTTTCAAATCAGGCAATTTAGTAAGAGGAGGAAAGTTTTTTCGAATGTTTTCGTTAACAAGCGCATTCAAGGAATTGAACGAAGGCAAAGCTCGAGCTGTAAAATCCGAAGACGAATGTGCGATTCCAGATTCAAAAGGATTGCCAACATCGGTGGCATTAGCCATCTCGTGACCTTTCTCAACAACATTAGCATCAGCAGCAGTACAAGCTTCGACCTCAACCGAATCCTGAGGCGGTGGAAACTGAACTCCCTTGTCCTCCATGACTAACGAGTAACAAGGCAAATAGCAACGAAAAGCAAGGACTGAACTTTAAAGAATTTCAAAATAAATCAAAGTTTGAAAAATAAAATTAAAGTTTGAGGTTATGTGGTATTTCCATGAAAAATTGCTAAGTTATTTAACGTTAAAAAGTGCAATAATAACTCACAAAACGGCTTAAAATTAAATAAACTAGGTGCACAATAATGTACTTAATGTTTAAATTTAATTATTAACATAAAAGGTTAACTTAGATATGAATTATATCACTGTATGAGATTTAACAATAACACGGTCTACACTTAACAATTGTTGGTTTTGCTAAGGAAAAAACATGTTAAAACACAAGAAAATAAACAAATTATCCAATGTAAAACTAAAACATTGTTTGCAAAATACAATATCAAACTAAGTTACAACTTATGAGTCTAATTATTCAAAGTTTATAAACTAGATCAATTACAATGTAAAAACAATATGAATACTAAATATTGTAAACAATAGACTCATTAGTTAATGTATAAATGAATTTAGTGTGCAATACTGACTGTACTCACCGTACAAACCTGCTTCATGTCCCTGTTCGGGCGCCAATTGTAATAAAAAAATTAAAGGAGGTCTATATTTATTTAACTAACTAACAAACTATGTGTGTGATTCTAAAGTTGAGAAGTTAGGGAGCTCAAAATTAAACTAAAATAACTAAAAGGAATAAGATTCGGGCGCCAGAGCTCACTAGGTAATTTAAAACAAAGGGAATCCGGAATAGCTAAAAAGTAAAGGACAGGACTTCTAATCTAGGTCGGAGATTTCTGAAATTAAGCTGCAAATTCTTTAACAATAGCTCATTTATTTCTATCGCAGGCAGTATGGCGAATACAATAATAGAAAATTCCTTTCTTTTGAAGGGCAAGTTGTTTTATAACTATTAAATGCTATAACTAGAGTTTATGTTTAAGTTGTCAGTATTGCACGTTTTTAAGTGGAAACTACGAGAAAGAATTCAAATTAACATACCACAGGCTTCGAGAAAAACTTATTTAAATTAAACCTGATTGGAGACACGAGGTGAAGCGCATCAGCTCATCCATGATGAAGTTAAATTTTAAGATAAAAAAAATCCAAAATATAGGTAAGAACGCCTTTGGGGCGATCTTAACGAAAACTAAAACAATGCCAATCACTCGTGCTATGGGCACACTCAATACGCGATGGCGATATAGGAGGATTTCCCAAAATATTACTGTTGCACGGCTGCTGACATCACTACCAAGTGGTTCCAAGCAGGGGTCCACCTTAAAATATTCCAATCTAATGATTGGCACGGAATAGAATTTTATTCGTGCTGCATCTTGGTGACTTCGGTCGGAAAGTGAAGACTACATATCCCAAACCGGAAACGTCAAAATAATCTGACAGCCGGGGAAATAAGGTCCAACTGTCAAACTGACGGTCTATGGTTTTATCGATTACTCTACTAAATCCTAGCCAATCTATCAAATGTCTAAAGTGTGTGTAGTCGGCATTATCGAAAACTTCCAAAAAATGACGAGAGAGGTCGACACTATGTAGCGAGTAGAAAATACTCGTTACAATATATCATTGACGCTGAGACGTGGAGTTGCGGACACCAGGCCATCATACTACTACTACTATTGTAACATTTGTAAAAAAATCCATAATGAACCTATCAATTACATATTATTCTTCTTATCTCTAACCTATACCTGGGAATCTTGGGTTGGTATGGTATAACGGGCTGGTGTCCGCAACTCCACGTCTCAGCGCGTATTTTGCGTACTTGAATTTTGGGTTAGATAAATACTGAAGGACAAAGTAAAATTTTCACTTTATTTTATGAAAATAAGTTTTAAATATTGTAACTAAACTTTAAATACTCCCACAACCCCTTACACTTGCATACATATATAAGCATAATATTTTGAGCTCCCATAAACAGTGATTTTTCATACCAAAAAAGTTTTTTCAAAAAAAAGAAAACCACCTTCAAAAACTAAAAAGTGATAAATAACTTTAGCACAGAATACACATTACTTTACGGTGGCAATACAAAACAACAAACACAAAGCCACCGCCACTGACTTCCGAAAGTAAAGTAATGTGTATTCTGTGCTAAAGTTATTTATCACTTTTTAGTTTTTGAAGGCGGTTTTCTTTTTTTTGGAAAAAACTTTTTATTTTTCGCGTTTTAGTGTTGTCCTAACATCCAAATCCATTAAGAAACGGCGACACACTTAAAAGAGATTGTAAGTCCTCCAAAGATTGAAGAAACTACAACGTCGTCTAAGTAATTTATTTGGGAATTTGTTGATTTTGTTAAAAAGGACTGTATCATTTTTGACAAAATTTATATGGGACCATTTTGGAATAAACCCCTTTCGAACAAAATCCGTGTACTTATTTATGTCAGAGTTATACCTGAACATACATAAAAATATATATATATATATAAACATTCGAATTGATAACCTTCCTTCTTTTTGAAGTCGGTTAAAAACTAAAAGTCACTCAGCAATATTTTTTGCTAAATATGACAGGATTGTGAGGTGCCGATACGCGGCGCGAGTACCTAGGTGTTTCCAAAAATACTATTTGTTTCATACTGGTCGCCCAGCCTCCCTCTTGGTGACTCCCTCCGGTTTTAAGGAATTCAGTATAGTTTAATTCAAAAAAATAAATTTGCTCAAGGAAGTTTTTGTGTTATAAATGTAGATATTTAGATGCTAAATACTTAAAACATATTAATTATGTAATATTTCTTTAAAATAAAAACGAACAGAACATTTCCAAAATTAATAATAATAAGGTATTTTACCAAAAAAATCTAATTAGTCTGTCAGATAGATTTCCAAAAAATATTAGACATGTGTTTTTTCTTATTTCACGTAAACAAAAAATGAAGACTATTATAGTGCATCGAAAACTCGTGTGACATCACTATGTCAGTACACTTTTACTGGCTAAGTGACGTCACAAACCCCCACTCATGATCTTTGATGCGTTTTATCTTCGTCAGTTTTTATTGATTTGATAAAACAAAAAATACGTATCAAATATTTTTCGATAATCTAATTATCTAACTGACGGACTAATTCGTTTTTTTTGGTAAAATACCCTATTGGACTAATTTTACAGGGGGTAAAACGTTATCGCTTTTTGTATGAAAATTTACAGCAAAAATCCTCTTAAGAGCGCCCATCCCGTCATATTTCCCATACAAACGCTCGTACGCGATTACGGCGTTATAACCAATTATTTGTCAAATATTTTTAACACACAGGTATACTGTGGTTTAAATCTAGGTTTATATGAAGCCAAAAAAAACTTTTTTGAGAAACAAATTGAGCAAACACGTCCGAAAGTCAGTTTTTTTGCATTTTTTGCATATCATTTTGCATATCTGGCTGTTCATAATGCACTCATACATTGAAAAAGTAAAAAAAAACAGCTTCATAGAAACCTTGCACATGTAATGGAAATTCTAAATTACAAACATTTTTTATCTAAAATTTGTAAGGCTTTTTCAAAAACACATATGTTCTGGAACAAGTTTTGTGAAATTTCCGCGCGCAAATTTTCCTGTTATGTTATCGCGTTCTCTCTCACTCGTTTGTTTTCGAGCTTTGCGTTGGTTGAAACAAAAAAATTTTCAATCACGCTCTCGTTGAAGTTCGTTCGATGGGGATGGGCGCTCTTAACGCTCAGTTTGCTTTCTTATCGGCTATTTAATGTATCTTCTTACAATTTAATATGTGTAATAGCATTTAATTATTGTAATGATTGTTTGTTCCAGTTGCTAGACAACAATTGGTTAAAGAAGAACGTCCTGTATTTGAATTAGACAATGTTGTTTTTATCAAGAAGCCAAAAAAGAGAGGCAGAAAAAAAAAAGATAATGTGATATCCAATTATTTTCTAAATCAAAATATGGTCATAGAAAATAATACTGCAGGTTTGCTATATTTTTATAATATAATGCTGGCACTTGACATGGCGAATTTGTACAAATATTCGCCTTATTTCAATATTACAAAATGTACCCTATTGCTATTGAAATAAACTTGATTTTGTATTAAGTAAGTGAATATTTGCACAAATACGCCATGTGAAGTGCCGTCATTAAACATATGTATATATTGGCCTATTATTCCTACATTGCAGTGCAAAGGCCCATGCTCAGACTCATGCTTTTTAGGCAGAAAAAGCATGAGTCTTTTTGTTTTCACTCTTCCACATCTCGCGATGATGTGCTTTATTTTCGCCAATTCTTATAGAACTTAAAGCTGGGTCCAGACGGGTGTAACGTGTAATGTAATCCACCATGTAATATAACACGAATTCTACGTGTGGACGGCACTACGAGCATTACATGTAACGCTCCACACGTAGAATTCGTGTTACATTACACGGTGGATTACATTACACGTTACACCCATCTGGACCCGGCTTAACACAAATTCTACGTGTGGACGGCACTACGAGCATTACATGTAACGCTCCACACGTAGAATTCGTGTTACATTACACGGTGGATTACATTACACGTTACACCCGTCTGGATCTGGCTTAATAGTAATAGTAGTCAATGCGAGTTCGCATTAATTTCATGAGCAGGCGAATCGTCATTTTTAGAATGTTAGCGGCTATTGCTATGCTATTTGCTAATAATTTATGACAATAAGTACATATCTATGTGAATTTTGTTAATATGCGAATTAAACAGCGCATTCGCCTTAAGGGCTATTAAACGACTTTTACAGATTTTAAACTGACAATCACGTCAAAATGTGCAGTGTAAATGATTTGAAAAAAATATATGTTAAACTAGAACATTCTCTTAATCATATAGAAAGTGAATATTTTTGATTAATTTCATATTAAATAGTTTAATAAACTCGTGAAGTTGTCTGACGCGGACAAAACATTGACAATCACACAAAATCTACCAGGTATAATTATCCGAAACTTACACTATCTTACAGACAATTTTATTATCTAGTTGTGTCTGACGCGGACCAAACATTGACAAAGTTTAGTCGAAAAAATTAAATAAAAGTAGTATTCTTTCAAAATTAAAAAAAAGGCGTATACTAAAAGATAGATAATAAAATTGTCTGTAAGATGGTGTAAGTTTCATTTAATTATACCTGGTAGATTTTGTGTGATTGTCAATGTTTTGTCCGCGTCAGACACAACTTCACGTATTAATTAAACTATATAATATGAATATAATTAAAAATATTCACTTACTAAGTGATTAAGAGAATGTTCTAGTTTAACATATATTTTTTTCAAATCATTTACACTGCACATTTTGCCGTGATTGTCAGTTTAAAATCTGTAAAAGTCGTTTAATAGCCCCTTAAGATGTCTCCTAGCGTACGTTTAAATAGGTAATAAATAGGTATGTGACATTTCTCACACGGCCATCAAACTCCAAACTAGGCAGACCTTTTCTTATGGGTGTCAGACAGCTGATATACTTACACAAATACATATATTGATACGTATATAGATAGACAACAACCAGACACAAGGCAAAAACAAGTGCTCATCACACAAATGTTTGCCCTGAGCGGGATTCGAACCCGCGACCCTGTGCGTCGTAGGCAGATACACTACCACTTAGGGCGGGTTGTTTCAAACAGTCGGTTAACGTTACATACGGACGGTTAAAAAGTTTGTTTAAGGTACGTTAAATGTAACGGGTTGATTCATGACATAAAAATCCGTCAGTTAAAGTTATTCAAAAAGAGACTCCTTAATATTTTGATGTTTTAAGTAGCTGTTTGACAACTCAAAATTACGATGACTGGTCGGTTATGGTAATAGTAACTTTTTGACGTATAATTTTGTGAAACAACCCATTTTTTTGATTTGACGATAGTTAGCGCCATTTTTGACTATTACCGGTCAGTAATGGTTAGTTGAAGCAACCCGCCCTTAGTCTACAGAGCCGTCGATAACGTTTGTTTTGTGCTCACATGTGCAGCCGCTATCGCGCCGCTCCGAACTTTTTTGCGCGAAGAGCAGCGCCGTTTGATAAAGCGTATTATCTAGCAAAATGCTGCAGTTATACTAAAATAAAAAAATACTTGTGTGTAGCTGAAACTATACCAAAACAGTGTGTGTAAAAACTAAATTACATCAATTAGTACAAAGTACTTTAAAAAATAGTTAAACTACAAATATGGGTTGAATTTGCTCTATATTTATGATACATTTTCTTGTAGTTTTACGAAAGACTTTGCAATTTTTGCCAATAAAACCCTGAGATTTAATAAAATTGCCATTGGGCTTAAAAAAAAGTTAGTAAATGAATGGAAATTTGAAAAAAAGCGCAATTTTTTTTTATTTCGCATTTTTTTCTCAGATACGTGATACTGACTGCGAAGAAATTACTTTTTGGCGTTTTTAACTTGATTACTTGATTTAACTGGTTTAACCCACTGATCAACGCGTTACTTAATACTGAATCATCAAGTATAAGCTTTTAGAAGCTCATTTAAAATAACATGGTAAAAAACCCTGTAAAGGCGACATATTTTTTTTTTTTTTTTTTTTTTTTTTTTTTAATAATAAAATATTTATTTCATTTATAGGGTATTTGTAGTTCGTACATATTAGACTTAAATAAGTAATTAAGTAAGTAAGCGTAGGTAGTACTAAAACTAACAAATATTTTTACGGGGTGAACTACTGTTCTCCTAGCTAGGTAGCTGAGCAACCTGTATTAAGGAGAGACAGTTTGCCTCCCTAGATAAAAATCTTAAGATTAGTGCTACGTGTTGTCTCGAAACTCAAGTCATTAATTAACTTATATAGGTACATTATTATCAGCGTTGTTTACAAGAAATCTATATAAAATTAGTACTGAAGGTGGTTGTTACAAATTCAAGGTAAAAAAATAAAAAAAAATAAAATAAATGAGTATAAAGGTAATAGTAAAAATTAGGTAGTATTATGTAAGACGTGATTGAGTATGCGAGAGTGTGTGATGTTTGTGTACTGCGTGTGTGTGAGTGTTTGTTCTTCGTGAGTGCGGGTGTATATGTGCGAGTGCGTGTCTGTGTGTGTGTTTGTGAAATTACTATTGGTTTATTAAACGGTTATGATGTGTCAAAAAGAAGAAGTTATGAGATTGTTTTTAAAAGATCCTCAGTCTCATCATAGGTTTTTAAAAGAAGAAAAGAACGGACAGCAGTTTTGCATTTGGAATATGGTAGACTATAAATAGGTAAGTTTGCGTTAAGTTTGTTGTACAGATATGGACCAAGGTAAAAAAAGAATCGTTTGGTAAATTTATAGTACGGTGGTGGAATAGTGCAGACCATATCTTTCCGACGTTTCGAGAGTGTAACAAAAGGCGTTAGTCGGTGTTGTAAAAGGATGGTCTGCAAGACAAAGTGTTGTCTAACGTTAAGGACCCTCCAATTTTCGTAGAGGGTTGTTGTTGGGTAGATTATTGGTTTAAATGTGGCTACCTTCAATATAGCTCTGTGGGCAGTTTCTAGATGTTTCATTGCCGTCTTAGCAGCGCCACCCCAACATGCAATACCATACGTCACAATAGATTGGCATAAAGCATGGTAGACAGTACGTATTACAGCTGACGTGGCGACGTGACGTAGATTTTTAAAAATATAAATAAGTTTTCTAACTCGGCTTGTAAGAATATTGATGTGAGTTTTAAAGTTAAGAAATTGATCTAATGTTATACCCAGATATTTTATATTGTCAACGCGAGTAATTAGTGGACACAGACAGGGTAGAGCTGTCTGAGAATATGTGTGGCAGGAGTGAGCTTTTATGACAATTGGAATTTCGGGTTGTGACTTAGGTGAAGTAGAATAGGTTATAAGGTTTGTCTTTGATGTGTTTAATGTAAGAGTGTGAGAAAGTAGCCATTCGTTTGCAGAGTTGAAGCCATTTTGTGCTACTTTCTGAAGCTCTGACCATGTGTTGGCTGAGAAGGTAAGAGCAGTATCATCTGCGAATGACACAATAATAGCGTTAGTGATGTGTAAATTACAAAGGTCATTAATAAAAACAAGAAACAGAGTCGGTCCAAGGATACTGCCTTGTGGCACACCGTAACAGATTGGAAGATCATCACTTGTATGTTCACCTATTTTGACCATTTGTGTCCGATTTGTAAGGTAACTATGAAAGAACTGTAACTGTAAGCCTCTGATACCTAATTTTTCGAGTTTATTTAGAAGTGTTGAAGTCGGAATGGTATCAAAGGCTTTGGCCAGATCAAGGAATATGGTGAGAACTTTTTTGTGGGTGTTAAGTTTATTTACAATATACCCCGTTAACTCCTGGACCGCATCAGTAGTACTTTTGTTCTTTCTAAAACCGAATTGCTGGGGAGAGATCAAGTTGAATTTTTCAAGGTAGTGTACTAGTCTCTTGTTGATCAATCGCTCAAGAACCTTCGATAAGGTAGTAAGAACAGCGATCGGGCGGTAATTATTTACGGACTTTTTATCCCCACCCTTAAATATTGGGTGTATGATCGCCTTTTTGAATGAAGTTGGGAAGGTCGAAGTTTGGAAACAGAGGTTAAAGATGTAATTTAGTACAGGTGCTAAAGTGGATGAATATCTTTTTAATACGTATGGTGAGATGCCATCATATCCGGTGGCTGCATTAGGCCTCAGAGAGTTAATCACAGATATAATCTCGTTTGGATCTGTTTCATCTAGAACGAATGATGATGGCGACTTAGTGCTATGTGACATGGTTGGCTGAGGCAGAGGGCGGGTGTGTGTAATTTTATTAGCGAGGTTCTTACCTATTTCTACATAAAAACTATTTACTTTGTTACAGGACTGAGTAGGTGTGTCTTGTGATAGTAGGTGTGAGGATGAATTTCGTGTTTTTGGTGTGTTTGTGATTCTTTTTATAGTTTCCCAGAGAACTTTTGGATTATTACCAGCCTTATTAAGCTCTTCACTATCAAATTGCCTTTTGACTTTTTTTAATATTTTGTTACAAAAGTTTCTGTATCTTTTGTAGCTAATTTCGAGAGTAGTATTACCGGGCCATGCTTTAACTTTTTTATGTAGTGAATCCCTGTGTTTCATACAACGTAGCAACCCAGGCGTGATCCATGGTTTTAGAATTTTTTTCCTAGCTGGTGATTTAGATACCGTAGTGCTCTCGGAAATAGCTCCATTCAGAACATTTACCAGAGTGTCGGTAGCAATATTAGCATCTGCTATGGAATAGATGGGCGTCAGGTCCATTTCTTCCATTGATTTGTCAAGTTTAACAAAGTCTACTTTTGTAGAGGTAGTGACAACATTGTGTTTGGTTTTTTTAAGATACATGCCCAGTAGCGATGAATAGTGGTCAGTTGCTGTTGTATTGAAAACAAGTGAGATTGTTGATATTTTCGTTCTTAATATAATATGATCAAGGCAGTTAAGACCTCTGGTAGGTAAGGTATGAGCGGGAAGAAAACCATGAAAGGCTAAGATATTGAGGTATTCTTGAGAGCGCGAGTCAAGAGAAAGTGGTTTTATATCTAGGTTAATGTCACCGGTAAGAACAACTGATTTAAATTTTGAGAAGGTGGGTAATATGTCATTAAGAACAGAAGTAAATGTATTAGTGTTTGTATTTGACGGTGACCGATAAATGCAAAGTAAAGCTATATCTAACCCCATCTCTAATACTAACCCGGTGGCGCAATTATTTAAGGATAATTCTGTGCAATTACAGTTAAGGTCAGTTTTGACATAAACCACGACACCATCGCTCTGGTTTAAATGTTTTGTGGTACGGTACATAGTATAGTTATCTAAATAGGGGATGTTGGTGTTACTAGAACACGAGAGCCAGCATTCTGTTAAAACTATAATGTCACAATCTATAGGAATTCTTTGAAGAATTGTTTGTAAGCTTAAAAAATTACGGTTTATTGATCTTATGTTCTGCGTGAAGATTTTTAGGTAGTTTTGTGGATTGCTGATGTAAAGTTGTGCCTGCTCTGGACTACAAGAGTACGATTCCGATACAGAGGTTAGGTCAATGTTATCTATGAGTGCATTGGTATTATCAAACATTTTTAAAGATTAAGGTGCGGGTCAAAAGTTTTTCGTAAGGCTGGAGTATTCTTTTTAAGTTTCTGGTAGGGGAGTAGTATGTGTGTGTTATGGGTGTTGAGTAAGGATGTATAGTATGAGTTATATGTGTGTGTATTTGTGCGACAGTGTTAGAATTTACAAACAAATTATAATTAAGAAATGAATTAAAAAAATAATTAATAAATACTAAAAACAAAGCAAGAAATGAACATCTGCAGTTTACTACTAGTCATTCATTATTTTGCGATGAAAGCTGCTGTAATTGTTGTTCACTTTTAACTAAAATATATTGGCTATCAACGTTCTTCTTAATCATGACGCGTCCATTTGATGTCCAGCAAAAGGCGTAATTGTTTGCCTTGACAAAATTTCGTGCAGCGTAAAACAGTTTTCTGGACAGCGACGTAAGTTGCTCGGTGACGTATACAGGCGTACGCGGTAGATCGAGGCCCAAGTGTGTAGAATTAATTTTATTGTCGGGATTCTTGTTGTTAAAATGTTTTGCTGAAGTTAGGAAATTACTTTTTTTAAGGGTATTAGAGAACTCAACACTAATGTTAGAGGTCTTGCTTTCCTTTTTAGATGGCAACCTTGTCACATCTCGAATATCCGACAGTTGAATGTCCGTTTCTAGACATTTTGAAAGGTGCTGTACGACGGTAAAAAGAGTATTCTTGCTTTCATGAGGTAATTTTGGTACGTTACGTAGTTCAACGCAGGTTTTAATACAGCTCCGGTCCAAAAAATCAATTTTCTCTTCGAGGGAGCACATTTTTGTGGCCATGATATTGCGTTCATTTTCTAAACCCGTTATTTTCAGTTCTAAGGAGGTTAACTGGTCCGATATACTTGTTGCAGATTTCTCGATTTCAGAATTCGTTTCCTCTATTTTCGTGTTTTGAGATTTAATTTCCATTATATGTGTCTCTAATTTGTCCAACCGTGCGTTCTGGGAACTGATCAATTCTCTAATCATTTCCTTCAGATCGTTCCTGAGCTCATTAATTGAGTCAGATTGGTCACCCGAAGGGCGGCGACGCTTTGCGCGCTGGGTAATGTTTTTAGCTGTTATGTCCGTCGAAATGCCTTCCTCTGCACATAATTTTTGAATATCGGACTCTGAACGGGACGGTTTTTGATCTGCGGAACCCTTTGGTGGTGTTTGGAACATAGTTAATTGGTTAAAAAAAATAAAAAATTATCAAAATACAAAAAGTGATTGCTGTCTGTGGGAACCGAACTTGCGACCCAGGGCGTACTTCAACTGCGTGTAACACTTACACCTCCAGACCACCGAAGCTTATTGAATCATTGCGAATTAGGCGATATATTGTTAGTGTTGTACACAATGTGTTAACGACCGGTTTTCGAAGGTCATTAGCCGGTCCACGATAGCCGTATGACACAAACACTTTTTATAATGATCACAGTTCACTTTTGAAATGTATAAAAATGTTTTCGACGATAACTCAATGAGTTATTTATGCACTGTTATAGTTTTTTCACTGTTTTTATAGTTGTTATATTGTTCACAAAATAGTGTAGTTCTTCAACTGTTTACTGGGTTATTAACTATTTTTCTCGAATAAAATGTACGGGAGGTTACAAAAACACGTCTGCTCGCGACAGCGCTCGGGCGGGGGGGGGGCCCGGGGGGATATTATCATACTGGAAGGTAAAAAAGGAAAGAAAAGGACAAAAAAGGGACAAATGTCCCTTTGTGCAATCGAGAGGTGCTTGTGCAATCGGGCTGGTGTCCGCAACTTCTCGTTTCAGCGCATATATTTTGCGTACAGATTGTGCTAGTATCGGTAAAATTCTGTAACATTGCCGTCATAGCACATTGCCTAAATTCTAAAAAGTTAGATTATTGCCGAGAGATAGAAATGTTTTTTGTCTATGGTATTACTAAAAGCAAGTTAACTTTAATAATTTAACTTTTTAGAAGTTAGGCAATGTTGAGCTTTGCCGGCAATGTTACAGCATTTTATGTACACTTGCATATTTTATGCGATTAGCTGACATGCTAAGCTATTATTTGCTATGAAAGGGTTAGTAACAAAGAAACATACTAGCTGCAAATGAGTTAGTGAATTTGTGTAAAGTATAACACAGACAGAGAGGACTCTCTGACTCTCTGCAGCACTCAGTGTACTTATCAGAAGGTGTCCAACCTTGTGGTCCTCCAGCCTTGTGGTCTTGGTAACAGAGGACTCGTCCCAGACTTGGGGGTTCAGACCAAGATAACCCTTAAATTGTGCTCGGTATTTTTTATATGCACCTGCCGTGTTATCTCTTCACCACCCTGGGTTTGACTGGTAGAGAATGCCTAAGGCATTAAGTCCGCCTTTGTACCTTTGTGCATGTAGTGTAAATAAATAAATAAATAATAAATACAGTTTCTAGTGCTTGTTCTTTTCGCAGTAGTAAAGCTAGTCTTTCAGTTTCAAATTTTCAGACGGTACCGATAGGAGGAGGTATAGGAAAATGAATTAATAACTTCAGTTATATCACTCAGAACCATTGTACACCTGGGTCATCCTTCAAACAAAATATAATGTCATCAATAATGGGTCTACCCTTTATAGCAAAACTTTTTATGTCATTATATTATTTTGCATAACAGTGGATAGCATAAACTTCATTTCACAGAAAATTGTTTGGCAGACACTCATTTATCAAACATTCAAAACTCATAATTTTGTTAGTCAGAATCATCTTTAGGCATAAATTTGATTTTGCATAATAAGCGAAAAGTAGAACTATTATATCGCAGAAAGCTTACAGTTAGATTCGTCTTTTGGCATGCATTTCATATCTCTAATACCATTAAACAAGCAATTCTTGTATATATAATCTGAATCTCGGAAACGGCTCCAACTATTTTCATCAAATTTAGTATGCAGGGGGTTTCGGGGCGATAAATCGATCTAGCTAGGTTTCAAAACTCAGTCGCCCAGGTACTCTATAATAATTGAAAGACTCATTTTCACATTGCAGAAAATTCGTAGTTAGAATGATTTTGTATTTTTACCATATAATAATAATAATAACTAATTACCAGTGATAGGAATAGGTAGTGCTTATTAGCCTAAAGTTTGAAGAACAGAGACAAGAAACGGAGACTTCCTTACTACAATATTTTTTCCCGGACATCTGCCCGGACAACACTTAAATACATTAAAAAATTATGTTATTTGGAATAAGTTCGTGTTGTTTACCTAAAGTTTGCGACTAGACATAACATAACACAGTCGTTACAACTATCAAATTTTCCGAAAGTTTTCTTTTTGGAGAACATTTTGTAAATGACTTGTTAGAATAGAATAGAATAGAATAGATTTATTTATTTGCACTGAATGTAGGTAAATACAATGAGTTCTTAAGTACTAAATAAGCGCCTGGTACATTCTGCCGTTAAGCATGCAAAATTTGTCTTAAATAAATAAGATACATTTTATACTAATGATTCAAAATTATTACAATTTATCTGCTAAAAAATCTGATATGGAATAATAACATTTATTTATTAGGAAGGATGTTAGTTGTTTCTTAAACAGTCTTAAAGGTTGTACCTTAATATCATCTGGAATCTTATTATACACACCTCATCATCATAAAACTATGAAACGCAGTCTTTGTTTAAAGAGCCGTACACGTTTCGAAGTAAATATATGCTTTCTAGCTCGCTCTTGGCCGCGTTTGTTGAGATTTCTAAAGTTCAAGTGTGTAATTGAAAAAAAAAACTGGTAATTGTTTTTAAAATAATAAAACGGTAATTTTTATCATTTTAGCATTCTCTATACGTATTTTGGATGGAGATAGAGTATTTATCATTTCAAAAACAAAAGGTATTTGTCTTTTACCTTACTAAAATATATTTCAAAATGTGCATAATGTTGGGTCACATTGTTTAGTAACACACTTAAACTTTAAAATCTTTAAAAACACCATTTAATCTTTATTGCACCGAAAGTACAATGGGCGGAATTTTACGGCAGCGCATTTCGTTATCTATTGTTAAACTCGGCGTGGTCGCATACCCGTGCGGCGTGGGAACGCTCTACATACCTTCCCCCACCGCCGCGTGACGGCGCGCCGCTCAGGTTATTCTCACTCCTGTACTTCGGCATGATTGAGTAACAAACATCCATACAAACTTTCACATGATAAAAAGGACCGTTTTATTATTTTAATAAAAACAATTGTCAGTTTTTTTTTCAATTATACACTTGAACTTTAGAAATCTCAAGAAACATGGCCAAGAGCGAGCTAGAAAACAGATATTTACTTCGAAACGTGTACGGCTCTTTAAACAAAGACTGCGTTTTATAGTTTTAAGATCAACAAGTCATTTACAAAATGTTCTCCAAAAAGAAAACTTTCAGAATATTTGATAGTTGTAACGACTGTGTTATGTTATGTCTAGTCGCAAACTTTAGGTAAACAACACCAACTTATTCCAAATAACATAATTTTTTAATGTATTTAAGTGTTGTCCGGGCAGATGTCCGAGAAAAAATATAGTACTAAGGAAGTCTCCGTTTCTTGTCTCTGTTCTTCAAACTTTAGGCTAATAAGCACTACCTATTCCTATCACTGCTAATTACCTTGCTACCCATCTATTTTTCATACCCTGCACTATATATAAAACGTTTCATATCCGCTCTGAAGCTTTTGCCGCCCAAAAAACGTTGAACCCTACCATTGAAATTTGACCCTTAACGCTCAGCGCGGCCGCCCTCATTAAAACTTTGTTTAAAACCGAACCAAGTGGCCTAGCGTAAGCGTGTTTACTGTTCTGTGTTGACAATTAGATAAAGAACAAAATAACGTATTTTGTTTTGACTGAAATTATGTGTAGAATATTTTATACGAGACTAAAGTCAAGGTCGAGCATATTTTGCCGGTTTCAGTCGAATAACGTTGAATTGTGAAAAAAATACGGCTCTAAGTATATAGTTTCCATCATTTTTAAATACTAGAATAGTTATTTGTACTATTTAATAAGAAACAGTAATAATTGGGTAGATAATCTACATAAAAATAATAATCGAATCTACACGCACCACGCGGAACACCACCGCATTCACCAATAAAACTAGACGGACAATCATAGCCGATTTACACAAAAACTACACAACCTAGAACAAAAATATAGCTATGTTTAGAAAGGTCACTTCATTAGCTCTAATAGTAATATAAAAAGTTTCCCATAAGTCTATAAACTGCTTAGATAATGGACAGAAAACACAAAGGAAGATTTTTTATAAAACAAAAGCATAGCGACTTCAAACTAAAATTACGATGACACTATGCTCTCAACTAACCTGTTTCATTCATGTGACGAATAGATCAAATCCTATAGTTTATATTTATGGTATAAAACTACCACAGTTAATTACATTTTTAATAAAATAACAACAAATACTTACAACGACTTTCTGTCTAAAAACACACGCAACGACACGCAACGACCTTGAATGAACCCCAAGTCTCGCAAGATGGCGGCTGTAGAAGCTAGGGTTGCATCTGACCAAGTAATTTGTTTTAAATATCGGGTTCGAATAAAACTTCAAATAAAAAATGTAAAATAAATATTTTAATAAAATAACGTATATAATACATAATAAACATAAAAAAATTAAAAAAAAAAAAAATATTAATATTTAAAATATGTAATTTATCCCGTTATTTTTTTTTAAATCTTATTAATTATTATTTTTTTTTACAAAGGGTTAGAAATAATTACCTTTATTTCCTAAATCACATTATTTTTATTTTTTAATATTCGTAAATACGTAAAAAAAATATTTGTAAATAAGTCATTATTTAATAAGATTAAAAAAATATGTATATTATGAAAAAAAGTAAAGTAAAAAAAAATAAAACAATAATAAAAAAATTATAATACATATATGTATATATTTTAAATAATCCCAAATTAATTTTTTTTCCTTATCCATACTAATATTATAAATGCGAAAGTAACTATGTCTGTCTGTTACGTTTTCACGACGCAACGGCTAAACCGATTTTGATGAAATTTGGTATGTTTTTTTTTTAATAATATAAATAAAAAAATCACAACCAAGACATAAACCAACACTACAAATATACGCATATTGTGCATCACAATCAAACGAATACCAAACGTGAAAAAAAGCCGCAACCCTGAAAGTGAACCGTGTCTAGCTGGAAACTAGCGAGACCAAAACAAAAAAAAACAAAAAAAATCGTTACAAAGTACTCACTTGGCGCCAAAATTCATGTAATCCAGCACATCTTCAAGATATTATGGAACTTTTTACGTTTTGTGGTTAGAATTATGTCTAAACTTTATCATGTCACACATAGTTTCCCGCGATTTCATGTAATTAAGTTAAATTACCACTTTGTAATACGTAAAAACACAACGACAACAAACACGCGTTCGACTATTTCGATTTTAGCACATTTCACTTATAGTATCAGTAAATAAAACGTTGATTTATCACAGAACAGGTTTTCTAGATTAATTTAGAACCATCACATTAGTAAAAACCAATAAATTACAATACTTTAAGGCATTTTGCTTTCGAGCACAAATCAACACGACCACAGCAAATTACAAAATAATACAAAATGGCTTCGTCAAACTTTGGATGTCGATTGAAAATAAAAATTGGTTCCGTGATGTTGCAAACTTGCGTCTAAACGATAGATAATCTAATTCTCAATAGTTTTAACACGTTTGGTAGGACTCTAATACCCTTAGAATAGAGTTTAGAGCCGATTAACAGAAAAAAAAAAAATTGCACGCGCGTTTCCAAAAGCATGGCCGAGTTTTGCAAATCGATCAATTGCGTTTCGCTAAACATGACAGAGGATATGGAAGAAGTAAACTCCAAAAATTGATTTATTTCACAGAACCCATTGTCACTTCCACGGGTACTAAATTACCAGAGAAATTGGCACCTGCAAAGAAGCCAACGCCTCCAAAGAAGGAGGCACCTACACGACGAATTCGTAAGTTACCCTTTTTTGCCAGTACATTTTTGTCGAAATAATTGGTTTTTGTATGTAGATATTACTAACTAAACTGACCCACCACGTATTGGCTTGGTAATTATCTCAAAAACTAATGGAGTTGTTGTGGAAATATCTCAAAACCACAACCCAGCAATTTTTTATGTATTCATTTATTCGTGAATTAATGTTCAAAACATTTTTCTTGTCTTCCTTGTCCTGACTTGTGGTAACAAATATATAGTAAGAAGAATATTCTGGTTTACAGTTACTAGAAAAAGATTAGCAGATTCAAAAGCACAGGATGCTAACCAATCAAAAGTTGAACCAAATGAAGACAGTAAACCTCTAGATGCTAAAATTAAAGTGGAAGATACATCACAAGAACATGCTTTCGATGAACCAGTTGAACCCGAATGTGAGCCAGTCGTGCAACCAACACCAGTAGTTGTACAACCACTACCTGTAGTGGCACAATCAAAACCTGAAGTGGCACGCCCGCAAACAGCAAAAAAAACTAAATCCACCCTTAATCTGCCGCAACCACCCAGAAAACGGCCAGCAACTAGACAACCTAAACAAACCCGCGCGAAGAGAGGACCAAAATGTAAACAACAAAATGTACAGCCCGATATTGTAACATCATCAATAGCTGACATATTGAGAACAAAACCTTCAGAGACTGAACTAAAAACTAAGGAAAACCAACAAAATACACCAGGATTAGTAGAATCTCGAAAGAATTCTGTTGGTAGTAGCTCTAACATGTCGTGGACAAGAGATATATCCAGTTCAAGCAATAATACTTGTATTGGTTTAGTTTGTTCTAATGACTTTATCCGTATTGATAAGAAGTTACCAGTGGTTAAACTTACTAATATAGATATTGAAGTGAAGAAACGTCAGAATGAGGCGCGAGAGTTGATCACCTCTGGCGCATCTGCTGTTGTGGATGAGATAGATGAAGATTTATCGTGTGACTCTGATAGCTCGGACGGCGTGAGAAAGTTTTCCGATCAGTTGAATGATTCAACAGGTGCGCACTCGCTACATTTGAGCACCTCGTCTACTAGTCAGTTTACACAGTCACGAAGTAGGGAAACTAGTACAGCTTATGCAAAAGCAGCTGACAAACTAAGCTTAACATTGGAAAAGTTAGATATGGAAATCATAAATTGGATGAGCTCAGAAAATGAAGACGTCAATGCGAATCTCGTGAAATTTAAAGATAAAATGTTTGATATCTTGGATAACGAATTTGGCGTAATAACGCATTGTCGCCGTTTAAAAGAAATATTGGAACCTCCGAGAAAAGAAGATATTATTGATGAGATTTGTATTTCTGACAAAATTCAAGATCGTAATACCAATAAGCACATAGAAAATACTCAGATTAAAGAAAGTGCTCCAGTTCATAAAAATGCCTCGCCTGAAGAAAATACTAAAGTTGCAGAAATCACTCCAATCAAAGAAAATTCTAAAGCACGTGTAGATGATTTTGTAAAACCTAACCGAAGGCCTAGTAGACGGCTATCAAATATATCTGAGGTTAATATATTAAATACGAACACTAGAGTTAGCAAGGACAAAACCTCTGACGACGAGATGCAGGCAGGCACCTCCAACAACTTCTATGACCACCATGATGATGACGATACCCTTTCCCTGTTCGCTGAGAGCATCAGCAATTTCGAATCTACTACTACTAGTAGAATAAATACATCGAATGCATCAGTGTATGCTTCAAAACCGCGCCCAGTCGAGGAATACATTCCTAAACCTGTTAAAGACGACGCAATAAACACAGAAAAACACGTCTATTTCCCAACGAAAATTAGAGAAGACGCTGAAGCGATAGCATCTAAGATAACAACTGTTTGCGAGAAACAAAATGCAGATTCGACTTCAATTTATAAACAAAGCATCAGTACGGATGACGCTGAAAGTTACCAAGACTTTACTGAAAACACCGATTTAGATACGAGACTCGGTCCTCCGGATATGGTAAAGAAGCCACGTCTAATGGATTCGTACTTTGAAGGGATGCCTAAAGCCAAAAGCGTCGTGTTTGGCAACTTATGTTTCTACAACTTAATGAATTGCTGCCGAAAAGTATATTTCCGACAGTGTCGGTTTGTGCACATGATACCAACTAGTGAACAAATTAAAAACAAACTTAATCAATTGGATGACAGATTGGTAATACAAGAATATTTGTTGCTGAGGAACTGGACGGAACTAAGGAGAAGATATGGAATGTGTTACGTAGAGGAATGTGCGAAGCGGGGTCTCACTAGAATACTCGTTGAAATAGCTTACGACTTCATTGTAAAAGCTAAAAACGAGGCCGAGGAAGACGTGCGGCTAAGAGTAGCCACAATAGAGCTAACTTTATTACATTTGAACACTGTCGACTTGAGTGTATGTGAGGACTTGTTAACGCTCCCCATTCGATCGGACCAAGGCAATAGGACTCTACTGTGTGACGTTTTAATGGCAACAATGTCGATAACACAGAACTTTTCGAGGTTTAAAATAGTGTTTTTAAATCTAACGTATTTTATGGTTGGCAATGACCGGACGTTTAACAAGGAGGTGGTCGAACATATTTTGGAACGCGTGTGTATATTGCCGTTTGATGATACGATAGCGAGGGCTTTGATACAGATGATGAGATTGACGAAATCAGATATTTTCAACAACTCAATGATTGCTCATTTTGAGAAGCAGATATCAGTGAATAAGGATGTTTTTGATGAGTATAAGGTGCTTAAGAACCAGTGTGCTTTCTCGTCGATGCTGGCGTCGTCCGTGATGATGGCTAGTCCGCCTCTTAAGGTGGATACAATAGCGGCGCTGCCCGACGAAGCGGAGTCCCAGCCACCCGTAGCCTCGCCCGATACCACCAATCTGGATAATATGGTGAGTTACCTTAAATACTGTTCACACTTTAGGCAAAGATAGTAAGTAATAATTTTCACAATATCTATTTAAGATATTGTGAAAATTATCGGGTATCATTTATTTCATCAGTATTTTGCAATCTACCATACCTTTTGTTTCTTTGACTTGCTTTTTTTGCATCATTATTTGATATCAAAACAATATTATTGCTACAAGATATGTATATTATGTTACTCTAAAAGAGCGTTTAACTGTGGAACTTTCGAAGGGAAACTGCTAAACATGTCTATATTTCGACATTTACCGCGTATCTGTGGTAAAACCTAAGATTTACCTAGTAATGGTAAAAGTACTTTTACTATTAACGGTGAGTTGCACAAAACTAACATTCGTTTAACGGAACTTTAAATCGATGCTGTCCCTTTCGTTTTGATACAAAATGTAAAGGATGGCATGAATTTAATGTATTTGTGTATGTATATCAGCTGTCTGACATCCATTGTACAGGGTTTCCCTAGTTTGGGGTTCTGACCGGCCGTGTGCGTGTGTTAAATGTCCCTACATATTATTATTATTTTACCAAATTAATAATTGAGATAAAATTCGTTAAAGTGGAATATATTTAACCCTTTATCGAATCGAAAATGAATAAATTTATTCATTTAAAAAATATCAGGCGTCTGCGAGTCAGACTCGCACACTAAGGGTTCCGTACCACCGTACAATATTTAACACTACTTACATTCAAAATAACCCAAGAACAAACTTGTTAAGGTAGGCCTTGAAATTCAAAATATTCTTACGTTTTTTGCAATTTTGAGCCTAGTATCTAGTTATATGGTAATAAAAATAATATTCGTGGGGAAAGCAAATATGTATTTACATAATTATAATAATTAAAGTCATCAAGATAACTCTCCAAGTAAGAAAAGCTCGTAAACTTCATGTTTTCATTAACCTCTCGTATGGCCGGAACCACAGATTTAGATAGACCCAGATAACGCAAGTATCACGATCTGTACGAAAACCAAGCGTGCCATTTTTTGGACGTCACAATGTAATACGAATGTTTTGTTTTTCCTAAATTTGGTATTCCCAAGTATTACTGAGGGTATTAGATTAAAAATAATTGTTTTTTAAATTAATTACGCATAATATTAATCACAAAATGACTTACCGATGGAAGGAATCGTTTACTTTATTTTTTTACTTACGATATTTTATCGTAAGTTAGGCACGAAAATAGGCACGCAAAGTAGTTGCTCTTGCGTTATCTAGGTCTATCTATATCTGTGGCCGGAACGCAGATCTACGCGAGATACAATAGCTTTTTAATTGTCTGTAATTACGCATATGAAGGGTTAAATACATACCATAATGGACCTAATGTATACAGGTCAAAAAGTAGGGAATGGTAGAAAATTACAATTAATCAGATAGACTTTTATGAGTTCCGTATTTTTTACTAAATTATGTGTTTAATATTGTTACGAGCTGGGGTTCGGGACTTTATTCAAACAGTCACAAAACTGTTTTTATTAACCACACCTTTATGAGAAAATAATTATATTTTCATTAAATAGGCATATTTGTTACTTCCGCGAATATTTAATTATTACAATAAAACCTGTTTGGCAGGCTGCCGTGGCGCATCCTTCTTAACATTTTAGTTAATGTATATAAGATTAATCACGTTATGTTCAAACCATCATAGACTTCTTGCAGGTCTTCCTGTAATCTATAAGTGAAGAACAATTTTCTGTATATTTTTAAACATTTTAGGCCCAGTAGTTTCAAAGGTAAGGCATGTAGTCAATTTTCATGTCTTCTCTCTTACATTTTAAAACTAAAAAGAAAATTGATACCCTTACAACAAGTCCTACATTATGATATATTGGTAGTCACACGGAACAGTTGGCAAAATTTTTGTTTAATTTTTTTTTATTTGAGACTATTTGAGTTCCGTATTTTTTATTAAATTATGTGTTTAATATTGTTACGAGCTGGGGTTCGGGACTTTATTCAAACAGTCACAAAACTGTTTTTATTAACCGCACCTTTATGACAAAATAATTATATTTTCATTAAATAGGCATATTTGTTACTTCCGCGAATATTTAATTATTACAATAAAACCTGTTTTGCAGGCTGCCCTGGCTCATCCTTCTTAACATTGTATTTAATGTATATAAGATTAGTCACGTTATGTTCAAACCATCATAGACTTCTTGCAAGTCTTCCTGTAATCTATAAGTGAAGAATAATTTTCTGTATATTTTTAAACATTTTAGGCCCAGTAGTTTCAAAGGTAAGGCATGTAGTCAATTTTCATGTCTTCTCTCTTACATTTTAAAACTAAAAATAAAATTGATACCCTTACAACAAGCCCTACATTATAATATATTGGTAGTCACACGGAACAGTTGGCAAAATTTTTATTAATTTTTTTTTTATCCCAAAACTTTACCCCCATGTTCAAAATTCATTTATTGACGCTATGCACCCGTGTATTGGTCCAGTAGATTGGAAGCAAATTGGCTGTGACAGACGGACACACAGGCACACCAGTGACCCAATAAGGTTTCCGTTTTTCATTCGGACGTACGGAACCCTAAAAAGTGCCGGTCATCATCATTATGTTATTAAAGCACGTAGAAATTAAATAATTTAATTTTTAATTGATATAATGATATGATTTCAACAGCACAAAGCGACTGAAGAGCCCTCGAAGCTAGTCATAACTAGGACTATAGGCATGAATCCGCCAATCATCTTCAGTCGACCCTCAACGAGTCACGGGGCCTCAAGGGACCACGTCAACCCCGGTCACTCGAGGGACCACGTCAGCCCCGGTTACTCAAGGGACCACGTCAGCCCCGGTCACTCGAGGGACCACGTCAGCCCCGGTCACTCGAGGGACCACGTCAGCCCCGGTCACCCGAGAGACCACGTCAACACCGGGCCGGATATAAATGACAACTCTATTAAAGTGAATGTCAGGAAATGGCGTAATCGCTCAATATTCCCACATATGCTACCTCCGCCGATGGCCAGCCGGCCCCCAATGCGGGGCACTCCTACCCGTGGAGGCATGAGACCACCGATGAGACCGCAAATGATGACGCCACACAGATTACCCTTTAATCAACGGGTGGTCTTATTCAAGAGTCCTTCTGTATGTATACGTTAGTCCATTCGTGTTAAGAAAATAGTGAGTCCTCTCACAGTGACCAATCACAAAATCCCTTTTCTGTTAGCGTTAAGGGTGTTACTAAACCAATCGATCGATGCCATCAGTCGACATCGATCGACGTTGATCGATTGGTGTGGTAGCTTTGGCTGATCGACGTATACCGTTCAACTTACTAATCGATCGATTGCCGATCGATGGCATGGGTCGACGTTGATCGATTAACTCCGGCTATAAACCATCACTAATAATAATCCAGCAGATCGATCGACGTCGACTAATCCACCATTCTACCAATCGATCGATTGTCGACCGACGATCGATCGATGGTAGAATCTATCGGTCTGGTAGAAACTATCGATCAACGTCGACTAATCCATTCTACCATCGATCGATGCCGTCGATCGACGATCGATCGATTGGTCTGGTAACACCCTTAACGCAAACGGAAAAATCAAATTGGACACAGTTGACATGCATCACGTGACATCTGGTAAGCAAACGTCAACTTTATACAATTTTATTGTTCCGTTGCTGTTAACGCTAGCAGAAACGGTTTTTGTTAACAGACCCAGGTCGCAAATAATATTGAAAATACCAATCACTCTTCAGTTACACTGATGACTTACTATTTTCTTAACGCGAATGGACTATAGTTTCATAAGTAAGCCGTTATTTTATTAATAATTATATTTTTAGAAATTAAATTTAAAGGAAATATTTTAAAATGATTGATGAATACTTACCCTTTTATAATACCCTGAAAACTTTCGCTAATAAGCTTTACCTACAGTTTATACGCGAAAGAATAATTTTTAGACTTTATCAAAACATTATCAAAATAATTAAACGGCCACTTAACACCGAGATGTGATGCTGCGCGCACTGCAACACAATATCGAACTTATGTACAACATGATAAGGTTTACAAGCTATATTCGCATCTCAGTCAATCGACACCCATTTTGCGCGCATACCTTTGAGCAGTAGTACGCACAACGATGCATTACGTCTCGATGTAAAATGACCCTAATATTACTAAGCCTATTAGCAAAATATTAAAATATTTATCAACGTTCCCAGTAAAGTAACCGCCAGATAAAGCTTCAAAAAAGTCATTGATCCGACTTACACCAAAAAGTCCCGAAACATGACGAAAAAGACCGCTCGTCATACAAAACCGTCGCTAATACTCCAGTTTTATAATACCAAAACCGCGTTAAGAACGGCCCTTACCACGATACGATCGCGTTAGTGACATTGCTTTTCTTTTTTTATTGTATGGTTTTGAAATATGAATTGGTGTCAATGACTTTTATTGCAGCGTTATCTGGCGGCTACTTTAGTTATTCAGCGCAAAAACTGCTTTTTGAATGATTTCCTTTTTTTCTTAATTTACTAACCAGTCAGATATGTTTTTGGAACGAAGTTCCTTATCGCGCGTTGCGAAAGGGAAATAATTAAGACCAAAAGTTGTAACGACACTTTTTGCTATAGTTGTAAGCCGTGCGGCGTGCACGTGTTTCTCTGTCTGTCTCTCTCTCTCATAGAAAGCAAGCCAGTTATTTTCGTTAAGTTTATATTACATTATATTTGTTAATAATAAAAAAAATATTATTATAAGTTAAAAAAAATAAAATTTTATTACAATTCCTCCACTAATTAATCGAAAGAAACTTCGTTCCATCCGGGTGTCCTTTGACACCTTTCAAGTTTTTTTTTTCTGCGTGTTGTAATATAGCAGTTAGGACGGGCAGTCAATAAAACAACTTACGCCGCTATATTCCAACACGTAAAAATTAACGTCATTTACAATGAGCAATTTAACACGAATATGTTGTACTCGCACTGAATTTTCTTAAATACCCTTATTTTGTTACTAATGCAATAGCCTATGTTATTCAGGGATTAAGTAGCTTTCGATTGGTGAATGAATTTTTGAAATTGGACCAATAGTTTTAGAGTTAAATCGTAACAAACAAATCTTTCCTCTTTTTAAGATAGGTAAGAGGCAAGATAGACAATACAAACGTGATCGGAGGGGGCAAATGATCATTTATTTATATGGACCTGCCTTTACCTATGCCCTGTTCACAATTAGATTAGACATTTACACTAACCTTTTTTACAGTCCGTTCAACCGATTTTGACTTATATTGCGTTGGTAGCATGACAAATGGCAACAGTTGTTATTGTAACCACTTTTTTTGCCTCTAATGTCATCCTTAAACCTACGGAATAGAAGTCAAAATCGGTTGAAGGGACTGTAAAAAGGTTAGTGTAAATGTCTAATTTTATTGTGAACAGGGCATAGCTTCTTAATAGCGATAGAATTACGAATTAAATTTACAGAATCGGAGCAGTAGTTTCGGAGATTACCCCGTACGAACACAAACTGAACTTTGATTTATATTGTGTAGTGACGTAGTGAAGGTTACTTCTAAATTGCTCATTGTAAATGGTATGCTGAAGTTCCATATAAACATATATTTTTATTAATCTTTTCAGAACTACGGGAACAGGCAGCCTGGTCCGAAGTACTGAAGCTTTTTACTCGTTATGTAAGTTACTTTTAATTTTAAAATAGAAAATACAACCGTACGTGTTGAAATTGTTGGTTCAAATCTTTACCTGTTTTGTATTCTAAACTCATTGTTGACTACCCGACCGCTCAACTGAGGCCATTTCTGAGGAAGCTGCGCGGAGCGGTGACAGTTGTCACAAGTTGACGTATCAGTGAGCTCACGTATCATGTCACCACTTCCCTCCCGCACCGCGCAGCTACCTCAGAAAAAGGTCTCGGTTAAGCGGTTGGGCTATAGGTAATTGTATAAATGTTTGGAGAAAATTACGTACAGTCCGTGCCACGAAAGATGAGACTTGACACGGACTTGATTTGACTTGCGCAGTACTCATAAAGATATAGGTATAAATGGAGCCAACACTTAGAACAAAAGCTTGAAACCAACTGTGGGCTGATGCTCTCTTTCTGAATGCATACATAAGAACGAGACAGTGATATGTGTTTTCTTTATCTTATGTATGCATTCAGAAAGAGAGCATCTGCCCACAGTTGGTTTCACTTAGGTATTTAGAGTGTTGCCTCCACTTTTATCTATAAGCTTCTTGGCAGTACTCGATTTAGAGGTCTTAGTATAGTGCGTGCCACGAAAGATGAGACTTGACACGGACTTGATTTGACTTGCGCAGTACTCGATTCGAGTACTGCGCAAGTCAAATCCGTGGCACGCACTCGAGTACTGCGCAAGTCAAATCAAGTCCGTGTCAAGTCTCATCTTTCGTGGCACGCACTATACTACCCTGTGAATACATTGTAAGTTCCTTTTAATTTTTATTGACCAACATCTCTTAAAACAATATTATTATACTACTATCCTTTTCCTGTGACTTCGGACGCGTGAATTTTCTTACGGAGGGATAACGTAGCTACTTATTAGCAAAATAAGTTTCAGGGTCGGATCAGAAGTTCCGGAGATTTGCGAGGTATTAAATTAGTTTCCGATGTATAATCTAACTAGCGACCCGACCCAGCTTCGTATGGGCCTATAGCATTCCTCGATAAATGGACTATCCAACTCAAAAATAATTTTTCAATTCGAATCAGCAGACCCTGAGATTAGCGCGTTCAACCAAACAAACAAACTCTTCAGCTTTATAATATTAGTATAGATATATAAAAATCTCGTGTCATAGTGTTTGTTATCGAACTCTTCCGAAACAGCTTGACCGATTTTTATGTTTTTTTTTTTGTGTATATTTGGTAGGTCTGAGAAATTTAGGTCGTAGGCAATTATTTTTTAAATTTGTATGGTAAAGCAACATTTGCGGGGTCTGTAGGTCGGTAGTATAGGAGCTCAACTGTCAATTAGGAGACACAGTAGTTTGTAGTAGCAATGACAAGCGACCAATATTTGTCTTCTGCACAGACGAAGGGATTTATTTACTAGCGGGTCCGGCAGACGTTGTCCTGCCCTGAAAATAAAAAATCCCGATTATAGCGCCACCTACCGGATCTAATTGTGAATCTAAACCATTCTCGGATCCACTGGAACACACACAAACAGTTTTATCAAAATCGGTTCAGCCGTTTAGGAGGAGTTCACTTTCATACACACGCACGGAAGATTTTTATATATATTATAGGAATACTAAATTGTAATTTTTTTATGAACCTTATGGTTACCTGTCATAAGTTCGAAAAATAAATGACCGAATTTCATTTCATCTAAAACTTTTCAACTATTATCGTTTCGTTTTTTTTTACTTCAAAGTCACATTTGCCACTATATAAGTCTGTTAACCTATTATCAATTCGATTTTTTCCACCACCACCACCGCAGCTTCGGCTTGCTGCCATCCTCAGCCGCGTAGACCTTCAAAACACCTGCTCCTCAGCTCGCGGGCCGCCTCACTCCTCCGCGCCTACACAGACTAAAATTACACTCTAGAGATAGGGTAGACAAGACTGCGTGATGCTGGTTTTGCAGAGTTTCGGTCTCAAAATTTTGTAGCACAACATATTGACTTTTTATGACACACTATTTTAATTTAATATTGAAAATGCTATCAAGTAACCAGCTATATATTTTGATCGAATAATATTCCGTAACATGTTGTTTCGGTGTAGTGAAAATATGGCAAATAAATCAATTGGCAAATGAAAAAAGTTCAAAAGAAGCTTCGGCCAATAGCTAAAAGTTATTTCGTTAATCGGCGAAATATAGTTCGGTAAAATAATACCTACTTACGACACATGATACTTCGATTATCTAAAAATATGTCAAAAAATGCATATGGCAAAAAAGACGTCAGTCAATAGTTTTCAGTAAAATGAAATTCGAACAAAAAATTTTCGGAAAAGTGATTGGTCCTTATACTTTTGTAATAATGTTGAAAATCTATCAAAGAATTTTGACAGATTGTTGTAGCTTGATGTACTTCTTACTCTTCGGCTGTTGTTTTCTGAATAATTTCGTTGCGGGATCCAAGACAGTAACGTTTCTCCGGGACTCGTTGTATTTCATTGCCTCGGTGTTTTTTCTGGTGTTTGATTTTGGCTTTCAGAAGTTGCAGTGGTTTGGTAATAGCGTGGCGGGTTTGTCCCAAAAAAAAAATGTAGATTACTTTGTCATACACTGTTGGATTTTAAATTCTCAGCGCTAATTTACAGTTATATTAAAATATAATACTGTTTTAATAAACGGTGGTAAGCCCCAGTTAGTAAAAAGAACATTTATCTATTTGTCTATAGTGGACTCATTGGTTGGTTTGTTCTCTGCTCAAATCTCAAATGTTCAGCTTGGTTGATATTACGTAAGGATTATTACGATATATTTTTTTACGTACGGCAATGCGCCACCTGTACATGGTGGACATCCCACCCACACGCACAAAACGTTTTGGGAACACATTCATTGTGCGTACTGCTAAGGAGTGGAATTCCCTGCCTGAGTCTGCGTTTCCTGATGGGTACAACCTGGGAGTCTTTTAAGTCAAGAGTAAATAGGTTACTTCTAGGCAAGCGTGCTCCATCTTAGAGCGCTTCATCGCTTCCCTTCAGGTGAGATAGTGGTCAAACATATGCCCTGTTCATGTATCAATAGTTAAAAAAAAACTAAAAAGAACACAGATTTGTAACTAACTTCATTCCAAAAGGTAATTGCTTAACTAGACAATTAGTGCTAATAAAAATATTGGCACTATCTTTTTCACAGGGTGTAAAAAGACACTGAAAGATGGCGAAAATTACATGTCCTTCCCATAACATGGTAAAGCTACGCCTGCCGCGGTCGGTCGGTGGATGGGTGACCATCCATTTCATACCGAGACCCTTCCGTGCCTCAGAAAGCACGTAAAGTCGTTGATCCCGGTTGTCATTCTCAGATCTTGGACACTCGTTATGGATAGTCAGGAGCCAGAAAGTCTAAAAGTTTGACGACACGGTTGGCGCAGTGGCTGAGCGATCGACTGCTGCGCAGCGTGTTGCGGGTTCGATTCCCGCCCAGGGTAAATATTTGTGTGATGAGCACTTGTGTTTGCCTTGTGTCTGGGTGTTGTTTATCTATATATGTATGTATTTAAAATATATTTGTGTATGTATATCAGCTGTCTGACACTCATAGTACAGGGTCTCCCTAGTTGGGGGTCAGATATCCGTGTGTGAAATGTCCCAAAGAAAAAAAAAAAAAAAAAAAAAAAAAAAATGGGTATGGTGTTACTCAGTAACTGGGTTGTGGTTTGAGAGGCAGTCGCTCCATGTAAAACACTGGTGTTCAGCTGCATCCGGTTAGACTAGAAGCCGATCATAGTTGGGAAAAGGCTAGGCAGATTTGATACCTGGGAACCATCTGGTTACGGAAATAAGATAATAAAGGTCCTTTTTTGAAAAAATATTTTTAAAATTATTATAACTAAACTTTAATAACCCCTGTACTGTTGCATACACCTATAAGTACAATGTCCTGCATGCATTACACGCTATCATAAAAGATTATTTCACATCAAAAATTAAAAGCGTGTTCCAACAGTATTTTTTGCTCAATGTTGGTGGGCAGTAATGTATATTTAACGATTATGTGTTGTGTCTTTTTACACCTTAAATGTGTACCTACCTTATAAAACCACATTAATCCGTGTTCATTGTAATACTTCAAATCTATCCCCAACTTTATCTATACTTCTATACTAATATTATAGAGGTAAAAGGAGTTGTTTCAAAATGTATGGAGCCTGGGCCCAGTCCTTGTACACCATACTTAATAATAGAGAAACACATTTTAAATAGTCCTCAACTGTCCAATTACTTTTAAATAACTTTGTGAGCAGGTAAAACACAAGAAATTGCACTTAAAATTGCAACACACAACAAAAAACAGTAATGGCGGTAAACTGTCATTTTGATTGATTAATGACATTTGACATTTATAATTCTGATTTTCTGCGTCGATTTGTGGATAGCCAGGTAAACATGGGAAAGAAACGGTGTTAAATTAAAAAAAAACGAAAGGGAGGTTGTTATAAAGTCCAGAAACTAGAAACAAAACGAGACGAAAGTGACTGAAGTGACACTGTTGTGACACTGACAGCTGATAGTTCTCTTTCTATGATCAATGGTCGATCTATGGTTTAAAGAGTAGCTAAATCTGAGTGACGCCATGTTGAAAATCCATAAAAAATATTGTTAAAATAACAATTTACTACCACAACAGTATATATTTAAATGAATTATCTGTATTTTTCCCGGATTCTAGAGATTTTTCTCTTTTTTTTTGAAGTGGTGTACATAGACTGGGCCCATTATGAAACATATTCTTTGTTTGTAAGTTTGTAAGTAGAGGGTAATCTCCGAAACTACTCATCCGATTTCAAAAATTCTTTCACCGATAGGAAACTACGTTATCCTTGAATGCTATAGGCTATACTGTATTACCAAATAATTGTGGATCCTTGAGAAAATTCACGCGGATGGAGTCACGGGCGATGTGCTAGTCTTGTACAAGGGCGTCGCCAAGGGGAAGGGTAGCTAGAGATTCCAAAAGGTTCATGTGCCTTTGACTGTATTGAAAATTCATACTTTTCCTATCTGCTCTTGGTCTTGTACATATTGATTATTTACGCGTCTTCTGTAAAAATACTGATAACCTGTTACTGGTAAAATGATAGGCCCTTTGAATGTGACAGAAAAAAGGACGTAGGTAGGTGGTTGAGTGACGAACTCTACGGAACCTTACAGTAAATATAATTTTTTGATTTATGTAGAACTAGCCTTTGCCCGCGACTGCGTTCGCGTGAATGTCGGTTATCGCACATACAGACGAAGTTGCGGATATAAAAGATGCCCATGTCCTTCGTCCTTCCAAGCTATCTTCATATCAAATTTCATCAAAGGCGGTTCATCGTGGAAACGTAACAGACAGAGTTAATTTCACATTTATAATATTAAAGTCTGGATTAATGATTACCGTAGGCAGTTTATTTTAAAAAAAATGCTCTCCTTCTTTTGGATTTGATAGACAACAATCTAGTCTGCTTACGGCATCTACTCTTGATAAGTTACTCTTGCTCGCGTTCATGAATAATAATAATTCCTAATGACGCATTTCACTTTCTTTTATTTAAGGTATTTTGAACTAAGCATGTTGTTTATAAAGAGTATTTAACGGTAAGGACTAATTTAAGAATATAATTTGAATATGACTAACATAACAAATATCGAAGTAGCCAAACCATTTTGTTTTTCATTTTCGAATAGTTGACCACACCATTACTTTGCGAACAAAGTAATGGAAAAAAATAAATCTTCAAAATTTCTTAATAACATTTTATTAGACTGATAGACGCTTAGACAGGCCGAAAAAAGTTTTCTACACACATTTCAATGTCTGACAATTCAAATCTGAAAATTCAATCAAAATCTGCTAAAATAAAAAAATCGCCAGGCGATTATAAAATCCCTTTTTAAAGTGTATTTTATTAAATGGAGGTCAAAATCTTAGTCATAGCACACTGGCAAATATTTTTTCAGAGCAAAAATAGAAATATTTGTTTGTACATGTACCTATTGGTATACAAAATCCCTGCGTCTTATTTGAAAAATGACAAACTCTTCAAATGTGCCAGTATTTCATTTTTTTTTCTTTCTTTTAGGTATAAAAATGTAAATGTTAGGATTACCTCGTTATGTTTAAGAATCATATTGACATACTAGCGGAGATGAGACAGTATAAGGCTTGATAGACAATAGTTATTCTAATTACTATTGCATGCCTGAATTGCCTAAACTAGGGGTCACTGAAGATACGTGCTAGATATAAAAGAAATAAAGTTTAAACAATGAGTCCATGATGATAAACCGTTGACGTCCTATAAGAAATCTTAGATATTATGGCGTACTTCTACAACATACAATTTTGTTTTAAACTGTCAAAATGTTGCTGGACATGCTTCAACATTCTGAATCATTATTATAGTACTCTTAGTTTTATATTCACGATTTGTAAATACTTAGATATTGTTAGGACTTATAATTTCAATATTAACGTCGAGATTAATAAAAGTGCTTAGCATGTGCTTTCATTTCCACTGCTGGACGCATATGCACGTACTTTGACTGAGCATTATTCCTGTCATTAACTTAATGTGCAAGATAGAAACAAACTGCGCTAAGTAACTTTTATTAATTTCGGCCTTAGATTTGCAAGTTTGCTATAACATGATAATCGGGTTTATTTTTAAGTTTCTTGAGAAATAAGTTTTCTGTAATGCTTCATCCACTGTTGTAACAAATCCGAATATGTCATTTCTGTGGCCGTGTAATGACAGCATATAGATCACGTTTATTGTATAAATATTATCGACCTTAGCAGTAACCGTATCGTAAGAAATAACAACTATCAGTGCTATTTGCCTCTCCTTCGCACTAGGCAGATAGAATGGGTCTGCCATTTCTCATCCCTTTCTAAGTCTGTATTACAATTTATTGCGCTTTTTATTGTTTGCATTAAAATTGTGAAAAAAAACATTGTTTCTTTTTGTGTAATTTAATTTACAAAAATACATTATAAAAAAATGGAATTTGAGGCTAGGTACATACCTACTGCGCCACAAGAAAATATTAAACTTATCAGATTGACAAGACTAAACTATTAATAGTTTTTATCGAAGTAAACTGTTATGTATAGTAATAGACTAAACTACTTTACGTATCTGATTCTAAATCTGTTTGTTTTATAAGTTTGTGCTGTGAAAATATTTTTATAATAAATACATATTCCTAATATTTTATTTTTAGTTAAACTGAACCCATTGATACCTTCTTCTATATTACCTGACGCGGACTGAGACTAGGTCTGTCACCAGTCACCATTTATCTCAGGGTCTAGCAGCAGGTACACTTAACTAGGATTGCCACCCGTACCTACTATAATATTGAAGTATTTTAAATATTGAACCTTATTACGGGAAATCGTTTGCTTGCAACGTAACGGATACCATCGATAATTTTTAAAATTTTATTTTCAGACTTGTAGCATTATTTTTTTTGCCATGGTAATTAGTAAATATATTCTCGATATTTTTACCTGCCATCTTTTTTATAACCGCATTTACCCAAATAAATGTTTTGACTTGGACTCTTTTTGATTAAAAAAGGTGGAAAAAAATATCGGTTCCGCGCATGATATAAAAATAAACGAAAATGCCATAGGATTATAGTCTTATTTCAAATTCGAAAATCGACTCGAATCTATTCGAAGTCGATTCGTATATCGATATTTTATTTTTTTAATTTAAATCTACGTGGTCACAAAATATAAAGGTCAGGTCAGGCACAGATACAGAAGGGCCGCTCCCACCATCTTCAAAAATAATTACCTACCTAAACTTGCCAGACTTACTAAGGCTGCTACTGTATTGACTCTGTAGGTTCTATTTGTGACAATCATATTTTCTTGTTCATCATGAAATGTCAATATCTCTCATTAGACAACACGTGACAGTCTATACTGAACTAGAGATGATCATTAAAAGGTATAACGCTTAATTGAATAGTTTTTTTTTTTTACTTTTAACTCCATTAATAATAACTGAGATTTCCATTAAAAGTTACAACAACGAACATTATCTTCGAATTGGGCGAGCAATATTATTGTTTATTTTAACGCCCTCTAGTGGCTCGCGTGTAAGTTTATTCTAATAGTTAATATTACAAGTGTTTGCAGATGTCGTTGTTCTTAATGCAAGTGATTATGATCATTATAAAGCCAAGATTGTTTGAATTGTAATTGAAAATTGCCTGGCAAAAAAAAATAACGTTAACGAATCTAATTCATAGAATTGTAAGTCTTGTGCCACGGAAATAGTATTCGTTTTTGGTTGTATTCTAAAATAACTCTTAACGTTTGTTGTCAATGTAACTTTTAATACAAGATGGCGTGGTTCCTAATGTCTGTATTAATACAGATACTTTCAACAAGTATGTTACTACTTATTCTAAAACTTTTAGAAATACTTGCAAGGTAGCTAAAGCCCTATACATTAGCAATAAGATTAAATCGGCAGACGATAAAATAAAGACAGTTTGGAAAGTTATAAATAACGAGACTAACAAGAAAAAAGTTCGTAACACTGAATATACATTGGAGACATCACATGGTCCCATAAGCTCTAACCTAGAAGTAGCTCATGAATTTGTTAATTTCTTTACTAGCATACCAGCTAAAACCACGGAAGCTTTAAATTCCTCACCTGACGTCTCAATTGCGTTATTAAAAGCGAACGTTTCAGGCTGCCCGGTAGAATTTCAATTTAAACATATAAACCCCGTAACAGTCTTAAAAGCATTTCGGCAAATCAAAATAAAATTAACTGAAGATTTGTGGGGCATGTCTATTAAAGTTTGCACATCTATAATTGAAACAATAGCGCCTTATTTGGCTATAATATTTAATATGTGCGTAGACCAGGGAGTTTTCCCAGATCTAATGAAATTTAGTAAGGTCATACCACTTTTCAAATCCGGGGACAGTAAAGATACCAATAATTATAGACCCGTGTCCGTGTTGCCGGTTTTCAGCAAGGTATTTGAAAAGATAATGCTAAATCAGATGCTTGTTCATTTTAACACAAATGACATTTTACACGAGCATCAGTATGGTTTCACCAAAGGACGTTGTACGACTGACGCCGGCGTCACTTAATTAATTAAAACATATATTTACCGCGTGGGAAGAGGCGCAAGATGCCATAGGAATTTTTTGTGACCTCTCCAAGGCATTTGATTGCGTAAATCACGACACGTTACTTTTGAAACTTGAGCATTACGGACGGGGTAAACTTGGGCTTAGTTTAATAAAATCTTATCTGTATGACAGACAGCAGCAAGTTCAAATAAATGGGGTGAATTCATATGGTTTAAAAGTAGAAATGGGAGTCCCACAAGGGTCAATATTAGGTCCTTTCCTCTTTTTAGTTTATATTAATGATCTTCCCCGTTTATTTAAAAACCAACCACAAATGGTGTTATTTGCCGATGACACCTCTTTAATTTTTAAGATAAATAGACGGGCTAATAATCTCGACAATGTAAATAATGCTTTACTTCAGGTCGAAAATTGGTTCACAGCCAATAACTTAGTATTAAATGGAAAAAAAACGAAATGCATCAGATTTGCTTTACCTAATGTCAAAAGTAGTGATTGCGATATAGTATTGAATAAAGAGAAACTGGAATTTGTTGATGAAACTGTTTTCCTGGGAATCACGCTCGACTCAAGGCTACAATGGGGTCCTCATTTAACATCTCTCGCAGGACGACTAAGTTCGGCAGCATATGCTGTCAGAAAGATCCGGCAATTTACTGATGTGGATACCGCGAGACTGGTCTATTTTAGTTACTTTCATAGTATTATGTCTTACGGTATTTTACTTTGGGGGCGAGCTGCAGACATCGCGTCTATCTTTATTCTGCAGAAAAGAGCAATCAGAGCCATTTACAATCTACGTATGCGCGATTCTCTAAGGGAACTGTTTAAGGATATTAACATAATGACGGTACCTTGTCAATACATTTATGAAAACATTATGTACGCTAGAAAAAATCTGCATCTTTTTGGTAAAAGAAGTGACAGACATAACTATAGTACTAGAAACAGGGACCAACTAGTTCAACCAGGTTTCAGGCTGGCTAAAGTAGATTCGTCTTTCATGGGGTTCTGTCTAAAGTGTTACAATAAAATACCTCCCCACATTGTTCAACTTAATGAGACAAAATTTAAGTCCTTTATTAAACGCACACTATGCAGCCGAGCATATTATAAATTGGATGATTACATCACTGATAAAAATGCTTGGCTGGATGCTGGTCTAGCTCCACAGCCATAAGGGTTCATAGATTTATTGATTAGCATTGGTGACTATTTTTTGGAGCTGCTGAAGATGTAGAACTACATTATCTTTGCATTGTATAAACTCAAACTATTAGTATTATATAATTTTGCATAGCACATACATGTGAGCACTATGTACTTTAAAGCCACCATTTACGAGATGTCTTTCGTTGACTTGAATATGCCCTGGCGGTTGAGTGTTTGTCATGCTCACTTGAATGTCTCGCTGATGGTGGCGCATGTGTTGGATCATTTGGTTCCCTTCAAAATGGTTGAACTAAATGGTGCCGATCCGTGCGTCATGTTCGTGAACGGGTGCCGTCAGTTGAGACTGGTCATCTCTTAGCTGCCTCGGTTATTTTAAATTTATTTTGAATTGTCTAATTTCATTGCCACTAGACCTCTTTTAACGTGCACAACTTGTTACATTGTTCTCACATTGTACCTCTAGATTCAACATGAATGATGTAACCTAAATTTGTAATATTCTATTGATTTTAAAAGAGTGTTCATGGAGTTTCTTGCTCGTTCTTCTCCATAGAAACCTACTGTTTGGAACGAGCAACTAGCTGCAACTTTTTGACTGACTGACTCCTTGACAATAATTGAAAGTTGCCTGGCAAAAAAAAAACATTTAACACACATTAAAAGTTATTCATAGAATTGTAAGTCTTATGCTATGGAAATAGTATTAGTTATTGGTTGAAAACTTAAAACAACTTTTAATGTTTGATTGTCAATGTTAATTTATTTCCTGCATAATTCATTCTGAGATTCGTTGATTGTGTTCACGAGTGTCTGTTATAGTGAGAGACCTGTATTATTAGGACTTCAAGACGTATAAATGCCGTAATTTGGAAGTCGTACCACAAATAACCAACGGAACACGTTTAAACATTTAGGATTTCATAAAAAATAACAAGACACTGGTTGTGTTAAAAATAATGACAACAGTTATATTTTTAACTTTTAATTTAACATGTTATTTTTATTTAACTTTTAACCGTTAATATTTTTTAACGTTTAACATCACTGTACTGAACTACTGAAGTCTGCTTGAAACTGCTTGAGAATGCCTATAAACGTAATGTCAATGTGTGCGTGCGAAAAATGGCGGTTTGTTCAGAGTGGTCTTTGCTCGGGCGCGAAGCAGCCTTACGTACTTTGTGACGTGGTCTATTCGTATAACGATATTTTATTAATTCAATTTAAGTATTTGAATATCGATATTTGAATGTTAAGGACATTCCAGAACACTGCGACCGGGTACCGGAAGCACTTTTTGAACCATCGGTGTACGTTCTCAGCTGTCTGGCCTGTGTAATCACAGATGCCCCAACGTTTTGTGCCTCATAATCAAATTGGCAAAAACTGCACAAAAAGTCGATGCGAATGAGATGTCAACATATATTTATTTTAACATTTTGTGTGTGATACGGTAAATTAGGAACTTCGGAAGTTCGGTTGCTTAAAGTATTGAAATAATACACCAGCTAGTAGAAAACCAAATATAATTAAATGACACCACAGCGCAGTGTCTCATAGCCAATGCATTATACAAATTATGAAAATACATTAAAAATAATAATACGTACTACCATCGTAATAAAAAATAGGTGGACATTGAGCCTCGACTAAGAAATTAAAAGTAATAATATATTACTACAAGACAATCAGTCTTAAAAGTACAGTCAACGCCATTTAACACTTATTCAAAAAGTTGCCATCTTCTTCCACATAAATCTTCCAAAATTATACTTTCTCATGACGCGAACTGTATTCGACAATAAAGTAAAAACTTCGGAGATTCTTCAAATAAACATCACATGATTTTAATTAACCTACGTATAAATATTAATAGGCGACTACAATATTGTCACAGCAAAGCGTATTAGTGTAAAAAAATCTATTAAGTGTTTAGTTGAATGAAATGGAGTAGCATAAAATAAAGTACCAAGTTTTACGAGTCCTATGCCCAGCAGTGGACTTCAAAACCTCATGTATTAGTAAATACATTTTATTAACAGTTTGGCATACTATCAAATATCTTCTTTAATATCTAAACTTGTTAGTAATGTAAAGAATAATTGATAGTGCTAAGTTACTAATCTAACAAAATACGTCATTATGTCTCATTATGTACTTGTATTGTATACTACTCTATTTTATCCAACATACCTACATAATATACGATTTGTACTCAAAGCTACACAATTTGGCGTCATAATACTGAATATGCAATAATACAGTTTTATTATCTTAATACAATTCAATTGGATTTATATATATGAAAATCACTGATTAGCTGTAGAAGAACTTTTTTCAAAGGAATTTTGAAATTATCTTAAAAATACATATAATAATAATAATAATAATAATAATAATAATGCAGTCTCAGGGAGTACTTCTTTAAAGCCGACGTGGGGATGCATCGAGATGTGGTCTCAGTGGACAAGGGCCTCACCCCGCTCTCCTTAGCGAACGAGAACTGGCGCAAACCTGTAGTACTAGATACTAATGACCGTAACAAGGTATGGCAGAGCAAGGAGCTTCACGGGCGCTTCTACCGGGCTCTATATGGGCCTGATGTAGACTTCTTGGCGTCCGTATCCTGGCTGCGATTCGGTGACCTCTTTGGGGAAACCGAAGGTTTTGTCTGTGCGATTATGGACGAAGTTATGATGACGAACAACTACCGGAAGTATATTGTGAAGGACGGCACGGTTGACATTTGTCGGGCATGCCACCGACCGGGAGAATCAATCCGACACATTATCTCTGGGTGCTCTCGTCTGGCTAACGGAGACTACTTGCATAGACACAACCTTGTAGCTAGGATTATCCACCAGCAACTTGCTCTAAAATACAGGCTTGTGGAATCGGAAGTACCGTACTACAGGTATGTGCCCGACCCAGTTCTCGAAAATGGCATCATCACATTGTATTGGGATCGATCTATCATCACTGACAGGACTATTGTTGCCAATAAGCCTGACATAGTGGTGATAGATCGATTAGAGCGTCGCGCAATGATTGTTGATATAGCGGTTCCGCATGACGAGAACCTCGTGAAAACCGAGAAAGATAAACAAATTAAGTATCTTGACTTGGCTCGCGAGGTTGTCGACATGTGGGATGTGAATACAGCAGTCATTGTGCCGATAGTCGTTACGGCCAATGGACTCATTTCCAAGAGCCTCGACCAACACCTAAGGAGGCTCTCGTTGGGCAGCTGGATCAAGGGCTTGATACAGAAAGCAGTACTCCTGGACACGGCGCGTATTGTTAGGAGATTCCTCTCTCAGGAGCCCTGACCACCGGTAGCTTGGACCCTATTCCCGATACCGGTGGGCTACTATTTTTTATATTTTTAAATGTTTTTATGTTTTTTTTTACTAATATTTAAAAATATAATACAATATGTAAATAAAATAAATAAATGAGAATAATAATAATAATATGTGGGGACATTTTCACACACGGCCATTTTCATTTTCATATTTTATGGGATAGTTCAATATTATTAGTACATAAAGATAGCCAGCTATTCTAGATTCTAATATGAACATCGTTTTACTCCTTTGTTTACCTGATGGTAAAGGATCTCTTGTCTTGGAGCTTAAAAAATAAATACATTATCTCATGTACTAATAATTCTACCACAACTTATTATTTAACAAGAACAAGCCAATCGCGGATGTATTACAATAATTAGAAAATACTATGAGTATAGCACCAATTGCATACAAAATATCGACAGTACAGGTAACAAGAAATTGTTATTCGCAAATGTCAATGATGATGACGACCCAATGGTAATCTGGGCTGTGATATGACCGTTGGTCCTATTGGCATTTACAGGCGCCAGAACATCAATCTACAACAATCTGTCAAATTTCTTTGATGGATTTTCAACTTTATTACAAAAGAATAAGGTTCATATCCAATTGGGAAAATTTGACAGTTTGGAATGGGTTGGATGTGCTGGCGTCTGTACATCATAACCAGCTTATTAAAGGCCACTGCTGGACGACTTTTGGTAAATAGGCATGTTCCTACATGTGGCAAGTAGTTCGGCTCACTGTGTATTGTTTCAAAGGAGTCTGTGAGGCTAATTGATGTTTTTAGGATTCAATTCCTATTAAACAGGTTGGTAAGTAAATTCTCAAAAACCGTAATAAAAAAATTAGATTTAAACCTAAATGTTACTAAACACGTCATCACTTCACGAATGACATTCGCGATGAACAACCCCAAGTAACCTTTTGAAGCTAGTCTTACATTAAGCGGTGGGATACATTTGTGCGTTGAGTTATTACATTCAGTAATATAAGCTTCAGTGAAAGAGTGCTCGAGGTCTCTTCTTGGCGAGGATATGCCAGGAGTGGGTAACGCCTTTGCGCCGCTTCGGTGACAAACTGGAATTTATAAGGACAAACCATTCAATATAATTTGATTAGGTACTATTAGGGTTACTCAGCCAAATTGAATGTTGAGAGCATAAATTGTACTATACCCTGTTCAAAATAAGATTAGACATAAACACAAACCTTTTTTACAGTCCCTTCAACCGATTTTGACTTCTATTCCATAGGCTTAAGTATGACATTAGAGGCAAAAAAGTGGTTACAATAACAACTGTTTACTGCAGTTGCCATTTGTCATGCTACAAACGCAATATGAGTCAAAATCGGTTGAAGGGACTGTAAAATAGGTTTTTGTAAATGTCTAATCTTATTGTGAACAGGGTATAGTTAAATTGTTGTTGCACGTTTTAGGGGAATGAAGTCCATATTACAGGCAAATAAAATGATAATTGACAATTGAAATAAAAACAAAAGATGATGTTGGACAAATTAATGGAGGAGCTCGTGGCTAAGTAGATCAATGGGTCAAAGGTTAAACTACTCTTGCCGCGGTCGGTCTGTGGATGGGTGATCAGCCATTTCATACCAAGTTCCCTTCGTGCCTCGGAAAGTGAAACTGAACTCCTCATTTACAAATGCATACTGAAGCCTGTATGGACATACGGTATAGAGCTTTGGGGGTCAGCCAGCCACTCAAACGTAGAAATCCTGCAACGCTTCCAAAACAAAGCACTTAAGACGATAAGCGGCGCACCTTGGTTCACAAAGAACAGTGAAGTCCATGAGTACCTACAAATCCCGTTCATTAAGGAAGATGTAGAAATGTCATGCATGATCTACAAAAAAAGACTCGAGTGACACAAAAACCAACTCGCTGTTACCCTATTGGACCATAAAAACTCCATATTCCGCTTAAAAAGGAAACGAATAGCCTCAATTTAAGTATGTAGTACATAAATTAATCAATGTAATGAGGAGACATGTCACCGGATGTGTCAAACTCGAACTGCTACAACATTTTAAGCCAACAGATCTGATTATAGCCCAAAGTGGCTGATCACAGATGGAAAAGAAAAAGGAAAAAAAAAATAAAAATAACATTAGTCCCGGCTTTCATTTGTAGATCCTTGGCAGTTCTTATGGGTGATCAGAAGACAAAAAGTTTGACAACCAGTCTTATCAAGTGGTATTGTGTTAGGTACCCAGTAACTGACTTATTTATTTATTGAACTTTATGCACAAAATGTAAAAAAAACATTGTACAAAGGCGGACTTAACACCTTGGCCATTTTCTACCAGTCCAGTCCAGTCAGTACTTATGGAGGTCTAATAGGCAGTTGCTCCATGTAAAGCACTGGTATTCCACTGCATCCAGTTAGACTGGAAGCCGACCCCAACATAATTGGGAAAAGGCTATGCAGATGATGGATGTTGGAGAAATTAATAGACTAACACCATGAAGATATAGGTATAAATGGAGCCAACACTTAGAACAAAAACTTGAAACCAACTGTGGGCTGATGCTCTCTTTCTGAATGCATACATAAGAACGAGACAGTGATATGTGTTTTCTTTATCTTACGTATGCATTCAGAAAGAGAGTGTCTGCCCACAGTTGGCTTCACTTAGGTATTTATAGTGTTGCCTCCATTTTTATCTATAAGCTAACACTAACAGCAAGAGGTATATCAGTGACCAGTGCCAATGTTGTTGGTCTTTTACTGTAGGGCCTTTTCCCTAAATCAGCATTGCTAAATAAATCTTAAAAATCTTCTGTGCGTGTGTATGAAAGTGAACTCCTCCTAAACGGCTGGACCGATTCACATGAAAATTTCTGTGTGTTCCAGTGGATTCGAGAATGGTTTAGATTCATAATTGGACCCGGTAGGTGGTGCTGAAGTCGGGTTGCAGGACAACGTCTGCCGGGCCCGCTAGTTACTCATATAAATATGTATGTTTGATGGCCAACTATGATATTATTATTTCTGTTGTTGGGCTCCATGCAAAAGCTGAAATAGATAAATAAATTATAGGATACTCATAACTTACCCATGGTCAGGTGTATCAGGCATGTATGGCGACATTCTAAAGTCTCGGCTGTGCGGTGTCTCTATGCCAAAGGGACTGTACAGCTTAGCGGGACTCCTGCCCAGTATCTAGAAATAATATGCAGACAAAATGTTAAATAGGTAGGTACATATATTTAGACATGTTAAATAGGTACATATATTTGGTCTAAATATATGTACCTATTTAACATGTCTAAATATATGTATATTTAGACATGTGAAATAGATACAGACAACATGTTAAATAGATACGGTCACCAAATTAAAACAGAGTACAGTAGTACAGTCATCAAAAGAGATAAGTATCCATGTCATCAGGAATAATTGAAGTTTACTTAGAAACAGATGGGTGTTTATGAATAAAATAAAATACAATTAATAGAGAATAAACAGTTCAATGATTTAATTAAATTTAATTTGAAAGCCTCCATTGGTTTCTAAGTAAACTTCAACTATTCCCTACAACATGGATACTTATCTCTTTTGATGACTGTACATTTTAGACAACATGTTAAATCCATACATCCATACTAATCTTATAAATGAGAAAGTAACTGTCTGTTACACTCTCACGATGAAATGGCTGAATCGAATTTGATGAAATTTGGTATGAACATAGCATGAACCCTAGGGATGGACATATGTTACTTTTTAATCTGCGACTTTGTCTGCATCCGCAATAACCGACATCCACGCGGGCAAAAGCTAGTAGGTACATATATTTGTGTGAGGTAGTGAGGTCTTCAGTCGCACTGAATAAGCTAACCACATATTAGACTAGCAAACAAAATGCATCAGATACCTGTTTCTTTTTCATGACTGGTGTGGTTGGTGTCCTGCAAGGAGACCCTGGTTCAGTTAGCCGGTGACGACGCCTGCCTCCCAGTCTGAAATGCTGAATCAAAAAAATTCATGTGGTCATTTTTATTTTGAGACATTCAGACTTGTTTTGTTTTATTTAGGCTTATGAATAACTATACTATACTGTCTCCAGGCGACCCACGGGACTGTGACACAAACAGGAAGATTGTTAATGCCCAGCAGTGGGCAGTGTTTGGAGATAGGAAAAGATTTTTAAAGCAAGATGAAAACATGACTTTTAGAATACTGGATCGACTAAGACGACCCACTGACCAAATAAGTAGGTACCTACTGTTGTCATGGAAATTTCGGTCATTCCATTTGTTTTATGTTATCAGAAAATTATTGTACTCTACGATAAATCGGGCTTGGTGGTTTTGGATCGACGTTTTATTTTTAATTCTAGATATATTGAAGTCGGTCTATTAAGTTCTGTTGTAAAAATAATATGACACAGCGGAATTACCTGTGACAGATTCCCGAAAGTGTTCCTAACACTTCGGAATGTTCTTGATATCTTGTCAGCACCTGATTGCAAAGCCCGACGGGAGTTCGCAAACGAACTAGTCTTGAATATATTCTTGTTGTAGCAACCTTCCACATTTCTAAGACTCTCCCTGGCCGGCGAATCGATAACCGAATCCTTGACAAAAGGATCCTTCATTTTGAACAATATGTACGTCGCACTAAGAATATAAATACACTAGCAAATTACTAACACTAATTTCTTGCTACAAATCTATAAAAGACTCACACTTCGATACACATTTTCATTATTATCGATGTAAAAAATCAATCAAGCTGAACACGACGAAGACCGTTGCCACCGTTGGTTTTTCTTGTTTTTTTTTTAAACGGAAACTTCTGTTTTCTTTTTTTGAACTTGAATAACTAGGCTTTTGGCCATTGCGTTCCACTTCCATCGTTCGATTACTTAAGTTGTTCAGCATTGTGTTTAGTAACTTTTTATTCACTAAGGATTAATTAAAAAATAAAATCTGGATTTACTGTAACGTTGTTTCTCTTTTACCGGCTAACATATTTTCGTTTTCCAAATCGTCTCGCTTAAGTTTCTTTGCTTAGTGAAATAAAATAGGTAACCCAGTGTTTGTATTTGAAATGGTTGTTAGATCGATTTCGGACAAATACCAATGTGACTTTTCATTTTTTATTATTTATAATATTTTATTTTCTAAGTTTATCTTGATCATCCTGACATTGGAGAACCAAAACATATTGAGAAAATCAGAAGTGCCGATAGGTAGAAAAGCCCCCAGAAATTTCTATAGGTGTGGCGAACCTCTGACTTGAGGGTTACCACGAGCGAGGTGTGTGTACAACCTTTGGAGAGAACTGTCTCCCTTCCAAAGCCATTTGTCGCAACTGGAGCAAAAGCAAATGTTTAGGTGGAGATTCAGTGACTGTACCGATTTCAGCTTACGATGGCCCATCTCACATCGTACTCAACGTGCAGCTGTTAGGGCACGCAGGACAAAAAAATATGTACCTAGTTGGTTTGTCAAGGAAACTAAGAAGAACACATGAAGACATGAAAAGAGGTCTTTGCCCTGCAGTAGAACAATAACAGACTGGAATTATTACTAATGTTATATTTACTTTTAAAATCTTACTATAAAAAGAAATAAAAGCATGGGTTTGATTCCTAGTTGATTGGTATTTTTTGGGTCACCTGTTACCGATATTGTTACGAAGCGTTTCATACTTATTAAAGCATGAATAACAATGTTAAAGCAGGCAACTAAGGTTAATGATTTTTTTTATTAAAATTAACACATCTCTACTTGTCACTGCTAAACTAAAGGTCATTTCGATGTTTTTGTTACACGTCCCACTGAAAATGCATTTTAAAATTATAGCTACGAAAAATATTGATGCTAAGATCACCAACAAATAAATATTGGTAAAGTTCGATTCAAACTTAATGGCGGCTGTGAAGTGCGCTGTGGGCTGCGCAGTACCCCGCCCCTCACCTCCACCGTCACGTGAAATTGTTACTGCGCAACCTTTTGCCTCGTGTTCAGACCGCCATTCAGTTTGAATCATACCGTACCTGGGTAAACATGAGACGCGCCAAAACAGTCCGCGGAATTCAAATTTTCTTAGGTTTTTTTTTGCAATTTGCAGCAGGTTGTTTAAAAAAATCGCGCATGTAACAAATATTCATTGACAGAATCAAAATTTAAGTAGGTACCTATTTCTCTATATATGTAATAAATCAGTACAAAAACTGTGTCTCTACATTGAATATATTAAACAAAACAAATTGTGGGGGCTTTAGAAACAGTGATAGAGCACGAATCAAAAAAAAAATGTCTGTTTGTTTGTAGACGCTAATCTTCGGAACTGCTGGACGAATTTAAGTGTTTTTTTTTTTGTTGTATAGGTATTAAGTCTGGGCAATATATAGGCTATAATTTATCTTGGAAACTTGAACACCTGATGCAGAACTGCAACAGACCAGCTAAACTATAAGAGATACAGAAACGGTACCATAGCAAAAATTGTTACTACACTACACTACATGCATAGTCTCGCGAGTCGGAGACGTTCACGGATAGACAATTACGCTTGAGTTCTCAGCGTATCTACGCATCTGCTTCTAGGTCTCTAGACACAAGTGCGGAACGTAATGCGCGACTGTCCGCTGATCGTGAGCGACATGCATTGTCTCGCGAATCGGAAACGTTTACCGATACAGAATCACGCTTGAGTTCTCAGCGTATTCGCACATCTACTAACAGGTCTATTGAAACAAGTGATGAAAGTGATGCACGACTAACAGCTGCTGATCGAGATTGTCATACATTGTTCCGAACACGCACACAACAGAATATTCATAATCAGTTAGAAAGTGAGAGAAAAAGAATTGCTGGATTACGGCATGAAGAGACAGAAGAAGAGCGCAACGAACGTTTGAATTCTGATCGACTTCGACATTCTCTGAACATAATGTCGATATCATCTGAAGAATCGGATGTGTCTCAAGATATAGCCGTAGGGCATGGCGACCTTCCTTGGGTTGATAAGGAACGGAGTGCATTTACGTATACTCATAAGATTGACTACGCCACATATTCTGCCATCGGAGGTATGATTCAAAATTGTACATTTTGAACGTCTCGAATATCCCGTTGTTTTCCCGTTCCCGGGCTCTTAGAATTCGACATCAGACGTTTCAGATCTTCGATTTTGCCGACCCCATTGTCGCTGGCATAAGCAACAGGATCCGCGTACGAAGTCGCGAGTTGAAAATAAAATGTTTAACAGCTTTTGTAACTTGGGAGATTTTTTGCAAATTCCAAAATACGTAAGAATGTTTGAACTGGTACTTCACATGGCGTATTTGTGCAAATATTCGCCTTATTTGGATAATACAAAATCGACTTTATTTCAATAACGTTAGGGTACATTTTAAACCGTGTGGTGCCGGCCGCGAATAGCACCACCCCATTTCTACCCATGGGTGTCGTAGAAGGCGACAAAGGGGTATTGACCAGCGGATGGGCAGCAGCGTCCTTCCGAGTACCGTAACACCTACTGCGATCGCCAACATGCATCGGCCAAGCACGATTACGGCCGAGTCCTTCCTTAGGGAGACTTGTGCCAAAGGTTGACATGATCATGATGATGAGGGTACATTTTATACCCTCAACCATATAAGGTGAATTTTTGCGCAAATACGCCATATGAAGTGCCAGCATTACAAAATTAGACATTGTCAGTATGACATTGATGAATCATCTGTCTCTGTTTGCTCTAATAAAAGACAAATGTAATAACTAAACTGTTTATTGCTAAGAATAAAATTACTAATATAGTAGAATTTATGTTAAAATTATTCACGTTGATGCATGTAATAATCAATGGCTGTCGAAAATGCTGCGAAGCCTGCTGCGCCGAACAAACCTGCCTTTAGGCCGCCTGAAACATAAAAATAAATAATATAAACCAAGTTTACTTTTTTCCAGGGATCCATAAACAAATAATTAAAAAATACTAGTATTTATATATAACTGAAAATAAAGTTTATTATTCAATATTATCAAAATCTTCACTACTTTTAGTCTATGTGTGTGGATTGTGTTAGTACCTATTGAAATTATATTATTAACTAGCGTTTGCCCCCGACTTCGTCTGCTTAAATGTAGGTTATCACGGATGCAGACAAAGACGCGGATTAAAAAGTAGCCTATCTTCTTTCTTGGGGTTCAAGCTCCGTCTGTACCAAATTTCATCAAAATCGGTTTGGCAGTTTAGCCATGAAAGTGTGACAAATAAACTTTCGCATTTAGGTATAATATTAAGTATGGATTACACATTCTTTTCCAATTCATAAACAAACTAGAATGGTGGTAGTATAGGTATGGTCTCAGATTATGAAACACAAGGCAGATAGACCGCGCAGAACACTGAGAATGAAGCCAAAAAAGCAAATACAAATTCAAAAGCGAATTGTTACAAACTCATGATTGTATTCGCTTTTGTATTTGTATTTTTATTTGTTTCTTTTAACGATGCGGCGATTCGTGCTAAGCTGACTCGTGTCAGCACGAAGCGCGTTGTAGGTATTCGCTTTTGGATTTGTATTTGCTTTTTTGGCTTCACTCTCAGTCTTTCGCGCGGTCTATCTGCCTTTTGTTTCATAATCTGAGGGTATGGTATAACAGGCTGGTGTTCGCAACTCCACATATCAATGCGTATTTTGCGTACAGTACACAAACTAGAAATAAATGTAGTCATACCTCTTAACCCTATTAAGCCTCCTGTGATCCCACCAGCGTAAGTTCCGTTTTTCCAATCACTTTTCCCTCTAGCTGTCTCTATGCAGCATTCAATACCAGAAAACACTGCACCCAGAATAGCAAAGTTCTTTGCGTAACTGAACATAGATGATTTCATTTCACGAAATATTTCTCTTGCACTCTGTGTTTTCATTGGATCTGTTACTGCTACATTTGGCATTAAAGAGGATGTGAACAGACCCACTGCCATTCCAAGACCGTAACCTGAAAAGATAATAAATTGTAGTCAGATACCACAGATATAGATAGACCTAGATAACACAGAGCAACTACTTCGCGTGCCTATTTTCGTGCCTAACTTACGATAAAAAATCGTAAGTAAAAAAATAAAGTGAATGTTTCCTTCCATCAGTAAGTCATTTTGTGATTAATATTATGCGTAATTAATTTAAAAAACAATTATCTTTAATCTAATACCCTCAGTAATATCTGGTAATAAGGAAATAAGGAATATTAAGGAAAAACAAAACCTTTGTATTACATTGTGACTCCAAAAAAATGGCACGCTTGGTTTTCATACAGATCGTGATACTTGCGTTATCTAGGTCTATCTATATCTGTGTCAGATACCAACTTAGAAGGCTTTGTCTGCTCCCTAATCAGCAAATTCAACTGAATTGAAGGTCATAGAATAGAAAGAGTGCTTATTGGAGACACCTTCTAGCTACCTATATAATATTGGTACAATAGTGTACCCAATAGATTTAGAGCTGTGTCAATCGATCATTTTCAGTGATTCGATCATTCAAGTAATGGTTCATGCTACAACCCGGGTCAGTTCAATTATTTGATCACTGGTTCAATACTGAATTAGTGGACCACACAGAGCAAACGATTGATTGAACCAAATTACTTTAGTACAATCAATCGTTTGCTCTGTGTTTTTCTGTGACCCATTCTTTCGCGCTCACTCGTTATTGGTTGTTTATCTACAAATCTGCAACCAAATAAGTTCAAAAGGATCTATCAATTGTGAGCGATTGGTATCCGTATAATTGAAAATGAATGATTACAATCTTAAGGATTAACGATTGGTGAACTGGATCATTGAAAACGAATGATTGCAATCATCAATACTTCTACAAGACCCGGGTCAAATTATTGAATCCTTCATGATTGACACAGCTCTACACAGATTGCTATGTTGCAGTTTAGAGAGAAACAAGACTGCCCTGAGACACACCTTTTTACTTTTTTTTTATACCATTCAATAGCTATAACAATTTCGCATCTAAGGGTATAATCCAAATTCAGCAATTTCATGGAAACATTTTAAAAAACCACAATGTCTTAATTTTTCCTGAAATTACTAGATTTGGCAACATGTTGGTTGATTATCTCAAAACTAACTCCGATTGTGCTAGAGCTTTTTGGCTTATCAGGGCAGAATACGTATCCACCAAAAACGAAGAAAGAAGGAAGCTCCTTAAGTCCACTGCACGGGAATGCAGAGCTAACATGTCATATGGTCTGCACTGAAAATATTTTAACATCACCTCACATAGATCTCTGTTAATTGAGCAGGTTATGATATCTGTTAAGGTCACTATACATTTAATGATAGTTATTATTATCTCCATGAAATTTTAGTTCAGTTATTATATTATGACAACATTACAACAGATACGTCTACTTTTAATAGGATATATTATTGATCCTCAAATGAAAGTATTGAAGCACAGAACTTACCAATAACACAACTTGTCACTGATTTGAAGCCGCAGCTTTCAATAGTAGCTTCTATCATCTTCTCCTCATTGGTTTTAATGACCACAGGACCAAGAATCCTTGGTATTATGATATTTTCGCGAAATCTGTAGTTGTTGCCTACAAGGTACTTTATTAGGGAATCGTAGTCATCGTTTTCCATAAATTTTGCTAAATTCGGGTCTGTTGGTGGTCGGTAATAAAAAGACATTGTGAACACCGATTATACTACTTCGTGTATATTTATATACTTTCGTTCAATATTTTTTTATAACCTACAAAGTTTTCAGCTAATGTTGTGAAATTTAAATTCAATTTAACTTGATATTATGGGTGCGGCGCTAAATACGGAAATTGAAGTACTAATAATTTTAACTCAGTTTCCAATTTCGCCGCCGCGGGTCATGAAATATTGAATGAAAATTCATGAAAATGTTTGCACTTGCACTGACAGATTGACATGACATTCAAACAGGCTTGTCAAGTTGACACTTTGTGATAGCAGAAACAGACAGTGTCTTCACAGATTTGACTTACTTTTTATATTTACGACGTCAGCTATAAATAAACTCGTAAGTAAGTAAAGTAAGAGACAAGAAGCTCAAAATAAATAAGCTAAAGTAACTGATAGATAAGGTCAATGGGTAAAATATTGATACCAAGAAGTTTTTATTATGAAATTTTTGTTTGTTATTAACATTGAATGAAATTGCATAAAATAAGGTTACGCATTCTGTTATTTTTGATAATTGGGCCTAGTCTCAGAGTCTAGTTTAAGTCTTAGATTTCTTGTAAAAAAAGGAAGATGAAATAAATGTAGGTCATATGTAGGGCAAACTATGTAGTTCTCAGAGAGTAAACAGTTTATATTTTTTACTAATAATTTTCTCAAGAAGTTTTGACCTTGACCATTTTGTTATGACGGCTGTTCATTTTATAACTTCACATTTTACAACAAGCAACTAGCAGTAGCAAGCTTCATGAACAGCAGTAAACAAACGACCGGGATTGTAATGTAAAATGTGTAATTGAAGTCTCAATAAAAATCCATTCTAATTCACTTATTCACAATAAAATGTCTGATTCTTCAGAAGATGAGGATCTTTCACGTTTCAGAGAAGTAGTAGATACATCTTTTATTCAGTTGATAAACAAATCACAAGGACTAACGTCGATGGAAAAAGTTCAGGACAGTAAGTTTTTATCACAAATATTCTTGTAGATGATTTAATTAACTAGTTTATTATTATGATTTGATTGCAATCCAACTTTAGCTAATGATACAATACCTCTTACTTTCGGCAATTCTCGAAAATATTTATTACTTTGTATTAGGTATAACCTCACTTTAGTAGTACAGGGCTGTATTTAGATTTTTGACAATCAGATGTTTATTTGGTTTTGTCCGCGACTTCGTATGCGTGTTTTTTTTACAGGTTCCAAATTTTTTAACCTCCGACGCAAAAACGACGGTGTGTTATAAGTTTGACGTGTCTGTGTGTTGTGTGTATGTGTCTGTCTGTGGCATCGAGCTCCCGAACGGAAAAACAAATTTTGATTTTGTTTTTTTTTTATACTATAATATAGCCTATAGCACTTAGGGATAACGTAGCTTCCTATTAGCGGAAGAATCTGGCCAGTAGTATGTAATATAGCGGACCTTTTCCGCCTGCTCAGTTAAAAAAAAAATCCCTTGGCGCCTGCGAAGTCAACGGGGCGGGGTAGAGAGCGCTTCCATCTTTTGAGTGCAAGCAAAAATGAACTTAGTGGTGGTCAGGCGGGTGTGTCCACGATGTACATAAACTTACATTAATTATAATATGTAATGATGATTTTTAGGTACCTACCTAAAAATGCCTACCTATGCGAGATTTTATCGCATTTTAAAATCTAAATAAATTTTTCAGATCAAGAAAATCTTAAATCAGAAAGATATTTGCAAGAATCGTCCCACTATAATGATGTGCAAGTACCAGCAGAAATGCAAAAGAGAATTGGTGCTAAAGTATCTGCAATAATAGAGAAAAAAATTGAATTTGTGGACATGCCAAGTGAAATTAAGTATGCTATGCTTTACTAAAAAGAGTTTTCCATTTACTCAATGTTCTAAAAGCTCATGAGAGTTATAACTAATAATCTATTATACATTATTTATTTATTTATTAAGCTTTTTACCAATGAGTACATTGTTACTTTGTAATTTGTTCATTATAAACTTAAGCCTCATCACTTACAGAACAGAAAAGCAATATTATCTATGTACTTATGTATTTTTAGAAAACGTAAAATCAAAGGTGGTGTAAAACTATTTAGAGGATCTGATGGATTTTTATCATGTGAAGAGGTAAAGGACACATACACTGAAACTCATAATATGAATTCGAAAAAACTCAAAAATAAGAGAAAACAATCTGATATTGAAGAAATGATGAATGAAGATGGTAAGTCAGTTCCAGAGTTCTTTAATTGAATCAAATAGAAAGCTCTTATCTCATATAAAAAAAGTCACAAAAGATGACTGAAGAAGACTGTTTATTAATATTTTCATAATTATGCAATATGCAAACTAACATTAAAATCAAGCAAGCATGAATAAATCACTATTAAAGAGAAAAGAGAAGATGAACTTTTTTAAATATTAGATTTAAATAACCCTCCTTCTGGCGCAGTCGGATAAAAAAGTACCTTTGTATTTTGTCATCATTTCTACTTTGAAAGATTTTGGGCGCCATTATAAATTTACTTCTTTGTAGATAAAATAAATGCTGTTGCAGTCAGCGGAGAATCTATTTTGTCTAAAGAAGAAACAAAATTTTGGAAATCCAGAAGAAAAGAAAAGGTCTTCAAATATAAAGCACAAAAGAAAAGTAAGGTTCTGATAGAGGTGGTGTAGATACCAGGTATAAACTGACAATGTGGAAAATGTAGAAATTGTCTTTTAAAGTACCAGTTTTCGTATTGTTTCTATCTAAATCTAAATTCACGAGCGTGCGTCGTGTGACTTTTAATGTCATAGTATCAAATAGTGATGATAACAATTCAGATTAATGTAAACTGGTGAAAATAAAAACTCTTAATAAACATTAAACATTTATTTACAAAAATCATAATAACTAAATAAATATGTACAAAAAACATTATCACATCATAACTGCATTCCACTAAGGATTTTTCTTTTTATAGTTTTGGTAGAACAACCAGAATGAAAAGCTGGATAAATATATTTATTATTTAGATGTACCTACCTATCTCAAAGAATATGAAAGCTTTTTGCATGTTTTTCACTTTGGCGAATTTTCTGTTGTCAATGAAGTTTTTAAGTTTTTCAAAAGTCATAAAACAATTATCTTCGACAAGTCAGCATTTGTTGAAAGTTGTACATGTTTCATATTATAATTCATTGATACAAATAAATGCAAATCAACTCAAAATTATGCATAACAACTTTTGGGTAATTAACTACAGTTGATTACAAAGTCTGTCTAAAATGAACTTTATCTTTAATAATTTGACTTGATTTTTAGGTAAATATCATAAAAGACGTTGGTGTTATAAAAATGTTACTAAAAGAAATTGGAAAAAGAGTAAAACTATTTACGTGTAACTTGGCAATATTTTGAATAAATTAACAGGAAAACTTAATTTTTAAACAGACCTTTTGAGAACACTGCATATCCATGAAAATAAATAATTTGTATTCAACACAATGAAGCTGAACTTAAAGTAAACTTAGAACAACTTATTCTAGAACTTAATACTCAGACCTAACTTACTGGTACAAACGACAACGCGTATTATAATTAACCAATCAACCGTCTCTGCAGACAAATCAGTCAAAGACTTTTTACGCGCTGTAGGCGCAGCAGATAAACGATCCGTTGCTTACTCCTAAAGGAACATGTATTATTTGAAAGAGACATGTATAGGCTTTTCTATCAACTCAAAAACCTTCAATTTTGTTTATCGTGCGTAAGTCACAGCCGCGTAAAAATGATTTGTTTGTTCGCAACATTGTTCGGCGGATCTAGATATAGAAACTTTTGCTAAGTAAGTACAATGCGATTCACTTATTTTCTAGAATTTCCTTAGATTTTAGGAGATTCACATTTCAGAGCTAGACGTGACTACTATTCGTAGAATTTCATAAAAAAATATTATAAAAGACCGCATAATATACCAATATCGAGCTGTCGTTACGGCCGTCTAACATAAAATCCTGTCATGCACCCATTTGTACTTTATTGCACCCATAGACATCCAGATTACAGCCCTGCTGCGGGCTTCCCGGATATTTATATTTCTAGTCCGTTTTGTTTTGCTGCAGTTCTTCCACTGTAGTTAAAAGTTCATAGTTTCCAATATTTCATACGAATATTTATTGTTTACAGTCTTTCGCTAGGTGCGGTAGGTAGACTTCTGCCTCCGTTTCTGGCGGGTAGCTCGTCTTGAGTGAAGGCTCTGTTATCGAGTCCACTGCGTTTGTCAGCTGATTCGTCTGTCGTTGTTGCTGGTTTCTCAACAGGACCGTCCATTAGGAACATTGTTAGGAAAAACATTATGCTACCTGTGGAGTAGAAAAGGGTTGAGTTAGTGTTACAACTCTTTAGATTAAGTTTCTTGTAACTTTGGTGGCAACAAAATACCATTTCTGTCCTAAACCTAGCAACAGTTATTGAAAAATTCATTCTATTAATTAATTGTTTCTTTTTTTATTGAATAAGTTATATTTTTAATAACAATCAGGCTACCAAATGTCGAACTTGAAAACTTCAAACATACTTATGCCATAAAATCCAGCGTAGAAGATCATAATCGCCTCTCTATAACCAATGACCTTAGACACGGGGTCCACAAGTATAGGCAGATTTCCGCCCACGTTGTTCATGACGAATAGGAACACTCCAACTGTGGTGGAGCGGACTGATAACGGTACTATCTCCACTAGGATAGCGAATACGATGCCGAACCACATCTCAGCTGGAAAGGAAAATTTCATGTTAATTAGGATTAAACTAATGACTGGTATTTGACAATGTACTTGAGTCGTGATAATAGGCTTTGTTTCCGTATAGGTATGTTCGGTAAAATAAAACTCTTGGATATTGAACAAATATTTGCTTTGCCCGTTGCATTAAACATCATGGATATAAAAAAAAGCACCAAAAGGATATACGGATTTAAGTTGCGTTTATTCGGAGCATTGGGTGAAAAAGCTATTTGAAATTGGGTTGTTATCGTAGGTATTCTGGTTGGTAGTTTTGTTTGTATGCTTACCGAAGAAATAGGAGATAGCAAGAGTGATCATGGCCCATAGAGGTCCAAATACGACGGATCCGAAGGCAGGTAAAGTTGCAATGAGCTGAGACAACGCCAGCACCAGCACTCTAGAACGAACGCCCATTTTCTCTACGTACCTGCACAAACAATTTATATGAGATAAAAAAAAATGCAGGCAGTGTTAAAATATTCAGATTAAACTTATGCTAACTCCTGAATACTGAAAAATTACATAATGTATGGGCAATGTAATTGCATTTTTGTGGGCGGTCAAATTAACAAAGATAAACAAAATATCGCCCACTCAGGTTACTCTTTTAAAGTGTGAAATAAGTGGCTATTTTTACGTAGATACATGTTTTATATCTGAAGATTGAAGCTTTATTTTTCTATTTTATGTAACTTGTAGTAGATATCAAATATTTTTATTAAAATCTAACATACGACAGTACCGTAAAACGGGGTGAATAGGGATGAAGGGGTGAATCGGGAAGAAACTTTAAAGGAGATTTTAACGTTATAATAATAATACCTATAGTTTGTTGACAAAAATGACTCTACTCACTAATGAATGACTCAATAATACATATATGTATATATTTTTCTAGTGTCATTGTTGGCAGCAAGCTGTAGGATTTCAATGTTAAAATCCTCTTTAAAGATTCGTCCCGATTAATTCCTGCATCCCTATTCACCCCGTTATATGGTAACATGGGAAATTACGAATTAATGAATTCTTTTGTTATTTGTTGTAGGTACCTAAATATAATAATAAAATAATTGTAATAAGTCAAGTCTTTACTTGTCCGAGATAACTCCTCCAGCCACAACTCCAATGGAGCCGATACCGACGGTGACAGCGAACAGCCACCAACCTAGGTCTACATCAGGGAAATAGTCACGGTAGTAGAGGTCCGCGTTGTAGGCGAAGCACATGCCTCCTGGAAAATAAAGAAACATGCCATTAGGATACAGACAGTGGTTGTAATGAATAGATAAAAGTGGCCGGGAATGAATCTATACGATACCAGTATTTACCTGCCTGTAGATACAGTAGAGTACTCGCGTACTCATGTTTAATGCTATACGTATGAGCGATGAGGCTGACACCAATTCAATAAGCAACTCGTTACTTAGTACAAAAACGGAAAAATCCAAAAAAAGTGAGAAAAAAAAGAAATCTATACATTTTCACATTGCCCCTTGCCAAGTAAAGCTTAGACTTTTCTACCACTTATGCGTAATGGAAATTGATGCCAGGATAAATATAATAATATAGTTCAGTTGTCAGCTAAAGCTCCTTCAAATTGCTTTATTAAATGAATTTCCTTGCTGACCTAGATAAGGTCAAAAGGAAGATTTAAGTCTCAGTGACTGGATTATCCGTCTATACGATGACTTTATAAGAGAAAGTATCGTGGACACGGAATATGAAGAAATGGAGCTTTTACTTGCTTGACGTAATTCGGGAACACGAAAGTCATAAAAAAATTTAAAACAATTTTGAGACAGAAAAAGAGAGTGAGAGAGAGAGCGGAGTCACGTGACTCATGACATTGTATGAGTGCTGCTAAGCTGTATCGCTTCCCAAAAGAAAAGAAGAAATATTGCGAGTTTGGCAGTCAATCATCAGTACTAAAAGAAAAAGAAGACTACGCATTCCCATTGCTTCTGTCAAAATGGGATTACATGTCGTAGCGGTAGGTAAATAAACAACCATCAGTTTCTTCCTGCTTCATGTTCGCTACCTCGAGTCGGCGACTCACCGTTATTACTTTATGATTTAGATTCTGATTCGCCGCTATGTACAAATTGTCTTACTCGAGAAAAAAGTTGTTACAAGGAGAGAGTTTTAATTTGTGTGTGTCAATATTTTATTACGTAAACATATAGAGAAAATGTTTTTTTTTTAAATTGGTTGTTTAATGAGTTTTTCGCTTTTTTTATAATATGCCAGCAGATTTCGTAATCCCGAGATACATTCCAGTCTAAAATTGTTTGATAACCAGAGAAAGGAAAGTGATGGGCCTTGCCGCCTATGAAATATGTACTTAAATATTCTACCTTTCCTGATCCATTTATATGTAGGTACCGCTATAGATTATGCTAACTTAATAAAACTGCCATCGACACTCTAATGAAGAATAATAATGTAGGTCTGTACCTCTCTACATTTGTTTTATAAACATACCTAAATAATATTTTCGTAATACTAGAAAATGATTAAACTTAAAAGGATTGTCCCTTTCAGCCGTAACAAATACAATTAAGCTAAAACGAAGATAAACTAACAAACAAAGACATCTTGAAACAACTACAAAGGATTGGATGTGACAGACTCCATTATGTGAAGAGGTTTGCATCCCGCAAGTCTCTTGACGGGCTTAAATCCGGCCCTGTCTTTTTTAAATACAAAAACATATATTTTTTTGTAACTTTATAATATAACTAGCGTTTTGCCCGCGACTTCGCGTGAATGTCGGTTATCGCGGATGCAGATGAAGTCGCGAATTAAAAAGTATGTCCTTCATGGTTTAAGCCGAAAGTCTGACAACCAGTCTTACTAACGGGTATCTTGTTACCCAATAACTGGGTTGTGGTGGTCAGAAAGGCAGTCGCTCCATGTAAAATACTGGTACTTAGCTGCATCCAGTTAGACTGGAAGCCAACAGAGTTGGGAAAAGGCTAGGCAGATGAGTATCGATACTTTATATTTAGTTACATTGGGTACTTATTTATTTACTAGCACTTTGCCGGCGACTTCGCCCGCTTGAATTTTCTCAAGGATCCCTAATTGTTTAATAATGCAATATAGCCTATAGCACTCAGGGAATCTAACGCAGCTTCCTATTGGTGAAAGATTTTTTTAAATCGGATGAGTAGTTTCGGAGATTACCCCCTACATATGTACAAACTAACAAACAAATGTTAAGTACCTCTTTATAATATTAGTAAAAACATAACTTCACCGACCTTACACATTGTTAAAGATTATGTACTTATTGTATCTAAGTTTAGTGGATTTAATAAATTGGTAAAAGTAAAACCAATCTCAATACATACCTATCGGAGAGTTTAGTTTACAATACAGGGTGGGCATGGCAATAACACAAAAAATGATCATAGTAGGATTTGGTAATTTGGTGTAATTGTTTTAATTGAGCATTAATAATATTAAATTATGACGCCACAACTCCACAAGTTGCCGCTCTTCTCAAAAGTTAGAAAACCAATATTTCATATGGTGTTTTATTTTGGTTAATGCTCTTTAGTATATCTGTAAATTTTTTTTGAATTTGGTTTTTAGGACTTATTTCATATTTGATAGTTTCAAAATATTCTTATGAACTAATATTAAGTACCAGTATTTTATTTTTTTGTCGTATCGTCGTCCCTACCCTGTAGGTATACAACTTCGCGATTCAAGATCCAAAACTAACTTTCAAGTACTTACAACGGTCTTTATAAATTAGGGTAAAAAACATTAAACATAACAGAAGTTTAAAGCAGAAAGTCGCCAAAAACAGCTGTTAATTTTAGAGGCGGTTTCTAATTACGGTAAAACAACAACCATTATATTAATTTTCCGGTGTATCCGAGAATGGTTTTTGTAACAACCTAGCAATTTTAAACTTAGAGGAATTTGCGTAGTACTGTATCTAGAAGATTTTAACTGTTTGGGGTGCTTTTAGGTACTATTTTCTGCCGAATCTAAACGGTAATATCAATATGTCGTATTCGTATCCGGTCAATACGGTACAGGCATGAATCGAATCTCAAGCCCGCCATTACCGAGAACACGTGATCTACCACTACTTTTGCCGCGCTTCTTCAAAGTCGTGATGTTTTCAGCACACAGCGAGGAAGACATTCAGGATTCAGTGTCTGAAATCATCGGAGCTAAGACGTCCCGAAACTGTGCTCGATTCGTTGTTTAAGTGTTACTATGTCTATTTTAATTTGAGTCCTGAGTTTATTTTAAATTGAGTTTGTGTTAAATTGTGGTTTTAATATCTAAACGCCGTGTATTGTACCATATACCCAGTGTGTTTGCATTGCACTAAACCAATCTTCTGCTCATATGATGACCGAATCTAACAGAGTAAATCCTGACGATCTGACAAATATAATAAGGATAATATTGGAATTCGAGTAAAAACCATCTGTCGGCCATTGTGGCAGAATGTCAAGTCCTTTTACATGGGCTATGGTGACTTGATTCTCAAAAGAAATAACAATGATATTATAATAATATTGTAAGTAGGTAGGGTATCCGGTGTTCTTGCAAAGGCACTTTTAGTGTAGGTAATATTAATCCGACCTTGGATTTCGCGACATGACAAGTCTATTGCCGTGACTGGCAGGATACTAACTACAAATTTACATTTGCCTTTAAAAACTCATTCGTGAGATAAAACTTTGCATTTTAATCCTTGTTGCACAGAAATAACGTATGAATAAAAAATAAGGGTTTTATAAAAATAGAAAATGATAATGTATGTAGTAAGGTAAAGCTATTGTCGTGAATAAGGTTTTATGTGGGTGAAGTAGACCGTGTATATAACCAGTAATATGCCATGTAGGTGGGTACCTACGTTCTTTTAATAAAGAATACCTATATCCTTGTATGACGAACACAAAACTTATTTAAAATACCATAAGGCCATATTCAATTTTTATTATTTTTAACCCCCGACGTAAAAACGACGGGGTGTTATAAGTTTGACGTGTCTGTGTGTGTGTGTGTGTGTGTGTCTGTCTGTGGCATCGTAGCTCCCGAACGGATGAACCGATTTTGTTGTTGTTTTTTTTATTTGAAAGGTGAATTAGTCGGGAGTGTTCTTAGCTATGTTTGATGAAAATCGGTCCAAGATGGCCGCCGCTACAAAATAGCTAATCACATATTTTTTCACAACTCCATTAATATGGGTATCAAATGAAAGGGCTTCACCAGTAGAATACTTTACACTATGATAAATTTCAAGGCCAAGATGACCGGCACCACAAAATGGCGAATTATATATACCAAACGCATTCTCAGGGTGATATCTTTAATATAAAAAAAGATCCATGTGACGAAATACAACTTTAGACGTATCTACAACTTCTCAAAACCAGACTAAATTACATTTAAAAACTTTCAAATAAAAATTAAATTAAAAATTTAAAAAACCCCCAACGCAAAACATAAAAGCAATTATTTAAAAAGTAAAAAATAATATCTTTTGTTGAGCCATCAAATGTTTGTTCGTTGAAATGGCGCTATAATGTCGCGGCGGGGGTACCCCGCTAAGTCGGCAATAGCTAAATAGATAAAATAGCGAACTCATGGATTTGCAATGAGATTTGACTTACGGGGTACCCCGCCGCGACTTTATAGCGCCATTTCAACGAACAAACATTTGATGGCTCAACAAAAGATATTATTTTTTACTTTTTAAATAATTGCTTTTATGTTTTGCGTTGGGGGTTTTTTAAATTTTTAATTTAATTTTTTTATTTTATAATTCATAAAAATACCATATTCAATTATAACACATACATAATTAGGTTTTGTATTTGGTACACTCGTCAACTGGTGATCCGGCAAAGGCAACGATATCTCACGCAAACTTACATGTCCAAAATCGTGGAAATGAATGAACCGATTCTATTATTAAACATGATTCGAAAAGGACAATGCCAGAAACTCTATAGAAGTTTGCCCCACTCAATAAAAGTCATGTGCAATATGTAGCATCTTACTGTTTATTTATTGCTGATAACTACACATTAGTCTTAGCGACTGTAGAACTTGCGGTTTCCATTGAAATCTAAAAACAGTAATGACATTGATTATAGGTTATATTGTATTTTAGGTAAAATTAGTTTGTATTTTGTGGGTAGCTATTTCGTAATCCGCAAGTTCTAAAGAAAAACAATTTAGTATAGAAAGGTTCTATAATCATTACAATTATTTTCATTAATTTACTTTTTCTGTACATGGGTGGGGCAGGATCTGACATTGTCATTTGGTATCACTCATATCAATCATCATCACCACTGTCCACTTCAGCTTACTTTTGGTCCACTGTTGGACATAAGCCTCCTCCATACTGGCGGAGGAGAAGCCTACTGCAGTCATATCAATGAATAAAGTCTTGCTACGTTACAAATTACTAGCTTTTGCTCGTGACGCTGTCTGCGTACACTTCGAAGTCTTACATTGGGATAATTTAAGACTTTAAATTGTGTGTGACGGGAACCCAAGAACGCGCTGATTGCGTTCAGTTGTTTAAGCGTGAAATTTTGGACTGATTCCACACCCTGGTCGGCCGCAACAAAGAGAATCTTCGAAGGGGGGATTTTTTATATGATGCCAATCTTAGTGCTTGTGCGGCGTCTCTCCGCAGACCATGGTTCACCTCCCATCTTGCGTCACATGCCTTGTCACCTGCTCATATGAGGACTTAATGACAGCATCAGCGGATGGCGTTACCGTGACTGAATACTGGGCCAAACAAGGAATCTGACAAGAACAAACACAACACACACATACATACATATCCACAATTCCACACATGCTTACACATATCTGTGTTTGCAATCGACACACTAGGTAGAACAGCGTGAAAGAGTCCCAAACATTCATCCATCCTCACAAATTTTCGCATTTAATAATAATATAATTCGTATTAAAGTAGGATTGTTAGTAATGAAGGACTCACCACAATGTCTGATGGAAGCGGCAAGGCATAGCAGTATGATCCTGGGCTGCGCTATCACGTGCCAGATGGTCACCTGGGGCATCTTCTTACCAGACTCGAGGGTACTGTCGCCAGCCTTAGTGGTTCCTGAACAGAAGAGGGATTTTGTTAAATTGTTCTATTCTTGGTCTTATCTTACTATGGGAAGGTAGGGAGAGAGCTACTTATAGGCCTGATAATATACTACTCTTTAGTAAAAAAAGTCACTACCCCACATTTTGAATATTTTAATTTCGTTGGTTACTCCTGAAAGCGAGTACCGCAGACCTTCAACCAGAAGTACGTCAAACAATATTTGAAAGAGGAAATATCAAATTTAATGTTATGGCAGAACCTTGAAGAGGTCTACCTTGTCATGTAAGACGATTGTTAATAGACAAAGAACGGAATATATATCTGCTAGTTTCTATACCTTCTTCTCCAATAGTAGTTCTGGAAGGTTCCCGAAGCGTGAGGAAAGTGAATACAGTGATGATCAGACCAATGATTCCGGCTCCGAAGTAACACACACGCCAGCTCTGTGGAGACATTTGATAATAAAAATGGACTCCAAAACAACTAACACATTAGTCGTTTTTCTTTAAACACAGGTTTTACATAGACCGTTGCAAAGAATTGAGTAGATATTGATGATTTAGGGAGTATTATTCTAATATTTTTGGGCTGGTTAGGTGCCTTATCAATATCAGCTGGTGAAAGGGTGAATGCTTATGCGAATTCTGCACCCCCGGCCATAGGCAGAGGTGGTTTTAGCCGGTGCATGCCCCTCTATCACCCCCACGATGGAGGAAGTCCATGAGGATTTCCACCGCGAAAAACAAAAAAAAGTACATATAACCAGTGAGACTCACCAATCCCCAAGCATTAACATCAGGAATGTACCGTCCAACGGGGAAGGCGATACCGTATCCTCCATAGATTCCCCAGTTGAAGATGGACAGCGCCAAGGCTCTTTGTTTCTCTGGGAACAGGTCTGTCAATATTCCTGTAGCGAGAGGGTTGCATCCAGACTCTCCAGCCGCCATAATCATACGCAGAACCACGAGGTGCCAGTACTCCTTGACGGTACCCATCAGAAATATGGCGATTACGAAGACTAGGGTGCAGAAGGAGAGGATTCTTGCTCTGTTGTATCTGTGGGGACGAAATATGGATTATAATTGGTTCTTGCGTTATTGTGGGCTTATTAACATTGGCATTTTTTTAAAGTTTTGTGCTCATTTATAATCTTGGTCTGTTGCGGGTGGTTGCATCCTGATGAAGGAGGGATTCCATCCACAGATGGTCGGGCAATAGCTAAAAATCTTTGCAACAAAGACATCGATGAGTGATTCTGATCACCATCTAGATAAACCTCTCGTATTCGAGCAATCTCACGCGCAGCTCATTCACAATTTATTTATATTAATTCTACACTTACTTATCAGCGACCACGCCAAGTATAACGCCGACGACAGTAAAAACTGCCATGAAGGCGGGTCCAGCCAGCACTTGGTAGTCTATGCCCAGTCCGTTGTAGCCCCATTCACAGTACCGTGTCCCGTTCAGCATGAGAGTTGCGCATCTGTGAAGAAAAATGTAGATTTACTATCACGGTTACTTACTATTACAAATACTTACCAACATAACATAATCCCCCGTGAGGTATCCATCCGGGTTAGAAGGCGACTAAGGGAAAATTCGGAAGTCGGGCAGCGCCGGCTTTCTTGTACTTGGGGAAGGCTTTAACAGTGGACGTCTTCCGGCTGATGATGATGATATGATATGACATAACATAACATCAGACGTGTTTTTCCTCAAAGGGTTAGGGATAAAGGTGCACCTAAACCACCTGGCTAGTAGGTAGTTTTTTTATTGTCATTGGGTGGCATTCATTTACTTAGGCTGCCCGACTGTAAGTGGTCACCAACTCCTATGGCACCTGCAATACCAAAGGGCAATTTTCCTTTCGTATTGCAGATGCTGACAGAGTGGTAGAACAGAAAGAAATAGGTAGAGGGCACGGAGCCAAACCCATATCTTGAATTCATATTGCTATAGACACAGACGTCTAAATGTAAGGCAACACCTTAATGGCAGATACCTTTGAAATAAGCCATAATTATCATCATCAGCCATAATACGTCCACTACCGACCTAAGCCCTCCCCCGAAGGGGGGGGGGGGGAGTTGCCTTAATCCCCACGCTTGGCAGGCGTCTTGGGGATCACAGTTAAGTTTTTAACTACACGGAAGCCACTGCTGTCTGACTTTTGGATTTTCTCTTAGTCGCCTTGAACGACACCCTCGAAATGGGTGGGTGGTTAAGTCATCATCATCATTTCAGTCAAAGTCGTCCACTGCTGGACATAGGCCTAGGGGGTTTTGCCATAATCGCCACGATTGGCAGGCGGGTTGGCGATCGCAGTATGGTTGTTACAAAGGCACAGAGAACGCTGCTGCCCATTCTCTGGTAAGTCCTTTAGTCGCCTCTTACGACACCCACGGGAAGATATAGGTGGTGCTATTCTTTACGTCCGACACCACACGGACTGGTTAAGTATGTATAAATGAGTCTAAGTACTACCTACTAAGCCCACGATACAGTGGTAATGAGAAAGCTTATGCACACCCAAATATAGTGCCTAAGCATAATTGGATTTTCAACACTTACTCGAGCGAATTAAGTGTCGCCTCGTGTTAGTGAATGAAGATACCTAAGAAAATCCAATGAAAGGGAAGCAGAGATTAGCAGAAAACACAATCAATCACCGGAGGACAACTGAATCTGTTCCATTGTGCCTTATGTAATTATTATCTTTTTGTGACACTTGATTGGGGATTGCTTGCCTATCTGGTGTTTCTGTAGAGCGCAGAATTGTAATAGTTTTAAATTGTGGGCGTGTTTGGTGGATGAACTGAGAGACTAAAATAATGTAGCATTAAGGCTGTTAAGGCGCAGAATGTCCAATTCGCAAAATGTCCAGTTTTCAGAATGTCCAATTAACAGAATGTCCAATTCGCAAAATGTCCAGTTTTCAGAATGTCCAATTAACAAAATGTCCAATTCGCAGAATGTCCAGTTCGCAGAAACAGCGCAAACAGAGAAGCGGATTTCGTTTGTTTGGTTGGTTGTTTTTCTCTCTTGTTAATATAAAACAAAGTCGCTTTCGCCACGTACAGAAGAACGGATCCCTCTGTACGTTTCGATCTTTTACTACTAACTACCTAAGTAAGTAGGTACGCAACGAATTTTAATGCCGTTTTCATCAACAGATAGAGTGAATTCATACGTATTCACTCAATCTTTTTTTTTTTTTTTATAATATGTTGGGACATTTTCACACACGGCCATCTGACCCCAAACTAGGGAGACCCTGTACTATGGGTGTCAGACAGCTGATATACATACACAAATACATTTTTTTTTTGTAAATACATACATATATAGATAAACAACACCCAGACACAAGGCAAATACAAGTGCTCATCACACAAATATTTACCCTGGGCGGGAATCGAACCCGCAACACGCTGCGCAGCAGTCGATCGCTCAGCCACTGCGCCAACCGTGTCGTTAAATCGTCGTCAAGTCGTAAAATCTGTACACACTCGACATTGTACTCTACGTATTCACTCTATCTGTACACACTCGACATTGTACCCGTGCGAACTCGGGGTGGGTCGCTTATTGATAATACACCGTGGCATTTTAATCGTCTTATCTTAAAAAAGTGATATTTATGAATATTTGAATATTTCATCATCATCATCATCATTTCAGCCGAAAGACGTCCACTGCTGGACATAGGCCTCCCCCAAGTGGCGCCACATTGACCGGTCCCGTTATATTTAATATCCTGAATACCTATTTAATTGAAAATATTATTCAATAAGAAGGACGCATAATACTTTGAAACACCCTGTTATGAGAGCGGTCCGAGCCTTGTGTTCCATTCCAAAGGCGGCGTGGATTAGAGCGTTGTTATCTTTATCAGAGTTCATTCACCCTAGCGCAAAAATGTGTTTCATATTGCAATCTTAAATGTTCTCAGTATGTAGCAGTTTGTAAGCATATAAAAGTCACTTAATTCCAATTTTTCCTTCATAATATTATGGACTTAGAACCGTCTGAAATAATTTTCTAATTAGGTACCTAATGATAACAATTTTTTATTCGCGTCTCGCCGTCTTCGCCGTCGAAGTATTTTATGCCGGACACTTGGAGTGAACCAGCTTTGTTAGAGACTTAAATGCCAAGGTTTATAAGTAATAAACTATTTAAAACACGTCACAAATAGAGTTGAAAATTGTGTGCAAAATATCATTCCTTTAATCGTGCACGCAAGGACGCAATTTTCTACTTTATTTCTATAGTAGGTAGGTATTTTTGTTCATTATTAATTAGTCAATGAGACTGCTCAAGCTTATTGCTACTCATCTGCGCTGACTGTATGTAACAAAGCACGTGTTTTTTACCACGTATGCACGTTGTTTTGTACCTAATAATATTTCTGTCTACCTTCACGGTAAGGTTCCAGTTTCCTGTACCTACGTGTATGTACAGTCACTAAAAGAGACGAGTAACCAGGTCGTCCGATATAGTTGAAGTTTCTTAGAAACCGATGGATGTTTCCGAATTAAATTAAATTAAATTAATGAACTAGGCTGTTTACTCTCTATAAATTTTATTTTATTCAAAAACATCCATCGGTTTTTAATTAAACTTTAACTATCTGACAGCCGGTTACTTAGGTATCTCTTTTGGCGACTGTACATTCATGTTACCTTATATTGCGTAAATTGTGGGTTATGGAGACGTAAAATCATATTACCTTCTTCATTACTTAGACCAAGGTCCAAGGCGGCGATATGTCATTCTAACTAAAACTTCTATAATTTATCTGTTGTTATTATCATTATTACACCCTGTAAATCATTGCGGGTGTCACAAACCACTGTTTATATTGACAATAAATCATGTTGAGATTCAGATATAGTTTATAAGCTGTTTACGTACCCGTAAATATTTAAAAATGCATTTTGTGTACGATAAAGTGTACCGTCGTGATCCGTTACTTCGCCTGTGCCACATATCTTCGCCTAATTTCAAATAAGTTGAAGTTGCCATTTCTATTTTAGGCTTGGCTTCGCGTAAAGTTACTAAATGATAACTATTTTTCATCTATGGCAAGATTTTGAGGAATACTTGTGGCTAACTTCACGTTATTGGCGACCAGTGCAATTTTTTCTCAAGAGAAAACACGTGTTTTTTTTTGTCTGCGATTTAACTTCAGTTTTAGGCAGTGATACAGAACAGGTAAGGTTAAATTTATTATTAAATTATAATCTACTACTAATATTCTTTCATATGACACTAGAATTTTTTATCTAATTTACGTTTAAACGTGGTAATTCAATAAAATGTTATTATGGTGATAGCGACAGCCATCTTGTTGCCAAACTTCGCCTGCCCCTAGGGTTGTCAATTTCAACATTGTAATAATATTTATTTATAATATTCTTTTTTTATTGCCATTTGCATTTTATTATTACCTACAAGCTTTTATTTAGTTTCACCTGTCCCGCTGTGTGTCTGTCTGTAATCTTGCAAGTTAAATTTGACCCACTTTATGTTGTCCGATTGAGCTGAAATTGTGCATGCTTGTGCAAGACAGATAACAATGCAATATTATTATAACACGGAGCTGATGGCTACGTATTAAATTTCCGAAATTTCATAATAACTATGACTGAATTACCAACGTTCGAAACAACGAAATTCAAAATATTTGATTCGTCTTAGTGTTGCCCAAAATCGGTCTTGGTCTTGTTCTTGCATTTTGGCAAGGCCAAGACTAAGATGGACCCTGTAAGATTTGAGCAAGAATAAGACCGAATTTGCAGTCATGGAAATTACGTCAAAGTCAAACATGGGTTTAATTGAATATTTATGGTAACGGTTAGGTTAGGTTAGTCAGGTAACTGTAGCAAAAGACTTGCAAGATTTTTGCAGGAAGACCAAAAAACCGGAAGACCGATTTTGGGCAACATTAATTCGTCTTGACAATTATTTTGATCCTACATATTATACCCAGGTTATATAACATCATAAACATACTAAAATATCAGTTAATACAGGCTTGTTCAGTTGTTTAGATAGGTAGTGTGAGAGCTTATCTAGATCATAAAACTGGTTACAGAACTATCGATGGACAATGCCAAAAATCAAGGGACCAGCGACGAAACCCAAAAAAAGGGAATACACTGTGAAACATTCAAAAAATATGATAGAATTGGCAGTAGAAGCATTAAGAAAGAAAACGATGTCTTCATACGAAGCAGAAAGAACTTTTGGGATACCTCGTCGAACTTTATTGGACAAGCTACATAATAAACACCCTAAAAGTCCAGGATGCCCAACTCGGCTAACTGATGAGGAGGAAGATAATATAAAAAGAGTGTTAATTGCAGCCGCCGAATATGGCAGTCCTTTGACCCTTCTGGATTTGCGAATTGTTGTACATAGGTGATGTTCAAAATAATATTGTATCTAGAAATATACTTGAGTTGAGTATGCATAAACGTTTGTAAGGCCTAGGAATAAAAAAATCACTTGATAATTTTAGTTTTACACATTTTATTCTCAATTTCCCCTACTACTATTTAACTCCTACTAATTTAACTGTTTTATTTTTAGATATTTGGAGGTCAATGGAAGACTTTCCATTTTTAATAACAAGTTACCCGGAAAGAAGTGGGCATACACTTTTTTAAAACGAAATAAATCAGACTTAACCAACAGAGTGATCCAAAATATAAAAAGAAGCCGTGCAGAAAAATCCCCTGTAGAAATGGAGGAATATTTCAAAAATCTAAAGCTATCACTGGAAGGAATCTCTTATGAGAACATTTTAAATTACGACGAGACAAATTTAACCGATAATCCTGGGGCTCAAAAATGTTTGTTCAGAAGAGGAGTCAAGTACCCCGAAAGGGTGTTAAATTATACGAAGGGGGCTATATCTATAATGTTCGCAATAACTGCAGGAGGAGAATGTCTTGCACCATACGTTGTGTATAAAGCTGAGCACTTATACACACAATGGACACTGAACGGACCTAAAGGATCCAGATTCAACCGTTCTAAATCGGGATGGTTCGATAGTGTTCTGTTCGAAGATTGGTTTGAAAGTATTATTTTACCCTGGGCTAAAACAAAAACTGGATCGAAGGTTTTAATTGGAGATAACCTGGCCTCCCACATAAATCACAAAATTGTGACATATTGTGAAGAAAATGATATACGTTTCGTATTTTTACCCCCAAATTCATCCCATTTGACTCAACCCTTGGATGTGTGCTATTTTGGCCCATTAAAAAAACTATGGAGAGAATTTTTATTACGTTACAAGATAAAAAACCCAAGGGAAGCAACAATTCACAAGGGACATTTCCCAGATCTACTCAAAAAATTAATGGACCAACTTAACGAAAAAACACACAACATAATCAGTGCATTCAAAAGTACTGGCATTGCACCATTTAACCCGGATAAAGTAATAAGTAAACTACCAGGCTCAAATCACAAGGTGATGCCATATACTATTGACAATGCACTATTAGACTGGCTGAAGGAGACACGCAGTCCAGATCCAAATAAAAAAATACGAAACAAGAAACTAAATGTCCCACCGGGAAAATCTGTCTCTTCAAGCGATTTTAAGGATGTATCAACTCAACCAAAGAAAGGAAAAGCAATAAAAAATATTAATAGACTAGAAGAAAATGATCCAGAAATTCAGCCAAATTCTGCCTTATTACTGCAGTTGAAGTCATCGCTGATGCCAAAGGCTCCCGATAGCTTGAATAACTTGTGTATCAGGAGTATCAATGCTTACATGCAAAATACTGAGGAATCCTCCTCACAACTATCAACTGTTCATTACTTGAGTAAAATTTCAAGGAACGACCAAGCAAATATGACATTTATTAACAAAATACCAGAATACCTACAAACCAAAAAACCGAAAATTGTAATTACCTCTGATGTCACTATCAAAGCAGGATCGTCTCGAAAAAACCTGCAAAGTAAGCAAGGAAATACAAATCTTAAAATGAAAGGGGTCAGAATATCACGGTCTGCCTTGCACATGGAATTACTCCCAATAAAAAAAGAAATGGTAGCTAATAAAAGAAAAGCCCTAGAAGAAATTACACAAGAAATAAAAGAAGACGTGGCATGTATGAAGAGAAAAATAATAAGTAAGGAAACTAGAAAAAAGAAGTTGCAGAAGACGTACAAACCTATCAAACAAAGAAAGGAGAGATCCGATAGTGAATCCAGCATTGAAATGTCTGTAGCTGAAACGGACGATTCAGAATATGAAACTATGGACGAATTCATCAGACACTACCAACAAGAAGAACAAGAAAACGTAGAACCATCAATAAGTTACGGAATGTCTGACATTGAATATTTCACAGAGAATGGTAATAAATTTAAAACAGATTCCTGGATTTTGGCTAAATTTGCTACAAAAAAGAGCGTAAAGCATTTCGTAGGCAAAGTAATATCGATGAAAGATGACGTGCCTGAGGTCAAATTTGTGAGGAAAGTGAAGGAATCAAAATTTAAAAGAGGATCAGTGTTTACTTATCCTACAATAGATGATATTTGGACTATGAAGCATTTAGATGATATTGTTAGGGTATTGCCTGAGCCAAACATTTCTCGAAGGGGTCATATCATATTTAATATTGATTTAAGTAATTACAACATCCAATAATAATTAAGTCTATTTTAAATAAAGTGTTTTTTGTTTTTGTATTTTTGACTGACGTATTTTGAGACTGATTTAATGTCTAAGTATTAATGTAAGTTAAATGTTGTTGCTGTTTACTTTTTTGATAAAATTTTATTTTCTTATTAAGCTAGAAACTTGAAGTCTATGATTGACCTAGTCTAGTCTGATTTTATATCTCAAATTTAGTATTGATGTACCGACCTATATGTGAACTTAAGGATTATGAGCCAAATATTGTTATCTAGTTCCTATGTTTCCGAATTAATCAAACATTTATATGTTTAATCCGACTATTTAGTTATAAGGTAATTATTACCTGAAACTACTTGCATTTATGTCTGCATTGATCTCTAAAAAAGCATTGACGTAACTAAGTAGATTAAAGGATACAAATAATTTAAGCAAATGTTTTCGCTGAGTTTTTATCATAAATATTTTTGGCATTCTAATAAATAATTATCAAGCTCTATTTTTCTTTTTTTGTAGAAACTGTTACCCTTTTATTTTGCAGTAATATAAATTAACAAAAAAAATTGGCAGCCCTATCAGCAATACATCAAATGTATGGAACTAACTTCAGACTGTAGCCTAACTTCGCCTACAAAAGATTATTTTTTTAAAATCGACTTTATGGTGCTTTATTTAAAATTTATAGTCGTCTATCACTTCCTAAAATACTTACACTAGATGTAGTAAGTAGACTTTGAAATGAAATTTAATATTTGACGCTATAACATGATGTAGGCGAAGTTAGAGAAAAGTACCAATACTTCGCCTATCACATTTAAGACCAATTTTTAGGCAGATAACCAGTGAATTTGGAAGAATAATTACATAATATCGATAGATGGAGGTATAAAAAATCGTTTTTTAGACATCGCGATTTGAAATACTTTTAAATCTGGAGGAGATGTTAAAAAAACTGTCAAAACCCAGGCGAAGTAACGGGTCACGACGGTAATTTGTTATTTTCATTCCAATTAGGTACCTACCTATTTGAACACTTGTGTCGGTAAATGGCTTCACAGGCCAAACTCTATCGACAAAACAAACTACTCTAGGATAATCGAGTAATTATATGTTTGGTAAAATCAACCCTAAATGTCATTCTAAATTAGAAATTAAAAGAATAAATAGGTAGGTACCTACTGTAGGTTCATACTCAGGTTGGGTACCTACAAGTAATACCTACCTAGTACTTGAATTGGTTAAAAGTATTTATGACGTGAACAGTTGAACACTCTTCTAGAATAAGAGGAAATAAAACTCTCAGGTTGAGAGTCAAAAGAAGTCATTTACGTGATTTTTTGTAAAACTGCGTTTCATTTAACAGTTGGTCCTCACAGTACTTACCTATTCCCTATTCCCGAGTAAATCATATACCAGGTCCTTAGTATTAAATACCATTTTTGTAAGTATGTTAATTAATATTCCTTGAATAAACAGGAAACAGTAAATTACGCAGAAACAATCCCAATTTAATCACAAACCTCGCAATCCCCGGGGTATAATATCCGTCCCCGAAGTAAGTATCCGTCAGTTTATTAGAAAATACCTTTTGATACAAATATGAAAAGATTTCCTGGCTTCCGATTTCTAACAAAATTGGGAAAGCAAAGCAAACTTTCAACAAAAGGAGGGGTGGAATGTGACCGTAGTCAGGACGATGGTTGAGCGATGATTCAGATTAGACAAGTTTACATAATTTATTTTTAGAATCCAATTAGATTCTGTTAATGATTGAGGAGTTGGCACCAGGCACCAGGTTGGTTTATTATTAAACGTTTAATTTATGATTTGTTTGGAAAGCTTTATGCATGCATCTGCATTTATGGTTTGTTTCTTGATATTGGATTATTAATACGGCAAAAGATGCGGGAGGAAACAGTTTGGTTTATTAATATGCATAGCTTCACGCCTACAGTCCCTGAGGGATAAACAGTGGTGGAGGTTCCGTAAAGTCGTACAAGTTGAAGCCGTGTCGATGTGCGTCGACATGAAAAATTAGCGGATTTTGGTTCGGAATGGCTGAGCGGTAGAAAAAATCTTTTAATATTAAAAAATACCAAGAGGTTCTACTAAAAATGGATAACCTAAGTTAGGAATTAGGATAATCAACGCACTCGGATACGCACTAAAATAACTACCTAAGTACCTACCTACTTCAATTATATACCTACATGTGGGAGCTGACATCCTTACCTACTCAGACCAAAGTTTTTTATTGGTCTGAGCTTACCTAGTATTGTTATTGATAGTTTGTATTAGTCTGTAAGCTTTCTTTAAAATAAAATAAATAAATAAATAATGAATGAATGAGTTGTCTTTATTTGTTAGAAACATTGTAGGTAGTTAGGATATTAGGTAGGTACATAAGAGGCTATTATTAAAAATATTTGGTTCAGCCATTTTCACCGACACAGCGGCTAGAAAATACAATAATAATATACCTAATATTAATAAACATAACAATTCAATTATATTATGGACATAAATCGAGCTTCATTGCTCGACACATTTTTTGGTGGCCGCCACAGTTGAATCTGGCTTTCTTTAAGGTGTGGTTTGGGAATAGGGGTGGGCTTATCAAAAATAAAAAAATAGGAGAGTAATTAATATTGTGTTATACCTACAACAATTTTCTGCAGGTTATTATCAGAATTAATTTAAGAATTGTCAGGGGTGGACCCAGATGCTTTTTAGGGAGATCAGCCCTTATTCCCCTCCTCCTGAATATGCTACTGTTTGTGAACTATTTACGAAATTACGACAGATGTAACAGATGTGGATTCTAATATTGCGATTTGCCAGATCTAAATGTTTTCTTAGTTTTAAAGATTTTTAAATAAGTAAATCATATCTTTGTATCAGTGCATGCGGAATAAAACCATCTTGTTACAAATAAATAAATTTGTAGGAATATTTTTATTTTGTTAGTTTAGTTTGTTTCCAAACGAAGGACAGTTAGTTTGTTTCTGAACGAAGGATAGAGTGAAGGAGATGGATGAGTGTGAGGGAGAAAGAAGATATAAAAATGTGAGATGTCAGAGAGAACAGAGAACAAAAGAAGATGGTTGTAGGCTGCTGTTTTTTCATGAAGATGGTGGAAAAATAAAATGAAGTTCTGTGGACATACGAGCATTTTTATTTCGGTCTCCAATCCTACATGAATATGAATAATGTTAAGACAATAATAGTTTATAATCTCTCTCTCTCTTTCCCTCAAACACACATTGTACACACATATCACATAATTATGGACCTTCATATTTCTTTTGCATGATTTATAAGATATCCTACTTAAGAACTTTAGTGTTACCTATGTAATATTAAATTATTCATATAAGTCTAGTTCTAGTTTTGCCCATGTACATGACTAAATTTATTTTTTTTTTTTTTTTTTTTTTTTTTTATCATTTGATAGGCATACGTTTGACCACTATCTCACCTGATGGGAAGCGATGATGCGGTCTAAGATGGAGCACGCTTGCCTATTTTTTTGTTACTAAGAGCGATGTGACTTAATACAAGCATTTTTTGTTTAAAAGGCCGCATCAAACACTATCTATGTCGTACAAAACATGTTAAAGATAATAAACGATTTTGATTTTTGATTTGATAATAATAATACCAGCCTATTATTGTCCCACTGCAGGACAAAGGCCTCTTCTCATACAGAGAAGGAACGAGCATTGATCACCACGTGCGCTCAAGGCGGATTGGCGATTCAAAGTCAAAGTCAAAGCATTTATTTCAATTAAACCATTTACAGGCACTTTTGAATTGTCAAGGAGTCGGTCAGTTAGACAGAAAGTTGAAGCTAGTTGCTCGTTCCAAAACGTAGGTAGGTCTCTATGGAGAAGAACGAGCAAGAAACTCCACGGACACTCTTTTAAAATCAGGTTTTTACAAAATACTGCTTACATTATTCTTGTTGCTTCTATATGTGAAAACAATGAAGGTAATCTAGAAATACAAAATATAAAAAATAATCACGATAAAAACCATGGCAGTTAAGAGTTGACCAATCTCTACTGACAGCGCCCGTTCACGAACATGACGCGCGAATCAGCACCATTCAGCTCAACCATTTTAGAGGGAGCCGAATGACCCAACACACGCGCCACCACCAGCGAGACATTTGAGTGAGTATGACAATTCTCTCAACCGCCATGCTCATTTATGTCAATCACATAATAATTTACTTAATATATGGCTCCATGGTACTCACATTTACAAAATTGAAATAATGCTGCTAAATTATACAAAACTAATGTTTACAATGTTTCTAAAATGTCGAAAAAGTAATTAAAATATATTTGTGTATAATAATAACGATACTCGTTACTCATGTCAATAAAAAAAGGGGTAGGAAACAACATTCCTCTAATTAGGAAATTCCCTAAACTGCCTGTGGAGCAGGACTTCAGACTACCTTCAGATTTCAGACTACCAGGTTACCTCACGATGTTATCCTTCACCGTTGCCAATAATGACAAAGATAAACTTAGAAAGTACCTACATAAGAATTGAAAGAGTCACATTGGGCACAGTATTGGACCTACAATCTCAAGCATGCCCACCACGACATTTACTTAAGGAATTACAAAATACGTTATTCCTTTGATTTTATTGGCCATTAAATTATAACGAAAGAGAAAGATTTTTAAATTGATACCTCATTGTCATAACAAGCGTCTCTAAGTTCATTCACCTCGTTGTTTTAATACAAATGGGACTAAGGCCTTATCCAGACGATCGATTTAGATAACTGTCTAAACTTCAACTGTCTTAATTGATTAGCATTTGTAACTATTCCTGGAGCTGCTGAAGATGTAGATCTACATTATCTTTGCATTGTTTAAACTCAATGTGTTAATATTGTATAATTTTTCATAGCACATACATGTGAGCACTAAGTTCTTTAAAGCTACCATTTACGAGGTATGTCTTTCATTGACTTGAAGGTACCCTGGCGGTTCGGAGTATGTCATGCTCACTTGAATGTCCCGCTGGCGGTGGCGCATGTGTTGGATCATTCGGTTCCCTTCAAAATGGTTGAGCCAAATGATGCCGATCCGTGCGTCATGTTCGTGAACAGGCGCCGTTAGTTGGGACAGGTCATCTCTTAGCTGCCTCGGTTATTCTAAATTTGTTGAGTTGCTTAATGATTGTATTTTCATGTAGACCTCTTTTAACGTACACGACATGTTACATTGTTCTCACATTGTACCCCTAGATTCAATATGAATGATGTAACCCAAATTTGTAACATTTATTGATTTTAAAAGAGTGTTAATGGAGTTTCTTGCTCGTTCTTCTCCATAGAAACCTACTGTTTGGAACGAGCAACTAGCTTCAACTTTCTGACTGACTGACTCTGACAATACCTGTAAATGGTTTATTTGAAATAAATGATTTTGGTTTTGATTTTGAGTTGAGTTTGAGTCTCTTTTGTAGGTTGCAGGAAGACAATGAAATATATTAGTATTCATGGTTATTTAATCCTCTAAAAGGTCGGTAGTAAACTTAAAGTTTACCTGTATTTCGAACAGACTTTTTTTGTACAATAATTATTTGATTTTGTAGTTAGGAATTTGTACAGGCCTCAAATATCAGATTTTACAGATAAACAGGTGCGTATTTGATGAGTTTGGATTTCTCATACTTACTAAAAGGCGCTAAAGGCGCTAGGGTGGCCCGATAATTTGGTTAATCTAAGTATCTGGTTGTATGGTAACAAAAATAAAACGAAATGTGTGCAGGGACACAACACATAGTAAAAGTGAAACTTCAACGGACAAGCCGCTGCCGCCTCTCACCACGCGATATATCGTCTACCCCCTCCACGCGGCCGTAACGGTTTTTCGTGACAGAAAAATCCAAATATCCGTCTATATAGAAAATTCACTTCAAAACTTAGACGGGAATGTAAAGAAAGAAAAACCATTTATTCACGATGCCAAACACCACCCCCCAAACTAGGCAGACCCTGTACTATGGGTGTCAGACAGGTGATATACATACACAAATACATAAATATATCGTGGATGATGGCGCTACGGTACAACAGACAGCGCCATCTGACAAATTGACTCGAGAACTAATAATCACGTGACCGGAAACGCAAGCACGTCAGACCGCTTGGACATGATCGTCGGTAGAGGGGAGACAGACATTCTCAGCTGACTGCTGAACACTCAGTACCAACGCACGTGTTTGTTTCTGCTGTTACTTTGAATAAATCATTTTATTTATTTATTTATTTATTTATCTATGCATGGAAGACTTACAGCTACAAAAACTTAACAACAAAAAAGGAAACAATAGTCGACAGAAAGCCAATTACAAGTCTTCGCGTTTAATTTAAATTAAATCATCTTTCGTTCGTGTACCCGCGATGACGTCCACACTTGTCAAAAACTATGTCGGATTACGAAGAGGATCCGGTGTTTCTCATCTCGGCCACCCGTGATACGACAAAAATATACGTATATACATAGATAAACAACAACCAGACACAATAAGCACATTTTCGAGCTTATCTAACTTGGAGAGTTATGTTGAAGATTTTAATTATTATAATTCTGTTAATGCATATTTGATACAGTCGCGAATAAGTTTTGTATTACCATACAACCAGATACTGAGCTGCAAATTGAAAAAAAACGTAAGAAAATTTGCATTTAGCTGGCTGCCCTGGAGCATCCCCCATAAAGAAAGTTGTGTGGAGATTACGCGGTCACGCTCGTAGCAGTGTGCGCTACGCCGTAGCATGCGTGTGGGCATTGACAAGAGATAAATTTTTAATGTCTACGGTCGGTACACAGACGAACCGGCTATGACGAAATTATTATTCTAAAATAGGAAATAGGATGGTTGTATTAATTTATTATGAATACCAAACAAAGAAAATCATATTTGTAAGATATTATTTTTCTTTTCTACAGGAAACGAATAATTTTATTTTCATCGATTTACAATTAGTTTCGGTCTAATAGCAATAAATTTGGTTCGTCTGCGCACAGACTTAAGTTTAAGCTATGTGCAAGTTATCAAAACAGTATGAATTTAATATGGCAGCATCCCGGAGGGGCGCTCTCTAATCAAGTTATAACTTAGTTAAACTTAGTTGTAATAACTAGTTACTTGTTTGGCTTTATTGGCGAGATGTAATGAATATGCAGGTGCACTGCGGTTCGAGGTGATTTTTAATTAATTTCATGTTAACTTGCTTGATTATTAGTTTTATCTTCGTAATATTAATAAAACCGCTTGGTTAGATATAAGTATAAGATTTTGCACTAAATTAAGTCACCTACTATTTCCATGCATATGATTTCAAAATGAATCTTATGGTAGTCTTTTGTTTTAAGTTTTAAGTTTGTTGACGAACAGCGCTACCTACATCTGCCAACAAACTGCTTTACAGTTTGGCAGAAGTAACATGTTTTGTAACTCATTATTACAATGACAAGATGAAAAGGTGAAGACTTGCGAGCGGAGCAATTGCAGCAACCTTTTGGAATTTTTCGATGTGATTATCGAGTTAGCTATACCGTGTCACCACAAATAAACGCATTTTTTATTTTTTTATTTGGAATGTAACCATCATGTCAACATACGGTTCCTTCTGTCAAAGTCAGTGATTTTGACAGATCAAAGCGTAAGTTGGCGCTACGCGTCGTCTCTGAATCTCAGCCACTGAAAGATGGATGGCGCGTAGTGTGTAACTGTGGCTTTAGTAATTCACTACTTAGGTTTTCACTCTCTAGATGTATGTAGACGGTACCCTAAAAACCAGTTGCAGTTGCTAAACTGAGTTTTATTGTTAGTTGGCTGACCGTAGTTGTCATTACATCCAAATTGAAATTATTGCTGTAATACAAGTATTTTTTTCAATACGTTAATGGGTCCTCTTTTGAAAACAAAAGTACTCTACTAGTAGTAGTAAACTACTTGAAAATAAAAATAACGAGAGTTTCCAATGACATGCCTATATCATTTGATATCATTCAATTCGATAATTTCAGAATTTAGTCTTGAGTCTGAGACGCAAGTTATATCTATTTTCTAAACTAGGTTCTTGAGTCAGTACCTAATATGTGCTGCTGGTCTATTGTGTAAAATGTCCCTCGGTGATTTTAGATGAAGTGAGGTTGAGGTGGCCTGTCAATCCTTAGCGGATTCACCTCAAACTTTACTTAAGGCGCTAACAAGCGACTTTTGCAGATTTTAAACTGACAATCACGTCAAAATGTGTAGTGTAAATGATTTGAAAAAAATATATGTTAAACTGGAACATTCGCTTAATCATTTAGTATGTGAATATTTTTGATTAAGTTCATATTAAATAGTTTAATTAAATCGTGAAGTTGTGTCTGACGCGGACAAAACATTGATAATCACACAAAATCTACCAAGAATATTTAAACGAAACTTTTATTATCTTACAGACAATTTTATTATCTATCTTTTAGTATACGGTTTTTTTTAAGTTAAAGAATACTATCTTTTATTTAATTTTTTCGACTAAACTTTGAGAGTTTTGGACGCAGCGCATACGATTCTCTGGTGGCTCAAGGTCGCCGACGTATATCGTCGCCTTAAATTCACTGAGGTTTTTGCTGCAGCACTGCTGATTTCATTCAATACCCTAAAAAATAATCACATGTTTCGTAGTACATACTTGTAAGATAAGTCATCAAGCAAAAACTACACAGTAGAATTTAATAATGATTTATAAACATACCTACATATATGTTTTTGCAGCTATTATTATTATTGAAACAAAAACAACATTGTTATTTTAATTGTTTAATTAGGTAATAATATTCGTGTTTCGAGGTATCAATGTGTTATAGGTATAATACAAACGTTTTAGGCAGAGTTTAAAAATAATCTTCTTCTTCCTCTAAAAAAACGTACGTCGTCCTCTAAAATCCTAAGAAAAATAGAGTTTCGCGGGTTGCTCTGGCACATCTCCCATAACATGGTATCTACAAATAGGCAGGGAAATAGATAGCAACAATGAAACAAAATTCAATACAGTGTATTCCAGCAATGATAGGACTGAGACGATTTTATGAAGTTTACCAACTTAAAAACTATGGGATATCAGCCATTTTATCAGTATTTAACCTTGGCTTTTCAAATGTTTACATGGGCAGCATGTATTAACTTTCGTAAGGATGTTCATTCTATGTAGTTAGGTCATTTTTTTGCGTCATCAAACGTTCATTTTGCCTACATAGATTCAATAAAAGAACAGAATCAGCAATCTAGATCTTGTTACGAACATGAAAACCATCTTAAACACGTACCATAGTTCCTAAAACGATCCTAAATAAACCAAAAACTCTACTTCACCGCGCACGCGACAACCTTTTTATCCCCCGCCATTTAATTTTCAAAACAGCTTGCCAAGTCACGATCTACCATTAAACTACTTACAAACTCGACTGGATATCGCAAAAAACGTTTCTCGAAAACGCAGGAGCAATAAGAAGTGACAAAACAGATCCTGATATCATGTCAACATGTTTTGTACAATCATTTTTTTAACTAACTTCCGCGTAGTAGCAAAAAGTTGAGGGCAAATAGTTCCTTTTATGTTACCTATAGAACCTAGATAGCCTGGCCTTGTTATTATGCACTAGAATATCTAGACTACTGTGGTCAGTATGCAAAGTAGCTGAACTAAGTGTTCTGGTATGAATGATTGAATTTTTTGTTGGGCAATTATGCCTAACTATCAAATAAGTCAGTGACATTTTTTTTTGGGTTTTGTTGTGGATTTTAAAACACTGGTCGTTAGGGAAAAGAATATACCTATTTTATGTTTTGTAACTTTGTATGAATACCTACTTTCATAATTTTGTAGGTAATGCTTTTATTTTGTTGAGTTGACCCTCTATAACCTCTATCATGCATTCACACTATTATCCATACCATAATATAAATGCGAAAGTGAGTTGTTTCTTTGTTTGTTTGTCACGATTTTACGACTCAACTACTAAACAGATTTTGATAAAAGAATCATGGCAGGATTTGTACAAAAAACATTAAGATGTTTAGAGAAGCTGAAATTCTAATTCTTATATTCTTGGGTACCTAAAGAATATCTTCAGGCATTTACAATATTTTTAAAACCCCGCAAAAATAAGTTAATAAGTTTAACGATAAGACCATTATTTCGGAACGAAACAGTGACTGACAGTAACAGTGATATTCGCCATTTCGCCGTTCTTACATTAAAATTGCATCGTTTCATGTGATATTATTTCCCAATATCACAAATATTGTTTTTTTTTTCCACACACTTGTCACAGCACTTGTCTGTCAATTTTATAGATCCTTTAACATCGCTTGTCACTTTCTTTTTTTTATAAACACAAAATGGTCATCGAGATGAAACGAAAAAGTGTTATTTTCATTTCGTAATATTTTCATTATGCGGGTGTTTAAAAATATACTAAGTATATCAATCTACTCCTGGTAATGTGTTCTTCACATTGGAAAATATTTTAAACCCTCTAAATTACTTTTTTTTTTCATACAAATGAATGTATGGATTTCGCCATGATTCTTTGGCACATTCTAAGTTTGAACCCTAAGAAAGGATATAGGCTACCTACTTATTAATCCGCCATTTTGTCTGCATCCGAGATAACCGGAATTCACGCGAACGAAGTCGCGGGCTAAAGGCTAGTTTTATGAATGCGAAAGGAACTCTGTCCCGCTGAATGTTTGTTACTTCATCACGGCAATACCACTAAACCGATTGTCATGAAATTTGACAAAGAAGTTGTTTGGGATCTGGGTAAAAACATAGACTACTTTTTAATCCGCGACTTCGTCTGCTTCTGCGATAACCGACATTCACGCGGATGAAGTCGGTACTAGTAAATGTACAGAGGCACATCAAGCTACAACAACCTGTCAAATTTCTGTGATAGATTTTCAACTTTATTACAAAAGAATAAGGTTCATATACAATTGGGAAAGTTTGACAATATGGTATGGCTTGATGTCCTGGCGTCTGTACTATGTAAATATTTGTCGTAGAAGACTTAAGACGAAGGACTTTTGCTGTAAACCTTTTTGGATCAAGATCAATCGTCATTGAACAAAATCATAATTATTTTTTTTATATTGGTCGTAACTCGTAAGTGTCGTTATACGCAGTAATGTCATAATTAAAACATTGTGAATTACGACGCATTAATCTGTTAATGCATTGTAATTCACAATGTTTTAATTATGAAAATTAAACAGTTACGACCAATTTAATAAAAAATCTTAACAACCTATTGTGTAGTTATTATACTTATATTTATTAAAAACTTTATATTTATTTATAATAAGTAGGTAAATAGGAACTTGTTTAATTAACATTTATTGTTTCCTGATTACTATGGAGATTATGTTCAGTTGACCTTGGTAATATAATAGGTACTTAGGTACCTACTATATCTGGTGAATACTGGATACGAGATATTATGTCATGGCATGGCTCATATTTTATTGTCATTTGTATGGTGGTCTGGTGGTTGATCTATTGGGCAACCGAACGACCAACTAGCCTCTACTTTCTGACTGACAGACTCCTAGACAATTCAAAAGTGCCTGTAAATGGTTTATTTGAAATAAATGATTTGAGTTTGAGTTTGACCATCCATTTCAAACCAAATCCCGTCTGTGCCTCGGAAAGCACGTAATGCCGTTGGCGGTAGACCCAGTGTGGAGGCGACGGCCTTCGTCACTGGTCGTACCATCAGCCAGGACCCACTTGCTGGCCAAAACCCCTCTGACTCAAGCAATTCGCACCATCAATTATATTCAGGTCGAAATGGATTTACATGTCACTGGGATGAATTCGAAAAACAAAAAATCTGAAGGTTTTACTGAATTCCTTTTTCAAAAATGTTTATAACCTAGATATAAACCACAAAATACCCGTATGTTGGAAATATGTAGAGAAACCTTTATACGAGTGTTTGTATGGTAATTATAACGGGTTGACCGCTCTTAAACCTAAATAATAATACGAAATAACGATCTTTGCCTTTAAAAGAGAAAAAAAATATTCTCGCAAATAGATAAACATAAATAAATAATAACAGTAATTTTAAACTTTGTGCCAAATACCTTTCAATTACACAGGTAAAGTATAAAGGTAATGTTTATGTAGGTATAACCTCTGAAAATATACACCAATAATTGGACTACTTATCACAAATTATAGGTAATATCTAAGGCGGTAAATACAGTCGTTATACCAATCATGGTGAATAACTGCTTGATTAAGTCACTAGGTACCTTATTTAGTGTTGCATAAAGTTGCATTCACAATAAGCGATCGTTCAAATCGATTTCAAGCATTCTATAGACTAACTTGTAATTTATAGCGCATATCTTTGAAGTGGTAAAAGTCGACATAAATTATAGTTAATAATAATAATAATATAATATGTGGGGACATTTTCACACACGGCCATCTGACCCCAAACTAGGGAGACCCTGTACTATGGGTGTCAGACAGCTGATATACATACACAAATAGATACGTATATAGAAAATAATAATAATATGTGGGGACATTTCACACATGGCCATCTGACCCCAAACTAGGGAGACCCTGTACTATGGGCTATGGGTGTCAGACAGCTGATATACATACACAAAATTTTGTGTATGTATATCAGCTGTCTGATGATGAGATGAGTGATGATGTCTGTCTGATGATGTCTATGATGAGCACTTGTGTTTGCCTTGTGTCTGGGTGTTATTTATCTATATAATGTATGTATTTAAAAATATATTAATTATATTTTTAAACACAAGTGCTCATCACACAAATATTTACCCTGGGCGGGAATCGAACCCGCAACACGCTGCGCAGCAGTCAATCGCTCAGCCGCTGCGCCAACCGTGTCGTTAACTGTACCGCGAAAGATTGCCATCGCGATGTTCGTTGTTGCGAAAGTTCTTCACTGCGATGTACCATACGTTATTGCGAAACAGAGCAGATCAGATGATGACATTAATGTACTGTGCATAATACTTTATTTTTAAATGTTGTGCTATAATTTTTACCTTAGAAATTAAATATACTTTATATGTTAAAAAACCGGACAAGTGCAAATCGGACTCACAAACCGAGGGTTCCGTACATATTTGTAGGTACATGTTCATACCTACTATCCATACTTGAATCATCTTAATATTATAAATGGGTTTTTTGCGACATAAACGGCCGTATCTTTTTTTCACGTTAACATAGAGGGTTGATTTTTTTACAGCATCAAGGGACCGTAAACTTGAGTAAATGGTTTTAATTTCAACTCGATACCTCCACGCGTTCTCGAGATGAAGGGTCTTGACAGACAGACAGACAGACGGACAACAAAGTGATCCTTTAAGGGTTTTGTTTTTTCCTTTTGAGTTAACATTTTGAAGTACAAAATAAATATACGTACGTATAAGTTCTCTGTGTTTCGTTTTCCTATTATTTAAAACTACATTAATGAAATATTCTTTATTATTTTATTTAACTTATGTAATTACATACGTTATTTTGCGTGTTTAGTTAATTATAGTTAAATTGCGAGCATTATTAACTAACGCAAACATAAACTCACACAAACAACAGAATAACGTAAAGAAATTAAAAAATAATTACCTACCGTCTTATCCTTCCTTTATGTCGTTTAGTGTTAGCTCTCCTTTAACTACCTTTAGGTCAATACTCACTGAGCACAGTACCTACGTGTACAAGTTAACATTTTTGAAAGGCGAGATTGAGGTTCTTAAACTTTCAAGACTCTTCAACTGGTTTGAATGGGGAAAATATTTTTTTAATGTCAAGTGTTTAGGTGATTTTGTGGTTTTGGAAAAGGTACAGGTAAATCTTCGCCGACTATCAGGTAAAGATTATGCCAAATTGTCGTCATGGGTCTTTCCTAAATTTCGTTTTTGGTAAGACGCAGCTTTCAAGTTTATAAGGAAAACGACCAAAAATCACATCACGTAAGTAGGTACCTATCACATTAGTTGTTACAAAATATTTATGGGGATTTTGATCAGCCACTCCCAGCGAAATCACTTGGCAGGGTGAAAGCCGGGCTTGATTTTGTGCCCAGCAGTGCTATTTTGTTACAATCTCCCTCGGTGAATATCTAGGTGAAGTGAGCTTTCCTCCGATTGTAGTGCTTTGTAAATCCCTAGCATCGGGACAGATGACAACTAACTTCACCTATAAGTACTCCATTTGCAATAAGATTAGACTTTAAAACAAACCTTTTTACAGTCCGTTCAACCGATTTTGACTTCTATTCCGTAGTATCAAGGATGACATTATAGGCAAAAAAGTGGTTACAATAACAACTGTTTATTGCAGTTGCCATTTGTCATGCCACCAACGCAATATAAGTCAAAATCGGTTGAACGAACTGTAAATAAAAAAGGATTGTGTATATGTCTTATCTTATTGTAAATGGAGTGTTCACCGAGGGAGATTGTAACAGAATAGACATACTGTTTTATGTACCTACGTGCAAAAAGTGCTGATTGAATTGAAGCCATTTCTGACGTTGATTTTATGGCATTTCAAAAAGTTTGGCAGAAAAAGCTTTTTAGAAAAAAGACAACCGCCTTCAAAAACTAAAAAGTGAAAAATAACTTCAGCACAGAACACACATTGACTTTAGTTTCGAAATTCAGGGGCCACCCCTGAAGCATACCCTATCCATAAAAAAAAGAATTTTCAAAATCGGTTTACGTTTGCCGGAGAAATCGCGTAACAAATCGCGCACATACTTAATGCAAATTTAAGACTTATACGGTTTTCTCATGGATGTCATTGTCAGAACTGGACCAAATTAAAATGGGACCACACATAAAAAAAAAAGAATCATCAAAATCGGTTCACCCAGTCCAAAGAAATCAGGTAACAAACATAAAAAAAAAAAAATACTGACGAATTGATAACCTCCTCCTTTTTTGAAGTCGGTTAAAAATGTGGCAGTAAGGCTTGCCGATTACTGCACCATATGGAACTATTCAAACTTATTGCTGCAGCTGTAGTTTATCCCAATGTTAGGAAGTTATAATGGCGACGTGGCGTTTCTCCGCAGACCATGGTCCACCTTATATCTTGCGTCGCATGCCCTGTCACCTGGGCCTCAAGTCTGCTATTAGAATAGTGTCAGAATAGTCTATCATTGATTTCATAATTGTTGATTTTGACAAGTTTGGTAATCTACTAATATAATGACGTCATTATGACTTTCCAATGGTCAACCACTGACACGCCATTGAAAGAAATGATATAGATTGGTAATCTCGTACAAAATGACAACTGAATGACAGGTAATCTGCAAAAATTTTGACAGTTCTTTTGATCAGTGACCTACCATTAGAACGTCATTGTGCAGTCATTGCTTTTAATTCGACCGCCCAATGATCGACCATTATGAATTTAGCAGATTACGAACTTTTAGCAAAATGACAATGGGATCGTGTTGGAATGACGAAATTATAAAAATAGCAGACTTGGCCCCCTGTTCATGTGCGGACCTAATGACAACGACAGCGGGTGGCGTTGCCGTGACTGAATTCTGGGACAAACAAGGAATCTGACAAGAACAAACACAACTCACGCACACACATTCGCACATTTACACGCACACATACACACACATGATACACATCCGTGTTTGATATCGACACGCTAAGAAGAAGAGGAAGTTAATTCTGCCAAAATAATTAAATTGATTACGTCAAACTAACCCAAAAAAGGTACAGTGTTATGTTAATATTAATAACAGATTTAAAATGAATCACCCTTAAGTACCTACCTAAAATCAAACAGTAGCTTCGAAAAATGGAAGAAATTTTGGCAGATTTGGAAATTTTACCAGAACCAGTCACATGGTTAACTATTCACCGGAGCGGCAAGCTCAAAACCAGCTCAATATCATTCCTAATTAAAAAAATTAACAGAAATGTTTATCACGCTTCTAAAGACAGATACTAATCTAAATAGTCTTGCGTAATTGAGATCAATTGAGTAAATTAAAGATGTATTTTATGTCACCGCCAGATATAGTTCTGGCTAAGATGAGGTAAGCTTTTGTAAATGTTGAATAAGCCGCAGTTTCGTGTAAATCAGTGTTATGATTGAGGTAATAAAACGTGCATGTTCGTGAGTACGAGCTTATCTACTGGCGATTGTAAAGTTTAGTCACGTTAGAGATTATCCATAGAGACTAATATTGTAAATGCGATAGTTGTTTGTTTTTAACGCTTTTACGGCTAAAACGATTTTGATGAAACTTGGTACTTACAGACTAAAGAACAATGCCAGAAACTCTATAGAACTTTGCCCCACTCAATAAAAGTCATGTACAATATGTAGCATCTTACTGTTTATTAATTGCTGATAACTAAACATTAGTCTTAGTGACTGTAGAACTTGCGGTTTCCGTTTAAATCTAAAAACAATAATGACATTGATTATCGGTTAAATTGTATTTTAGGTAAAATGAGTTTGTATTTTGTCGGTAGGTATTTCGTAATCCGCAAGTTCTACAGAAAAACAATTTAGTATAGAAAAGTTCTATATTCATTACAATTATTTTCATTAATTTACTTTTTCTGTACATGGGTGGGGCAGGATCTGGCATTGTCATTTAAACCTGAAGACAGGATAGCTAGGATACTTTTAAATCCACGACTTCGTCTGCTTCCGCGATAATCGACATTAACGCGGACGAGGTCGTGGGCAAAACTAGTTGTTTGCTTGAGCAAACAAACCAAATACTAAATAAAACAATAACTGCTGCTCAGCAGTGGGACAATAATAAGCTGGTATTATTTGTTAAATACCTACTGTTGTTTTAACATATGTCTAGAAGTATATCACTTCTTAAAATCAGCCAGTTTTTCACTTTTTTACTGCGTGTCTATGTATTTATGTTATTAATGTATACCTACTTAATTGGTTATTTATTAGTCGATATACTTTATCCGATATTTTGTTGTGGAACTGTAATTACAGCCAATCACGATTTTACGAAGTAATAATTATTTTAATATTTTATAAAAAATCCTGAAAAATTGAGGAAATACCGGAATGCTTTTCCTCAATTTTTCAATAAGGAAAGGATACAAAAAACTCCTGTAATTTTCACATTGTTACCGTTCATTTATTTAAGAAACCGTACAAAGAGGAGAGACAGTAAAATTGTCTTGCTTTGTACACGGCTCGCTTAATAAAATATTATTGTGTCAAGGCCGCAGTCGGATCCGACCTATCTTCATTAGTCTGACAATTGGATTCGATCGATATTTAAAATTGGAATGAATAATTCACTTCTTACTCGACTTGACCCATTTATATTGGATTAAAATATTATAATCGTGAACTCTGATGTTAATTAGATAATGTTATTCATCGAATCGCGCTACGTTTTTTACTACTGTTGAATGTATGAATTATGTAAGAAATATTCACTCTTATAAAGATAAAAAAATATCAAATTACTTTTGGAACGAATTTACATAATTTAGATTTTATCTTCGTGATGGACCGTAGTTGATTGCCGATAGATTAAATTAACTTCATGTTGAGGTAGGTCAATTTTGTGAGAAATCGAACCATAATTCTACTTCTTCCTCTTTTTCTAGTGCCTCCCCGAACTACGAAATTAGCCTGATCTTTCTAAGGGTTTTTTGAAAAATATTTTTTGAGGTAGGTACTTGCCAAACCTAATGGACAAATAGTTTCATGTATATACAGCGTTATCAACTGGATATTAAACACACATGAGCTCAGAATCGTTGGCCAAGTTTAGTTATTATGTCAATATTACGAGAACAGCGCAAGTTTACGATCTGATACTGTATGCATGTAGGTGTATACCAGTTTCCTGCACACGTGTCCATAGCGACAATTTGTCATTTAATTAATATTCCCAGCACCTACTTAATGAGTGGCCTTCGTAATTATAACATACTCTGTGATTCATAAAATATTTTTATGTTATTTAAAACTAAGTAGACACGCAGCTTATGATTTATAAGCATTTATTACTTCCTGAGCATTTATTCATATTTTATTATTTGTTTATATTTTTTTTAAGCATATTCGTATTTTTAATTTAATTGGTATTTTGGTTGTTGGTCCTTTTTGCCTCTTCCTCCCCATCCTTATTTTGGACATCAATTAAGTTAACGGTATAATTAGTAAAAGTAGGATTAACCGTAAGTTAATCAAGTTGATAGACAAGCTTCCAACTTTTGGTCCTAACTGTATCAAAGGACCAAGCAAGTTCCCTATTTCAATGAAAGGAGGAAAATAAATTACTTACCTACTTTTAGAAATATCGCCATTGAACAGTGAGTGATTAGGTTGGCTCTTCTTAATGTGACATTGAGTAAATAAAGATTATCTCATTAACTTAATGGCAAATGGTATAATTATTAATTATGTATATGCTGTTGGTGTACAGTATTGAATAATAATACCAGCCTATTTCTGCCCTACTGCGAAGCAAAGTCTTCTTCTTGTTTAGAGAAGGCAGAAGCATTGACCACCACGATTGCTCAAAACGGATTTGAGACCAATTTAATTATTATATAAGTTCATCTTTCCCCACCAATGTCCAAGATAATCTTATGAATTACATGAGGAAGGCAAATTGGTCCTTGCTCGGTATCAAACCCACAACCACATGCTTGAGAGGCGGACATCTTAACATTCATCGACATTTTTTAAATAAATCATTATCTTTAGGTACCTTAAAATAGAGGATAAAACTTTGGTTCCTAAAGCAACGTTTGTTAGCATAGTTTTGTGGAAAATACAAGAAAAGTGCCTATTGTCATTTTTGATGTAGTATATTTCCTTGCGGAAATTGAAACCTCGGAGCCTTTGTTGAACGTAAATGCTGACGAAAACTTATTTAGGCTCATAATGGAACATCGTTGTCTGGAAAATATCATTATGCCATCGACACGATAGAACAAGGAGAAAAAAAAACATCGGTTCAAGTTCGCACTCACATATTATGAAGAGTTCCGTACAACTCAACAATTTTTTGTATGGTATAATCAAAGGGGTTCCCTTCATTTCTTATGGGGGATGCGCCAGGGCAGCCCACGAAATTCGAATTTTCTTACGTTTTTTTGCAATTTGCTGCTCAGTAGGTACCGTTGTCATGTAATAAAAAAAAATATTCGCGCAGTAAAGAATATGCATTTACAGAATTATAATAGTTAAAATCATTAACATTACTCTCCAAAGTAGAAAAGTTCGTAAACGTCATATTTTTATTAAATAGGCACATTTATGAGCAGAATAACTTGGAGAGATATCTAACTTTAGTAAATTTATTTCAATGTCAGGTGACTCACTATTTTCTTTTTGTTTTTATACTTATTACGGTTTTAAAGACGGGTCCTGCGACAAAGGGACAGACAGACGGACGGACGCGCGAGAACAATAAGGCTCCATTTGTTTTTCTAACTCTTCCGCTGTTCTTTTCTGATTAATTTCGTTGCGGAATCCAAGACAGTTGTAATGTTTCTCCGGGACTCGTCGAGATTCATTGCCTCGATGCCTTTCTAGTGGTCGCTCTTATTGTTGATTGTGGCGTTCAGCAGTTGCAGTAGTTAGAGAATAGTGTGGCGGGATTGTCCCATTAAAAAAACGGCTCCTTTTGAACCCTTTGATACGGGACCCTAAAACATAAGTAAAATGGGTACTTACATATCACTCGAGTTGACTTTCTCACAGACGACAGGTAAGTCACTCAGTGAGACATGCGTCAGGTTCAGCATGCAGGACTTGTCTCCATAATGAAGATCATCAGCCGTTACTTTCGATGTTGTACCTGGGGATCAAATAGGGTGTCAAGTTAGTCACATGGTCCTACAATTTCTTTTTTTAATGTTATTGGATGGCAAAAAGAGCTCGTGGCTAAGTAAATGCCGTACAGATCGATCGGTCAAAGGTTAAGCTACGCTTGCCGCGGTCGGTCTGTGGATGGGTGACTATCCATTACATACCGAGTTCCCTTTTTGCCTCGGAAAGCACGTAAAGCCGTTGGTCCCGGCGGCGGCTGTCATTCGTGGATCTTTGACAGTCGTTAAGGGTAGTCTGAAACCAGAAAGTCTGGCAACCAGTCTTACCAAGGGGTATCGTGTTACCCAGTAACGGGTTGTGGAGCTCCGATAGGCAGTCGCTCCATGTAAAACACTGGTATTCAGCTGCATCCGGTTAGACTGGAAGCCGACCCCAACATACTTGGGAAAAGGCTAGGCACTGATGATGACTGAATGGTTAACAACCCGAGTGACGGCCAACATGAAGTGTTCACCGCTGCCTATACCTACACATATACAATACGGACCAGACGCCTTGCAGATGCGTTGCTATAAGTACCAGAGACAAAGTTTAAATGCCTCATGTGCCTGTCCACACCAGCATCCATCCATTCTTGAAATCGGAAGACAGTTACGCTGCTTTGCAACAGAAACAGGTGTGGTGGTAGTATTGCAAGAGGCTCATGAACAATGATTCCCTTGCTCCAGGGCTTTGAACATCGGCGGACCGTTGCTAGCCTATCGGAACTTTATCGGGTATATTTCGTAGAGTGTGCTTTGGAATTGCACGACTCAATTCCCCCATCCCCATCCCATCATTGGACGAGCAGAGATACGGCGAAGCGTCACTCGTCACCGCTATACGGTTGAAGTTCCACGGTCTAGAACCGAGCGCCTATAATGGATATAGGCTACTTTTTAATCCGCTACTTCACGCGGGCAGAAGTTAGTCAATTATAACAATTAATTAAGTTAAAGATAAAACTCATACTCTGAACTCACAGAACTTCAGACATACTATCATGCGTCTTCCAGCCGTCTGCGAACATGTTATAGAAAGGCTTAGCGTTTGAGAGAGCGTGCTAACAAAGCTTGTGTACAAAGTCGTGAGTAAAACATTACCATTCAGGTTTATTCCAGTACAAAATGGTCTTTAAGTACCTTCCCACGTTACAATTTAAAACACGCATATTTATAAAGTTAAGAGATACTAATGGACCTACTTTGAAATGATGATCGAAACTGTTTTGTGGATTTGACCATCTGTAATGTACAGACTCCAGCACATCAAGCTGTACCATACTGTCAAATTTTCCCAATTGAATATGAACCTTATTTTTCAACAATTTGCACCTCTAACCGCTACCTCAGGAACGATCTCAGTTAAGTGGTCGGGCTATAGCTTTTGTCCGTGACTTCATCCATGCGAATATAGGTCATCGCAGACGAAGACGGAAGATGCAAATTAAAAAAACTTTTTAACAAAAAAGACAACCGCCTTCAAAAAGTAAAAAATAACTTTCAAGTCGGCGGCTTTGGTTTTGCTTGTTGTTTTGTATTGCCACCGACTTGCGAATTAAAAGTTATTTTTTACTTTTTGAAGGCGGTTGTCTTTTTTGTTAATAAGTTTTTTTAATTTGCATCTTCCGTCTTACCGCGTAAGTTCGCTTCCGAAAGTTTTTTTTCGCTTTTTAGTGCCTACCTCTTATCATACAAATTAATTACGCAACGGTGACACCAAAAAAAAACAGCCATCCCTTAATCTTCTACCTTTACGGGTGGAATATTTTAACAATAAATAAAATGTTCGTAAAATTAAAACTACTGGGTCAAACTGTGTTAAATTTTTATGGGACCAAATGACAACTATTCCGCGTCAAACTAAAGAAGAATCACGTAAATCGGATCATAAATCTCAGCGTAATCGGTGTACATACATAAAAAAAAAATACTAATCGAATTGAGAACCTCCTCCTTTTTGAAATCAGTTAAAAGTACCCTCCCTCCAAATCCCAAGCTGTCTCTTTGCCAAACGCTACCTACTATCGGTTCAGTGCTTTTACCGAATAGCCGTGTTGAGGTAACAAACAGACAAAACGACAGATATTATTGTAAGTATGGAGTATGGACGTATCATAACAATGTAGGTATACTAATCGATGACCTAAACACATTTGCACACACTCGTTACGTTACTTATTACGATATTTTTATTGAAGGACTTGTATACTTGTATAGATCTATTAATCAAGCAATGAGAAATACGACGTGTTGGTTAGATATAAAGCCTTGTTCAAAAGATACAAGTGATTTGATCCAGCTGTGGAATGCTCGGTTGGATTGCTGAGCTTAGAGAGAAACGGCGATATAAAACACATCTTCTTATTATAGAAATTTTCTGTGCGTGTGTATGAAAGTGAACTCCTCCTAAACGGCTGTACCGATTTTGATGAATTTTTTTGTGTGTGTTCCAGTGGATTCGAGAATGGTTTAGATTCACAATTGGACCCGGTACGTGCCGCTGCAGTCGAGTTGTAGGACATTTTTATTTTAAGGCAGGACAAAGTCTGCCTGTCCCGCTAGTAAAAAAAAAAATGGTATGTCGAACAGTATCTGGCATTACGTCTAATATGGGACGCAGTTTTTAGAAAGATACACTGGGAGAAAAAGGATAATGCGTATGGAGAGGGGTATATCGCAAAAATCTTACGTGACGTTATATTTTCTCCCGAATTACGCCAACCGCAAGACGCCTTAAGGAACTCCGTTCGAAAATAAAATTAAGAATAAGTAATTTTTTTAGTGTTAGAATTTTAAGCGTCAAAAATGCAAAATGAAACGATGTTTAGCACTCTTATTTCGACAGTAATAAAGCACTAAATGACCATATGTTAATTTCACCCGCTCACTGAACACAAAACAAGCTTTCTTTGATTTCTATTGTCGTGTTCAGACGTCTGTAGCAGATAGGTATCGTAATGATCATGGCATTACCTCCTGCACAGTATGCTGTTAAATCTAAGATGTTTTTTGTCCTAATTTAGAAAATCAATAATCACGCGAAACAGATTTCATGAAATCACTACGCAGCTGTTTCTGCGAAAAATGCTAAGTAAATTCTAAGCAGCACGCTCTAATGTTGCGCAATACTGGCATAAAATACTCGCTAAACCACTTGACTTCATGTGAATGAGGCCGTACGCTTTGCCAATGATAATGACTTTGAACGGCCTTGGTAATGACTTACGATACAATTAATTCACTTTTATTGCCTGATTCGTAACGCATTTTTTTGTTGGTTTTCGTTTGATCATTATTGGGCATAGCGATTAATTATTTATAGAATTGGTACTTGCTTACTGATAGTTTTTGTTAAGGTGGTGTAACATTACACAATAGTATGAGGATAAGATCAGGCCTTTTTTCCTCCGAAAGGTTAAGCTGAATTGTAGCCGTTCACCCATATTTCGCTATCACCATATCAGCTATTGCCATGCACTGCTGAAGCCTACCCCAGAGATCGTCAACCAACCCATTTTGCTTTTCGCTTTCGCATCATGAATTCATTATTTTTTTGAAAATTCTGATCAAGTTGTAAATTAAGTTGATTAATTATGATATAATTGAAATGAAATGAATGAAAATGAAATGAAATGAAAAAGGTTTATTGGAATCAACAAGTCATCATACATCAGTGGTGATTGGAGCCTCCTTTTAAGCGTATGAAGCCTGTATTAGGAGACTCCGCTCTTCCATACATTAGTAGTATTTATAAAATACTTGTTTATTGATATTTTTCAATTTTTATACAATTAAAATAACTTAAAACTATGATAATTTACATTTAAATTTAAAAGTTATGCAGAAAGTGCTTGACTGGAATTATTGTGTGTGCGTGAGGATGTATGTGTGGTGTGTATGTGAATGTGTGTGGGATGTGTACGGGTGAAAGAATGACGTGAATGAAAGGGATTAAGTATAAGACATTACCGATGGTGAGTATTTATTGCAATAAAGCCTCTGTTTCTTCATAAGTAAGTGGTTTAAGTGGTTGTTTTTTTTTGTGTATATAAGTTTCTCTATTACATCTATTATAAAGTTGAGCAGAGCGCTTTTTGTATTGGATGCTGGCAAATTTAGTTTTAGTTGGTGGAACATCTGCTACTAGGTCTTTTCTTCTCTTTAAATTTAGTCTGGGATCATAAGGGAGGGATTTATGCTTCTTAAGTATAGTTTTTATAATTTGCAGGTTATTTTATTTTAATAGGTTACCAATGCTTACCTTATATTCATTCGCCATTATTATAAAATTAATTGTACTGTACTTACAAACAGTGCACTTCATACAAAACGCAGTCTAGCCAGATTTTGGCCAATAAGAAATTAAACATTATGATTTTTTAATAGGGTAAGAGCACTAATATCTAGTCTTCAGTTTCCAGTCAAATAACATGACTTTAAAATGATATGTAACTCAAAATCAAGGCCATCGAAAGGCCAGGACATCGTCAAGGTCGCGGGTAACCGGTGGATGCAAGTTGCAAGTTGCCGCTCGTTGTGACGTTCTATGGCCTTTGTTCAACAGTGGACGTCTTCCGGCCGATGATGATGATAACTTAAACACTAGTAGGTAAAGGGAAATACGACGTTTCCAATTTACCGTAGAATTTTCAATTCATATCTTTTTTTATTTTGTAACTAGCGATCCGACCCGGCTTTGCATGGGCCTTATAGCCTTCCTCGATAAATGGACTATACAACACAAAAATATGTTTTCAATTGGAACCAGTAGATCCCTGAGATTAACGCGTTCAACCAAACAAACAAACAAACTCTTCAGCTTTATAATATTAGTATAGGTAGATAGGCTTGCGCTTGGCCGCAACTCATCTGATCTAAAGTGATGATGCGGCCTAAGGCAGACCATATTTGCCCAGGATGAACCGGTTCACACGTGCCTTGAAGATGAGAGAGGAGGGCAATGAATTCCACATTCTGACAGTACGCACAATAAATGTGGCAGCAAAGATCATGCAACCAAATAGCAGTGACGCTTTGCCGTATCTCTACTTGTCCGATTTATATTCGAATGATTGTCCTAAATATCTCGTCTGACATTTAACTTGTAACATAGCAGTCTGAAGGCTAGGTTAGTGGGACACCTACATCCAAACGGTTCGATTCAGAAGTATTTATAACTAGTCATGAATAAGTAAAGGGACCCTTTGCCTACCCGAGTGTTTGTTGTAGAAGGGACCAGACAATGGGTATGGAAATGTGATTGTATTGTGAGAGTGTGTTACATGATATCAAAGATAAGAAGTTTGTGTGTTAGGTATTGATCTGGTAGGAAATAGAAGACGATTTTATCATAGATAATAAGAGTAGTTGCGCGTTAAAACACGCTTCTCATCATCTCCCTAGCCTTTTCCCAACTATATTGGGGTCGGCTTCCAGTCTAACCGGATGCAGCTGAATACCAGTGTTTTACATGGAGCGAGTGCCTATCGTACCTCCACAACCCAGTTACTGGGTAACACGATACCCCTTGGTAAGACTGGTTGTCAGACTTTCTGGCTTCTGATTACCCATGATAACGCCTGCCAAAGATCTACAAATGACAGCCGGGACCAACGGCTTTACGTGCTTTCCGAGGCACTGGGGGGTTAAAACACGCTTCTGCAACTGCTTTTTCAGCACATAATTGGAGCTAGTAAACTTGTACAGAAACTTAATCTTTTTCTTACCGATGAGCATGTTGTCTCTCATCCTTTAATAGATCACCACGCTTGCTTTCTGTATTTAAATTACGTGAAATCTACAACAATGAAATAAATCAAAAAATTGCAAACCGCGGATTTAGGTACCAAAAAATTTCCCATAGAAATCGAAGATGTCATGACTGATAGATATTATGATAGGTATCATGATCATGAATGAAATGCCACTGATTTTCATTCCCACGATCGTTATGGCTCAGTAAGCTTATGATTCATTCATTCATTGTTTCTTTTGCCATGAAATATTAATTTTATTGTTTGTTAATATATATTTACAGCTTGCCTACGTTACTTTTTACTTGAGGTCCATAAGATACAAAATGGTCGTATAGTTCGCAACATTTGCGGTCCATAAGACTATTTTATGGCCAATCTGGTACAAGCCCGCCTCACTATTCCCAATCACTGGAACTCCTGTAAGCCAGAATTAACAGTGGCGACCACCAGAAAAGCGCCAGAGCAATGAAGCTCGACGAGTCCCAGAGAAACGATTCAACTGTCTTGGATTCCGCAACGAAATCAATCAGAAAAGAACAGCGGAGGAGTAAGAAAAAAGATATTTTCCACTTTCCTCATTATCGAACAGCGGACGGAACAGAACTAGGTAAAGGTAAAAAAGGTACTAGGCCAATCTGTCAGCTGACGTTCTCTGCTAAAAAGAGACGTTTAATAAAATACGTAGAAGAACAAATAGAAAGCTACCAGCCAGTCTATTTTACAAATATCATCTTTAGTAAATTAAGGTGAAATGAGCTAGAGTCTAGCTCAAGTGTCAGTAGGCTGGGCACTTTTCCCGCAGAGCCGATGACCAATGGGGCACAAAGGTCCTGGAGTGGCGACCGCGCACCGGCAGACGTAGAGTCGGCAGGCTCCCTACAAGGTGAACTGTGAAATATATGTTAAACTAAAACATTCTCTTAATCACTTAGTAAGTGAATATTTTTAATTATATTCATATTATATAGTTTAATTAATACGTGAAGTTGTGTCTGACGCGGACAAAACATTGACAATCACACAAAATCTACCAGGTATAATTAAACGAAACTTACACCATCTTACAGACAATTTTATTATCTATCTTTTAGTATACGCCTTTTTTTTAATTTTGAAAGAATACTACTTTTATTTAATTTTTTCGACTAAACTTTGAGAGTTTTGGACGCAAAACTGATGCAGAACCGACGCAGTCTGCGTCCAAAACTATCAAAATTTAGTCGAAAAAATTAAATAAAAGTAGTATTCTTTCAAAATTAAAAAAAGGCGTATTCTAAAAGATAGATAATAAAATTGTCTGTAAGATAGTGTAAGTTTCGGATAATTATACCTGGTAGATTTTGTGTGATTGTCAATGTTTTGTCCGCGTCAGACACAACTTCACGAGTTAATTAAACTATTTAATATGAACTTAATCAAAAATATTCACTTTCTATATGATTAAGAGAATGTTCTAGTTTAACATATATTTTTTTCAAATAATTTACACCGCACATTTTGACGTGATTGTCAGTTTAAAATCTGTAAAAGTCGTTTAATAGCCCCTTAAAATGAGATCTAACAGATTCACAGCCCTGGCTGGAATAACGTTCAATATCGATATTATCCGTATTCTATATCCAGGTTAGAAGTTAATTCAGCCGGATCAACTGGTATCGGAATCGTATCCCTTGAGAAATAAAATATGTATTCATGCACCTCTCTCATTCGTTCCACGGCTTTGTTTTCCATGTTTTGTGTATGTTAATATATGTATTTATACATACATTGTTTTTACCATTCTGTATGGAGATGTCATGGAGATTGATACTTGTTAGAATCTGTTTAGTAGTCGCAGATTCATGAAAATTCATCACTCATAACAGAATTGTGGAGATTTTGGTAAACGAGCCGGGAATTGGGTTGGCTGAATGATGCAAATATTTTGGTTGTCGTAAATTGAATACAATAACGGTTAATGTATTCCATTTCAGTCATTACTGAAGACATTTTGCTTCTGGTTTTGCCTTTTCTAAGAGACAACAATTTCATGATGTCGTCTTAAAGGGATTTTGTCACTGCTTCCTGATATATTGAGCTGAGAAAACTTTGATCAGTTTCCTTTTAGTCTCGTTAATTAGCGGCAGTGATCTTTGGTTAATGATGAGATGACTTATAAGTTCCCCAAATGTTTCATTCAAACAATTGGCTGTATGTATATTCTGTTACAAACTCCCTCGGTGAACACCTAGGTGAAGAGAGCTGTAATCCGTCCCGATGCTAAGGATTTACAAAGTACTACAATCAATGACAGCTCACTTCACCTAGGTGTTCACCGAGGGAGATGTAACGGAATAGACATACTGCTGTCCATAGTTACCGTGTGGTTCTAGTCAGTGGAAGTCGACCAAAACTATCCACCCTTTTTAAATTTCAATGTTTAGATGCTATATTCTGTCATTTTCGCTTTTTTCTTTGGAACGAAGTTCCTTGATGGACAGACGGACGGTTTCTAAACAGAAACTTGCAGGTGTGATTCAGGAGATTATTAACGTCATGTAAGATTTTTGCGTTAAGGTAAAAGTCGGATAGTTGCCACACTTTTTTTTTTTTTTTATATTGTTATAGGCTTGCGTTTGACCGCAACTCACCTGATCTTAAGTGATGATGCGGCCTAAGGTGGAGCACGCTTGCCTAGAATAAACCGGTTCACTCGTGCCTTGAAGATACCCAGATTATATGTATCGGGGAATAGAGAGGCGGGCAGTGAATTCCACAGTCTGGCAGTTGGCAGTGGTACTGGGATATATGAAGCAACTTTTTGAAGTTGCTTCATATATCCCAGTACATCATCTGCCTAGCCTTTTCCCAACTATATTGGTGTCGGTTTCCAGTCTAACCCGATGCAGCTGAATACCAGTGTTTTACTTCGAGCGACTGCCTATCGAACCTTCACAACCCTTTTACTGGGTAACACGATACCCCTTGGTAAGACTGGTTGTCAGACTTTCTGGCTTCTGACTATACCCATAACGACTGCCAAAGATCTACAAATGACAGCCGGGACCAACGGCTTTAAGTGCTTTCCGAGGCACGGAGGGAACTCGGTAAGAAAGGGATGGTCACCCATCCACAGACCGACCGCAGTTAGCGTAACTTAACCTTTGAGCGATCGATCTGTACGGCTTTAACTTAACCACGAGCTCCTCTCGTATCTCTCAGTACAAAAAGCAAAATACTGTATTCGTAAAACGGTGTAAACTTTGGTTTATTATCATCAAATTTGTGAAAGTAGAAAACATAGAAAGAGGACATTTATCCCCCAAAAACTTCGATCGCACCTTGCCTTCCCATGCAATGGCACAGAGACATGCAACACTGTCAGCAAAGTGTTAGTGGCAGAGTCTGTCGACAGATAAATAAAATAACATGTGATTCATCCCCGAAACTAGTAATTACAACTGAGGCAACTATACCCCTGGGGCAACTATCCTGGTTTTACCCTATACCTCCTCCATACGCCTTTCTCTTTCTCTCAGTGTCTTTTTTTATGAGCAGGATATACGCCTACCGCTCGCTCTCTCTTTCTTTCTCTTCTAGTGTGTCTGTCTGTGTGCGTGCTAACTTTGTTCCTTAAGACCTTACCACAAAATATAATGGATTCAGATTCAGAAGGAACGCTCCCGCCATCTTCAAAAATAAATACCTAAACTTGCCAGACTCACTAGGGCTGCTACTGTATTGACTCTGTAGGTTTTATTTGTGACAATATGAAATTTTATTGACACTGGTTGGAACACTTTGCAATTTCTTATAAAAAAAAAATCCTGTTCGTCATGAAATCCAATTACATTATTTATTAGACAACACGTGACAGTTGAGACTGAAGTCTGCTTGAAACTGCTTGAGAATGCCTATAAACGTTATGTCAATGTGTGCGTGCGAAAAATGGCGGTTTGTACTGAGTGGTCTCCAAGAAGCTTATAGATAAAAGTGGAGGCAACACTCTAAATACCTAAGTGAAGCCAACTGTGGGCAGACGCTCTCTTTCTGAATGCATACATAAGATAAAGAAAACACATATCACTGTCTCGTTCTTATGTATGCATTCAGGGCCTCAAGTCTGCTATTACAATAGTGTCAGAATGGTCTATCATTGATTTCATAATTGTTGATTTTGACAAGTTTGGTAATCTACTAATATAATGGCGTCATTATGATTTGCCAATGGTCAACCACTGACACGCCATTGAAAGAAATGATATAGAATGGTAATCTCGTACAAATTTTTGACAGTTCCTTTGATCAGTGACCTCACATTAGAACGTCATTGTGCAGTCATTGCTTTTAATTCGACCAACCAATGATCGACCATTATGAATTTAGCAGATTACGAACTTTTAGCAAAATGACAATTGGATCGTGTTGGAATGACGAAATTATAAAAATAGCAGACTTGGCCCCCAGAAAGAGAGCATCAGCCCACAGTTGGTTTCAAGCGTTTGTTCTAAGTGTTGGCTCCATTTATACCTATATCTTCATGGTGGTCTCTCTGCTCGGGCGCGCCACAGCCTTACGTACTTTGTAACCTTACGTTTTGTATTTTGTTTTTTCCTTACTTTGATAATAAGATTATTGTACTCACCAATAAGGTAATGTCCGAGCTCTCCTAGGATGTAGCCGATGGACACCAGACCCAGCACATACCACTTGTAGAAGCCTTGCAGCTTTGTAAAAATGCCTCCGTGAAACATGTTGTATTATTCTGTGGACAAAAAGAAAATAATGTTAATGTTGTTGAAACTGCAAAGAAATTACTTAGGTATTTGTTGTAGTCTCCATCTATGTTTGATGCTCACGAGTTGGTTTTTGAGAAAAATAAACCATAAGTACAGCAGAAAATTGAAGCTAGTTGCTTGGTCCAAAACGTAGGTAGGTCTCTATAGAGAAGAACGAGCAAGGAAACTCCACGGACACTCTTTTTAATATTTTTTGTACAAAATATTGGTAACATTAAAATATTCTTGTTGTGTTATTATTCTTGTTGTTCATTTTTATGTGAAAACAATGTATGTGAAATACAAAATATTTGATGATAATCAAAAAATGAAGGTATATGCCGTGGCAGTTGAACAATCTCAACTGACTGCGCCCGTTCAGGAATATGACCCGCGGATCACCTTTTACCACCGTTGTAGTACTGCGCAAGTCAAATCAAGTCTGTGTCAAGTCTCATCTTTCGTGGCACGCACTATACATTTAAAACCTCAAAATAATAGCGAGTTATGAAAAAAGAATGCAGTTTTGAAGCTGACAGACTGGCTATTTATTATTTAAGTGGCATCGTTGCTCCAAATTTGAATTTACGACCAATTAAAAATTGATATGCGTTCACGTTTAAAAGTAGAGCTTCCTCATTTTCCAAAAGTTTAACAGATACCAAAGCCCTTAAAATAATTAATAATGGAATTTACTTTACTAAGAAAAGATTATTAAGTACTTAATCTTGTTGCTAGTTAAACATGGTTTTAAGAAAAACCATGTTTAACTAGCAACAAGATTAAGTACTTAATAATCACCATATTTGCTAAAACCAACTTTAAATACACGCTAAAAAAGATCGCATGTTTATCAAGATAGTTTCAACACCGGATGAGATCAATAACGTGCAAATGCAGACATTTTAATCACCTCCATGTGTAAATGGCCTCAAATTATAATAATTAGTCCATATACGGCCTAAACTGTATCACGTTCGTGACATAGTTCGGTCTTATTTTGAAAGAAAAATCTATACGCCCTGAAGCTGGTATTTATTAGATGGAATGTTAAGGCTATCATTGCATACAAAGCGGATAGCGAAGGCTTAAATGATAAAGGGGACAAGCCTAGGTCGGCAACCTTTTGAACCGGAAGAGCCAATAGTGACATTATTCACAAAATTTTCCAGTCTTTAAAGAGTTACTAAAACTTTTAATTATTCTATATTTGCTTATATATTATATGTTACCGTATGATTGTAAAACCCGTTAGTTCAAAATCTATCTCGTGAGACAAAATGAAATCCGAATGTGATTTCTTAAAGTATAATTTGTAGTAGACAATGTGAAGAAAACTAAATGAAATTGTAATCGATTGTATCGATTTTCGCTTATGGTACTGAAGAACCGCTACTTGATACCGAAAAAGACGCATGCGGCTCGCGATTGCAGCAGGTTGCCGACCCCTGACCTGGACAGATCTTACTGCTGGAACTCCGGTCTTTCTGTGAGAGTAAGTAGGCTTGGTAATAACTCATCATGTGGGCCCAATGCGCAACGCGGGTCCATGGATGTCACCGAAGTAATATCTTCGACTTTTGGGTCGCAGGACGTGTCGGTTTTCAAGTTGCTTAATTTTATTTTTTAAACCTCAAGTGTGTATTGGAATAGAGTCAAACACAAGTCATTTATAAAAATAAAAAATCGTTCAGGTACTTTTGAATGGTCAGAAGCAGTCAAGAAGTTTAAAAAAAAAGTAAAAAAAGAAAGTTGAAGCTTGTTACTCATTTCAAACAATGTGTTCAAATGGAGAAAAACACTATAGACACATTTTAAAATAAAATAGGTGGCTGTAATGTGTCGGCAAAATTTTGAAGTAGTAGTACAAATTATACGTTGACGTTCTTGCTAGTACAGTCAACAGCAAAAGTAGATAATCAAAATCAGAAATTCAATACTAATGAACGGAGTTCGCGTCAGAACTGTGTGGCGTCGAAGTGATTCAAAAGAATGTGATTTAGAATTTCTGATTTTGATCATCTACTTTTTCTGTTGACTGTAGGTCTCTATGGTGAAGTAGTACCTATTTATTTTATTTATTTATTTTATTTTTATTTGGAAAACTTACAGCTAGGTACAAAAATACGACAGAAATAGTGACAACGATAAGGCCAATTAAAAGTTTTCACAGATAGAAAATACATTAATAGGTACAAGTAGGTAGAAGACAGCTACTTTGTATAAATAAGATCGAAATAATAGGAAAAGTAAGATCATCTGATAAACTATGCTATGTTTTGGAAAAAGAAGCTACACAGAGATTTTTTAATTTGAATGTTGGTAGTATTGAAAATATCGAAATCGACGTCTCGGCAGGCTGCATTGTATGTGTGACACGCTCTTATGAGGTACGAGTTCTGTCTATAGTTAGATCTAGTTAGAGGAGTGTGCAATAAGCGAGGGTTTCGCGGAAAAGTGGAAGGAACTCGTAACCCAATTTTTTTCAATAATTCGGAAAGTTCGGTTAATCCATTTGCGATTTTACCCAGAAAAGCCAAATCAGCAATTCTCCTTCGTTCAGAGAGAGGAAGTAAGTGGAATCTTTTGCAGCGACGAAGATAAGTAGAGGAATAAGTTCTTGACCGGAATTGAATGTGCCTCAGAAATTTTCTCTGCATGCCCTCAAGCCGACTGATATAAACATTGTAGTAGGATTCCAGACTTGAGAGGCATACTCGAGATGACTGCGAACGAAAGTACAGTATAGAATTTTAATGGTTTTGATGCTCCTAAACTCCAAAGAGACTCTGCAAATAAACCCTAGTGATTTCGCTGCTTTGTTGAATATGTAGTCGATATGTTTATCAAACATAAGTTATCTATGTTTTCGAATAGGCTATAGCTTCAACCTTATTAAGACTTCAAGACTTATTGACCTCCTTAAAATTCAAAGTGCCTTTAAATGATTTAATTCCAATAAATGCCTTGATTTTTACTTTGACACCTGAAAACTTGGCTTGCCCTTCTCCGTTCCAATACCGTCCTGCTTATAGAAAGAATGAATTACAGATATAGTGTTGCCAACGGACAGTCTGTCAGCTTTGTATACGAAGCCTCCTCTAAATATTCGCGGCACACACAATGCGGAGATTGTGGAACTATACTCGTATAAGAGGCCATCTTGGCCTCATGTAAAGTTTATAAATTCATGTCAACGGAAATGACGTGTGAATTATGAGACAAGTTAAGGACCCGCGGAGGTCGCTCCAACAAGGCTTAGCTAATAAGCGTTCCTTTTTAACTGTTGTAACATGCAATACGTATTAGAAGAATATTTTGTCAGCATACCAGGATGGCATAGGTTGGTAAGAGTAGTACCTAACGGGGGTAAATAAATCCCTAATAAAACCGTAAGTTACGATTTTACCATTATTGTGATCAATTTTCCGGTACCGGACCATACCACAGGCACAGAGATTGATTGAATGATGAAATAATAAATACGATATGATATACCTACATGCAACCCAAATTATTAAATCAAATTAAATTAGTTTTAATGCAGCAAAACAATGCAGACATGTTATAGATAACAAACAGGGGTTGCCGAGTTGGCGGTTATATAGTGCAGTTGCAGTCAAACATTATTATTTAATAGTGTTTCTATAACCATACGTTAAAATTTTTCATTGAATAAGGCAAGTATTTCTAGGTCAATGAAGTGTGAAGTGTGCAAGTGTGAAGTTTAATGGGAAGTATAAGTAGTCAATGGCTAATGTGCCTTTATACACCCCGAATGTTTGATAAAGGTTTTATTAAGAGGTATATTTCTGAATACCTTAACGAGTCCTGGTCTTCATGAATTATCCTAAGACCTACACTAAGGATTCATAATTAAAGGCTTACGACAAAAAAGAAAATCGTTTAATTTTTTTTAAATCACCTGTCCTATTTCCCAGTGCAAGCGATGTTTGTGAATTAGCAGGCATCAATTTGTAGGCAGTTAGCAGCTAGCTAGCTAAGCAGATGATGGTGTTAAACAGACTAGTTTAACACCATCATCTGCCTAGCTAGATTCAAATATCATTATAAGCCATTCCAATTGGCTGACCAAAATAACAACAAGTTATTACAAAGTTAATAGCTAGATAAAATTGAACAGAGCCTTTCAAAAAGACTCCAATTCTATACATGTATATATTTACAAAAAAAAATGTATTTGTGTATGTATATCAGCTGTCTGACACCCATAGTACAGGGTCTCCCTAGTTTGGGGTCAGATGGCCGTGTGTGAAAATGTCCCCACATATTATTATTTATTATTATTATTAATTCTAAAAATAACTACAAACAACAAACCTCGTACATTAGGAACCACCATTAACCTGTCAGGGAGTCCTATTTTCGGATAATAAAAACATAACAATGACCTAGATGGTAACAATGACGTAATTAAGTGGATTTGACATCGCGTGTCTTAATTCTCCATTGTGCTGGCGGCTCGGTAAAATCTGTTAAGTACCAGCTCTTGGAAACTAATTACGGAAAATGTTGGGAGAAAATTTGTCTTTTAGTTTCGTTTGAGTTTGGATTTAAGAGATTAGTTTTATTAGAAACTCTTCCAGCCATTTTCGTCTCTGATTTTGAAACGAAAGTGCTTATGTTATCTCTTGTGAACATGTCAAACGTCGACGAGATAGGGCTACTGTAGAGATGAAGACTTTAGGATCCAAGAAAGGTTTTGACTAATCTGTACGCGTGTGGTGCCGGCCGCCAATAGCACCACCCCATTTCTACCCGTGGGTGTCGTAGACGGTAGAAGGCGACAGAGGGATATTGACCAGAGGGTGGGCAGCAGCGTCCTTCTGAGTACCATAACACCTACTGCGATTGTCAACATGCATTGGCCAAGCATGGTGATCACGTCTGAACCCCCCCCTTGGGGGAGACCTACGCCCAGTAGTGGTCGTCTAAGGGATGACATGATGATGATGATGATGAATCTTTACCAAATTTGTTCATAATCGTTTCAGCGGTTTAGCCGTGACAGGCTGACCGACTTTTTTACTTACATATGGATTGACAAGGCTTCTATTATGAATTAATAATAATAATACCAGCCTATTATTGTCCCGCTGCTGGGCAAAGGCCTCTTCTCATACAGAGAAGGCACGAGCATTGACGTGCGCTCAAGGCGGATTGGCGATTTCAGACTTATATTAATTGTCAACATTTAAAAACTGACACGACCATACAACAAAAATACCATTTCTTTATTTTCGTATCCTGAGCCCAAATATATATTTTTTTGTTTTTTATTTTTGAGAAAAAATAGTAAAACCAAAAAGCATGTGATGACGTCACATATACGGTGGAATGAGGTAGTTTACCTTTGCATAAGCATTTCAATGGTTTATATGAAAATATTAACGTCAAATAAGACACACGTCAATGTCACATATGAAGTCTAATAATAATGATGATAGTTTTTTGACGGGTCACAGTAAACCAAAGGATAAAACGCTATTCCACCGTAAGTATGACGTCATTTAGCGCTTACGTCTTTTTAGAATACACCTAATTTCAAAGTTAAAATTATGAATGAAAAGTACATCATTTTGAAAAACGGAAAAATACGGGTGCCCTAGATTTGTATTTACTTTTATATAACGTAATAATATAAGTAGGTTAAAAATATGAAATGTTGTCAATTATAAATCCAGGTTTTCTCACGATGTATTTCTTCACCGATGTCAGTAATGTCCAAGATAAACAAAAAAAAAAAATTAAAAGAACAAAAGCTCTCGATAAAATTAAACCTCCTTTGGACAAATAAACTATTAAAAATCGCACGCCGATGTAGCAGCCAGTTGCTTTTTTTGAAAGTTGTGTTCTTTTAACAGTCATTCTTGCCGAAGACCTTCAACTTCTAACCTTGCACTTGAGTTAACGTGTAGTCTTCGAAAACGTTAATTAATTAAAATACAAATAAACTTCCGTGTTTGCATTCATTTCACGGCGTTTCACAGTCGATTGAAAATTTCGCAGACTTGCGTCATGTAATTATGATGCAATTTATCTATAGCCTTTTTAAACGATTTTGTAGTATTGAGGAAAATGAAAGAAGACATTTAAGTATTCTGTTGCATCATATACATTCGCTTTTTCGTCTGTGTATCTTCTTGACCCCTAGCTAATTACTGCATTGCATAATTTAATTCTTTATCCTGAAATGCAGCCTAAAGGACCTTCTTGTCTTCTATAAGTTTTTAACAGGAGCACAGAAGTTTAAAGGCCTTAAGTTTGTCCACAAATTACTTGAGACATAAACTGAATATTTGGGTTGGGGGTGTACTTTACATCTGTCTTTTTTGTTTTATTAATAACTAGCTGACCCTACAGACGTTGTCCTGTCCCTATCTACCTACCTACCTACCCTACCTACCTAGGTAATGCAAATATATCCAAGGAATATAAAAAGTTTCATACAAACTTTTATTCCCTATTTCACCCCCTTGGGGGTTGAATTTCGAAAAAAAAATCAATTCTTAGTAGATGACTTCGTCATATGAGGAATACGTGTACGAAATTTAAATTTTCTAGCCTTAAGGATTTGGCCTGTGCGTTGATACATCAGTCAATCAATTTTGCCTTTTATATATATAGATAAAGAAGATATAGGTAATGTCACTTATTTCCAATAAGTTATTTGACAGTTAGTAGTTACATAATAATTCTTCCGATCGAATTTTGGTCACAGCGTCTAATCTCAATGGACACTAGCTAAGCACAGGATATAATATAATGCACAATACAGGTGGTTTCTCTTTTCTCATTCTCCGATGGAACTGTAGAGAGATGAGCAAGCCCAAATCACACGATTCATAAATCACTGCAACTACTGAAAGCCAAAATCGACAGTGCCGAACACCAGAAAAGCGCAGAGGCAATGATGCTCGACGACTCCCGGAGAAACGTTACAATTGTCTTGGATCCTATAACGAAATCAATAAGAAAATCAAAATCAAAAAGACAACCGCCTTCAAAAAGTATAAAATAACTTTCAATTCGCAAGTCGGCGGCTTTGGATTTGCTTGTTGTTTTGTATTGCCACCGACTTGCGAATTGAAAGTTATTTTATACTTTTTGAAGGCGGTTGTCTTTTTTGTTAAAAATTTTTTTTTTCGCTTTTTGGGCCTACTTGTCATCATAGAAATTAAATACGAAACGGCGACACTAAAAAAATCTGTCATCCCTTAATTTTCAACCCTTAGGGGTAGAATATTTTCTTGAAATTTTTATGGGACCAAATTTGAGGTATACACTATCAATTAAAAAAAGAATCATCAAAATCGGACTACACTGAAAAAAGTTATGCATGGTCAAACATAAAAATAAATGTATAAAAAATAAAAAAATGTACAAAAAATTAAAACTACAGAGCTAAATACTGTTAAATTTTTATAGGACCAAATGGCAACAATTCCGCTTCAAACTAAAAGAATCACCTAAATCGGATTATAAATCTCGGAGTAATCGATGTACAAAAAAAAACCAACCGAATTGAGAACCTCCTCCTTTTTGAAGTCGGTTAAAAATCAAACAGCAGAGGAGTAAGATGAAAGTCATATTTTCCACTTCTGGGACTACCAACTCCTAAGCTCCGAGCAAATGCCTATTGAAAAATCTAGTAACATTTTACTTGGCCTGCAAATCGGTCCCAGGACCTCGCGCTGGCCCGACATAGCAGTCAGATAAATACATCACTTACCGAGGTTATACGTACGGTATGACTGTACAAAAACGTACGCATGACACAGCAGAAATGTTACGAAGCCAGTAATTTGGGAAAGTGTGTGATGGTCATCTATCATGTGATCCATTAGTGCCGACTGTTACATTGGCAGTGTTAGGACTTAGGTAGTCTGTGGATATCTAACTATGTGAGATGAGGAGGAGGATGAGTCCTAGTAAGGCTCTGTGTTGCCAAGATTATGAGCTCAACTGTCAATTAGGAAACACAATAGTTAAACAATGACCAGCGACCAATATTTGGCTTCTGGACAGATGAAGGGATTTGAGCTGATGATAATCATGGACGGAATGCATGTTCAATGATTTCAGCAGACCTCTTAAAGTATGCATTTGTGGCCGTTTGGTACTTATATTTACACAAGGTATATTCTGAACTAGCAGTGCTATTCTGTAAATTTAGGCGAAAAGAGACTCTAAGCTCACATCACTTACATAAATCACACAGGGATATTTGACAGTGCACTGCTCTGTATCTCTAAAAACCATAGAACATATTATAGTCTTTTGTTTCTTCATCTTCTGATATGAGCTTAAGATTATTAGTATTAATAATTATAATAATGATTTATTTCTCACCACAATATAGATACATTAGAGAGGTCAATACAAGCTACATAAAGGCTTTTAATTATACTGTGGGAGACTGGTGTCTAGACTAGACGTGAGGTCTGTATTTCAGAACAACAGGAATTAAGATTATTGAACAGTTGTGGGATATCATCACAAAACGTAAGATAAAAGTATCTCCATGACGATAAAGTAAATAAATGAATTGTTCTACAACATGTGTAGGTAATCAATGATCTTACACCACAATTGCAAAAGTATGTCGTTAGCGTTCCAATTCAATAACTATTTTAATTGATATTGATTTTTAATTCAGTTTTGCCGTAAACTTGTTTATTTCAAGGCACATTAGTACGTGTGACATAGAGGGCGTCTTTGTCCTCATTTCACTCCTCACGTCGTTATGTACGGATTAGGAAAGAATTTTAATTGTAATTGGCCTACATTTTTACTGAACAGCACGACTTTTTATAGACTGAGCTTATATTCTGACGTCATCGTTGGCCCATATCTACAGGGTTCTTGGTAATTGGGTTCAGGTTCTGCCAAAAGGAACCAATCAATATTATTATTCAGTAATAGCAGTAGTGTGTCAGACAGTGTTTCTTACGTTATCTATTGTATTTCCTTAAAAACGGCCTAGATACATCTTCGTCAATTGGGTACATCTGAAAGAACCTTAGAAAATGGGGGTAACCAGTTGATGACTCTGTACGTACCAATTTACTGATTTAGAAATAGTATCATCATCAATGTGTTGACGAAATTCATTGCGATTACAATGTCAGAATCGAATGTCATCTAGAAGTGATCGTAAAAATACGATGGAAGAATTCTTAATGAAAATTTGCATTTCGTATATTCTAAGTAAGACTTCTAGGTCAACTGTTGTCAAATCTGCATTCCAGTGTAGTACTTATTAGATTCCGAATTTGCGTTGGAAGTTTTCGTATGCACATCACATGACGCCTCATTCTTGTGTCCTTTGTACGAGTAGATATCTTTTTAACACGCTTTTTACCCCAACTGCAAAGAAAGGGTTATTTTCGTGTTTATAATTATTTCGTGCATATTGGCTTTAAGAGTGTATGTAACATCGTGCGGAAAGTTATACAAACTTTCAAGTACAAGATCTTGGAAATTGATGAACCAATTTTGATATGCAATAGATATATTATGTAATAAAGTCTAAAGAGTCATTGAGAAAATGACTAAAAACTGTTTTGTGCTTATCTATGGAAAACTTAGACTTAAAAGATATTAGGTTTAATTATAAAAGTAAAACATTTACACTAGGTAGGTATATAATATAATATAGCAGAATATAAAGCAGAAGAGTCTGTTTGTTTTCATCGCTTATCTCCGGAACGACGGGTACGATTCTGTTCTTTCAACCGTCTTCAAAAAAGTTTTTTTTTTTTTATGTTTGTTACCTAAGAACTTTGGACTGGGTGAGCCGATTTTGATGATTCTTTTTTTTTTTGAGCTGGTGCTTCCCGTGTGGTCCCAATTTAATTTGGTCCAGTTCTGACAATCCATGAGAAAACCGTATAAGTCTTAAATTTGCATTAAGCATGTGCGCGATTTGTTACGCGATTTCTCCGGCAAACGTAACCCGATTTTGAAAATTATTTTTTTTATGGATAGGGTATGCTTCAAGGGTGGACCCATATAAATTTTATCGAAATTCATTTAGCACTTTTTGAAAAAATCAACAAATACCCAAAAAATTTACATAGACGACGTTTTAGTTTCTTCAATCTTTGGAGTAGGTAGTTAACTTTCAATCTCTTCTTAATAGATTTGGATGTGAAGGAGGTACTAAAAAGCGGAAAATAAAAAGCTTTTTACAAAAAAGACAACCGCCTTCAAAAACTAAAAAGTGAAAAATAACTTTAGCACCGAACACACATTGACTTTAGTTTCGGAAGTTGGTGGCAATACAAAACAACAAACAGAACAAAGCCACCGAATTTCGAAACTAGTCAATGTGTGGGTGCTAAAGTTATTTTTCACTTTTTAGTTTTTGAAGGCGGTTGTCTTTTTTGTAAAAAGCTTTTTTTTCAATTCTTTCGCTAATAGTAAGTTACGTAGCTACGCTATTCTTCAGTGATAAAATCACTATTATATTTGATGGTCATAAAAGTTTCAGATCGTTGAAAAAATGTACGTAGACGAAAGCGCAGACGTTGATTGATTGGTGTGGTAGCTTTGGCTGATTGACGGATACCGTTCGACTAACTAATCGAACGATTGCCGGTCGATGGCATCGGTCGACGTTGATCGACAAACCCAGGCTATAATAAATCAGTTTCTTTCGAAATGTATTTACAAAAGGACGCGCAGGCCAGGTAGATAGCGCGCGGGGCGCAGGCGGGCAGCAGGTGATAATGGGGAGCGGACGGCGCGAAGTGCGGCTAATCAAGCAGGTCCATCGACGTCGACTAACTCATTCTACCATCGATCGACGAGCGATTGATTGGTCGGGTAGAAACTATCGATCGACGTCAACTCATCCATTCTACCATCGATGGATACCGTCGATCGATTGGTCTCATAACACCCTTATGAAGATCAGTTTGCCTACAGATGACACGATCTACTACAATACACATCTATTATTTACTATAATTAATCATTTCTTAATCGTAGATAGTGCAAAATTCCTCCTCAAAGTCGTCGCTACTCACTGAAGTGTTCAATATTTTTTGTGTAATATTTAATATTACCAGTATATTCATTACCAGTACCATCTACTGACATCTCTATTGTATTTGTGTGATCAACCTCATAATAGTTGACCTCAACATTTTTTATAACATTGTTCTAAGTTTCAACAACTGTTTTATACTCTGTCCTCCACCCAATGCATGGTTAGATAAAGTGTATCGTTCATAATTTCACGGATGAATGAATGTCACGCATTCACAATTAAATGGAGTGCGAAAATGTTGTTTATATTTTTTTTTTTAGTTCGTACATTGTTTAGTTATTATAATTGTTATCAAGGTGTTAGTTGTAGGAGCTGGAGCGTAACGTTAGGCTTTGGGAGTTGAAAAAAAATTGCAATGTAAAATGGGTTGCTGAGAGTTCTGTTGTGTACCATAAACAATAAGTAGTCTATGGTACTCGGCAATAGCGAAACATTATCTCATTTAAAAAAAAATACAATCGGACCTGTACTACACCTACTACACTCCATACAAACGAAACGATTTAGTTACCTACCTACACTACTATCAAATAACAGACTGTACAAATACGTGTGTGTGTGTGCGTGTCTACCGTGAGAACCGTGAGAACTAAAAGCAGTTTCGGGAGCACGTTCGACGCGGGTAGAGTACAACAGTATTTCGGAGGGAGGCGGGGCGTGTCGCTACTGTACGGTAGCAGAATTTTTTTTTTTAAATCTTTATTAAGGAGCTTTGTCACAATACTGACTATGTCGCTGACTAATATTATTACTATGTCTGAATTTCCAGAGATTAAAAAATAAAACCTTTATAATATTAGTCTAGATAAAACTAACTATTTTTTTTGCATTTTAGCTTGATTAGGTTATTCATCATTTTTGTCTAACCGCACAGTACTGGTGGGAGCTGAGTTTTTAATAACTTTTTATAAAATATTCGAGGAAGTCTTTCATTAAAAAGCAAAAAGGATGATTTACGTTCCACTTACAAACGTAGGTACTTTGTGGGCTTGATGAGCTCATAAGTTTGTTGAACTTGGCTCGAATTTTAAAAATACATACTGACTAATGAGCTGTTTTATTCTCTTCAATTTTCATCTTTTTTAGTGTGCATTAAAGGCTTTATAGTTTTTTTTTCTTTATTTATATTTTAACCTAGGAATTTCCTCTGTGTTATGGCTGCGTTTGCAAACATAATTATAAACTCAAATACATAAAGAATGAGACCCGAAACATTTCTACCTTTTGGTCATACAAACATTTGTTCTGTGTGGGAATAAAACTGGTGACACGCAGCGCTTCAGTCAATCGCTCAGCCAACCTTTTTTGTTTGTTGTTGGGTGGAAAATCCTCACGGATGTCCTACACCCTGGGGCGGGCGGAGGGGTCTGTCAGACTCTTACTGACTAAAAACAACCCGGTGTTCGATCTCACACTTACGTCGGGGGTCGCCGGAACTGGAAATATGTACTTCCGAAACCCCGGGCCACTTCTCGGGTCAGGGGGGGACTGAGGTGTTACACTCCCCCCCGGACGTCTAAGAGGGGCGCGCGTGGAACATTACGCGCCGCCACCTCGGGTCCTGTTGGATGTGAGGGGCGCTCTCCAACTGCGCCAACCATGCCGTCAAAAAGTGGTACAAGTAAAGAAAATCTCAGAACTCACGGATGGATTACCTTCTTTAATGCTGCTCTATATTCAGCCACTTGTTTGATTGCGGGCAGGGATCGATCGTATGATGAGTTTAGAAATCGGCCTTAAGTAGCAGGGCTGACTTCCCAAAGCGCACTGGTAAGAGCGTTAACACACTATGCCGCAGCTGCAGCGGTACCTTCGCAGTCGTGTCGCAGCTGCACTAGTCCCACTTGGATTTGTATGGAGCCATGTACAGATGCCAGCACATCAAGCGAAACTGTCAAAGGATCATGGCATTTGTACAAAAAATAAAGATGTTTAGAGAAGTTAAAATTCTAATTCATATACTCTTTGGTACCTAAAGAGTACCTTCAGGCATTTACAATATTTTTAAAACGCCGCAATAAAAATGGATGTTAAAAGTAAATAGTTTAACGAGAAGCTCATTATTGCAGAACGAAACGGCGGCTGACAGTAACAGTGACAGCCGCCGTTTCGCAGTTCTTACACTGAAATTGCATCGTTTTATAGGAAATAATGATTATTTTTTTCCACACACTTGTCACATCACTTGTCTGCCAATTTGATAGATCCGTTATTGTCACTTTTTTTTTTTTTATAAACACAAAATGGTCTACGAGATGCGAGTCAATGTTTTGCAGCGGTATCGAAAACGCTGCCGCGGCCCCTTCGGCATAATGTGTAAACGCCCTAACACGTCTGACATTCTTGTATATTCTCTCGTAGAAACACTGTGCCTTATACAGTAGCTATATTATTATGCTACATTATTCGTAAAATCTTGAGGTCTTTATTAAGGAGCTCGTACTCCCACGCCTATATTAAATTATACGTGTAGGTTAAATTACCATGTGTATACGGAAACAGCCGCTATTTGCACATTGGTAAGATTTTAATTGTATCCGCCATTATTTTGATACGTCAAATGTGACTATATCTAACAACAGTTTCATTTATCCTTGCATTCTCCTACAAAAAATCTTGATACTTAAAAGAAAAACTTCACCAATGATTAATTCATTTGCTCTAACTTCATCTTTCACTAAACTCAGGGCTCCAATTAATTCTTTAGAAGATAATTAAACGATTTGTTACGCATTAATCTTTCATTAAACCAAAGAAGGCAATGAAATTAACATTTTATTAATTATGTCGTAAATTATGCACAAGAAAGGTCTGTTCATGATTTGAAACAATAGACAATCATAAGGACAGATCTAAACGTCTGATTAATATTTAAATTAGCACGAATAATACTCGACTCAAAAGATTAATAAACGTGCTAAGTAATAACCTTTAGATAAGGGCTTATCTAAGGGCTATAACTTAGAAGTTATTGGAAGGATGGCAATAATTCGACACCCCACAGGCTATGAAACGACTTCAGCCGCACACATGCAGCCGGACTTTTCTTTCTGATTATACTCGTATACAGAAGAGACAACCAAAAATAAAATTAACGCGTTTGCGCAGGGTTCTTGTTAGATTGGTATACTTTATGTTAATTAAGTAATAAAAGGCGATCCCTTTAACCGGTAATACAACATCGTTCATAGACAATAAAAAAATATTCCCATAAAGTAGTAACATAAAAAAGTTTTTATTTTTTAAATGTCATACAAAATCGGATACGTAAAAGAAACTTCTCGTAGATTAACGAGTTTAAGAGAAGGCCCTCTGTTATTGAACTAACTGTATAACGTAGATTATTATTAGCGAAAGACTTATCAGAATAAGACAAACAGTTCCGCAGATAAGCACGTCCAAACAAACAAACCACAGCTTTATTATATTAGTAGTTTAGTACCTATAGATTATAATATAATTTTAGATAGATTACTTGATTATGCAAAATAGCTAGGTGTTTGTTTTCAAATACTCAAAAACATCAATATTAACACGGTGATCCTCGAGTAAGATGAATAGTTTAAGTTATTTATTCGACTCGAATAATTAACTTCCGACTTGCGACTTGCGAAAACTCCGTGGCCGTGATTAAAGTGTCATTTGACCTCAACTACTCATGTTAGACTAGTGTTTATGTATTTAAACGTCTATGTATACAATAGATTAAAATTGGTCACAAATATTAAGACAGTTTTATTGTCAGGGTATTTTAAATAAGAGTTACTTGGTCAGGCTGGCTTTAAATATTAAGTACTAGCGACCCGACTCGGCTTCGCATGGGCCTATAGCCTTCTTCGATAAATGGACTATCCAACACAAAAATATTTTTTCAATTCGAACCAGTAGATCCTGAGATTAGCGCGTTCAACCAAATAAACAAACAAACTCTTCAGCTTTATAATATTAGTATAGTATAGACTAGCGACCCGGCCCAGCTTCGCATGGCCCTATATTATAGCCTTTCTCGATAAATGGACTATCCAACACAAAAAGATTTTTTCAATTCGAACCAGTAGATCCTGAGATTAGCGCGTTCAACCAAATAAACAAACAAACAAACAAACTCTTCAGCTTTAGAATATTCGTATAGTATAGATTACAAAGGAATTGAATACGGTCGTTTGTAAAAATCATAAGTAGGGTTCTTTTGTGGGACAAGCATTTGGATCACACATCCATAATAACATTATATGAACCACATCATTATTTAGCACTAAATATAAAAAATATTTCCTGCGCAATTCATTATCATCATCATGTGAAGCTCAGATTATGAAACAAAAAGCAGATAGACCGCCCGAAACATGAGAGTGAAGCCAAAAAAAGCAAATACAAATTGAAAAGCGAATACCTACCACGCGTTTCGTGCTGCACTGACACGAGTCAGTTTAGCACAAAACGCCGCATCGTTAAAAACAACAAATACACATACAAATACAAATTCAAAAGCGAATACAATCACGAGATTGTATGTATTCGCTTTTGAATTTGTATTTGCTTTTATGGCTTCACTCTCAGTGTTCCACGCGGTCCATCTGCCTTTTGTTTCATAATCTGAGATGTGAAGCTAGGGTCGCCCACTGCTGGGCATAGGTCTTCCCTAATGGGGGTTTAGCCGTAATCGCCATCCTTACCTGATGCATGTAAGCGATCGCAGTAGGTCGTGTCATGGTACTCAGAAGGACGCTGCTGCCCATCCTCTGGTCAATATCCCAGCTCTGTCGTCTTCTACGACACCCACGGGAAATGAGGTGGTGCTATTCCCCGCCGGTACCACACGGTCCTGCACATTTCGCTAGTCTCTATTGAGATTGAGCGCCGTGGCCGAAATTTGGTCAGAAGAAAACGGTTTTTAAGGGACTATTTAACGACTTTTACAGATTTTAAACTGACAATCACGTCAAAATGTGCAGTGTAAATGATTTGAAAAAATATATGTTAAACTAGAATATTCTCTCGCACAGGGTAAACATTAGTGTGATAAGCACTTGTGTTCGCCTTGTGTCTGGGTGTTGTTTATCTATATCTACACTAATATTATAATCTACACTACTATTATAAAGAGAAAAACTTTGTTTGATTGTAATGAATAGGCTCAAAAACTACTGGACCGATTTTAAAAATTCTTTCACCATTCGAAAGCTACATTATCCACGAGTAACATAGGCTATATTTTATTTAGGAGAAAAATAGGGTTCCGTAAGATATTTGGGTTTTTCGGCCACAAGGTGTAAATAATCAACCAGAAAAGTTACTTATTTTGCGTACGCTGCTTAAACTATAAAAGATAGAACCATAAAATGTTCTAATTAATTTTTGATCTTATAAATATCTACAAAAAAGTCCGCGACACACTATATCTATCTATGTCGAGTAAGGCACAACAACCATTTTTTTATTTAAAAATCTTGATTTTTTTTTGGACTACATTTAAACGCATTTATTTTACTCATGCTATTAATCCTTATCAAAATAAATTATTTCATCACTAAGTACAGTTTATGTAGATAATATTTGGTCTTTGAATGATTAAAATTGAACGTATGGTTTTGAAGTTATGGCGAAATTAAAATATTACGATTTCTGCTGCACGGCGCGTTGCGAAGTGGGCGTCACCAAGGCGGGGGTGCGCGTGCGGGAGGGGAGTTTAGATCTATGAGTAAGCCCGGATGAACTAATGGAGATCGCCCCAAAGCAGATCCTACAGTTCATAACAGCTGCAGGGTTTGGCGGCGATCTCTAACCAACACAAGCGGCGATCACAATAGACCAACTCTGGTCGCAGAGATATCACAGCCGCAAAAGCAAATTAAAAAAAAAACAAAAAAAGGTACCCGCGCGGCTCAATCGCGTGGTCGGCTCCCTACGCAGCGGTCGTGCGCGAAGTCTAATAATTTTCGTGCGTTTTGATTAGATTTTGTTCTTAAAACTACACCTACGCAAAAGTTCTTCTCAGAGCTAACCAACAGTTCTTTTCAGGGCTAATCCATCTATATAAGACAGAGTTATGCCCGAACATACGTAAAACAAATATATATATATATATATATATATATATATATATATAAACATTCGAATTGATAACCTCCTCCTTTTTGAAGTCGGTTAAAAATGGTACCGTAGCAAAAATTGTTCCAAGTGATGAGCATTTTCTGCTGAGAGAATAAATTTGAAGATCTGGAACACCTGATGTGGAACTCCAAGAGCCCAGTTACACCATAACACATATATTAATGACGTCTTAGTAAAAGTTGTTCGGTCTGATGAGCATTTCCTGTTGACTTATAAAAATCGAAGATAAGAAACATCTGAAGTGGAAATCAAAGCTGTAATTTTTAAAATTTCACTGTAAAGTTATTACTAATTTCACTGTATATTATAATAAGCTGGGAGTACCTCCACGCGGTAAAGGCGGTGACAGTTTAGGACTGATTTTTGATGACGATGGTATATCATTGAAAATTTGACCCTACTGGCCTCCCAAACTCAAAACAAAACCCCCATTTATTTTTTTATTTTATCGAATAAATATGCCTTTGGGCTTATGTTATTTCAGTGTTTAATTTCCTTTTCCATTTATCTTCGTGACACGGTAGCCTACCCGGTAACGCAGGGGAGCAGTCACTTAGATTTTAATTGATCAGGTATCTTCACAATAAAACTATAACCATACCTAGAAAGAGGTCAAATCTTTCCCAATGTTCCAAAGGAGCTAAAAGATTGAGGATCATAAGTTCCCAAGAATCTACCGAGGAGCGTCCGGAGAGACTTGATGCGTGTTCGAGATCATTAGGCTGCAACTCGCTCCGTGGAAACCTCTTCAAATCGCGAAGCACGCCTTGCGTTCTCAGCGTATTTACGCATATCTACATCCAGGGCTCTAGAGACCAGTGAAGAATATGATGCGCGACTGACCGCTGATCGTGAACGTCATGCATTGTCTCGCGAGTCGGAGACGTTCACGGATAGGGAATTGCTCTTGAGTTCCAAGCGTATCTACGCATCGACTTCTAGGTCTCTAGAGACAAGTGGGGAACGTGATGCGCGACTGACCGCTGATCGTGAACGTCACGCATTGTCTCGCGAGTCGCAGATGTTCACGGATAGAGAATTGCGCTTGAGTTCCAAGCGTATCTACGCATCGACTTCTAGGTCTCTAGAGACAAGTGGGGAACGTGATGCGCGATTGACCTCTGATCGTGAACGTCACGCATTGTCTTGCGAGTCGGAGACGTTCACATATAGAGAATTGCGCTTGAGTTCTCAGCGTACCCACGCATCTGCTTCTAGGTGTCTAGAGACAAGTGCGGAACGTGATGCGCGGCTGTCCGCTGATCGTGAGCGACATGCATTGTCTCGCGAATCGGAAACGTTTACCGATACAGAATCACGCTTGAGTTCTCAGCGTATTCGCACATCTACTAACAGGTCTTTTGAAACGAGTGATGAACGTGATGCGCAACTAACTGCTGATCGAGATTATCATACATTGTCCCGAACACGCACACAACAAAATATTTATAATCAGTTCGAAAGTGAGAGAGAAAGAATTGCTGGAGTACAGAAGAAGAGCGCAACGATCGTTTGAATTCTGATCGACTTCGACATTCTCTGAACAGAATGTCGATGTCATCTGAAGAATCGGATGTGTCTCAAGATATAGCCGTAGCGTAGGGCATGGCGACTATCCTTGGGTTGATAAGAAACGGAGTTCATTTACGTATACTCCTATGATTGACTACGCCACATGTTCCGCCATCGGAGGTATGATTCAAAATTGTACTTTTTGAACGTCTCGAATCGTCTCGCGCATCCCGTTGTTTTCCCGTCCCCGGGCTCTTAGAATTCGACATCAGACGTTTCAGATCTTCGATTTTGCCGACCCCGTTATCGCTGGCATAAGCAACAGGATCCGCGTACGAAGTCGCGGGCAGAAGCTAGTATGTATATATTTACAAAAAAAAATGTATTTGTGTATGTATATCAGCTGTCTGACACCCATAGTACAGGGTCTCCCTAGTTTGGGGTCAGATGGCCGTGTGTGAAAATGTCCCCACATATTATTATTATTATTATTCACATTCATTTATTGTATATACATATTAAATTACATTTTTAAATATTCACATAAAAACAAAAACATTTAAAAATATAAAAAAATAGTACCTCACCGGTATCGGGAACAGTGTCCAAGCTACCGGCGGTCAGGGCTCCAGAGAGAGAAACCTCCTGACAATGCGGGCCGTGTCCAGAAGTACTGCCTTCTGAATCAAGCCCTTGATCCAGCTGTCTAACGAGAGCCTCCTTAGATGTTGGTCGAGGCTCTTGGCAATTAAGCCATTGGCTGTAACAATTATCGGCACAATGATCGCTGAGTCCACATTCCACATGTCGACAACCTCATGGGCCAAGTCAAGATACTTTATCTGCTTGTCTTTCTCGGCCTTCATGAGGTTCTCGTCATGAGGAACAGCTATGTCAATAATCATTGCGCGCCTCTCCAATCGATCCACCACCACTATATCAGGCTTATTGGCTACAATAGTCCTGTCAGTGATGATGGATCGATCCCAGTACAAAGTGACATTGCCATTTTCAAGAACTGGATCGGGCACATACCTGTAGTATGGAACTTCTGATTCCACGAGGTTGTAATTCAGAGCAAGTTGCTGATGGATAATCCTGGCCACAAGGTTGTGCCTGTGCAAGTACTCTTCGTTAGCAAGACGAGAACATCCAGAGATAATATGACGGATTGATTCACCCGGCCGGTGACATGCCCGACAAATGTCAACCGTGCCATCCTTCATAATAAATCTCCGGTAATTATTCGTCAAAATAACTTCGTCCATAATTGCACACACAAAACCTTCGGTTTCTCCAAATAGATCACCGAATCGTAGCCAAGATACGGACGCTAAGAAATCCACATCGGGCCCGTGTAGGGCCCGGAAAAAGCGTCCGTGAAGCTCCTTACTCTTCCAAACCTCCTCGCGATCATTAGTCTCAAGCACTACAGGCTTGCACCAGTTCTCTTTAGCCAAGGAGAGCGGGGTGAGGCCTTTGTCCACTGCAACTACATCTCGGTGCATCCCCACGTCGGTTCCTAGGAAATATTCCCTGAGACTGTATATCTCACGGTTGTGCAGAGTCTTAGCATTTAAGAAGCCACGACCTCCGCACTTCCGCGGGATATACAGTCTCATTACCGATGACCGTGGGTGGTGCATCCGATACGCTGTCAACAATGTACGGACTCTCCTATCCAGGGCATCGAGTTCCGTTTGAGTCCATTTGAGTATGCCGAAAGAGTACATCAAGACCGGCATGACCCACCCGTTGAAGGCGCGCACCTTATTTCCGCCTGACAAAAGACTATTTAATACTTTCTTCAGGCGGCAAAAGAAGCGCTCCTTCAACAAATGCTTCATGTCAGCAGCATTGATGCCCAACGCTTCCGCCATACCCAAATATTTGTAGGTCTCAATTGAAGAGAGGGATCTAAGGTTTATGGAATCCGAAAGCTGAACTCCCTCAGATTCCACAATCTCCCCTCGCTTGACATGCTTATTATTATTATTTGTGTTTGTTTTCTTTGTTCTCAGCTCTTTGGCTGGTTTTAACTGCATTTACGGGCCGGAGCCAAGTAAATGTAGCGTGTGGTGTGTATTATGTTGAGGGTGTATTCTGTTAGGGGTCTGCTTCGTGTTCATCAATCTGCATGAACTTTCTCACGATTCGGCACGTATTTAATAAGGCAGCTTTCTGTAGAGTGATATAAAGAGTTTCTTGTAGATCAAGTAGTTTTAAGCTATGGAGAAGATGGTTCGGGATAACGCCTGTTGTGGATATGACTATAGGGATTACGTACACTTTTTCTTGTCGCCATATTCGAGTTACTTCATCTCTGAGTTCTGTGTATTTACTAATTTTTTCAACTATTGTTTTTTGTAAGTTATGTGTGTTGGGGACTGCAATGTCTATTAGGTAAGTGATTCTTTTTGTTTTATCCTGTAGGATTATGTCTGGTCTGTTATAGTGGATGGTCCTATCTGTGAGTATAGCGCGGTCGTAATATAGTTTGTACGTGTCATTTTCTAGGATAGTTTGTGGTGTGTACTTGTAGTAAGGAGTGTTCGTATTTTGTATGAGAGTGTGCTTGAGTGCTAGTTTTTGATGAATGATGTTTGCTACTTGGTTGTGTCTGTGAGTGTAGTCTGTCTGTGTGAGAGTTGTGCATGCTCCAGTTATGTGTTGTATGGTTTCTGCCTGAATGTGGCACCGGCGGCATTTATCGTTTGTAATAGAAGGGTCTTTAATTATATATTTCCTGTAGTTTTTCGTGTTTATAATTTGATCTTGTATGGCTATGATGAAGCCTTCGGTTTCTGGGAACAGGTTTCCTATTTTAAGCCACTTATTAGAGGCTACTGTATTGATGTGGGATTGTTCTAAATCATGAGGGTGTCTACAATGAAGGGTTTTCTTTTTCCAGCTTTCAATTTTCTGGCTTTGTGGGTCAGTGTTGCTTGTTTCTTGTGTATTTTGTTCATTCAAATTGAACGGGGTGTAATTGACATCATTGAAAGTAATAGCTTTGTGTATGTCACTAGTGCGAGATTTTATATGGAAAAATGTTTTGAGCCTAGTGATTTGTTTCTGCCAAAGGTGATGGATGTCGATTAGGCCTCTCCCTCCATTCTGTCTTTTGATGGTGAGTCTCTCGATCGCAGATTTAGGGTGTAGGTTATTGTGTTTTGTGAGTGTTGTGCGTGTAGTCCTTTCTAACTGTTCAATGTCTGTTTTTGACCATTTTATTACTCCGAATGAGTAGGTCAGTATCGGTATGGCGAAAGTATTCAAGGCTTTTATTAGGTGCTTTCCAGATAACTGCGTTTTGCAAACTGCGTTAATTCTCCTACGGTATTCTGTATTTAGTGTCTGTTTTATTGCTGTATGGTCGAGTCCCTTGAGTTGCTTGTACCCTAAATATTTGTATAGGTCTGATGGTTCCATAGCTATAATTGTGTCGGTGTTGCTAACTGCATAGTCGCGGGTTTTACTTTGCCTTTTATAATATGCAATGTCCTACACTTATCTAGTCCAAATTGCATATTAATATCTTCAAGCCAGAGATGAGGAACAAGACTTCTCCCGGGAGATCAGGTCCGTGGGGTCGCTACTGCCCAACAGCTCGCCACAAGCTGCCCTGCGGGTTATTATTATTATTATTATTATTCTCTTAATCATTTAGTAAGTGAATATTTTTATACGCCTTTTTTAATTTTGAAAGAATACTACTTTTATTTAATTTTTTCGACTAAACTTTGAGAGTTTTGGACGCAGAACTGATGCAGAACGGACGCAGTCTGCGTCCAAAACTCTCAAAATTTAGTCGAAAAAATTAAATAAAAGTAGTATTTTTTCAAAATTAAAAAAAGGGCGTATACTAAAAGATAAATAATAAAATTGTCTGTAAGATAGTGTAAGTTTCGTTTAATTATACCTGGTAGATTTTGTGTGATTGTCAATATTTTGTCCGCGTCAGACACAACTTCACGAGTTAATTAAACTATTTAATATGAACTTAATCAAAAATATTCACTTTCTATATGATTAAGAGAATGTTCTAGTTTAACATATATTTTTATCAAATCATTTACACTGCACATTATGACGTGATTGTCAGTTTAAAATCTGTAAAAGTCGTTTACAGATTTTAAACTGAAACCTGAACTGAACCCCTTAAGTCTAAGGGTGTACCTACACCAATCGATCAATCATCGATCGATGCCATCAGTCGACATCGATCGACGTTGATCGATTGGTGTGGTAGCTTTGGCTGATCAACGGATACCGTTTGACTAACTAATCGATCGATTGCCGGTCACCGGGCACAACGAAACCACAAAAATGAGAAATAATTTTTGAAAACATGCCTTAACCATTATTTCGATTTTCTACTAACACTAATGGATAGGCAATTTATTAATGAACATTTCACTAGAACTTTTTTTTTTAAATCCCAAGACTCGATGATTTTAAGATTTTATTCTAAAAAATTGAGCGTATTCGCTACTGTATTTCTTGCGCGGCGAAGAGGGAACGAATGCTCAAGGTTATTTGTTCAGGGGCTTTAACGTCTCGTCTGAAACAACTAGTACCTATAATAAAGCCATTATTCTATGTTTTATATTTATGTGTTGTTTGCCACTCAGCGGGTGCCGCATCATAGAATCGGGTTTCAGAGAACAGATACTACCTATTGTTCATCAGTTAAATGCGTTAATGGGTCTGTGAAAACATACGAACGGTGTGTTTCGTTTAATTAACAATGTGATATTTTGTTTCGAAAACAGGCCGGTTTCGAGTTGTTTACAGATACCTACCTAATTATGGCAACATCTCGGGTACCGGTAAAACGGGGTGAATACGGATGCAGGCGGTGAATAGGGACGAAACTTTAAAGGGAATTTTAAAGTTGAAATAATAATTTTTGTCAACAAATCCTCTTTAAAGTTTCGTCCCGATTCACCCCTGCATCCCTTTTCATCCCGTTTTACGGTGTTTAATGACGGAGTTTTCTATACTAATATTATAAAGTGATGTTTGTTTGTTAGAGGCAATCTCTGAAAGTACTGGTTACAAAAAACTTTTTACAAGAAAGAGAACCGCCTTCAAAAACTAAAAAGTGATAAATAACTTTACCACAGAACACACATGACTTTAGTTTCGAAAGTCGGTGGCTTTGTTCTGCTTGTTGGTTCTCTTTTTCGTAAAAAGTTTTTATTTTCTATTTTTAGTGCCTCCTTATCACCCAAATCCATTAAGAAAGGGCAACACAGTTAAAACAGAGATGGAAAGTCCTCCAAAGATGGAAGAAACGAAAACGTCTTCTAAGTATATCTTTTTGGTTTTTGTTGATTTTTAAAAAAGCGCAGAATAAATTTCTATTTGCTGTATACTACCTACTCGTAAAACCTTTTCCAGAATGTAACAAACACTTTTCTGAAAACCACATTAAAATCGGTTCAACCAAACGGGAGATAATCGCGGACAAACATACATACATACAAACATACAGGTCGAACTGAAAACCTCCTTTTTTTAAGTCGGTTAAAAACATCTTTTACTGATAGGAAGCTTTCTGGCAGTTTCTGGATTCTGGTTAACTATAACGTCAAAGATCTATACGAATGACAGCCGGAATCAACGCTTTACGTGTTTACCGAGGTACGGAGGGGTCTCAATATAAAATGGATCACGGTCACCCATCGACCTGTCAACCGCGGCGAGCATAACTTAACCTTGATCGATCAATACGTACAGCTTTTACTTTGCCACGAACTGATTCGTAAACACGTATGTAGTAGGTAGGTACCTAAATAACGATACACGGCTCTGCACTGCAATGCATGCTAACAAGTTATTTACCGTCTACATTAAACCCACTAAGGGCGGGTTGCTTTAACTATACTTTACTGACGGGTAATAGTTAAAAATGGCGCTAACTATAGTCAAACCAAAAAAATTGGTTGTTTCACAAAATGGTGGCCTTAACGTACGTCAAAAAGTTACTATTACCATAACCGACCAGTCAACGTAATTTTGTGTTGTCAAACAGCTACGTCAAACATCAAAATATTATGGACTCTCTTTTAGAATAACTTTGACTGACGGATTTTTATGTATGGCATCTATCTATCTAGGTATCTTTGAAAAATAGTGAGGTGTCATCTACTACGCAGCTATTCACAAATAGATGATAGCACAGACCCTGATCCCTAAACGCTACGTGCTGATTTTTCAATGCATAGAAGTGAAAATATTACCTGCATTAATGAAAGATTTTAAGGATAATACCTAACAATTAGACATATAAAGTTATTTCAAGTTCAATTCAGTTCAATTGTTCATTGCATTCCATATGTATTACATAGATGGTATTGTATAATAGAGTGATCAATATGGACCCTGTCAGGCGCAGCAAAATTAGAAGAGAGGAAGTAGCAATTTATGCAATTCAATGTAGGTATTATAGATTATTTTATGTCTATAATTGTGTAAATAATACTGATTATGTTATTATTTATTTATATTTGTATAAGTTAATACTTACTCAAAAACTCCTTCAAAAATAAGAACATTTAAAATACCGAAACGGAAAAAATCTGCAAGAAGGACGCGCGGTATGCCTACTAAAACTTTTTGTGCTAACCAATATAATTTGCGTTTTTTGCCCATTATGTCAAGAAGTGAAAGTCATCCTCCTGCTCAATTACCGTCAGACCTTGGACCAGGTCGCACGTTGTCCCAATTCGTCACACTGACTATCAGAAAATTCAGAAGCTATTTTTGTTGGTCGTATTTCCTTTAATTGTAGGTTTTGTTCTTTATGACTTGACGTGGTAGAGGCAATGAATTGCATTATTTTGTTTGATTTTGGAATCTTTATTGATTGGTCAAAACTCTAACCAATCAATTTAGATTTCAAATTCGTATTTTAAAATGTAGATAAATTTTCCATGAACGTTTTCTTTCTGCTTAATCAGTTTTCTTGTTAGTGTTGCCAGTATCAAAGTACGAATGTAGAAACTATATTATGTTTTTGTTAAAAAAAGCATCATTAATCAATGTTGCTTCCCAGAAATAAGTACCTACAATTTGTTCTAATAAGCAATTATTTACCCACATACATCATACTGCGATTACAAATAACAGAAACAGCTCCTTTACAACTTAAGAAGGTAAGTAATTATAACCGTTGCTACCTTGATAATGGCGTCATAAAATGCAAATCAATATTTTCCGATAATAATAATTCTAATAATAATCTTTGTTGTTCAGAAAAATACAGAAACAAGTAAGATAAATCACTGGTCTCCACACTAGGATTCCCTGTGTCGTGGAGGCCAGTCTCTTTCATCATGGTTCAAAATAAAGTAAAAATACAATGTTGCATGAATAGCAGAGGAAAAGTTCAACAAAAACAAAATTATAATACCTGGCGTCTTGCAGTAAATTGTGTACAAAAAGGTAAGTAGTGTGGTGTAGTTGCATGTATGTGTGTGTGTGCGCGCGTGTGTGTGTGTGTGTGTGTGTGTGTGTGTGTGTGTGTGTGTGTGTGTGTATGTGTGTGTGTCGGTGTTTATGTACGAGCATGCATGTGTGCATGTCACCAGACTTAAATATTCATATTCATGATAGAATATAATTAATTAGTGTAAAAAGAATTTAGTAGTTTCTCAGTGCCATCGTAATCCAGACCTTTTAAGTAAGTTTTGATGACAGATTTACATTTAGATTTTGTCAAAGGTAATAAATTAATTTGGTCGTTTAGTTTATTGTAAAGAAACGATTGCACTTATAAACAATTTCTGCCAGCGACATCGCCTGCGTAGAATTCAGGATTAAGTTAGTCATAAATGATCCCACAGGAACACAAAAATGATGGCAAAAAAATATCCTATCGATCAATTTCAAATTTTAGTTTATTCTGTTCTCCCCTTAAAGCGTGATTGAGTAACAAACATACCTACATCTTTGACTGAACATAGACAAAAAAATGAAGTGTCTGTTTGTAATGTGGAAATAACAGGTTTTTACTATAAACTTAGGAAAGTAAATACGGTACCTATATAAATCAATAAATCAAATTAAAATTAAACTGTTTGTCTGTTTGTTTCGGCTCATCTCTGAAATGGTGAGTCAGATTTTGACGGGACTTTCACTGGCAGATAGCTGATGTTATAAGGAATAACTTAGGCCTCCTTAAAAAAATCGAAAATCACGCGGAGTCGCAAGCATTAGCTAGTTTATAATAGTTTAGCAATACGGAAATATCCTTGATAGGTAAATGGGAAATCCTAATCTTCCGCGACCAATCATCGTCTATAGTCTATAGTTAATGAGAAGCATCTATTCTTGTAGAGGTGATTCTTAAGCAATAAATACTAATATTATAAATGCGTAATTAGTAACTCTGTCTGTAACGTTTTCACGACAAATCGGCTGAACCGATTTGGTATGAAGATAGCTTAAACCCCAAGAATACCCCAATAGGCTATTTTTTAAGCCGCGACTTCATCTGCATCCACGATAACCGACATTCACACGGACGAAGTCGCGGGCAAAACTTAATAATTAATAATTCAATTGTATTAATTATTGGTTAATAATCCTGTCAGTTTCATTAGGTACCCTATCTTAAGACAAGTAACCTGCGCCCATTAACAAACTTCGTTGCCTATATAGGTCACCGAACACACGGAATGTGATCTAAGTACGTGGGTATCAAGTGTTGCACAATATCACACTTCTGCATCAATTAACTGTGTTAAATGAAGCATCGATATGCAATTAAAACGCATCGAGATGAAATTTATAAAAAAATTGTGTCTATACCCTGTTCACAATAAGATAAGACATTTACTCAAACCTTTTTTACAGTCCGTTCAACCGATTTTGACTTCAATTGCGTTGGTAGCATGACAAATGGCAACTGCAGTAAACAGTTGTATTGTAACCACTTTTTTTGCCTCTAATGTCATCTTTAAGCCTACGGAATAGAAGTCAAAATCGGCTGAAGGGACTGTAAAAAAGGTTTGTGTTTATGTCTAATCTTATTGTGAACAGCGTATAAGTGTATTAGAATTTTTAAGATTTAGATTTAGATTTTGGATTTTTAGCGCTTTTAATAACAGCCTGTTTTTAACGCTTTTAATAACAGCCTGTTTTTAACGCTTTTAATAACAGCCTGTTTTTAACGCTTTTAATAACAGCCTGTTTTTAACGCTTTTAATAACAGCCTGTTTTTAATGCTTTTAATAACAGCCTGTTTTTAACGCTTTTAATAACAGCCTGTTTTTAACGCTTTTAATAACAGCCTGTTTTTAACGCTTTTAATAACAGCCTGTTTTTAATGCTTTTAATAACAGCCTGTTTTTAACGCTTTTAATAACAGCCTGTTTTTAATGCTTTTAATAACAGCCTGTTTTTAACGCTTTTAATAACAGCCTGTTTTTAATGCTTTTAATAACAGCCTGTTTTTAACGCTTTTAATAACAGCCTGTTTTTAACGCTTTTAATAACAGCCTGTTTTTAACGCTTGTAATACCAGCTTATTTTTAACGCTTGTAATACCAGCCTGTTTTTAACGCTTGTAGGTAATACCAGCCTGTTTTCTCATGCAGAGAAGGCGAGCATTGATCACCACCATAGATATAATTTTACTAGCTTTTGCCCGCGACTTCGTCCGTGTGAATGTCTGTTATCGCAGATACAAATTAAGTCGCTGATTAAAAAGTAGCATAGGTATGTCCTTCCCCAGGGTTTAAGCTATCTTCATACCAAATTTGATTAAAACAGGTTCAGCCGTATCCGCGTGAAACCGTAACATACAGAGTTACTTTCGCATTTTTAATATTTTTCTTCATTGAAGTCGGTGATATCCAATATAAAATTATTTCTTTTAAATCTATTAATGATCATAAGTACTTATTCAGCACAGTACAGTGTTGTAGCGATTTAAAAAATATCTAATCATAACTCCATCATCAGAGATTCGAGTCAGAAAGTCACAAAGATCAAATTTCCGGAATTATTTTCCGCACCAGTCGCCGTATTGTCACGACCACAAAAATGCAGGATACAGATCAATCACACAGATACTTGTTACGGAACTGAGATCAATATCTATAAACAAGTTAAGAACTAATCTACTTCGCAATGCGACAAAAAAGAAACAAATAAAAAAGAAATAAAGCATGTATGTACCTATGTGTTCGCAATTTACATGAGATTTTGTTTCTTCGGCAGTAGGTTGAAATGGCATATAGAATGCTGGTTGAAAACATTGAGTAAAATGTTTCGTTTGAACACTCTGGATTTGTCACAAAAGCTTTTCGTAATTAGAACGTTAGGTTTCTTTTTATATCGCGTTTACATTCAGCCATTTCCGTTGCCGATTGCCCTGCCGTACATATTTCCCCTAATATTGCTGTGGTAACGTCAATGGAAATGAGTGTTTACATTGCCGCTTCATATGTATTTTCAATTCGACTCTAGGCAATGGATAACGTGGAAATCGTCGCAGCGTCGGCGCTCTGCCGTAGAAGTTTAATTAATTACCTATTTAGAAAAAATAGAATTCAAAAGAGGCGTCGTCGTCAGAGGAGATGGTGGATGATAGCAATTCATCGTAATTAGATGAAAATAAGACTATTAATAAGACTTATGACATGATTTATAAATTATGTAATAAACCATAAACTACAAAATAAGACTTTGGATTTTAGCACATTTATTAGCGTTCTCAAAGTTCACAGTAATCCGCTTCCAAGCGGATATTTGTGTTTCAGTTTGTGCTCTGCGATGGGTCCATAAAGTTCTAAAAACTTCAGATTTTTTTCATTACTCTATTCCAATGGCATGATGAAGGAGGCTCATAATGAAATGAATTGCAACACGTCAGTCACTTTCACGCGTTCGTTTCCGACTGAACGAGAGAGCTACATGTAAACACACATTGCCGCTAGCATTGCCGCGCTTTGATGTCCACAAGAAATAACCGCCAAATGAGGGAGCCGGGCAATGTGAACGGCAACGTCAAAGGCATTGGAAATGACCTGTTTACATTCTCGCGTTTCCCAGTTTATTCCCCATGCCCCTGCTCGTTGCCGCGGCAATGGGCTGAATGTACATGCAAGGCATTGTCACAAAATATAAAGGTAACAGAAGGACCGCTTCTGACATCTTGAAAAATAATTATCTAAACTTGCCAGACTCACTAGGGCTACCACTGTATTGACTCTGTCAGTTTTATTTGTGTCAACATGAAATTTTATTGACACTGGTTGGAACTCTTTGCAATTTTTTTGTAACAATATTTTCCTGTTCGTAATGAAATGTCAATGTCTCTCATTTATTCATTCCGACAACACGTGACAGTCGAGACTGAAGTCTGCTTAAAACTGCTTGAGAATGCCTATGAACGTAATATCAATGTGTGCGTGCGAAAAATGGCGGTTTGTTCTGAGTGGTCTCTCTGCTCGGCCGCGTAGCAGCCTTACGTACTTTGTGGCATTGTTTAGATATGTCATAATGGTCTAATGGTTAAGACGCCTGCCTCTCATGCATGAGGTTGTGGGTTCGAAACCGGGCAAGTACCAATGTGACTTTATCAATTCATATACGACACGGTTGGCGCGGTGGCCGAGCGATCGACTGTTGCGCAGCGTGTTGCGGGTTCGATTCCCGCCCAAGGTAAATATTTGTGTGATGAGCACTTGTGTTTGCCTTGTGTCTGGGTGTTGTTTATCTATTTAAGTATGTATTTAAAATGTATTTGTGTATGTATATCAGCTGTCTGACACCCATAGTACAGGGTCTCCCTAGTTTGGGGTCAGATGGCCGTGTGTGAATTGTCCCCACATATTATTATTATTATTATATGTACTTTCTAAAATCTTGGACAATATTGACATCGGTGAAGGAAAACGTAGTGAGGAAACCTGGACTTAAAATTTATATTAGGTTTAAAATCGTCAATCCGCCTTGAGCGCACGTGGTGATCAATGCTCTCCTTCTCTGTATGAGAAGAGGCCTTTGTCCTGCATTGGGACAGTTATAGGCCGGTATTATTATTATATTATTGTTTCGCCTAATGCCGTCAGTGGCCGAAATGCTGTTCTATAATACAGTGATTAAAGCAGAGTCACTGGGAAGTGAATGAAATATTGCTCTAATCTCCTCTAACATAGTCAATACATACATCGATCCGGTACCGTAAGGGTTCAGCACGTTTGAGCTCTTACAGTACTTAATCTGGAGATAAACAAAATAGGTTCTGCAATGCCATGTAAATGAAATAATAATAATAATACGTGGGGACATTTTCACACATGGCCATCTGACCCCAAACTAGAGAGACACTGTACTATGGGTGTCAGACAGCTGATATACATACACAAATACATTTTTAAATACATACATATCTGTATCTTGCTCTATGAATTTAGGAGCAATGAGCTTTAGGTGTCATGTCGATTCTTAGCAAAGACCGGTTGGGATTTGTCCTATTTTTTTTAATTAGCTTCGCTTGTAACTATGTAAAAAATCTTGGAAATCGAATTTAACCAACTTCTAATCATAGTATCTATTTGAAACTTTGCAAATGAATGTAAAACCCATGACAATACAATAATATTGTACTATTGAACTGGGCCTCAAGTCTGCTATTACAATAGTGTCAGAATGGTCTATCATTGATTTCATAATTGTTGATTTTGACAAGTTTGGCAATCTACTAATATAATGGCGTCATTATGACTTTCCAATGGTCAACCACTGACACTCCATTGAAAGAAATGATATAGAATGGTAATCTCGTACATAATGACAAATGAATGACTGACTTAGTTTACGAACTTCTTACTACTTCAGATTGTTTATAACACATAAAATAATATGTAAAAATATATATAAATGAAATCTGACATCAATAAATGTTCAAATTTAGTAGTAGTTTTTCGAAAATCATTTCTACTAACGGGTTTCATAGTAATGGCAATATGACAATGTCATTATAACACAATTCTATTACGAGACCATTGACCGACCACTGCTCGACCATTATGAATTTAGCAGATTACGAACTTTTAGCAAAATGACAATGGGATCGTGTTGGAATGACGAAATTATAAAAATAGCAGACTTGGCCCCCTGGTCTGACGATGGACCTGAAAGGCGGCACTGAAACTCCAAAACAGAACGACGTATCCAGGTCGTGTTTGGCTTGTTATTAAATACTGGAAACTGACTGTAACGATGAACTTACTCATTGTAATATTGTGTTCTACGTATTGTTCCTGACAGCTGTTAACAACAAGATTTTGACCACTGACTCATTACAGCCTGTAATGTTAAAATGTTTTGTTTTATTCAGTTTGCAACTGTACTGATTTTTGACAATTCAACCGGTGTGTTCTGTTAAGATCACATTCATAAATTTGAAGTGAGTTTGAGATGAGATGTCATCCCACTTCGACTGTTATTAACCTTTGAGAAATTTCATTCGTTCAATGAAAGAAAAGAAAAAGCATTTATTCGCCCGCCAGGACAAGAACACACGAAAATACATGATAAAAAAAGAAACGAAAATTGGTCCTGTACGAGGTCAAAAGGCTCCAATCTCAGTATGGTGCTGTAGCGTTAATAAAAAAATAAGTCACGGCGTTGATATTCTAAATGACTGCGTAGAATTCCCGGAAAAACTTAAATGGATGCTTTATTAGTTACAGTTACAAACGAATAGCAACTGAAATGCTAGTTAATAAGCTTCCATTTGGAGTAAAGCCATTACAGTGTCTCGGAAAAAAAAAACAAATATTCACTGCTTAATGTCCATAATTAAAAGATAACAATGCTTCTTAAGAAAAAGCCATTATTACCACATAGTTATGACATAATTCCTAATAAAACAGTATCATTCGCGTATTATCACAAGTATGCCAAGGGCGATCGCTCTGATAATGACCGCAGGCTACTCACACTTGGTGCCACAGCCTAGGAACAAACAGAAGGACAACTGAATGCAACACGCTTACTCATCCGTGAAGGCTGGGCTACGTTGATCGATGAGAGATAGTTTGATTTGAACATTGATTCGAATCTAATAATGGCAAATTAATTTGTATGACCTGAGCCTGATTTCTCGGTTTTGTCGTCTTTGTAGTGTAATTAACACGATAGAACCTTATAAATAATAAAACACTGGTTTCTGGTCTGCTGTCAAATTACAACATTTAAGAAGAGATTTGACAGAATATATACTGATTAAAATTTAATCAAGCTTTTTGAAACTTGGGATAATTTTTGTTAATGTTTGTCTTTATCTTTGAATTATCATTATTCGGATCAAGTCCCTATTTATTCAATGTTTAGAGTTTTGTTTTTAGACATTTTAAACATGTGAGGCGCAGGGATGAAGGATAATTTTAGAGGAAAGTTTTGAGTGCAAACGTTTCTACGATTTGGAGGTCAAAGAAAGGGAAGCGATGGCTTGCTTGTATGCATAATGAGAACACAAGAAAGGGATTGAATATTGAGATGAAGACTGTTTGGGAAGCTGCGCAAACTCATATTATAAAGAGGTAAAGTGTGTATATTGTTGTCAGTGGGCCTTCTGCATGTTATTACACTGTGTGTTTAGGACCTTCGCCGCAGACAATTGATGGGTTCGCAACATTATTAGGTTACATCCACTGATGACTGACATTACCGATGATCATACGTCGTGAAACTTGTGATATTACTTGTTATATTGTATGGTGAGATGGCAGCTTTGCAGATATTGAAGTTACTATTTCTGCTATATTATTTACTAACTTTGTCCGTGACTTCTTTCGCGTGAATATCAGTTATGGCGGATGCAGACAAAATAGTCAATGTCCAACGTTGGGGTCTGTACCAAATATTATTAAAATCGGTTCTGTAGTTAAGCCATTAAAGCGTAACAAATAAATAAACCAAATTACTTTCGCATTTATAATATTAACTAGCCTTTGCTTGCGACTTCGTCCGCGTCGACGAAGTCGCTGATTAAAAAATAGCCTAAGTCCTTCCCCAAGATTCAAGATATTTTCGTAACAAAGAATCATGGCGAGATCCATGCATTCATTTATATGAAAAAAAGAAAAAAAATTGCGAGTTTACAATATTTTCCAATGTGAAGAATACATTACCAGGAGTAAGTAGGTGGAATTACTTACCAAATTTTTAAACCCCCGCATAATTAAAATATTACGAAATGAAAATAACACTTTTTCGTTTCATTTTGATGCGCCATTTTGTGTTTATAAAAAAAGGAAAGTGACAGGCGTCGTTAACGGATCTATCAAATGGACACAAAAGTGTGTGAAAAAAAAACATTATTTGTGATATTATTTCCCATAAAACGGAGCAGTTTTCTGAAACTGCTTCGTTTACCTTCCGTTCTTACTCTGGTAAGAACTGCGAAACGGCGTCTGTCATTGTCACTGTTACTGTCAGTCGCCGTTTCGTTCTGAAATAATAAGCTTTTCGTTAAACTATTCACTTTTTTTTGCGGGGTTTTCAAAATATTGTATATGCCTGAAGATACTCTTTAGATACCCTAGAATATAAGAATTACAATTTCAACTTCTCTAAACATCTTTATATTTTTGTAAAAATCCTGCCCTGATTCTTTAATGAAAATCGGTCCAGCTGTTTCATCGTGAAAGTGTAACAGACAGAGTTACTTTCGCATTGATAATATTAAGTATGAATATAGATTAGTATGGATTATGGATATAATAAACATATAACACTCGCGTATTTCTGGAACGATGGTAGTGGGTGGCAAAGGTATTTTGAAAACATGGACGACACGGTTGGCGCATTGGTTAAGCGATCGACTGCTGTGCTGCGTGTCGCGGGTTCGATTCCCGCACGGAACAAATATTTGTATGCCCTGCAGATAGTTGTTCCGGGTCTGGCTGTTTGTGTATGAGTTTATATGTTTGTAAACGCACCCACGACACAGGAGTAATTCCTAGTGTGGGGAAAACATTAAAAAAAAACAAAAAAATATTAAATATTTCGTCAATTAGGTAATTACTTTCTAAGTCACTTCACACCATATCACAGGGGGCTAGCACAATACCTCTTTCTTTAGAATTTCGACGGCTACTGAAATGCTAATTTAAAGCCATATCTATTAAAACTGTAGCATTATTTATAGACACACTGCCTCTTACAAAGACCATTATTTCTATAATATGATTTATCACAAATTGAAATGGCCGCCCATATCCGAGGGTCTTGTCACGATTTGACTATCTGCAATACAATCCACCGTGACGTGGCCTCATAAACATTACCTATTTACCATATTGGGTTGGTGGGAGTACCGCGGCTTGGGGCTGGTCACGAATTCAGTTTCCCTATTTGTTTGCATGTTGCAATTGTTGGGTTGACTTTGTGAGGTCTTGATCAATCCGAATGTTTTGATGGAACTTTGAGGTTTTTTTATAGATGGCATATAAGCTGACAGTCAATTGTGGAGCTCGTGGCTAAGTTGAAGCCATACAGATCGATCGGTCAAAGGTTAAGCTACGCTAGCCGCGGTCGGTCTGTGGATCGGTGACCATCCCTTTCATACCGAGTTCCTTAAGTGCCTCGGAAAGCACGTAAAGCCGTTGGTCCCGGCTGTCATTTGTAGATCTTTGGCAGTCGTTATGGGTAATCAGAAGCAAGAAAGTCTGACAACCAGTCTTTCCAGGGGGATCGTGTTACCCAGTAACTGGGTTGTGGAGTTCCGATAGGTCGCTCCATGTAAAACACTGGTATTCAGCTGCATCCGGTTAGACTGGAAGCCGACCCCAATGTAGTTGGGAAAAGGCAGATGATGATGACAAACTGACAGTCAATCTGCTGTTAAGGTGAAAGTGCTAAGGTAGCCCGCGAAATTCAAATGTGTTTTTTGCAATTTTCAGCCCAGTATCTATTTGTATGGTAAAATAAAAATTTGCGGGAGTAACAAATATGCATTTAAAGAATTTTAAAATTAAAATTACTCTCCAAGTAAGAAAAGCTCTTAGACGTCATATTTCCATTAAATGGTAACATTTACGAGCTTTTTTAACTTTGAGAGTTAATATAGATAATTAGATACTGGGCTGAAAATTGTAAAAAAAAACGTTAGAATATTTGAATTTCGCGGGCTGCCGTGGCGCATCCTTTGCGCCATTGCGCAGTATTTTCGAACATTTGCAATACTATAGACCTTGCAGATACGTTGCTACTCGTATTCCAGAAACAAACTTGAAATGTGTTATGTGCCTATTGATTTGTCGCGGTAAGTTCATGCATTTTGCCCCCCAATGGCCCCCAATGCTTCAGGAGAGCATATTTCCGTTACCTTATGTTAGTTTACGTCCTGGTTTATTTAGTTATTCGGCTAGCAAGCAAGAGGTCGTTAATATTTTCGACAATATGTCAGCAAATTTGGAGCTGAAGCTGAAGTTTGTGCTAGCTAGTACCAGCTGATCTGTGATATCTGAAACTCCTCGACCGAATTTGAAAATTCTTTCCTTAATACAACGATAGGTTATTCGGAGCTATTATAGGACATAAAAATATTTAAAAAAACATAGGGACCCAGGCGAAAATTCACTTAACTGTTGTAATAACATAGACAGCTAAACACCCACATAAGATAAATCGATCTCCAATAACAACAATGCAATATATCAGAATTGATCGACTTCCGCTCACGACAATCGATTGCGAGGTCGATACTCGGTCTTGACCGCATGATTATTTACTGCAAAATTGTAAACAATGGGGTTTATAGGGTGACCAATATATCCTGATATCTCTTGGTGGCGCCACTTGTCAACAATCAGTCCATTTGAATTTAGTTCCTAAATTTCCCGCTTCTCAAGTTACATTGGACACTAGTAATATTGTGTGAAGGTTCACATCTTCGTTGTTAATTATTATGATGTTGCTAATTATAGTTAAGTAGATGATTCACGGCGGAGTTTTCAATTCAATTGTTTGGCAGGTTAGTTTTTGCTTGTTTATTGCTACTGGAATCTGCTATTACAATATCTATTGAACTAAGAAAAACCCGACTAATGAATCTGTTCAATCACCATCAGAGAATACAAAACAAACATTTTGTTAATATTGCACTATTGGACTGAGATCTCAGTGTCGTTACACCTTCTTCATTTTAGCACGGTTGAAATTTTGAGATAAATTACGAAATATGTAGGAAATGAGTGTACTTGCTGGCTTGAATGTTGGGCCCTTATCGTCTATCAGGCTCAACAGGTACTTACTTATTCAAGTGTAACTGGTTTTTATATCCATTATAGTGTACTGAATTCATCATATTATCTGCCTAGTCTTTTCCAACTTTATTGGGGTCGACTTCCAGTCTAACCGGGTGCAGCTGAATACCAGTTTTATATGAAGCGACTTCCTATCTGACCACCATAACCTAGTTACTGGGTAACACGATATCCCTTGGTACGACTGGTTGTCAGACTTTCTGTCTGCAGTGTTAAAATAAATTACAATACAAATATCTCAAGAATATCCTTACTTATTTCAAGAATTTCGGTACAAATAATTCAAGAATATCTCTAATTCTTTATTTACAATGTAAACAAGATACCAAGACCTATTTAAAAAGTGTACAAAAACTAAATTGCAAGCCTATTCATTGGACAAACAATAAAATGCAGCTGTTTACTATTAATAAAGTCGGATTGAACCAGTTTACTAGTTACCTTGCGGTTACAGTCGTGATCAAGGACCCACGCGTTCTTACCGAGTTAGTCTAATTTATGTAAAAATGTATATATTTATGTAAATTAAGGTTCGTTAGTTGCGTCACAAGATTTGGTTTACGCTATTAAATTAAAGCTTCCGCATTCAATTTCCTCAACTGAATGACAGTTTTTAAATACCTACGCATATTTTTAGTTTGTGATTAATAATTTAGGATTCAGGGCGGTGCGGTGCGGTGAATTCAGCGGTGCTGTATTCTATGCTATGGGATAGTAACTTTTGTTCGGAATGGCAACGCACCTGAAAGGCCTATTTTATTGCAGTAGGTCGATTCTGTAAAATTCAAAAAACAACTCGCATCCCACATTGTTTTTCACTCTCACTTCGCCTAGGGTTCAAAATGACCTTGATATATTTAACACTTTAAATCGGGTTCGAGTGTGAAGTGCGCGTCGAAGTGACGGTGAAATTACCTTACAGAATACCACTTCTTACGTCATCTCATACTTTATCTGTCAAAATCTCCCTGTCAATGTAATTCAACTCGCTGACATGCTCACAAGGGTGGCGCTAGTGTAAATTCGATTTATCAACCGAGTTTTTAGAATGCCAATCAAGAAACTCACAGTGGATTCAGATTCGAAGTTTAGAATGAGGTCTTACAGAATCACACCCCAGATGTGTATATGCAGCAGTAACCACTTACCCAAAACCAGGTGGGCTATCGGAATATATAGGCAGTTTAATAGAGTCTAAAAAAGCCAACAGATTTCAGACATCGTATTCATTTGGTAATAATCGTAATTATGTGTCATCAAATGCACGCGAATCATGTCGTCTAAATATAATTAATACGTTGTTAACAACATGTATGACACTGACACATTTTTTATTATTATTCATAAATTTTTTATCATCAACACGCGACATCTTGTGGTCGTAGATTTGCTTGATGGAGATTTATTACAAGTGTCTTTAGAATAGGTATGTTAGACTGTGACTTCTACCTGATAAAACGCTAAAACGGCATCCATTACTTAAACGCATCCTTTTTAGATTCTGTATATAAGCACCTCATCCGTGCTAAAAGATACACTTTTAGCACGGATGAGGTGCTTATCATGTAGCTAATCCACTTTTGTAACTTATTGAACTAGACCTCAGCATTCTATTAATCTACATGTAGCAAATCATAGGAATTAAATAGTGTCATTATGTTTATTTTTAAACACATGTATTGTAATAGCTTCATATTTCTCAGTTTAAAAATAAATACACTAATAGATACAATACTTATGGAAATCTATCTTATCAAGATCCGGATTTGTCTTCAGGAAACGTGCTTTGGATCCTAACTGGAACACGTCTCTACCATCAATAACATTGTACTGATAGAGGATAGAGCCGTTGCCTATATTCTCTCTGCAATTTTTAGCCCTTCGTAATTTATGTGTGGGGGTAACATATGATCCAAAATAAATAAAAATAAGCAGTTTTCGGGCATATTGAACCTTCACAACTGTTACCTTATTGAATCTCGTACCTACTTTGGGGTCACGAAATTGCGAATTCACGATCAAAGGGAAATAATTCCGCTCCCACTCTTGTATTTTGTGAAATGTCTAAACGGTTAGTTGACACTTTCCGTGACTAAAGGGCTCGCTAGAAGCTAAGCATTGCCATCTAACGTGACAATGCCGCCAGTCTCTTTCGCACATTACCAGTTGACAGCAATGCAGAGGAATTTTTTGATGGTATTTTGTCGTTTCTTTTTGTAACTGATTTTACTGTTTCTTTAACGATTGCATTTATTGCCTCTAGCATGATTAAGTATTTCACGTTTGTAATTTATGCTACGAGTTTGTTAAAAGGATATTTAAAAAACCCAAATCAGCCAGAAGACTAATTCGTGAAAAATAACCAGAGTCCTATAATTTCAGTAGAGACTTCATACCTACTAAAGGCACAATCATAGAACTACTTAATCTATTGTATCTACAATAAATCTACTTCAAAGCCAATTACAGGCGCACGTGTTCATTTGTAATTAACTAGCTACCAATTGATGTAAATGATCGATTTGAATAAAACTCGCGGAAGTTTCTGTTGCAATTGTGCGTCAGACGACACGTCATAATAGCTGTAGGCTTACCACAAGTGTGCCAACGTAAAAATACGAGTCGAATTTTAAATTGGGATGGGGAAAATTCCGATAGCCTTTTGCTTTAATTTTAGTATTACCGAATGATTAAGTCTAAAACTAAATATTTATAGTTTAAAAATCAATTGAATTTATGTTACTGCACGCTCATGGACAAAAGTCGCAGATCTCAGTGCAGTAAAGAATGCTATACACGAACAATAAAACTGCGTATAACCTTGAACTTCAAAACAAACTTGTCCAATTCAGTGAAAGGATTGAACGGCGCTATGCATTAATGAATAAGTCATTAATTTATTTTATTCATTCATGTTGATGTCGCTTAGTAAGTTTTTTTGTAAATTTATGTGCATATGGAAATCAATCTTTTAATTAAATAATGATGTTTTTTTCTTTATATTGTGGTTACTTTATTACTGAAGGTAATTTTACAAATAATGTAGGCATAGCATGTCATGTCTTCGCGGTTTCAGGCTAAGGGCGCATAGACTTGGTAATTAACGTACAATAAGGCTAAGATTATTAAAAGATAACTGATCAAACGCAAATACTAATATACCTACCTATTATTTCAGATTTTATATTTTTAATTGAAAATATTTCTAATTAACGATTCATCATTGGTCACAGGTCATAAAAATAGCTGATCTTCTGTTCAATTTTATTGTACTTTTCAGCCTAGACCCGTAAAGCAATTAATGTAATTAGTTTAAGAATGAATTAGTATTTTAATTGGATTTACTTTAGAGGCAATTTACATGCCGGTAGATATCATTACACGGAGAGCGTTAAGTTTGAGTTATTTTTCCCTAAGGAGCTGGGGACAATGCCTGCTTAGTTCCTTCCATTAAAGTAGGTATTTTAATGAAGTAATTAATTAAGAGTGTTTCTGTATGAAGAAAGTTCGTTTTATGGTATTAATTTACATAATGTACATCGTTGATGTTTTTTTTAATAGTACTGTATATTAGTTTTATTTTCTAATATGCAGGATGAATATATGTATAATGATGAGGTGGGAAAAATATTTATGATTACTTATACGTACAATATTTACTATTACATCAACTGAAATTTATACATTTTTACACCCAGAAAGATTCTTAATAACCTCAAAGTTTTTATAGTTTAATAGCATAATACGTCATCAAGTCAATGACTGGATATTCGATGATTTTTAACTAGCGACCCGCCCGGCTTCGCACGTGTGAAAGAAAGAAAGACAAATTGTTTATTTGCAACCTCGTACAGGTAAACAAAAACATAAAAAAGGTTTAAATATAATAATAATAATAATAATATAATAATATGTGGGGAAATTTTCACACACGGCCATCTGACCCCAAACTAGGGAGACCCTGTACTATGGGTGTCAGACAGCTGATATACATACACAAATACATTTTTTTTTTGTTGTAAATACATACATATATAGATAAACAACACCCAGACACAAAGCAAACACAAGTGCTCATCACACCAATGTTTACCCTGGGCGGGAATCGAACCCGCAACACGCTGCGCAGCAGTCGATCGCTCAGCCACTGCGCCAACCGTGTCGTTAAAAAATAAAAACAATAAAACAATAAAACATAAAAAAAAGCCTTATGAAACCTGTACGAGACCAAAAAGGCTCCTGTCTCAGCACAATGCTACGACATGAAATGTCGCAGCGCTGGTATTCTGACAGGGCTTTGCAGAGATGCCACGGGCGGCCCCAGTCATGACAAATGAAATGAAATGAAATAAATTTACGCAAGAAAACAATAATGTTATCTTGCATTTTTTTGTTAAATATTTATTATTATAATTTTTATTTATTTAACTTTAACTTTATAAACTAAATTTAACTTTATATAATTATTTTATAATTATTAACTATAAATTTAACTTTATATAATTAATAGTTATGCATGTATTAATTATATAAAGTTATTAAATACAATAAATAAATAAAAGTGATAATATAAAATAAAATTTTGCATTATTTAATGTTGCAACTATCGGCCAACGCCAGTGTCACCAGCAGTGTGTGCAACGTAGTATAACCACACTCGGGACACTCCATAGAAACGAAACGATATAATTGCCTACACTACTACTAAAATAACAGACTGTACAGATACGTGCGTGTGTGTGCGTGTCTACACGCCGCTCGAACAAAAACGCAGTTCCCAGAGCAGTCATTCGACGCGGGGAGAGGTGAGGAACGGTTTCAGAGGGAGGCGGAGCGTGTCGCTACTGTACGGTAGTACTAATATTTATACTTTGGTATAACTATACGTATAAACCTTCCTCTTGAATCACTCTATGTATTGATGAAAACCGCATTAAAATGCGTTTTTATAGTTTAAAAGATCTAAACGTACAGACGGCGGGAACCTGTTGACCGCCACAGTCATGTATAGATGACAAACCAAAATGTGCCCAGCGCGCCACGGTCACAATTACATGACAAACTTCTATACGTAATTCTATAAACTATGCAACTTACACCGAGGCCACGTTTTTACTTTTTCAACGTACCTACAGGTTTCACATAGAGTAGGTATAAGAAATGAATTAAATGTTTGCTTAATTACACATGTGATTATTGTTATTGCTAACTAGCGATCCGACCCAGCTTCGCATGGGCCTATAGCCTTCCTCGATAAATGGAATACCCAACACAAATTTTTTTTTTCAATTCGGACTAATAGATCCTGAGATTAGCGCGTTCAACCAAATAAACAAACAAACTCTTCAGCTTTATTATATTAGTATAGATTGTGGCGACAAATATTACATAGTTGTTCTTGTATTCAATTTTCATAAATTCAAGTGTTTTATTTAAAACTTATGTACCTACTATCGTGGACACACCCGCCTGACCACCACTAAGTCCATTTTTGTTTGCACTCAAAAGATGGAAGCGCTCTCTACCCCGCCCTGTTGACTTCGCAGGCGCCAAGGGATTTTTTTTTTAACTGAGCAGGCGGAAAAGTCCGCTATAGTACATACTTGGAAGTCTAAGGAACCTGGAAATCAAAGATACCTACCTACCCCTTGTCTGTATCCGTGATAGCCTAAATTCACACGGACGAAAGCTACTAATTTATACAATAAACACCGTAAAAGGACCTAGATACTAAGTCCTGGTTTAGTCTTGCATAATATCGTCCACTCTAATCGCATTGTTACGGATATTGACCCGCCACCGGTCCAGCCAGTTTGCACGCCAGCAAACCTACTATAATAGTTTCTTAAACAAAGACATTCGTTGAGTGTCCTTGATACTTGAAAAGTTTTTTTATTACCTACATAATTTATGTAATGCGTAAGCAATTTTAAATAATAATACCTGCCTATTATTGTCCCACACTCCCACTGCAAGGTAAGTGCTTCTTCTCATACACAGAAGGCACGAGCAATCATTTTCATATTTGCTCTAGGCCGATTGGTGAACTCAGGCTTATAATCTTCTTTATCTTTATCTTTACATAGTATAAAACAAAGTCGCTATCACTAAGTATATGTAAAGCGCTCAATAGACTGCGCATCCAGGTAGGCTGCTGCAAATACAACCTAGCAAAATGGGGGATGGGGGAAGGCGTTCGTGGTGCGAGTACCGAATTGCTTCCTTGTTGTAGTTTTAGGTCTTGTTCACAGAGTAATATAATATACCTATACAGCATAAACTATTTTGTAATGTGCGTCACTATCTCGTGAATAAATGGATTTTCTTTCTTCTTCTTTCTTTCTTTCCTGCCCCTCGTCATGGAAGAAGACTTTTGGCCGCAGGACGTGGTGATCCGTCGCTTCCGCGGACAAGTGCCACAGGACAGCACACAGACAACTTAGTGCAATTTAGTGAAGTGCTACTAACATAGTCTTAAGTCGTCCCTATTAACACAAGTTAGAAATTATAAAATATGTATGTTTAGGTTAAGGTATTTATCTATGGGCCAATGCAGCCTGAAATAAATGAATTATTATTATTTTTTTTGCGACAACTTGCACGTTTCATAGCTTTTGGCTAGTTTTAAGCCACATCAACGGGCCCAAGCCAAGTCTATGTAGCGTGTAGTGAATTTTTATGTTACAGAGGGGTGATGTAAAGAGACGTCGTTTTCGTCATTTTGCATGAACTTTCGTACAATTCTGCAGGTGTTATTATTATTCTCATTTATTCATTTATTTACATATTTCATTATATTTTTAAATATTAGTAAAAAAAAAAAAAAAAAAACATTTAAAAATATAAAAAATAGTAGCCCACCGGTATCGGGAATAGGGTCCAAGCTACCGGTGGTCAGGGCTCCTGAGAGAGGAATCTCCTGACTATACGCGCCGTGTCCAGGAGTACCGCTTTCTGTATCAAGCCCTTGATCCAGCTGCCTAACGAGAGCCTCCTTAGGTGTTGGTCGAGGCTCTTGGAAATGAGTCCATTGGCCGTAACGACTATCGGCACAATGACTGCTGTATTCACATCCCACATGTCGACAACCTCGCGAGCCAAGTCAAGATACTTAATTTGTTTATCTTTCTCGGTTTTCACGAGGTTCTCGTCATGCGGAACCGCTATATCAACAATCATTATGCGACGCTCGAATCGATCTATCACCACTATGTCAGGCTTATTGGCAACAATAGTCCTGTCAGTGATGATAGATCGATCCCAATACAATGTGATGTTGCCATTTTCGAGAACTGGGTCGGGCACATACCTGTAGTACGGTACTTCCGATTCCACAAGCCTGTATTTTAGAGCAAGTTGCTGGTGGATAATCCTAGCTACAAGGTTGTGTCTATGCAAGTAGTCTCCGTTAGCCAGACGAGAGCACCCAGAGATAATGTGTCGGATTGATTCTCCCGGTCGGTGGTATGCCCGACAAATGTCAACCGTGCCGTATTATTATTATTATTATAGATCCCACCGACACCCAGTGTGAATGTAGTGATCCTGACCAGACAATGGCCCACTTACTACAGTGCCCAAAGTGCCTCTACACCTGCACCTTAGAGGATATTCAAAACTCCACTAATGCTACGATAAATGTGGCTACCTACTGGGACCAAGTAGTCTTACAAAAAAGCGGCCAAGTGCGAGTCGGACTCGCCCAGGCCGTAGGAGCAAGTAACATAATATAAAAGTTTTTTATATTTGACTTGATTGAATGAAAGGTAAATTGCGGTTTACGATTTATGACGTATTAAAAAAAACTACTTACTAGATCTCGTTCAAACCAACTTTCGGTGGAAGTTTACATGGTAATGTACATCATATATTTTTTTTAGTTTTATCATTCTCTTATTTTAGAAGTTACAGGGGTGGGGGACACAATTTACCACTTTGGAAGTGTCTCCCGCGCAAACTATTCAGTTTTGAAATAAATGATATTAAAAACTACCTACCTAAAAAAACTACCTACTTACTAGATCTCGTTCAAACCAACTTTCGGTGGAAGTTTACATGGTAATGTACATCATATATTTTTTTTAGTTTTATCATTCTCTTATTTTAGAAGTTACAGGGGGAGGGGACGGGACACATTATACCACTTAGAAGTGTATTCAGTTTAAAAAAAAATATATTAGAAACCTCAATACCATTTTTGAAGACCTATCCATAGATACCCCACACGTATGGGTTTGATGAAAAAACAATGTTGAGTTTCTGTTCTAAGTATGGGGAACCCCCAAAATTTATTGTTTTTTTTTCTATTTTTGTGTGAAGGAAAAGTGCAACTGGGCTTAAACTAGGATATGCTCCTGTGCACCAGTTTTTCATCACCTGTTTTCGATGGCCATTTTACAGTTGAACACAATAGTATAATGTTAAAAAGCAACTAGGTTAATAACAATAATTGCCCCTATCACATATCACGGGCATGTGACAAAGACAATAGTAAGCAGAAATTGCAACATTTCAATTTTGTGTGTAGTGAGTTGTAGTATGAAATGTAGATACATAATTGTATGTGTCGGTGTGTGAGGTGAATGGGTATGTAAGGTGTTTGTGTGAGTGGGGTGAGTGGATGTGCCTTTTTGTGTGATTGTGTATGTGTTGTTATAGTGTTTAGAAGATCTTCAGTTTTAACGTAATCAAGAGAAAGGAGAAACTTGTGTACTGTTAATTTTAACTTGCTGCAGGGTAAGTGATACAAGGGCACACTTTTACTAATTTTGTTGTATAGAAATGGGCCAATTATAAATCCTTCTCCACGATGTTATCCTTTATCGATGTCGGTGAATTGAAATAGTCACATTGGTTTATTATTGGCTTGGCTGGTATATTATTTGGACTCTACAGTAAATGATTTACGCTCAAGATAAACTAGAACACAATCAGATACTAGATAGTGAAGGTGTCGCGAAACATAATCCAGAGATCGCGAAACATGAAGCTATCGTGTTGCAACTGTGAATACATTGCACGATCGATACTTACGTAAAGTTACGGTACAGTATAACAAAGGATCTTAGTCAAATTATAGGACTTTTTTTGCAACATAACCGTTATAGTTTGTTAACCCCCGACGAAAATATCTCCAGAAAATTCCAAGTAAGTCCCTTATTGTCCCCTCCTTTAAAACCAATGGCCACATTCACTCCCCGCAAGCTATAACCCCGCCAAACAGTCCTTCGAGCAAAAACCGAAAACCCAATTACTCCACCAAGGGGTGTTATTAATAGTTTAACGTGTGTGTCAATCTGTGGCAAAAAAGGCTGATTTAAGGAAAAAGGTTTTAAGCTATGTAAGATGAAGATCGGATTAACCAATCCGAAGATATCAGCATTTTTCCAAAATTCGTCAATCTATAGTAAAAAATTAGGTTGTGCGTAGCGTGTCTTCTCGTAAATTAAAAAGCTTGAAATAAAAATTAAATTAAAAATAAACCCGTGACACAAAAAATTCGCCAATCTCAAGGGTTTTTCCATTTTTTAGTTTAATTGGTGTTTCACTCTTTTTAAATTATCGCAGTACCATCTTTATAATATAAAAGCTTCTATTTTGGAGATAAAACGTGCTCTTTTCTATATTATTTAACCTTAACCTCCTTACTGATATATAACAGTAACTGTATTACTGGTATGACTGAAACGTTTATAACGTTTCAGTCATACTTAACAGAACTTTAAGTCTCTTTAGCCATACATTCTTAACGTTTAGGTCTGTTTTCTTGGTATAGAGCAAAATTACGGCACGTCTTTTAAATTAATGATCCAATGAACAGACATATAGATGGGCAAAAAGATTCTAGGTGAATATGTCTGTTTACTATTTTTTATTTTTTATTTACTATCTTCTGACCGCGACTTCGGTTGTCTAAGCAAAACGAAGTCGCAGTCAGAAGAGCAATTCAGAAGTAAGCAAAAGTCCTAAATTTTCTCAGGGAAACACAAAAAACGGTTTCATAATTATCGTTTGAGTTAAATTAGATCGCAGTATCTAAGTCTAAGAAAGTTAGTGATTTGATTTAATCCCTAAACTGTTTCAGTGAAATGGTTAAATAAACAAGTCAGGATTCGCATAGCTTTACCATATTTTGATCAAAACACTAATTTTCTTCAAAGAAATGACCCGACAGAATTGTTACCTAATTATATCATCTGCCGTGGTTTGGCCAAAACCTTTATTTATACCATTTCCCTGCTACATTTATATTCGTACCCAGCTAAATCAATCAGGCGTTTAAGGCGGTGAGAGAGTAACAAACACATCCAAACTTCCTCACAAACTTTCGCTTTTCAACCGACTTTAAAAAAAGATGGAGGTTCTCAATTCGATTGTTTTATCGATTATAAATGCTGAGATTTGTGATCCGATTTACGTGATTCTTCTTTAGTTTGTGTAGGAATAGTTGTCATTTGGTCCCATAAAAATTTAACATAGTGTTCATTTTATGAACATTTTTTTTTATTTTTAAATAAAAATAAAATAAAATAAAAATATTTTATTTCAGACCTTGATCCATATGATGTTAGTAATACAGAACTTAAAAACTATGTTAGTAAGAAATGTAATATTTTAATTCAGGTATTTTCTGTTGCACTCATCTGACACACCGGGTACATGCATATGTACATGCACCCAATGCGCCATAATGGCGCAACATGGTTTATCACTAATTACCTTCAGAATATCGTTGACGCTTCCACGCACTCTGCGCATCATGGATGCAATCCTCTTTCGCAGTATGGTATTGAAACCATCAGTATGTGCTTCGGCAAACATTCCTGATGCACTGCAGTAACGTGGAAGCCCCAACAACACTCTGAAGGCATTATTGTACTGAACTCTGAGGGCGTTGTATGCCTTTTGCGTATATCGAACCCACAGAGTGCACGTGTACAAGGACTGACAAAAAGCTTTAAAAAGAGTTACCTTTACTTCTGGTGTACAACGTGCAAACCTGCGGGCCAACATATTGCATCGGACAGCCAACGCCCTCCGTTCTCTTTCCATATCAGCATCATCTTTTAAGTCCTCAGTAACTATGTGCCCTAAATACTGAAAATCTGGCACCCTTTCAAGAGCCACACCATTTAACATAATCGGTGGGATATGTGCTGGTTTTTTACGCTTTACCCTAAACACAAGTAGTTTGCTTTTCTTTTCGTTATAAACAAGCCCATGCGCTACTGCATACGTCTCACAGACCGCTAACAACTTCCTGAGTGCGCTAACTGACGGACTCAGCAGCACCATGTCGTCCGCATAACTAATACTATTAACACACAGACCGTCAATAGAACAGCCAACATGTGTGCTACTGAGCTCGACAATCAGCTGGTTTACATACAGGTTGAAAAGCGCTGGCGAGGTCAATCCACCCTGCCTCACCCCGCATTCCAACCTGTACTCCTCAGACAACCAGTTGGCCCATCTAACATGATTGGTTTGGTGGCCATACCAATACTGAAACATATTTGTTATGGCGTCAGGCACTCCCGCTTCGCGCAACTTACACCACAGTATGTCATACCTAACCAGGTCAAATGCCCTGGAAAGGTCTAGAAACGCTGCATATACCGGTGTATTTCTCTCCGTATAGTACCTGACAGTATGCTTGAGAGACAGAATAGCACATTCAGTCGATAGCTGTGGCCTAAAGCCGAACTGAGCATCGTGTATTTTAAGATGTTTATTTAATTGTCTCTCAAACACACCGTCAAGCACTTTAGCCGCAACAGTAGCTAAGGAGATCGGTCTGTAATTACTCTTGTCACTGACGTCACCGGTTTTATTTTTCAATATTGGTACAACCACCGTTCTCATCAACTCGGCGGGTAGGTAGGTGTGCCGGATACAAAACGTAAACAATAACGCTAGCAGTCGCGGGAGATGCGGTCCGGCATGTACAAAGTGTTCTATGCTAAGGCTGTCATGTCCCGGCGATTTGCCTCGTCTCATATTTTTAATTATTAAACTAATCTGCTTAGCCGTAATGCGAGCAGGCACTTCTAAAACAACAGCCCCAGCAATGACGCCATCAACATCCGATTCTGAAGGTAGTTGTATTTTAAATTGTTCCTTAAACAGGTTTGCGATCTCCACGGGCGTGCTTACACCGTCGACACTTACCGGAATGCTAGGCTTGGGGTTTAACTTTTTGGTATGTTTCCAAAACCCGCGAAAGTCTTTCTTTTCGTGTCTTGAAGCCAAAATATCCATTTTTATTTGGTCTTGTTTATTTTGACATAACTTAAGTTTTTGTTTGAAAATTTTTCGGGACTCAACCATATCATTATAAATATATCCTGTGTGTGGTTTTCCATGCCATACCCAACTTGTAAACATTTGCCTAGATCTCCGGTGAGCGTCCCTTACATGTTTATTCCACCCCAAGATAGGTCGACCTTTTCCGAACCTCCCTCTACAATGGCTATCATAAGTGAACTCAGCAGCCTCCCTTAACGATAAAACAATTTTTTGATATAAATTATCTATTACTTCCTGATGCTCAAGTTTATTACACATATTATCACAACATTGACTTAATTTACTAGGAAAATTAATTTGCCTTAACTTAGAATTACATTTTTTGGTATACAATTCGACTTGCTCTATATTACGTTCCCCCCACGTTACTTTATTTATTTGAAACTCATGTATTGGAGTCGATTTTGGCCTGGCCCTCATCATATAACATTGCACCTCTAATGGGAAGTGGTCTGACCAGTAAGTATCATAATGCACCCTAACGGATGTTACAGACTTCAACGCGGCCTCGGTTACCAAACAATGATCTAACCACCGACGGCTACCATGTACATCACTTACAAAGGTATAAGAATCAACCCCTAGCTTAATGAAATCAGCACAAAACCACTTTTGTTCTGAACAAAAATTTAACATTTCTTTTCCAAAAAGCTCCCCAGGGTGTGCATTAAAATCCCCTAATATGTAAACATTTTCAGTATCACTACTTTCGACTATAGCCGCTATTTCACTTAAACAGTCCACGAATTCTAATAGATTGTCGGGTGAATCAGTAGGCATATACACATTAAAAATCAAGCTAGACCGATCAAACACATGAATTTTAATCGCAACAACGCGATCACTACTGCATGGAATAACAGTCACTGAGTCAAATATCGTATTCCGCCACAGTATGGCCACGCCTCCGAACGGGCGACCTTGCAACATTACACCTGTATCCATCGCAGATTTGCCACAGAAACTAAAGTCTTTGTTTACTTCCCCTAAGCACGGTATTTCACTAGGTTGTAACCAAGTCTCCTGAAGGCCTATCACATCAGCATCACTGGTTAACATTTTAACACATTCAAAAGATCGTTTAAAAGACTTACAGTTGAAACTAATTAGCTTAGTTGGGGTGTCCATGTCCTTAATATTCACATCCATTATTTTTGTTCGGTATTAATAGCACTCGATTGGTGATTATCACCCTTATTCCACTTATTGTTGAACGTAACATATTTGCGAAAAGATATTCCACTCGGCCACACATTTTCATCCATAAAAATTGATAATTTATCCTTAGGAATCATGAATTTATACGCCCCGTAATCCTTTTTTAATTTCATATTTATTTTTTCTAATCGTACTTCAACCCCCGTTTTACACTTAATATACTCGGTTATATCAGTCGAGGGGCATTCTTTGCTTACATTATATATGTAAAACGGTATGTTTATATTTGCAGCCCTGAACTTACAGTCCGTCACGACATCAGCAGTCCCTTTCTTGCCAATGAATTTGTCTCTATTCCGCTTTCTTTGTACCAACGTCCATCCGTTATTATTGTCCTGCATTGCTTCTACTAAATTTAACGATTTATTCCGTTCAAATACCTTTGGATCATTAGTATTAGCACACTTCAATTTATGACTCATGCCTTTATGTTCCCAGTTACTGTGTGTCATTCCTAAAACAGCAGCTGCGGCCTCCGCGTACGAATTTTTACTGTTTTGATTTATTAAGTCCTTCGAAACCGCAGTACCGGCCTCAACGAGCTCCTCGCTTGTCTCCACCAAACCGGTTTCGCCGAGCGCCTGCGTCTCCGATAAGGATTGTGCGAGTGAGATAGTGTTATGCTGCTCTGATGTAGGTATTTAGGTATGTAGGTATCTGATGTAGGTTTTTGTATTTTTTTTTATGTTTGACCACGCATAACTTTTTTCAGTGTAGTCCGATTTTGATGACTCTTTTTTGATTTATAGTATATAGGTACCTCAAATTTGGTCCAATATAAATTTCAAGAAAATATTCCTCCCCTAAGGGTAGAAAATTAAGGTATGACTGAATTTTTTGGTGTCACCGTTTCGTAATCGATTTGTATAATAAGAAGTAGGCACTAAAAAGACAAAAAAAAAACATTTTAACAAAAAAGACAACCGTCTTCAAAAAGTAAAAAATAATTTTCAATTCGCAAGTCGGTGGCAATACAAAACCACAAGCAAAACCAAAGCCGCCGACTTGCGAATAGAAAGTTATTTTTTACTTTTTGATGGCGGTTGTCTTTTTGTTAAAAAGTTTTTTTAATAATATTGGTAGGATGTAGTTTTATAACAAACAAATCAAATATACCATCCAACATTTATCCTTTTACGACACGACACTCAGTAAGTAATACTGTAGCATTAAATCAGTAAAAGATTTTTTTATAATCGGCAAGTACTTCTAGAGACTACCTACCTCTTACAAACAAAAATACAAAAATGAAACCTTACCTATTTAAAATATTACGTTGTACATAAAGTGTTGAATAAATTGTGCTTTGATGTAAAATAGTACTCAAAGTTTAGACAACCGCAGGTAGGTATTTACCTATGTTGAATGTGTGAACGACCTTTGCTTGCACTGCGAAAGAATAATTGCAATAACGTTGAAAATGTATACACAGTTCTATGATTACAGAGGAAAAAAAAAAGAAAAAAATGTCGTATTTGATTAATGAAGACGAATATTTTAATTGTAATCTACACATAAATCAATTATCGGTGTACATACATTAAAAATAATACCAATTATGAACTTCCTCCTTTTTGCAGTCGGTTAAAAAAGGAGGTCAGATAGACCAGTCCCTCCAGTACCTCCATGTAAAATACTGGTATTCAGCTTGACTGGAAGATCTACCAGATGATCATATTCTTCTCCATTGAGACCTATCTACGTTTTGGACCGAGCAACTAGCTTCAACTGACAGACTCCTTGACAATTCAAAAATTTTTGTCAATGGTTTAATGGTTCAATGGTTTGGAAATTAAATAACTACTTTGACATCAAAATTATCTCTTGAACAAAGACGCGAGGAAAAGATAGCTACCTTAAGTTAAGCGTTAGTTAGTATACTAATCACTTAACAGTCATTGTTTAATTCAAACTAAACATTAGATAAAAAACTGTTAATAAAGTAACGTGTATTTTTAGTAATTTAACTGCCATTATCCATCCGCATGTGTCAATGTCTTTCCTACTAATATTTGCATATAATAACAATATACTTAGCAATTAAATATTGTACTAATTTTAAATGTGCTGATGTTTATAAAAACATGAAGTATTATATATAAGTATATTTCAGGGCACTCACGCCATAACTATTGTCTAAAAAAAGACTAATTTTTAGTGCGTGTAGTATTTATAGAAGCTTAATTAAACGTAAAATACTTTATATAATATTTTCCTTTTTAGCATCGGTTTGCAATCTACATAAAAACTTTAATATTGTTGTGAGTCCACTGAGCATGCGCACACACTGACAGTTGCGTGCAAAACTCAAAGTAATATTCACGCACGTCTTTTCAACATCCCATGAGAATTTGACACAAAAATAATAATTGCTATTTGATTATTCAATAAAATGAAATACTATACTATTAAATAATAAAAAAATAACAACTCACCCAAGACTGCAAAACACAACGAAAATATCACCTCAATTTTATCAATTTGCAACACCACGATATCCCGCCAAAAATAAGCGCGCGGATTTCGAAAAAATGTCAAACACGTTCGCTTCGACTTTTGAAATTCGAACTCGACAGCTTGAATTTTGAAATGATTTTTTTTTATTTATTTATGATGTTCCTATACAGCCTCTATGTAGATATACCAAAAAGGTTGTAGCGGTAACAGTGGCGCGTGCGCCGTGGTTTGGTGCGCGTCGACTACTGACCAGTCTGGTTTCCTTACGAACCTTGAAAGCTACTGAAAGCCCCGCCCGCCTTTGCATTCTTGGTAACAATCAATTAGATATCAATGTTTTAATAATAAATTCCTTCGTGTCGCTTTGTTCGAGTAGATAAAAAAATAGGGTCGTCAATGAGAATCAGTACTCAGCCATTAAGAATCGATGTCAGAGTTCCAGTAAGGTTGTGAAAAAAGGAAAAATGTTGAATTTCGTAGAAGTTTTGCTGATTGATATTAATGGCGTCGCGGGTCATGCAGACTCTAAAGGTCAGTGGCTGATACATAATATGGTACTTAGACAATGGGGCGTCGTTTATTAAGCCAACACTGCTACCGGAAATCTGTGTGTATTATACTGAATTAATTAAACTAGATCTTAGACAAAGGAACACGATCGATGTAGTGTAGTATAGATTTTGTACGCATGCTGTAGAAATTAAAACACTGGTATTGAAAACTTCCTGTATCTGATACATTACATTATTGATAATGCAAAAAAATCAATGCAATTATTTTCGCCTTTTAACGATTAAATATGCATGACAATCTAATAAAATGTACCCCTGCTATCAATATTCTTGATTGTGCTAATTAGTATGTTTTTGACTTCATTAATCAATAATTCTTTAGCCCGTGGGGTCAGAATAGCACCCAAGGAAAATCCGGAAGTCGGGCAGGCTTCCTACCTGTGTACCTGTGAAACCTTACTGCGATCCTCACGACGCCTGCCAAACGTGGAGGCCTTTGTCCAACGGTGGACGTCTTCCAGCTGATGATGAACCAAAATAATCCAAGACACAACTAGTCTAAAAAAATACGGCTTATGTTTAACCTCCAGATATAGTAAATGACCTCCAGATATAGTAAATGACCTCCAGATATAGTAAATGACCTCCAAAAATAGTAAATGATCACCAACATTTAACCAAAGTATTGTAGAAATGTATGAGTTTGACTGTAAAAAGCGATTTGGTTCTGGCACTCGGCGCCGCGGCGGCCGCTGGCGCGGCACGCTCGCTCCACTCGCTCGCGTCGTGCGTAGGAGGTCACAGTTCGAACCTAACCTAACCATGTCGGATCCGCCCCAGGGGGGACTTAAGGGTCCTAAGTTTTGGTGACTACGATTTGGTGATCATTTACTATTTTTGGTGGTAATTATATTTATTCCCAAAAATACTTTGTATTTACCCTGAAAACCTGATTAACTTTCAATTAACTGTGAAATTCGATTTTCAGATGCTTCAAAATAAATAAATAGTCAATTGACTTTGCAATAAAGTGACGTCACATTTTACAATTATCATACAAAATGAATGTGGGAATCGCGTTTTGCCACTTAATAAAAAGTACGTCAATTGATTAGTGTTGTCAAGTATCTAATTCTTGCTAAGAAAAACTTTTTAGTGCCTACTTCTTATCACACAAATTAATAACGAAAGGTGACACTGAAAAAAATCATTTATCCCTTAATATTCCACCCTTTGAGGTGGAATATTGTCATGAAAATTATGTGGGCCCAACTTTGAGGTATACACAATAAATAAAATAAAAAACTTTTTACAATAAGGAGAACCACCTTCAAAAACTAAAAAGTGATAAATAACTTTAGCACAGAACACATATGACTTTAGTTTCGGAAGTCGGTGGCTTTGTTCTGTTTGTTGTTTTGTATTGGCACCATATTAATTTCTCCTTATCACCCAAATCCATTAAAGAACGACAACACAGGGATTGAAAGTCTTCCAAAGATGGAAGAAACGAAAGCGTCTGATGTAATCTTTTTTTGGTTTTGTTGATTTTTTCAAAAAGCGCTGAATAAATTTCTATTTGTTGTATACTAAAACCTTCTCCAGAATGAAACAAACACTTTTCTGAAAACTGCATCAAAATCGGATCAGCTAAACGGGGGATAATCGCGGACAAACATACATTCACACATACATACATACAAACATACGGGTCGAGCTGAGAACCTCCTATTTTTAAGTCCGTTAAAAAAACATAGAAATCGGACTACATTGCAAAAAGTTATGCTTGGTCAAACATAACAAGAAGAAAATCATAACAAATTGAGAACCTCCTTCTGTTTTCGAAGTCAGCTGCTATGTTATTCTGTAAGAACTCACTTCAGACACAGTCTAAGTATTAGTACTACCGTACAGTAGCGACACGCTCCGCCTCCCTCTGAAACCGTTCCTCACCTCTCCCCGCGACGTACGACTAGCTCTGGAAATTGCGTTTTTGTTCGCGCGGTGCGTAGACACGCACACTCACGTACGTATCTGTATAGTCTATTATTTTAGTATTAGTGTAGGCAATTATATTGTTTCAGTTCTATGGAGTGTCGCGGGTGTGCGTCAGATCTCACTCCTGATTCCGCGGTGAAAACTGTTTTAGGTAGTCTGTAACTCGATGAAAACTACGCTAGTTCGCTTCATCTATGCCAGCACTTAGCCTAAGTGCTGGCATAGGTGAAACGAACTATTATTTCGTTACTATTTAATCGAAAACCAAATACTTTTCACTTCTAGGAAGTGAAATCGGAAATTAGAAAGGATTCGAATTCCGAGTGAATTCTTACAGAATTGCACTGCTATAAAGTACAAAAAAAGCATCATCTACCTACCCTTTTCCCAACTATGTATGTTGGGGTCGGCTTCCAGTCTAACCGGATGCAGCTGAATACCAGTGTTTTACATAGAGCGACTTTTTTTTTGAATGGGACAAGCCCGCCACACTATTCCCTAACTACTAGGTAACTCCTGTAAGCCAGAATGAACAGTGGCGACCACCAGAAAAGCGCCAGAGCAATGACGCTCGACGAGTCCCAGAGAAACGATTCAACTGTATTGGATCCCGCAACGAAATTAATCAGAAAAGAACAGCGGAGGAGTAAGAAAAACATATTTTCCACTTCCCTCCAAATCAAGCAGGAGACAGAACAGAACTAGGCCAATAGGCACAAAGGGACGTTTACAACTGGGAGAAACCCAGTTGCTAAGCACCACGGATTATAATTGACATAATTAAAGGGTCCTAAAAAGTGCGCTGTTACATTAAATTTGATTCCAATAATAGGTATGGCAAAATCGCTTGAACGCACGGAAATTTGTTTTACTTTCCACAAGGTCCGCATAATAAACTGGTCCGGATGTAGCCTGTACACTATCCAACATAATATTGCGTTCTTTCTGCCAAAGAGTACACTCCCATAAACAACTCACGAGCCAAAAATCGATCACGGAACACGATAATCGTAATTATAATCAGCAGCGTAAACAAATCACATCTGCATCGATCGCGCGCGGGGAGGGAAGTGGTACATAGAGCGACTGCCTATCGGACCTCCACAACCCAGTTACTGGCTAATACGATACCTCTTGGTAAGACTGGTTGTCAGACTTACTGGTGTCTGACTACCCATAACGACTGTCGAATAACTGCTAGACCTTAGTTAAGGTCTATCGTAAAATATTTTGCTTTATTGATTTGATCTTGAATTGCTACATCTATTTGAAAACTGGGTATTTATCAGCTATTGTAATTTACTACAAAATATCACACACAAAGTAATATGTTTCATGGAAATTGATTGTCTTTGACGCTACCTACTTTGCTTGACCTAGTTACCTACTTCTAACTATGACACAATTAACAATTTTCTAGACAATTGTCCCATTTCCCGAGAGATTAATAATTGTCCACCATAACTGATTGACACCACATTTTGAATTTTTGAGAGTTTTTTATTCACTAATGTTTTTAATTAAATACATTCATATATTTATTGTAGTTAGGTAATTTATTGAAATGTTAATTGATTGATCAACATAATATTGCGTTCTTTCTGCCAAAGAGTACACTACCATAAACAACTCACGAGCCAAAAATCGATCACGGAACACGATAATCGTAATTATAATCAGCAGCGTAAACAAATCACATCTGCATCGATCGCGCGCGGGGAGGGAAGTGGTACATAGAGCGACTGCCTATCGGACCTCCACAACCCAGTTACTGGCTAATACGATACCTCTTGGTAAGACTGGTTGTCAGACTTACTGGCGTCTGACTACCCATAACGACTGTCGAATAACTGCTAGACCTTAGTTAAGGTCTATCGTAAAATATTTTGCTTTATTGATTTGATCTTGAATTGCTACATCTATTTGAAAACTGGGTATTTATCAGCTATTGTAATTTACTACAAAATATCACACACAAAGTAATATGTTTCATGGAAATTGATTGTCTTTGACGCTACCTACTTTGCTTGACCTAGTTACCTACTTCTAACTATGACACAATTAACAATTTTCTAGACAATTGTCCCATTTCCCGAGAGATTAATAATTGTCCACCATAACTGATTGACACCACATTTTGAATTTTTGAGAGTTTTTTATTCACTAATGTTTTTAATTAAATACATTCATATATTTATTGTAGTTAGGTAATTTATTGAAATGTTAATTGATTGATCAACATAATATTGCGTTCTTTCTGCCAAAGAGTACACTACCATAAACAACTCACGAGCCAAAAATCGATCACGGAACACGATAATCGTAATTATAATCAGCAGCGTAAACAAATCACATCTGCATCGATCGCGCGCGGGGAGGGAAGTGGTACATAGAGCGACTGCCTATCGGACCTCCACAACCCAGTTACTGGCTAATACGATACCTCTTGGTAAGACTGGTTGTCAGACTTACTGGCGTCTGACTACCCATAACGACTGTCGAATAACTGCTAGACCTTAGTTAAGGTCTATCGTAAAATATTTTGCTTTATTGATTTGATCTTGAATTGCTACATCTATTTGAAAACTGGGTATTTATCAGCTATTGTAATTTACTACAAAATATCACACACAAAGTAATATGTTTCATGGAAATTGATTGTCTTTGACGCTACCTACTTTGCTTGACCTAGTTACCTACTTCTAACTATGACACAATTAACAATTTTCTAGACAATTGTCCCATTTCCCGAGAGATTAATAATTGTCCGCCATAACTGATTGACACCACATTTTTAATTTTTGAATGTTTAATTCACTAATGTTTTTAATTAAATACATTCATATATTTATTGTAGTTAGGTAATTTATTGAAATGTTAATTGATTGATGTAGGTACTAACATAGATCTTAAGCACTCCTAACAAAATATTGTGGACTAAAATTGTTTTTGATAATAATAATTGCGAATACATATTTTTATGTCAATTAAGTAAAAAAAAACCGGACAAGTGTGAGTCGGACTCGCCCACCGAGGGTTCCGTACATATTTGTAGGTACATATCCATACTTCTATACTGATCCATACCTACTATCCATACTTTAATCTACTTAATGTTATAAATGCGTTTTTTTGCGACATAAACGGCTGTATCTTTTTTTCACGTTATAGAGGGTTGATTTTTTTTACAGCATCAAGGGATCGTAGATTTGAGTATACGGTTTTAATTTCAACTCGATACCTCCACGCGTTCCCGAGATAAAAGGTCTTGACAGACAGACAGACAGACGGACAACAAAGTGATCCTATAAGGGTTCCGTTTTTTCCTTTTGAGGTACGGAACCCTAATTAAGTAACAATAGACATTGATTTAAAAAAATCTTCAATATATAAAATCACAAAACATGTTGTTCTGTTTTGTTGTAATTCCACTAAAAAGTAGCCTGCAAATTGTGAGTAGTGCAAAAAGTTTTTAAGGCAAAAAAAGTTAAACAGATTTTCATGACGGCATTGACTGAATCATGGATTCGTGGCACGTACATCCACGAAAAGTCTGTAACATTCAACAAAATCTTAACAATATAATTACTAGGAAAAGACCTAATATCCGTAAAATAAAAAAACGTAACTACCACAATAGCTTTCAAGAAGCAAAAACTTGAGAAACTGCAAAATGAAAAAATATCAAATTAAAATAAAAAAAAGTGCGAGTCGGACTCGCACTTTTCGTTCGTTCGTCGTTTCGTTTCGTTCGTTCGTTCGTTCGTTTTCGTTTGTCGGAACGAGGGTTCCGTACAAATTTGTAGGTACATAATACGTATCCATACTTCCATACTAATATTATAAATGAGAAAGTAACTCTGGTTTCAACGATGAAACGGCTGAACCGATTTTGATGAAATTTGGTATGAAAATAGCTTGAACCCTGGGAAAGAGTACTTTATAATCCGGGACTTCGTCTGCATCAGCGATAACCGACAACAATATATTTTTAATGATTTAATTACTAATGTATAGTTTTCAGACGTGTCCCTATATTTATAGAATAAGATGACATGACTTGCCAAATTTCTGAAACTAGGTACCCTATAAATTATGATTTTCTTGAAAGTGTCGAAATGTACGATTTTTGCGACATAAAAATAAGAGACAGAAAAAATTCAGAAGTAATATTCGTTGAGAGTAGTGTGAGAGGTTCTAGTTTACTCGGGAACTAATTATTATCTAATTACTATTCAATGTTGAATTAAAACTTGTAATATCCACTATAATCAGACAAATTAACAATAATAGGTACGTGTGTCTGTGACAGAGAGGAGTCCGTCAGTGCATTTAAAAACTATTCTATTTTACTATTTGAATTACTCCTATCCCCCCATTTACACTCAGCCCCTGCCACTGCTCCTGCCGCTGCCAGAAATATGGCCTTGAATACTTCTGCGCGAGTATCGAAGCGAGTGAGTGTTCACACTCAGCCTTCATAGTATTTTATTGAACGAGGGAGCGCCGGGCAATGGCAGCGGCATGAGCAGTGGCAGCTCGAGTGACCTGGGGGCCAAGTCTGCTATTTTTATAATTTCGTCATTCCAACACGATCCCATTGTCATTTTGCTAAAAGTTCGTAATCTACTAAATTCATAATGGTCGATCATTGATCGGTCGAATTAAAAGCAATGACTGCACAATGACGTTCCAATGGTAGGTCACTGATCAAAGGAACTGTCAAAATATTAGCAGATTACCGCCAAGTCAGTCATTCAGTTGTCATTTTGTACGAGATTACCATTCTGTATCATTTCTTTCAATGGCGTGTCAGTGGTTGACCATTGGAAAGTCATAATGACGCCATTATATTAGTAGATTACCAAACCTGTTTACATTCTCGCGCTGCCCACTTCCCTGCTCACTTCCCTGCCCAACAGCGCTGACTGTAAAGGTGGCTTAATTATTCTAGAAGGATGCAGTCTTTAGATGATGCCATAAAGATAAAGGTATCTAACCTTTACAGTACCGGTCGAACGGGGTGAGATTGATTAGTTTTGAAATAAAAATCTACATAGCTTTTACAATATTAGAATAAAAATCTGAAAAAAAATAAAATCAATGACGACTTTTTGAAGGAAAACACAATTCACTTTGTTTACTTAAAATTGATTAATAATTTAGGAAAAAAAAATATAATAACCTGTCCATTTCATTGATATTGAAAATGGGGCTGCTTTGATAACACCCACAATTTGCATTGCTGCTTTAAATTCACCCCGACGTAGAACGTATTTTTGACCAATATTCAGGGTTAACTTTGAACGTAATTTTTTCCACTTCCAACTATCTTTAGTGTGTTACACCGTTTACAAAACATGGCGTAATGACTTGAATTCTGAATATAAGATTAAATAATAGGCTCTGTTTAATTTTACGGGTAAAAATTTGTAAAATATTAGAATTTTAGGTAATTATCAAAATTACCTCTTGTTTGAAAGTCACTCCGTTTGACGGTACCTTCTTAGTTTTAGAATGGTCTGCAAAAACAAACTGATCGTAATAAAAGGGGTAGGTTTAAATATAATTTATTGAAGTCACAAAACGTTCATTGAGGAAAAAACAGTGACAAAAAGTTCGCTCGTTCTTTTTTCTTTTAACCACAATATTGTACAAGAAACGCATTCAAAGTGCATGAGTAGGCAGGTTCCACTACCATTTGGATTATTTACATACTTTTTGCTGTAAAACATCTAATGCGGCAGGTAAAATCAGCTTAAAAATCGAGTCAGGACGATCTGTATGGATTCAAGTTTCCGAGACACGGAGGGAACTCGGTATGAAAGGGATGGTCACCCATCTACAGACCGACCGCGGCTAGCTTAGTTTAACCTTTGACCGATCGATCTGTACGGCTAAAACTTAGCCACGAGCTCCTCTAACTAGGAAACAGAACACGATAGCAAAATGATTTAACGCAGTAAGTATTCAAATGAATAATGGTTGGACTGATGCATATCTAAGTAAAGGATAATTGAAGCCACTATGTTTACCTATTCACGTAACTTTGTTGTATACAAATAACTTTATACATACTGTTACTGATAGACGTCTGTCTGTTTGGTTTCGTTTCGTATCACCGAAATGGACCTGGAAACATTTGCTATACCGGAAGAAAATAGAGGATCGTACGTGCTCTCGACACTGCTTTAGTTCTCGCGGCGCGTAGACACGCACACACACGCACGTATTTGTACAGTCAGTTGTTTTGGTAGTAGTGTAGGTAATTAAATCGTTTCGTTTGTATGGAGTGTCGTGGGTGTGGACATACTGAGGATCAATGAGTGGGGGGGATTCTAGTATTTACTGAAGATTCGGTTATAACATAATCGGACACAGTCACGCATGTCAGAAACGATATTTTTGACAGATGGTTCGGAAATCAATAAAAAAGTAGTTTTATTGTTTGTTTGTTATTTTTTTTTGTCGCAACTTTCTGGGAGGGTTACCTATCATAAGGTCGAAAAATATTTGACCGAATTTCATTTCACCTAAAACTTTTCAACTTTTCTCGTTTCGTATTTTTTTACTTCATCGAAGTCACGTCTGCCACTGTATCAGTTGACCTATTATCAATTCGCTTTTTTTCGTTGCTTCAATGTTTAATTTGGTCGAAAAAGTTTTTACCGAAGTTACACTTAGCCGAAATAACATTTGTTCGAACATTCGTTATACCACTGTTTTAATTACCATATTTTACCAAACGCCTAGAAGTAAATATGTCTGATATTGAGTCAATGATAACCGGTACTCCACCAGAAAAAAAAATACGTCGTTAAAGAAACGAAAAATCAAAACCTTTTGAAAATTAAAGACAATTTGAGTGAAATTAAATATTTGAAAGGGCTTTCAAAACTAATGTATTTATTACAGTGGCGTTATAGAGAGCTTATTTCAGATTAGTTTCCTACTATTTTGTTTCATTAATTATTTAACGTAATGGCACTTAATAAAACCCCAGTCATCCCAGTAAGAAGCATGCAAACAAAGATTCTTGCTTCGAGCATGCAGCATACAAGCAGGCATAATGCATGCAAGCAGGCATGCAGCATGCAAAGAAGCTTGAAACATGCAAGCAGGCATGCAACATGCACGAGCATTGTTTCTGTCACGATTCCGGCGCTGCGGGGTCTGGGCGGCCCCACGCGAGCTTATCGTCGCAGATGGTTTTAACGCTCACCACCGCAGCTTCGGTTTGCTTGCCGGCTCCGCCGGCCAGCCTCAGCCGCGGCGGCGAGCCTTCAAACCGCTTGCTCCTCAGCTCGCGGGCCGCCGCACCCCTCCGCGCCTACGCGTTCTTAAATTACACTCTAGGCGTAGGGCAGACAAGACTGCGTGAAGTCGGTTTTGCAGCGATTCGTTTCTGTCACTAAATTTTGTAACGTATTGACTTTTTATGACACTATTTTAATTTCATGTTGAAATTGCTACCAAGTAACCGGCTATATATTTGAGATCAAATAATATTCCGAAATGTTGTTTTGACGGGGTGAAAATATGGCAAATAAATCATTTGGCAAATGAAAATAGTTCAAAAGAGATTTCGGCCAACAGGAAAAAGTTGTTTTGTAAATCGAAGAAACATAGTTCGATAAAATAATACGTATGACACATGATACTTCGATGATCTAAAAATATGTCAAATAATGCATATAGCAAAAAAGAGGTCGGTCAATAGTTTTCGGTAAAATGAAATTCGGACAAAAATAATTCGGAAAAGTGATCGGTTCCCTTCTGGGAGTCATTTGTTTATCGCTTCTCTAGTATCGCTAACTTTGAGGTAGAGTCTGTACAGTCAGTTAAAAAACTTCCATCGAGTAAAAAGGGTTATTTTGTAACATTGGCTACTAACTCGGTGTTAAAAAAATATAAAGTTTAAAAACTAAAACCCGACCACAACAAAAAGTGATCTAAAAAGTACAAAACAAGAAAATATTTCACACAGAAATCAAGACATAGGTACAAAATGGTCAAGGTAAGCCGTGGTTGCATGCCTGTATCCCATATGAGTGCGATGAACATGAATATAATGGCATGCAACCACGGCTTACCTTGACCATTTTGTACTTATGTCTTGATTTCTGTGTGAAATATTTTCTTGTTTTGTACTTTTTAGATCACTTTTTGTTGTGGTCGGGTTTTAGTTTTTAAACTTTATATTTTTATTTAAACCATTTTGGAGTCACAGCTAAGTATTATATATTTAATAGGTACTAGTGAACCCCTTTCCAATGATACTAAACACGGTATGCGTATCTTACTTTATTTGGTAATCTTTCCTTTTTTTACAATAATTTGTGACAAATTACCACTAAATATTATATAAATTTGAAATGTACTAGTGAACCCCTTTCCAATGATACCAAACACGGTATGCTTGTCTTCATTTTTTTTTTTAATATTGGTTTTTTTGTCCGCCAGAGGGCGCCACATTGGATTCGGTGATACGTCATATAGCCTATAACCAGCGGACGATCAAGACGCTTCTAACGATACCTCATTTGTTCAGTTCTGATAAGTAGTTTAGGAGCTATGAGCGTACAGATGAACATACATACATACATACATACATACATACATACATACATAGCCTGTCAAACTCATAACCCTCCTTTGGCTTTGCCGTAGTCGGGTAAAAATAATCCTAGTTTTTACTAGCTTTCCTTAGTGTCAGTAAAAAAAAGCCTTATTGTCCTAATTCATAAATGAGATCATTGACAATTAAATTAAAATCGATTGACCAACGCCGGGGCGCGTCGTAGATAACAATAAAGAATAATAAATAAAAACTTATAAAACACTTGACAACAATTCAAGTTCTGCAATATGTACTCGCATAAAGGATAATTTATACATATTATAATGTACGTATTCTGTGCAGTGTGATCTGTAGCTATTAGGTTTTTGTATGCATTACGGTATTAATATATTTTCATCCCACCATCTCGGAAAGAGTATTTTTAATCTTCAATATCTGAGTGGTAAAGCCGTTTTTATTCTCTAGAGGATAAAGTAAATTTATCTTCAATATCTGAGTGGAAAAGCCGTTTTTATTCTCTAGAGGATAAAGTAAATTGAATTTAGAACATCGTGTGCACTAAGTTTGTGAATTAAAAAAAAACATTAAACCTATTTACTGCTACCTCTATGGTGCCGAATATATCATACAACTTTTTTTTAATTTGTTAAAAACTCAGACTTTGTAAACGTTTTTTTTTTTGCATTTAGTCATTTCCTCGCTGAGGTGGAATGAAAAGTTACGTGTTGCACTCGAGTGCAAAGATTTTTCACCTCGTGCTCTTTTGATTCCCTCGCTAACGCTCAGGATTCTAATTTTGAATCACTCGCTGCGCTCGTGATTCAATTTTAGAATCCTTCGCTTGCTCGGTCATCAAAATTGAACACGCGGTTAAAAAGCAACTTTGCACTCTTGTATAACAAATAACTATTGTTTATGGGTAAGTACTACGTTTTATTTCATCATCTGCCTAGCCCAGGGGTCGGTGACCTTTTGTAATGGAAGAGCCAATTGTTACAATTTATAAAATTGAACTAATTTCAAAGAGCCTCTAAAAGTTCTTTTTCCATCAAAATTTGATTAAATATTTTTGATTATTATAAACGGCTTTAAATACGAAACAATATTTATTCATACTAAACGCAAAAGGCGATGCGCAATAAAATAATATCTGAATGTGATTTCATAACATAATTATTATGATTTGTTGCAGCAATGCAGCAATTTGGATAAAAATAGCAGGTGTAGTCAATTAAATTAGTTTCAATCGGTTTGTTTCATAGCTCTCAGAATTTGCAAGTTGAAGTGGCAATGGGCAGGCCACATCACTGGAAGAACCGATAATAATCGATGGGGAAGAAAAGTTCTCGAGTGTCGACCACGAACTGGAAGACGCAGCGTTGGTAGGCCTCCCACCAGATGGACCGACGACATTCAAGCGGCAGATTTCCGCTCGTTGTGGTGTTCTATGGGGGAGGCCTATGTTCAACAGTGGCCATCTTCCGGCTGATGATGATGATGATCGATTGACGATTTTTGCTTTTGTTACTGTAGAGCCACAACTTCGCATCGAAAGAGACGCATGCGTCTCGCGAGTCGCAGGATGCCGCTTTTGTTTTTTTTGTTCCGGGGTGGAAAATTATCATGTATTTCCTACGCCCTGGGGATAGACCCCTCCGTCCGGAGGGGTCTATCAGACTCTTACTGACTAAAAACCGCCCCGGTGTTCCATCTCACACCTACGTCGGGGGTCGCGGGACCTGGAGATACTTCCGCAGTCCCCGACCGGTGCCGGCCCGCTTGTGCAGGCCACTTATCGGGCCAGGGCCTATCCTATTCCTAATTATATTTTGGTCGACTTCCAAACTATCCGTATGCAGCTAAAGAGAATTATAACCACTGGTATTCAGTGGTTATAATTCTCTTTCAGTATTACCCAGTGTGTGTGTGTGTTCAGATACTAGGTTTTACTTATACAAGCCAGCTTATTATTGTCCCACTGCTGGGCAAAGGCCTCTTCTCATACAGAGAAGGCAAGAGCGTTGATCATCACGTCCGCTCAAGGCGAATTAGCGATTTCAGATTTCTATCTATACATATTAAAGGCAAAAGTGATTGACTGATGTATCAACGCACAGGCCAAACCCTTAAGGCTAGAAAATTGAAATTTCGTACACGTATTCCTCATATGACGAAGGCATCCACTAAGGTAGGATTTTTCAAAATTCAACCCCCAAGGGTGGTGAAATAGGGGATAAAAGTTTGTATGTAACTTTTTATATTCCATGGATATATTTGCATTACCTATCTACCTTGGTAGGTAGGTATAGGTAGGGTAGGGCAGGTAGGTAGGCAGATAGGGACAGGACAACGTCTGTAGGGTCAGCTAGTTAATTATAAGTCCAGGTTTCCTCGCGATGTTTTCCTTCACCGATGTCAATGATGTCCAGGTAAGAAAGTACTTACATATGAAATTGGAAAAGTCACATTGTACTTGCTCGTGCCCGGTAGCGATCCTCGTGCATGAGAAGCGGGCGACTCAACCACTTGGCCATCACGACACGACGGTTTTACTTTTATCAACCCTTTTTAACCGACTTCAAAAAGGAGGAGGTTATCAATTCGGATGTTTTTTTTATATGTATGTTCGGGCATAACTCTGTCATATATAAACGGATTCGCAAAATTCTTTTTTTGTTCGAAAGGAGTTTATTCCGAAATGGTCCTATATAAATTTTACCAAAATTGATCCAGCCGTTTTTGAAAAAATCAACAAAATCCCAAAAAAATACTTAGATGACGTTTTAGTTTCTTCTATCTTTGGAGGACTTACAATCTCTTTCTTAATGGATTCTTAATGGATTTGGATGTTAAGGCAATACTAAAAAGCTAAAAATAACAAGTTTTTTAAAAAGAAAGGAAACCGCCTTCAAAAACTAAAAAGTGATAAATGACTTTACCACAGAACACACATTACTTTACTTTCGGAAATCGGTGACAATACAAAACAACAAACACAAAGCCACCGCCACCGATTTCCGAAAGTAAAGTAATGTGTGTTCTGTGGTAAAGTCATTTATCACTTTTTAGTTTTTGAAGACGATTTTCTTTTTTTTGAAAAAACTTGTTATGTTAGCCCTAGTGTGTGTTACAATATTGCACTAATAATTCAAGCAATACGGCCAAGTGCAAAAATACATTATTTTTAACCGACTTCAAAAAGGAGGAGGTTATCAATTCGAATGATTATATTTATTATTATTATTTTTTATCTATGTTCGGGCATAACTCTGTCATATATAGACTGATTTGCAAATTTTTTTTTGTTCGAAAGGGGTTCGTTCCGAAATGGTCCCATATAAATTTTATCAAAATTGATCTTTTTGAGAAAATCCACAAATTCCCAAAAAAATACTTAGACGACGTATTAGTTTCTTCAATCTTTGGAGGATTTACAATCTCTTTTAAGTGTGTCGCCGTTTCTTAATGGATTTGGATGTTAAGGCAACACTAAAAAGCGAAAAATAAAAAGTTTTTTCAAAAAAAGAAAACCGCCTTCAAAAACTAACAAGTGATAAATAACTTTAGCACAGAACACACATTACTTTACTTTCGGAAGTCGGTGGCAATACAAAACAACAAACTCAAAGCCACCTCCACCGACTTCCGAAAGTAAAGTAATGTGTGTTCTGTGCTAAAGTTATTTATCACTTGTTAGTTTTTGAAGGCGGTTTTCTTACACTATATCTATTATATATACTTATCACTTCAAAATACCGACTAGTTTATTACTTATTTGCATTTTCCAAGTAAGGGTTGTCCTATAAAAACAGTTTTTTGAATCCAATAAAAAGATGTGAAGAGAAGAGAGAAGAAGAAAGATGCGTCATTATGGCCAAAGTTCAGATAAAATTTGTGCAAAAAAACTATTTTTCAGACGCCTTTACTGAATTCGATTCGCAAAAAAGTGTATTTTTTATTACTTACTATACTGACTATAGCTGATTAGACAGATATTCTGTCAATCGATTTTTCAATTTTATTACCGTATAAACCTTCCCTGGACTTCCAAAAATATTTTAAGACCAAAATTAACCAAATCGGTCCAGCCGTTCTTGAGTTTTAGTGAGACTAACGAACAACGATATTTTTTTATTATATAGGTAGAATAGATCAGAAGTCTAGTTATACCTAACCCACAAGATATCTGTGTGTTCAAAATATCTGGAGGAACATTTTGTTATAACGCCATTAACACGTACGGGCGTTGTATGGGACAGTTCCTAAATAAAACTGCGAAACAGTGTTATTTCCGAACATCAAATCTAATTCCTCATTCAACTTGCGACCTTGTATAAAGATATTAAAGTGTTTAATAGATATATCTTTCTTACCACGAATGAAGCAATGTTCAATAAACTATCAACCAGGCTGGACCATTGTGTAAAGAAGGTATGAGCCATGTTCCTACAATCGCTGTTGATGAGGAAAAAAGTGACGTATTATGTGGCCGCTTATCTCGCCTGCAAGCCATCAAAGTTTAATGAGAAAGAAGAACTCTTATTTTATCTAATAGCTTTCATACTTCGTTAAATATTAGTGGAAATCGTGAAATTTAGTGGCTTCAGGATATAGAAAAAATATATAAAAGTCAAGAAGTTAATTAAACGGTCACAGAGAGCAATCAAAAAACAAAATCTTTTAAAGTTAAATCTTAATCTTAGAAAAGAACGTGTCATCCTCTCAAAAAACTTAAATACATGTATTATAGAATTGGATAAATGTAGCGAAAAGTATGACACAGACATTCAGCTCCTTCATAATGATTTACTGTACAAGGAGTACTTGCTGAAGGATGTCTTTGAAAAATATGAGTTGTCTCAACAGCAACTTAGTGAACGCTTGTTTGAGGCTGGGGAACTGTTGGACTTGGTGAAGGACAATGCTGAAAAGTATGAGTCTTTAACTAATAATCTTTCATGCAGCTGTGCCAACCCACCACCACCTCCTCAGTCTCAGCTTGACTTGCCTTCACCGCTGGCTCTTCCATCAAGCACTTGTATTAATACACAAGAAAATAATAATAAAACTATTTTATTTTGTGATGAATTAGGTTCAGGCTTCGGGAAAATTCTACACAACTACCTTAGCCATAGTTTTACTAATCATAGCTACCACAACATAAGTTTTAGACAAATGATAAGGAGAATTATAAATTCAAATATAGACCATTATTCTACAATGGTTTTACTGTTAGGTAATAGTATTGGTGTAACTAAAAAGGACATAGTGGATGGTGTGGACTCCTTATTAAAGTTGAAAGTAGGAAAGGTAATGCTGTGTGCCTTTCCATATTCTGATACATTATCATATGAAGAAAATAATAACATTTTTAAATTAAATAGTACCTTACATATGTTGACATGTTGTCATAGTGACAAATTATTTTATTTTGACACTAACAAGTTTGTTAGTGGTTTTAAGTTAACTCAGAGAACTTTATCTCTGTCTGGAGAATGCAGACATTTAATTGCTATGTTGATAGCATATAATATTAATGATGTTATAGCCAATATAACAAACTGTAGCATAAGTGACGAAACTGTGTTGTCTAGTTCCACTAACAACATAGTAATTGATTATTGTGAATCCTCATGTTGTACGAAGGAGAGTCCACCCACAATACCAAGATCCCTGGAGGCCACTACCAGTCAGGTAGAGTATTCTCTTCCTGGTAGAATACAAACCGGCTCTTTAAACTCTTCAAGTGAGGTTGTGGAGGTCACTCCGGATAATTCTTTAAACTAGTTTGTAAGACAACAGAAGTGACTCCGTCAAATAATAATTTATTATTACTGAATAATAAAAAAGTATCTTCTGGCAATTTAACTTTTAAAGGAAAGCAACAGACTTTAAAACTATTTCATCAGAATATTCAAGGTTGCTCTTCCAAATTACTGGAAATAGAAATGTTTTTAGAGAAAACCAAATATGATATTATTTGTTTAACAGAACATTGGTTAAAAGATAATCAAGTGATGTCTATTTATTTTGAAAATTATTGTGTTGTTAGCCATTTCAGCCGCAAACGTATGATACATGGGGGGTCATTAATACTAATTAAAAATTCAATTAAATGTAAGGAACGAAAAGACATCATTGCATTATCGGTTGAACACACTATTGAATTGTCCTGTGTTGAGCTGGATAAGCATGTTATAGTATGCGTATACAGACCTCCAAGTTACCAGAATTTATCTGTATTTGATTCTGTAATGGAAGATGTGTTAAAAAAAATTAGTACCAATAGTAGTAAATCAATCATCATATGTGGTGACTTTAATATTAACTTGTTAGATAATAACTCTAATAGTATCAGATTATTGAGTCTTTTCAGATCATTTAATTTGTCAAATATTTTTATGGAACCAACCCGAGTGACAGCTTCTTCTGCTACTTGTATTGATAATATATTTTGTAATTGTGATTACTTACATAAAGAAATTGTAAATAAGCTGCCATCTGATCATAGTGGACAAACCATTACGTTTTGTGCCTACATTCCTTTACAAAAAATTCAAATAAGGTTTAGGCCGATTACATGTAAAAATATTGAGAAATTTAATAATTCTTTGGAAAATAAATTGAGTGCTCATAACTTTAATAATATAAGTGACCCGAATGATACCTACGGCGAGTTTTTCTCACTTTTACACAAGCAATTTAGTGACAGTTTTCCACTAAAAACTAAAAGCGTTTCCGCAAAGTTCTTATTTAGTGATTGGGCAACTCCAGGTATTCGTAAAAGCAGGGAAAAGCTATTTGAACTTTATGGCCTAAAGCAACACATAATTAATACAAGCTTTCACCAGTATGTTGCCAAATATTCAAAGCTTTTTAAAAGTGTTTGCAAAATAGCCAAAGCTCTTTATATTAGTAATAAAATAAAATTGGCTGATGATAAAATAAAAACTACTTGGCAAAAAATAAATAATGAAACAGGTAGGAAAAAACAACGTAATAATGAATTTAATTTAGAAACTTCACATGGTCTTATAAATTCAGACAAAGAAGTAGCTCAGGATGAAACTTTTTTTGCCAATATTCCTATTAAAACTACTGAGGCCGTAAATTCCTCTCCCGCGCTCTCTGCTGCTTTACTTAGGAAAAATGTTAAGAAATGCCCTTTGGAGTTTAAGTTTCAACATACAAATCCCCGGGCTGTTATAAAAGCCTTAAAAGATCTTAAAATTAAATCAACAGAAGATCTTTGGGGAATGTCTGTAAAAGTTTGTAGGTCTACTATTGAAACTATTGCGCCCTATTTAGCTCTCATATTTAACACCAGTGTGGATCAAGGAGTCTTTCCGGATTTGATGAAACACAGTAAAGTCGTACCATTGCACAAAGCCGGTGATAGTAAAGAACCCAACAATTATAGGCCTGTGTCGATTCTGCCAGTTCTCAGTAAGGTGTTTGAAAGGTTAATGCTCAATCAAATGTTACGTCACTTCAATAAAAATTCCATCTTTCACGAACATCAGTACGGTTTCACCAAAGGACGTTGTACAACTGACGCCGGTGTCACCCTAATAAAGAACATTTTTAACGCCTGGGAGGAAGCACGAGATGCCATTGGAATCTTTTGCGACCTCTCAAAGGCTTTCGATTGCGTTGACCATGAGACACTTTTGCTGAAACTGGAGCACTACGGAATTACTAAAACATCCCTTGATTTGCTTAGATCATATCTGAAGGACAGACAGGTTAAAGTTCAGGTTAACGGCGTAAACTCATTGGGGTCTGAAATGACTATGGGCGTTCCTCAAGGATCGATATTAGGTCCATTTCTATTTTTAGTTTATATAAATGATTTACCCCAATTACTTCAAAACCAACCGAAGATGGTGTTATTTGCAGATGATACATCATTAATTTTTAAAATAGACAGATGTTCTCAAAATCTTGACGAAGTGAATAACTCTATACTTCAGGTCCAAAATTGGTTCAGGGTAAATAATTTGGTACTAAATGAAAATAAAACCAAATGTATTAGATTTACTTTACCAAATGTTAGAAGTAGCAAATGTGATCTTATATTGAATGGAGAAAAACTGGAATTTGTTAATCACACGGTTTTCCTGGGGATCACGCTAGACGAGAAGTTACAATGGGGACCACATATAACATCTCTTGCGGGACGGCTAAGCTCAGCCGCTTACGCTGTTAGAAAGATAAGACAGTTAACAGACGTCGAAACCGCTCGTTTGGTCTATTTTAGCTACTTTCACAGTATTATGTCGTATGGCATTTTACTGTGGGGTCGGGCTGCTGACATTGAATCCATTTTTATTTTACAAAAGAGAGCTGTCAGAGCCATTTATAACCTACGTCGCTGCGAATCTCTTAGAGAACTGTTTAAAAAGATTAATATTATGACAGTGCCCTGTCAATTTATTTATGAAAATATTATGTATGTAAGAAAAAACATACATCTTTTTGATAAATTAAGTGATCGACATAATTTTAATACTAGAAATAAAGATAAAATAGCTCAACCATTTTTTAGATTATCTAAAGTACACACATCTTTTATGGGGTACTCTGTTAAATGTTACAATAAAATACCTTGTGATATATTAAAACTAAATGAAACAAAATTTAAAAGATACATTAAAGGTAGACTTTGTAAACAGGCATACTATAAGTTAGAGGAATATATCCAAGATAAGAATGCTTGGGAACATGCTGGTCCGGCTCCATAGGACATAATTTAGTATAGACAAAATCAATTGATTGCTAATTCAAATGACTAAATCTAATACTACATATAATATAGGTACATACTATTCTTTATTGTACTTAATAGATTACTCTGGCTCACACACTATTCATTGTTTGTTGGAATAGAAGAAGTAATCGTCTACTGTATTATTAATTGTAAATATGTGAACACTGTGTGTCTATGTTCATAACTTAGCTGTCATTTTCTTAACTTGTGATACTTTGTACATACCATAATATAGTGATTTTTATACAAGATACATCGTATTCACATAACATAATCATTCTTGTAAATGAAAATATTGTAAACACCCTTTTTTAAAAGAGTATGTATGGAGTTTCTTGCCCATTCTTCTCCATACGAAACTACCATTTGGAATGGGCAACTAGATTCAAATTTTACAATATGACGTTCAAAAGTGCCTTTTAATGGTCTAATTGAAATAAATGATTTGACTTTGACTTTGACTTTGAGAAGATGTTTAATTTTTAACGTTTTCAAATACCTCCTCCTTCTCGAGTCGTAAGCTAACTGCTGAGCGTCGTGATGCTCCCGTCCACCAGACTCTCCACGACAGAGCTGCTTCCACTTCCCTCGATCCATGGCGTGGTTTAGAGCATCTGTGATCGTCGTTTTAAGGTTTTTGCATAATTGTTCGGACCATCTAGTTGGGCTGCGTCCCCTAGGTCATTTCCCTTCTAACTTCCCCGTAACAATAAGTTTCTCCAGATTGTCGGAGGGCTTTCGGCTTCACTTTCCTAAGGCAGATGCACGAGAGCCTTTGCGTTATCTTCAGCTCGTCAAATACCTACTTTAGTACGTGTATATCGATACCTACTTACGTCTTATGGAATTACCGAACAGCTATCATTTTTCAAATTATAATATTACAAGACATGTTTCCGATGGGTTTTCCCATTGTGAAAAATTACGAACCTCCATATTTTTAACCTTTTCTTTTACCTCTCATCGTCATTCGTAGATCTTTGACAGTCGTTATGGGTAGTAAGAAATTCGAAAGTCTGACAACCAGTCTTACCTTTATACCCTGTCGCAGACGCTTCATGTAAAAGATTGGTATTTAGTCCTCCAGTTAGACTGAATGCTAGCAAAGCAAGCTTGGGAAAAGGCTAGGCAGATGAGGATTTAATTGATGCAAAACTTACTTGGCGCACCCATATTGAAGCTTTATGCTCACGAACGTGAAAGCTTATTTATTTGTTTAAGCAATTGCGACATGCGGCAGATCCTGTAACCTTGTCCCTTGTTTACCAGAGTCTGTGTACTTCAATCATCACGAACTGTATTACGGTATGGGGAGGCACTTATAAAAATCTTCTGCTTCAAATAGAACGTGCACAAAGGGCGATTCTTAAGGTTATGCACTTTAAGCGTAGAGATTATCCAACTGCCCTATTGTACACTGAATCCAAAGTCATCACTGTACGTCAACTCTTCATTTTGCGTGTAGTTCTCCGCCGTCACTCCATGCTCCCACTCGATACCGGGACACTCACACACCGGGTGACCTCGACGTCTAAGGAGAACCTTAGACGTCGAGGTCACCCGGTATGTGATCCCCCCCAGTATCGTACCGCATTCGCAAGTCGTCAGTTCGTCATCTTAAGTGCGCGTATTTACAATAAGGGCCATCGTCTGATCAGTATTTACACATTAAACAAATTCACTTTTAAAACTAAATTATTGGATTGGTTGCAAAATCAAATCTACCGTACAAGCTATATTATTTGTCTGTAAGTATTTGTTGTTGATCATCTCAGAGGAGGAACTATGGCTCCTGAGATACAAGTATGTATTTACTTAGTTTAGGAGTCAACTTGTTCATTTACATTTCTATTGTTCACTGTTTGTACACTTATACTGTTTTATTTGCTTATACAATGTTACTGTGTGTTAAATGTATGTACAAATAAATAACTATTATTATTATTATTAATCTCTTTTGGGAATACATTTAAAATAATAATAATCTATAGCGTTTATTTTCTCTACACAAATTATGTACTTAATGCTAACATTAACAATAGTGCTCGAACAATGAGCTAATTTTGTGAGAGACTGGTGCCTGAAGTAGGTTTATATATAAACCTGTATTACAGGTCACCAGGGGGCCAATAAGTCTGCTATTTTTGTAATTTCGTCATTCCAACACGATCCCATTGTCATTTTGATAAAGTTCATAATCTGCTAACTTCATAATGGTCAATCATTGGTCGGTCGAATTAAAAGCAATAACTGCACAATGAGGTTCTAATGGTAGGTCACTGATCAAAGGAACTGTCAAAATTTTAATCAGATTACCGCCTAAGTCAGTCATTCAGTTGTCATTTTGTACGAGATTACCATTCTATATCATTTCTTTCAATGGCGTGTCAGTGGTTGACCATTGGAAAGTCATAATGACGCCATTATATTAGTAGATTACCGAACTTGTTAAAATCAACAATTATGAAATGAATAATAGACCATTCTGAGACAATTGTAATAGGAGACTTGAGGCCCAGGGCCCTCCCGCGGCTAGATGCCCGCTGTGATTGGGACAATCATAACAATGTAGTATATACACAACTAAGGTAGAATCCAAAAACGCAAAATAGAAAAGAAAATACAGTAAGTTAGTGGAATACGGGAGTATAAGTAACCGGAGAAAGTGCATAAAAGAGATGTGAGAGTGTGTGAGTGTGTGAGAGGATTCTGCTGAAAATCCTTCCTTAGTGTAGTTTGACTGTTCGCCAACTGTTCATTTTGCAAACAGTTTTAAAACAACATGGCTCTACTACCTACAGCCTCTCATTAACTGCACAGAGTGCGGGGCAGCACTAATAGCATCCTGAACGTAGTCGCAGACAAAGTCGACTCTCAATTGATGCAGGCTTTCATGCGGGTTCTAGTAAGACAGTGTTGAGCTGACCCTGCATGCTATGCCGCATAAGTTACTGTAGCTACTTATACATAAATACATTTCGTTTTTTACTAACAAGTACTTTGTGTTACTAACCAGATATGGACATTGTCCGAAATAAATGTTATTATTATTATTCTCGTTTATTCATTTTGTTAACATATTAAATTACATTTTTAAATATTAGTAAAAAAATAAATAAAAACATTTAAAAATATAAAAAAATAGTAGCCCACCGGTATCGGGAACAGGGTCCAAGCTACCGGTGGTCAGGGCTCCTGAGAGAGGAATCTCCTGACTATACGCGCCGTGTCCAGGAGTACCGCTTTCTGTGTCAAGCCCTTGATCCAGCTGCCCAACGAGAGCCTCCTTAGGTGTTGGTCGAGGCTCTTGGAAATGAGTCCATTGGCCGTAACGACTATCGGCACAATGACTGCTGTATTCACATCCCACATGTCGACAACCTCGCGAGCCAAGTCAAGATACTTAATTTGTTTATCTTTCTCGGTTTTCACGAGGTTCTCGTCATGCGGAACCGCTATATCAACAATCATTGCGCGACGCTCTAATCGATCTATCACCACTATGTCAGGTTTATTCGCAACAATAGTCCTGTCAGTGATGATAGATCGATCCCAATACAACGTGATATGGCCATTTTCGAGAACTGGGTCGGGCACATACCTGTAGTACGGTACCTCCGACTCCACAAGCCTGTACTTTAGAGCAAGTTGCTGGTGGATAATCCTAGCTACAAGGTTGTGTCTATGCAAGTAGTCTCCGTTAGCTAGACGAGAGCACCCAGAGATAATGTGTCGGATTGATTCTCCCGGTCGGTGGCATGCCCGACAAATGTCAACCGTGCCGTCCTTCACAATATACCTCCGGTAGTTGTTCGTCATCATAACTTCGTCCATAATCGCACAGACAAAACCTTCGGTTTCCCCAAACAGGTCACCGAAACGCAGCCAGGATACGGACGCCAAGAAATCTACATCAGGCCCATGTAGGGCCCGGTAGAAGCGCCCGTGAAGCTCCTTGCTCTGCCATACCTCCTTGCGGTCATTAGTATCGAGTACTACAGGTTTGCGCCAGTTCTCGTTCGCTAAGGAGAGCGGGGTGAGGCCCTTGTCCACTGAGACCACATCTCGATGCATACCCACGTCGGTTTTAAGGAAGTACTCCCTGAGACTGCATACCTCACGATTGTGCAGGGACTTAGCATTAAGAAAGCCTCGGCCTCCGCACTTTCGTGGGATATACAGTCTCATTACCGATGACCGTGGGTGATGCATCCGATTTGCGGTCAGCAATGTACGGACCCTCCTATCCAGGGCGTCAAGTTCCATCTGAGTCCACTTGAGTATGCCGAAAGAGTACATCAAAACCGGCATGACCCATCCGTTGAAGGCGCGCACCTTGTTTCCGCCTGATAAAAGACTATTTAACACTTTATTCAGGCGGCCAAAGAAGCGCTCCTTCAACGATTGTTTCATGTCGGCAGCATTGATGCCTAACGCTTCCGACATACCCAAGTACTTGTAGGTTTCGGTTGAGGAGAGGGATCTAAGGCGTATGGAATCCGAGAGTTGGGTTCCCACGGATTCCATAATCTCCCCTCGCTTCACATGCATGACTGCACATTTGTCCACACCAAATTCCATCCTGATGGCGCTACTGAAAGCTTCTGTTACTTTCAGTAGCTCCATCAGTCGCAAATTGTTGGGGGCAAAGAGTTTCAGATCATCCATGTAAAGGAGGTGAGATATGACCTGACCTCCTCTTCTCAACCGATACCCCAAACCCGAACCCTCCAGCAACGTGCTTAGAGGGTTCAAGGCTAAACAGAACCATAGTGGACTCAGACTATCACCCTGAAATATACCTCGCTCGATCCTTATCGGTTCGCTATTCTCCCGGATCTGCCGACATCCTGGACAGCGAAGGACCGTCCTCCATTGCCCCATACATGACATCAGGAAGGTGCGCAGAGTTGTATCTACCTTATACAACTCCAACACCCTCATGAGCCATGTATGTGGCACAGAATCATAGGCCTTCTTATAGTCTATCCAACATGTCGACAGATCCCTTCGGGAACGACGAACCTGTTGGTTAATGGCCATATCAATGAGGAGTAGCTCCTTAGTACCACGAGACCCATTCCTGCATCCATTTTGAGAGGCAGACATGATTGAATTTTTGTCAATGTGTTCGTTAATTTTCACTCTCAAAATGGATGTAAGAACTTTATAGACCGTTGGCAGACAAGTAATCGGCCTATAATTTTTGGGTTCCGTAGTACTACCAGATTTATGGAGCAGGTGGGTTATTCCAGTAGTTAGGAATTGGGGCAACGATCCTGACTCTAAGGCTGACTGGAACTGAGATGCTAAGCGAACGTGCGATCTTTGAAACCATTTTATCCAAAAAATTTGCAGCCCGTCCGGCCCTGGAGATTTCCAGTTAGGCAACGGACGGACTGCACGAGCTACATCTTGGGGGCTTATGGTAATTGCCCCCATTTCTAGTATTGGTTCACACGCTCGCTCAACTTCCCGAGTCCAGTCGCCCTCAGTGTGGCTGACAGGCACCGACCAGATGCTGCGCCAAAACGAACACATGGCAGCATCATCTGGCCGGTGCGCATCAGCCACGCCTTGGTCCGGTTGCTCCCAAGTCCTATACACCCACCGCTCATCACTCTGGAATATGCGATTCTGAGTGTACCGCTCCACTCGTCGCTTGTACCGTCGAATACGGTTTGCCCATGCACAGATCTTCTGCTTCAGGAAGTCGATACGCTCTGTGATGCAGGACAAATAATCTCGAGGATTGATATCAGTCCCCGAGAATGCCCGCCTCACAAAGCGCATCACTCTAGGGCGCGTGTTGCCCTCCCTGAAGCAGATAAGCTTGCCGATGAGTGCTCTAGCCTCACCAATACGACGTTCAATCCTGTACTGCCATGCTGGTACAGCTGGTTTTGGTCGTGCAGCTCCGTCACTGTTGGGAAATTTGACATGAGCTACACGACATGCTGCTACAGCCGCGCAGTACAAGATCGAGTGGGTATCAGCGAGGTCTTTGCTGCTGTCAAAATAATTTGACAGCTGCGAATCTAAAGCACACACCAGCGCCCTATTTTTCTTGTGCATGGGTAAACGAGGTAGTCGCGGTTTTAATTCAGGCGGTGTGGAGCGATACTCCCGGAACGCATCCTCCAAAGCACTCCTCAATTGAACATTGCACTGGGTACTCACGGATATAACCTCGCCATCATCCTCTTCACCACCGTCGTCAGGTCGCGGTGAAGCACTGGGTAAATCTTGCGATTGTACCGCGACCGCAACCAGTGGCAAAGCAGACGTGACATGGCTACTCCGTGATTCTAGGCGTAGTCGATCAAGTACAACGTCATCCAGCATATGGTTACGCTGGATGACCCGCACCTGATCCGACAGTCGCTGTGCCGACACGTTGACAGCTGGCTCAAGCACCTGAAACAGAGAGAGCATCCGACCACGGTACGCAGTCAAGTTACTTCCCCCCTCTGTAGCCCCATAGTATGAGCGCATGACACTTTCATTAATTGACTGCGTCCATCTCATGCGCTGCACACTTCCACCGGGAGCGGGGACCCTATCAGAGACCGGTGGGTCTCGAAGTCCCAAGCTGTCCGGCGGCCGGCGTCGTCCCCGCCGACGCACAGGTGGTGGCGTCGTCGGCGGAGAGAAATACTCGTCGCTCGAGCTCGACGCAACTGCCGAGGCCGGTGTCACAGCACTCACTATAGGGCTGGGTTCCGGCGGCGGCGAGGCGGAGCTGAGCGACGTGTCCGGAGATGGTGGGCGTGCTCGGCGTGCTGCTGATCTTAAAATCATGTTGTCATCGTCGTTTCTGATCCATTATTACATAGGTATTTTTCTTCATTTTAAATTAATTTCTCGGTGCGTAAGTAGTACATTAGGTATTATATTTCCGTTCACTGATTATATTATATATCGAAATTATTTTCAGTTTTTGAGGTTTTCATTGACTTATGTCACTTTTGGTTGAATCTGTTTAAAACTGTATATATCATAAATTATTTTTCAAAAAGGTTGATTATATGGATGTAATATTAAATTGTGTAGCGAAATTAATAGGAAATATCAAAAAACTATTGAATTTGTAGAAATAAATTAAGGAAGTAAGGAGACGACGTATGATGACACTAAGGGTTGCCAGCTTATTATTATTATTATTATTATCCCACAGTAGCAGACTCTCGACTGCCTCCTCCAATCGTTTCTTTAGCTTCCTTGGTTTCTTTCTTTATAACAGAATCAATAGAACACTCCCAATTTATAAACTCACCAAAGCAAAATGCAAAATTGAAGTAAGCGGTTGGCTGCGGGAGCTAAATTATGATGAAACGGAAAAACTACTTGCTGTCCTATCATAAATACTTTGACAAATTATATCCCCCCCTTCACACACACATACACACACAGATCACCCACACATACACCCCTACCCACCTACAGATACACATTCACCCAAATAACCCTAACCATACCAACACCATGCACCAATAATTGAAAATAGGTTTTTTGTAAATTCCTGCACTTTCCATTGTACGAGTGCATAAATTATAAAATGTATACCCAAGGGGTGGAGACCTGGTGTCCTGAAATACAGACCTCACGTCTAGTTTAGGCACCAGTCTTCCACAGTATAATAATAGCCTTTATGTATTTTGTATTGATACCTCTCTAATGTACGGTCACCAAAAGAGATAAGTATCCATGTCTTCGGGAATAGTTGAAGTTTACTTAGAAACCGATGGGTGTTTATGAATAAAATAAAGTACAATTAATAGAGAATAAACAGTTCAATAATTTAATTAAATTTCATTTGAAAGCCTCCATTTGCTTCTAAGTAAACTTCAACTATTCCCGGCGACATGGATACTTATCTCTTTTGGTGACTGTACCTATATTGTGGAAATTATTAATATTATTATAGTTCTTTATTTAAGGAACGTTTGTGCAAAATTGTATGCTTCTGGGTTCAGAAGTTTCGGCTGTGCGTTGTCTGTCATTGAATTAAGCAGAATTGAGTATAATAAAATCTTGGTATTTTCACAATACTTTGTTGTTTCACTTAAACGATGTGGTTGCACTTAAGTAGAGGAGGTTGGAGTTGAGGGTGTGGTTGGTTTTACTACTATTTTAAAATGGAAAATCTTAATGGCCCGTTTGACCACGTCAGAAGGTCAAATCTACGCAAAAACGCTCAAAATGTACTCGCATTATCATTTCAACGACATTATGTCAAAATCTTGTCAAAATGTAAGTAAATAGAGGCGATTTTGACAGATTGAGACTGCGAATGTAAATAAAAGGTGAATTACCTCTGTACGATTCGTAACGGGTAAAAACACTGAATAGAAAAAACAAGTGGACGTGTGATATGTAAAATAATAACAACCTTCGACAGTTGTAATAAGTCTTAATTTTGTATAAACAACAAATTCAACTTTGATGAAAAGCTCATTATTTTGTTGTTCAAACAAAATTAAGGCTTATATTTTAACTGACGAAAGTTGATATTATTTTTACATGTTTTCCGCATAATTGTGTCACACGCGGGATAGCTGCATGGGCACTTCCAGGTAAAAATCATTCGAGAGTGAAATCATTATGATAACTTGTGTTAACCCTTTAACTGGTAATACGACACGGTTGGCGCAGTGGCTGAGCGATCGACTGCTGCGCAGCGTGTTACGGGTTCGATTCCCGCCCAGGGTAAACATTTGTGTGACGAGCACTTGTGTTTGCCTTGTGTCTGGGTGTTGTTTATCTATATATGTATGTATTTACAAAAAAAAAAATGTATTTGTGTATGTATATCAGCTGTCTGACACCCATAGTACAGGGTCTCCCTAGTTTGGGGTCAGATAGCCGTGTGTGAAAATGTCCCCACATATTATTATTATTATTATTATTAATACCATAGAAAGAAAAAGAAAGAAAGAAAAATCATTTAAACACGAGAGAGTGACGCCCATTACAAAATAGTTTGAACAACAAGACCTAAAACTATAACAAGTGGATACATGTTGTAGAAAACAAATACTTAAAATAAAAAAAATAAAAAACTACACTACCGCCGTCTAGCTATACTATATACTAAATATATACTAGAAAAAAATAGACACTAAAAAATATAAGTATTCCCATCCGAAATAAAAGCTTTAATATTTTAATATCTGATCAGTGTCAGAGGTCGCAATGCTGAGCTGGACTACCATTTAGTGTAACCTTGATACATGTACCTCACTTTAAACTAATCCTTATTTGATTTGTATTTTTTGAATTGTGTCCTTGTGTGCACCCAATAAATGTTTTTTGTCTATCTATCTGTGCATGTTTGCATTGTTATACTTACTTTTTTAAGCTGAGATATTCATTTTTTAATCTATTCGTAAATGAATGAAAAGGGAGTCAGGCATGACGATTGACAGGACGGAATGGAAGAAGAAAACATGTTGCGCCGACCCCAAGTAACATGGGATAAGGACAGGAAGAAGAAAAGTAAATGATGCAGAATTATAGATTAATGAGTACAGGAACGCCCTCTGTACTGTGCTTACTGTATAATAACTTATCTGTATATAAACCACAAACATTTTCGACATGTATAATCGCAAAAACTGCAATGACGTAGGTATAACTCGTATCTACAACCGGAACAAACCCGTACCGATTGTTTGGAAATGTGTCAACCGGTTATTCGGTGCGACAATAATTAAACGGCATTGGGAAACCCAGGGCCACTACCTTGTATCGTTGTAATAGGTACGCGAAGCCGCGAGCAAAACTTGTCAACTTTAATCTATAGGTTAATTTTAATTCGCTGCTCATCTTTCCGGGTGTAAAAGTGGGATCAACCCTGAATAATAATGTAAGAAGTTTTTTTTTGCTTTTTAGTGCCTACTTCTTTCATTTCATAATCATAATTAATTATGAGACGGTAACAGCAAAGAATTTAAGTAATTTTCCACCCTAAAAGGTTGGAACTTTGAGGACACTATACTCCATTGCATGCATTAGAAAAAAGAGGCTCATAGAAGCAGGAATGCAAAACGTTTTATTTCAAAGATAAGTTAAAACAATTTTAATTACACTTATTTTAACATAATTTTGATAAATAGATCTAAGATGCTACTAAATATAGACGTATAATAATATAAACAGAATAAAAGTGTTTTAAAGATAAGGTAACATTTTGAATTTGGTAGAATTACAGTGAAACGAATGTCATTTCGGGTATTGTTCATCCCTGCTTCTGTTAGGTTTTTAGCATTGACACTGTAATTTTAAATTGAAATCAAATAAACAACTAAATGTAAGCCACATCATTTTAGAAGATAAATTATTAAAATGTTTACAAATACGCGCTACAACTACACTGTAAAAATAGATTTTAATAAATTCGGTGTCTATCGTAACTTTAACATGTTTATTGTACTTTTGTTACAAAGTGTGCATTAAAAAGAACCTTTTTTAACTTCTGTCTAATGCTATTGTGAATGGAGTATAGTCATCATCGAAATCGGACTACAGCTACACTGTAAAAAGTCGACACGTGGTCAAACATAAAAAAAAAAAGATTAGAAACATATAGAAACTCCTCCTTTTTTAGAAGTCAGCTAAAAATTCAATGCGTTTAAATCGTATTGTAGTGCATTTTTGTAGGAAACACCAGATTTCTTTTTTCATATTTTAGAGTACTACGTCTTACAGTAAATATATGCTTGCTTAAAAGTCAGTCGTGTTTAGATCAAATTTCTCTAACCCACAATATTTACACTATCATGGGGAAAAATTAATTGTCATTATTATCAGCCTGTAATGTTCCCATTGGTGGAACTCAGGTCCTCATTAGTGTGAGAGGAAAAAAAAAAATTAAAATATATATATACATATATATATATATTAAATTTTACGCAAATGGATAGGGAACAGTGAAAAAGCCATGTCGAAACAATCGTAGACAAAACGATCTGACGGCGAATATTCCATAGTTGAAAAGTCCTGTCGACGAAACAAACCAATGCAAACTATTCTGTCGGCGAAACATCCATAGGTGAAACGTTCTATCGACGAATCTCTCAAAAACTAAACGTTCTGTCGGTGAACAGTCCAAAGGAGAAACGACTGTCGGAGAATGCTTGCAGAATCGCCCTTAGAATATATTGAAGGTGGTTTTAAAAGTTTATCGATTCACCAAAACTGGTAAAATAAACAGCTTATTTTATATTACTTACGTACTAGTACAGTCAACAGCAAAAGTAGATGATCAAAATCAGAAATTCAATACTAATTTACTAACACTAATTTATATCATTTATTACTAGTTTATTTATTAAAAGTATGTGATTGTCACACATATACTTTTGAATCACTTCGACGCCACACAGTTCTGACGCGAACTCCGTTCATTAGTATTGCACTTCTGATTTTGATCATCTACTTTTGCTGTTGACTGTACCTAACGACAAAAAACTAATAAAAGCAAAGTTTCCTTCCTTAATAAATAAATAAAAACCTTATTTATCTCCTTTTCTTGTTTACGACAAAACTCCAAACACAATAAATAATCATTTTTATTGTCCTTCTAAAGTTTATTTGCAATCTAACCGCAAGAATCACAGTGCCAATTATGCACCGATAATTCGGTTTTATTCCACCGATTCAATCGGAGTGACACCTACATAGGCTTGCATGTGACATAGGAAAACTCGGTGGCTTCACCTCGGGTGTCAGAATCAATCATCCACAAGCACACATTCTCAGAATTATTACAGCTGTCGAGTTGTACCGGAATTAACAACGCCCTGTGGAATATAGAAATCTGTTGAGTAGAAAATATTGGTAATATTGTAAATTTTTTTAGTACAGAGGCATTGAGGGACCTGTTGTAAAAATAAATTGTTTTAAGGAAAATTACTTAGCCGAAACAGTCGAGAAGGCTTATACTCTTGTACTCATCAATACCTTGTGAAAAATCCACGACCATAATCCGTGACTGATTATAATATCGTTGAGAATAATCTGTGGTCTAGTTTGTGTTCACTTGAGAGATTAATGTGTAATTCGTGTCTATTATTGTTTTTTACTTAATACTATTATCCTAATTAAATTGTTCCGGTTCAAAAACTTAATAAACTAGTATCATCTACCTAGTTAAGTTTTTATGAAAGACGCCATGATTTTTCCTTGCTGATTTTATTTTTTATTGTAGGTTGATAAGTCCGTTGGCAGGTACTTAACAACTAAACTATATTTAACACCATCAATAATCATTATAATATTACGTCATTCTGTTAAAAAAATTAAAACGCCATGTTATTTTACTTGATAAAAAATAAATTAATAAAGTCAACTCTATTCATAGCTCTAGTCTTTTTCTAGTCATATCCCTTAATAGTAACAATGGAATATTTGATATAATAAGTTATTAATTGTATCGATTAACAACATAATTTATTACAATATCATTGCATATAGGGAACCTAGACCTTTTTACTTACCCAACGGAAACAGGAAATATATTTTATCATTGTTAGTTCCGATTGCTATTAAAATATAATGCGACAGTTATTCTGTCTGCATATAACAGGGGTTTTTTACACGCTTTTTATTAGCTTCACCTGTATGTTTGTTTGTAACAGACTTCTTTGGGCGCGATTTTGACCCACTTTAAACGGCCAGATTTCGTTTAAACTTTGTAGATTTATCGAGGACCGATGACAATACACTAATGTGTTAAAATTATTAAAAAAAAACAAAAAAAAAAAAACATAAGTCGTTCAAAATTAGTTGCCGAAAAAACAGCTATTATATACTAGGAAGGTACCGCACAAGCGCCCCTGGTAGAATAAATGTACGTAATATTTATAGATATAGATATAACCAAACTAAAAAGTAAAAAATAAATAATAGTTAAGAAAAACTAAAAACACGCTTTTTATAGAAAACCAAACTAAAAAAAATAGAAAATAAATTTTAATAAATTATTTTATTTAAAAAAAACCGTGGGGTGCATGGTGTCAATAGTTATAAATATTTGATTGACAGATATGAGTAGAGTGATTATCATTTTGATAATATCTTAAAAAGCACGCCACGCTTTTTTTAAAATAAAATAATTTATTAAAATTTATTTTCTATTTTTTAGTTTGGTTTTCTATAAAAGGCGTGTTTTTAGTTTTTTTAAACTATTATTCTTTAAACTACATATTTGCGTGTTGCGGGTTCGATTCCCGCCCAGGGTAAAACATTTGTGTGATGAGCACTTGTGTTTGCCTTGTGTCTGGGTGTTGTTTATCTGTATATGTATGTATTTAAAATGGATTTGTGTATGTATATCAGCTGTCTGACACCCGGGTCTCCCTAGTTTGGGGTCAGATGGCCGTGTGTGAAATGTCTCCACATATTATTATTACCTACTATTTATTTGTTCAATGCACAATGTACTTACACAATCACAGTTACACGCTAGGCTTAAAACTAGTGAGTAGGTACATGACCTTGTTAGGGCACAGCAAGATAACTTGAAACTAAAAATATTGCAGTGAGTATCTTTTATCTAATATCACGTAGATTAGGAACTTTCACAATTAAAAATACTAAATTCATTAAACTTATATTGAACCGAATTTGATAAATTCAGGGTAAAAATTGTTATTGCGTTTTTCTAATAGATATTTGATAGTAGCAGGATTCTGGACTTGAGGTCCCTGCCATATCTCTGCATTTGGCATGTTATTTTCTTCAGTCAAAAGTCAAAATCAAAATATTTATTTCAATTAATTCACAGGCAGTTTTGAATCTCTGTCAAGGAGTCGGTCAGTTAGTCAGAATACCTACTCAATATATTTATTGCTTCCACATGTGAACTTATACCCCGTTCACAATAAGATTAGACATAATATAATAAACCTTTTTTAGAGTCCGTTCAACCGATTTTGACTTATTTTGCATGGGTGGCATGACAAATGGCAGCTGCAAAAAAACAGTTGTTATTGTAATCACTTTTTTACCTCTAATGTCATCCTTAAGCCTACGGAATATAAGTCAAAATCGGTTGAAGGGACTGTAAAAAAGGTTTGTGTATATGTTTAATCTTATTGTGAACGGAGTATAGGTGATAGGTTTTACAAGAATGAACATTGTAGACCCTGTCGGGCACATCAAAAGTATGAGTGAGGGAGGAAGGTGAGAGAGGAAGAGGGCTTTATTTCACTACTAACTGTAGTCCAAAACGTAGGCAGGACTCTCTGGAGAAGAACCATCAAGAAACTCCACAGACACTCTTTTCAATTCGTTTTTACGAAACTTGTACTTATTCTGTTATGGTATCCTGGAAAATTAAATAATAATAATATGTGGGGCATTTCACACACGTCCATCTCACCCTAAACTAGGGAGACCCGGGTGGCAGACAGCTGATATACATACACAACTATATTTAAATACATATTTATATAGATAAACGGGCGGCCGGACGGACGGACGGTTGGCGCATTGGCTGAGCGATTGACTGCTGCGCAGCGTGTGGCGGGTTCGATTCCCGCCCATGGTAATCATATGTGTGATGAGCACTTGTGTTTGCCTTGTGTCTGGGTGTTGTTTATCTATATATGTATGTATTTACATAAAAAAAATGTATTTGTGTATGTATATCAGCTGTCTGACACCCATAGTACAGGGTCTCCCTAGTTTGGGGTCAGATGGCCGTGTGTGAAAATGTCTCCACATATTATTATTATTATTATTATAAACAACAACCAGACACTAGGCAAAAACAAGTCTTGATCACACAAATGTTTACCTTTGGCGGGACTCGAACCCGCAACACGCTACGCCAGTAACAACGAGAACTCACAATGCGGTTTTCACCCACGTCCGCCTGCGGTTGCGGGCCCGCAGCTTCTGTAGAATGCAGATATATGTATATGCAAAAAACAAAAACACATTTCTTATTTCTTCACACTGCGGTGTGCGCGGTTGTTTGCGGCTCCCGCAACGGGCGCGGGCGAAAACCGCATCGTGAGTTCTTAACCTTAAGGGACGCAGGTACCTACTATTTTATGTATAATACAATTTTAAGATACAAATTAGAATAAAATAGAGTCCACTCCTTCTTAGTTCTCGGTAAGAACATGAATCAGTCGAGGTCGGCGACTTTAACTAGACTTTATTGCCTAAAACTATTTTATAGATTAGATTATAAAACTATTTTACTAGCTTTTGCCCGCGACTTGAACTCCGTGTATTTCCTTACAGATCTCTTTATTTTCGATAGTAAAATATAGCCTATAGGATTTAGGGATAACGTAACTTCCTATTGGTGGGTGAGTTTTTGATGTTGAATGAGAAGTTTCGGATGTTATCTGCTACATAATATAACAAAATGTTGATGTGAAAGCGACAACTGGTCTATATGAACGTTTTATAACTAAGCCAATTTTGTTGTAATTTCCTCACTTATCTTACGTATTTGCAGACACTTTAGACATAGTATAAGTATTAGTTGCTATATATATTTTAAATTGCGCGGGCGAACCTATAACGACTAGTTTGAAAATATTCATAGCTAAAGTTGAAATGTTTTAGCATAGCTATAGGGGACATTGTCCTTTCTTAAGGGGCTATTAAACGACTTTTACAGATTTTAAACTGACAATCACGAGAGTTTTCGACGCAGACTGCATCCGTTCTGCATCAGTTCTGCGTTCAAAACTCTCAAAGTTTAGTCGAAAAAATTAAATAAAAGTAGTATTCTTTCAAAATTAAAAAAAAAGGCGTATACTAAAAGATAGATAATAAAATTGTCTGTAAGATAGTGTAAGTTTCGTTTAATTATACTTGGTAGATTTTGTGTGATTGTCAATGTTTTGTCCGCGTCAGACACAACTTCACGAGTTAATTAAACTATTTAATATGAACTTAATCAAAAATATTCACTTTCTATATGATTAAAAGAATGTTCTAGTTTAACATATATTTTTTTTAAATCATTTACACTGCACATTTAGACGTGATTGTCAGTTTAAAATCTGTAAAAGTCGTTTAATAGCCACTTAATATCTTTTCTCAAGAAACAGAAACAAAACTTTTTGTTTATTTACCAATAGGCTTGCGTTCGGTCGCAACATCTTAAGTGATGATGCGGTTTAAGGCGGATTATTTACCGATTACTATTTGTAAAATAGGTTGACGAATACGATAAATAGCAGAACGTTAACGATTTTAGGTTGCGTTTTGAAATTAAGAATGAAAATGTAGATCGATTGATCTAAAAAAAAAACAAAAAAAAAACGAAAAATCGTTTTAACGTGCTTATTTCGGTGATTATGCTACGTTAAAACGATTTTTCTATAGTGCCTATAAACTTTACGCATACCCTTTGTAATACGCTCTTTAGGCTTTAAAAATGAAGTTTCCATGTTCATACGCCGTTTAATTTGCGTCCATCATCATAAGCCTGTTCAGAAGAGCTTCGTTATTTTTCCACTTCGTTAATTCCGTGATCCATTTTACTTTTTTATTTACGGTGATAATATTTTGTGCCTATTCCTTTTTTAAACAGAATTTTTGCTACATTCTTTTTAATTAATTAATGTTTTTATTATTACGTTTCGTTGTTCAAAGAGGTAATTTTGCTTGGCAGGAATATTGAATGACAACCTATGTTGGAATTTTAATTATTCTGTAGGTCCTTGTATACATTTCACTTTATTTATGTAGTTATTTTGCTTTTTACTTTTTTAATGTTATACGCTCGCCGAATAAATAACACCTGCCATGTTATCTCTTCACCATCTTCGCACAGTGTTTCGTTTGTCCCAAAAACACATTTGCTTTTTGTTGAATATAATATCTACTCAATAGTTCATTACGTGGAGGAGATCGTGGAGTATGTTCGAGCGAAGAACAGCTGTACCTTAAGAGTCGAGAAGTTAAGGCGGTACCCTGAGCAAATAACGCATTCGTTTCCTCTTCGTAGCGAATACGCTCAGATTTTAGAATTAAATCTTTATAAAATCACATTATGGGATTTTGAAAAAAATCATTCTACAAAAATGTTCATTAAAAAATTGCCTATACATTAGTGTTAGTAAAAAATCGAATTAGTGGTTACTTGCCGAGGATTAGATTGTGAGGAGATTAGTTAAATAGTTCGTAAACAAAAATCAGATCTACCATTTTGGAGTCAAGATTATGTAGAAATCTAATCTATTTTTTATCTGTTGATATTTCTTTTGGATATAGAGTATTTAGATCCGAAAAACTGAACAAAAAACGGCTAGCGCTGCGTTTTGCACAGGGACGCGCCTTAACACGAATTTCAAGTCATTTGTGATGCGAGTCCCGACGCATCATATTGAGACCTTCCTCAAGGAATAATTTTCGCTGAAGGGCGTCGTGTATCGGCGATTCCGCGGAAGGGTATGCGACCCCTCGCAGCGCAACACGACGCTGACGCCCAGTGTCTTCGTGTACAATAGCTCATTCAAATTTTTGTGGTATTTATAAATATGTATGATAGTTTGTAAGGTATATATGTTATGTAGAACTCCCATGTATCAATTTTGTAGGCTCATTGACAACGACACCCTTGTTAAAGATAAACTCCAGAGCCTTGAACATCGCTGTACCGTTGCCGGCCTATCGGTCTTTTTTCGGGTACGGGAAGAGTGTGCTTTTTAATTGCACAAATTAATTTCCCCATCCCCATTCCATCATCGGACGAGCAGAGATACGGCGCAACGTATAGCAGTGCTACGCTGCTATGTATAGCAGTGACGTGTCGCTGTTGCGGTTGATTGCAAGTCTAGAAGTGCGAGAGTAAAACGACTCAATTGTTTTACCTATACTCCATTTATAATCTAATATATAAAATTCTCGTGTCACAGTTTTCGTTCCCGAACTGCTACGAAACGGCTTGACCGATTCTGATGAAATTTTTTGTGCATATTGGGTAGGTCTGAGAATAGGCCAACATCTATTTTTCATCCCCTTTTTTCACCCCCTTTTCATCCCCCATTAGGTCGATCGGGACAGGACAACGTCTGTCGGGTCAGCTAGTAGCATTATAAAAAAGAGGCTCATAGAAGCAGGAATGCAAAACATTTTATTTCAAAGATAAGTCAAAACAATTTAAATTAAACTTATTTTAATATAATTTTGATAAATAGATCTAAGATAGTACTAAATATGGACGTATAATAATATAAACAGAATAAAAGTCATAAAAAGATAAAAAGTCGTGAAACGAATAACGTTCCGGGTATTGTTCATCCCTGCTTCTGTTAGGTTTTTACCATTGACACTGTACTTTTAAATTGGAATTAAATATACAACTAAATGAAAACCACATAATTTGAGAAGATTAATTATTAAAATGGTTACAAATACGCGCGACAGCTTCTGTAAAATAGATTATAATAAATTCGGTGTCTATCGTAACTTTAACATTGTTTATAATAATAATAATAATAATATTTATTTGCCTAAAAACACGGTATAAGAATGGTAAGACACAAAAAAATAACAAGAACATACATGTTTTTGCTTAACAGTTATAAGCGTGCAAATTTTAAAATTATTAATTATTATTCTAAAATTATTGTACTTATGTTACAAAGTGTGCATTAAAAAGAACCTTTTTTTTAACTTCTGCCTAATGCTATTGTAAATAGAGTATAAGCTCTTACTACTAATATGTACATGTACCCACTAGGCCAATATCGTAAAACAGTCATATCAATTAAAATAAGTAGGTACATGATATCATAAATCTTAGCTACTCAGCTACCGTGATCTTGTCACGCTAGTCACGAATAGGAGCGGAAACCAGCGAATATGTCCTATATGGGCAATGATATTGTGTTTATTAGCTTTGTGATTGTTATCTGATTGTGTCGCTCATGCCAACTTTGTCCTGACCTCTAGTAGGTAATCATGTGTGATAAGACAGTGGAGGCCATCGTGAAGTTACAACTTTGTACAGTCACTGTTTTGTATACTTGACCCTATTGATGTACAAAAACTAGATTCTCAGTTATTTCAAAAATCACAACAAAAGGTGTAGGAATGGATCAACAATTTTAAACAATTTCGATATTATACCTTCTGCGTAAATTCTACTGGCTGTGGGTGTGGTCTAGAAATGCTTAATTTTACGCAGTCAAAAATTAGAAAAAAAAGAAACAGATATATTCGTCATAATTATCATCAGCCGAAAGAAGTGTTGAACAAAGGCCTCCCCCATAGAACGCCATAACGAGCGGCAACCTGAAACTTGCATCCACCGGTTACCCGCGACCTTGACGATGTCGTCGGTCGTCGTCGAAATCTATTAAATAGTTTAAGCTTTACAAAGACATTGCCGCATGACATTGTTGCTTTGACAAGCCGTGTGGTGCCGGCCGCGAATAGCCCCACCCTATTTCTACTCGTGGGTGTCGTAGAAGGCGACAGAGGGATATTACTGCAATCGCCAACATGCATCGGCCAAGCAAGGCGATTACGGCTGAACCAGAAAGTAAGTAAGGCTGCGTGGAGCCCGAGCAGAGAGACCGCTCAGAACAAACCGCCATTTTTACCACGCACACATTGACATTACGTTTATAGGCATTCTCAAGCAGACTTACGACTCGACTGTCACGTGTTATCTAAATGAATAAATAAGAGACATTGACATTTCACGGCGATCGAGAAAATTTTGTTATAAAAAAATTGCAAAGAGTTCCAACCAGTGTCAATAAAATGTCATATTGTCACAAATAAAACCAACAGAGTCACTACAGTAGCAGCCCTAGTGAGTCTGGCAAGTATAGGTAATTATTTTTCCAATTGGCGGGAGCGGTCCTTCTGTACCCTCTATATTTTGTGACCCTCCCTTGGGGGAGACCTATGCCCAGTAGTGGGCGATTAAAGGTTGAAATGATGATGAAGACATTACACTCTCATAGACACAGTATAAACTAAATATGAAATAATAGTTAAAAAAAACTAAAAACACGCTTTTTATAGAAAACCAAACTAAAAAATAGAAAATAAATTTTAATAAATTTAAATTAAGAAAAGTGTTAAAAATTTCAATAAATATAAATTAATAATAGTGTGAATAAAAAAATATATATTTTATTTTAAAAAAAGCGTGGGGTGCATGGTGTCAATAGTTATAAATATTTTATTGACAGATATGAGTAGAGTGATTATCATTTTGATAATATCTTAAAAAGCACCCCACGCTTTTTTTAAAATAAAATATTTTTTTTTTTATTCACACTATTATTAATTTATATTTATTGAATTTTTTAGCACTTTTCTTAATTTAAATTTATTAAAATTTATTTTCTATTTTTTAGATTGGTTTTCTATAAAAAGCGTGTTTTTTGTTTTTTTAAACTATTATTTTATTTTTTACTGTTTAGTTTGAAAAATGGAATAATTTTATCAAATTAGAGTATTGTCATCGGTCCTCGATAAATCTACAAAGTTTGAACGAAATCTGGCCGTTTAAAGTGGGTCAAAATCGCGCCCAAAGAAGTCGGTTACAAACAAACATACAAACATACAGGTGAAGCTAATAAAAAGCGTGTCAAAAAGTAAAGAGACCTGTACAAGGTGCAAAAGCTCGTATGCTGTAAGTATAAATGCCATATTCAGCACAATTTGCAAAACAAATCGTTCACAAGCAAGTTTTATGGTGCAATAAAGTTTGCTCGAACATAATATAGTTCCTGTTAGACACAAGCCGATTTGAACTTGCATATTGATATTTACTCGTAAACAAACAACTATTCTAATCGCAAACTTAAATGGTAATCGAAATTGGTTCCTTGTATCCAAAATTCGAACGACATCAAATTATGGATATACCTCAACTGACAAAATTCGTAGTTGTAAATACCAAATTAAAGTCTATCAATAAAGTTTCGAGTTAGAGCCTTCCGGGGTCCTATTAAGTCCAGTATTTGTTAACCTACGAAAATCGTCCTTACTGCAACAAAATTAATACGTTGGCAATATCATATCATGGACGTGCGTTAGAGAAAGCTCCGGAATATTGAGAACCCAAACGGCCCAGAACCCGAATAAGTAAAACTAATCAAGTTCATAGAAAATATATGGCAGCAATATTTTTCCCGTCCCTGAGGGAACTCCGAACTACGAAGCCTCTGAGTCTGAAACGCCAATGTGACCCTTATGGTGCCAGCACCACCACTCTATCCGATCCTCAAAAAGTTATGAGCAGCACCCAAAGTATAGACCATTATTAGCTAAATTAATATGTATAAATGAATATAGTTTATAAATTAATATAAATGAATACATAAAACTAATACTAATGCTTCGTGGTTCTTACAGCTTATCATCTTTCCATCGTAAAATTGCTTCCTTGGTGATCAAAAAGGTGCTTGGTAGAGATATCGGATGTAAATCCTTTTTCATCTCCATAGAGACATGCCCTACGTTTTGAATCGAGCAACTAGCTTCAAATTATCGACTAATGAACTGACTCTTTGACAATCCAAAAGTGCCTGTTTGCTTTGACTATGATTTTGTTTGATTTTTAGACGGTTGAAACTTTTCTTTCGGAAATAGTTTTTATCTCAGATTATCTATCTTTTTTGGCTTCACTCTCCACTGAGAGTCTAATAAAGCAGATACAAATTCAAAAAGGAATACCTACAATGCGCTTCGTGCTGTACTGACACATACAGTTGTACATTTAGAACGCTGATCTACGCCCGCGCGTTCGTGACTAGGACACCTGAATGTCGTCTACTTTTACTTACATAAGAACTTTAGATACTTACTTATGATCAGTATAAGAATAGGATTGACCTTTCGCCGCCATATTGTTTAGCTTTTCAACATAAGTTTTGTTCCGTTTCCCTTTTGACCTCTAATTGCACATATGTGAAGATGTGTTCGACGATGATTTACGATTGCCTAAAAGTAATTTAAGTACTGACTTGTGACTTCAACTTTCTAGGTTTTAGTTCATCATCGTTATCATCAGCCGGAAGACATCCACTGCTGAACAAAGGCCTCCCCCATAGAACGCCACAACGAGCGGAAACCTGCCGCTTGCATCCATCGGTTCCCCGCGTCCTTAACAATGTCGTCGGTCCATCTGGTGGGAGGCCTATCAACGCTGCGTCTTCCGGTTCGTGGTCGCCACTCGAGAACCTCTCTTCCCCATCGGTTATCGGTTCTTCGAGCGATGTGGCCTGCCCATTGCCACTTCAACTTGCATATTTTGATAACTTTGTCGGTCCTGGCTTCAGTTAGTATTAGTAAAACTCTTCGTGAAGGAGCTTACTTGGGAAGGTACTATTACTATAGGCCATACCTATTTGTGCTGCAATGTAACGTTGTTGTGTCCCGGTTTGAAGGGTATGGTGAAGGTGTAATTACAACTATTTTATCATTAAACAAAACGTGAGTATTGTTACACATCATAGGTTCAGAAAAACGGATCAACTAACTGTGTGTGCCAACCTTTTTGCTTAGCGAATATCGTTTTTCAAATATAAACTGTCAAAAGTGTCAAATTATTCAACCTTGTAGTTCCATCAAAAGCCGTTCATTCATGTGGCGCTAGCTCTGCGTTAGCAAAGGTTAATGAATACGTAAATGACAATGCCAGATCCTGCCCCACCCATGTACAGAAAAAGTAACACATGTACAGAAAAAGTAAATTAATGAAAATAATTGTAATGAATATAGAACCTTTCTATACTAAATTGCTTTTCTTTAGAACTTGCGGATTACGAAATATCTACCCACAAAATACAAACTCATTTTACCTAAAATACAATTTAACCTATTAGATATTCAATGTCATTATTGTTTTTAGATTTAAACGGAAACCACAAGTTCTACAGTCACTAAGACTAATGTTTAGTTATCAGCAATAAATAAACAGTAAGATGCTACATATTGCACATGACTTTTATTGAGTGGGGCAAAGTTCTATAGAGTTTCTGGCATTGTCCTTTAACTCGCCGCTGCCGGAGTATCCAGCTCTAGGTTATATTACTTAGATAATAGCACCACAGGTGATTCGCCGGCTTGTTTGCTACACAAAAACATAATTAAAACAGAAACACATGACGGAACAGAATGTATAAGCACGGACAGCGTTAACTGGTAAACCTCTTTTCTTCTGAATGTAAATGCATCAGGGATACCAAATCTATGCAATTCTTCTACCTGTACAATTCTGAATATTTAATTAACATAATAACCTTCTTGGAAGCTATATATTTTAGCCGTTTGGGGCGGAGACTCTAGGGTCATGGCGTTCGAGTGCCCATCTTGTTTTTTAGGACATCGCCAATCGGCTGGTTGACTCTTCATGTGACTGAAGACTTGTCTATTCTTGGGTTAAAGAATCAGCATTGCCATACAACTTGGCAAAGCTGAAGTCGAAGATAGCACAAAATCTCATTGTCAAATATTTACCTGCTATGTACTAGTATGGTAACCACAAAATCATATACCTACTATACTTTCTTGTTACATTAAGGGTTTTAATAATGATAAAAACAATGTAACTAGATTACAGAAACAAAAGACGAAAGATTTCGTTTTCTTATTTTGTAAGCTTGACTGACAACTTGACAAGTACTTAGATGTTGATATCTGGTTGATATGGAGTCCAATATCAGGAAAAAACTATGAAACCTGGTTGGGAAGTATTATTTTATTTTTACCCATTCCCCTTTTATCCTTGACTCCCGGCATGGGATGGGAATAATATGGTGGTCGATAAATAAAGACGTGACTGGACTATGTATTGGTACTCGACCTCTCGGGTAGTGCTACAAATAACACAATTTCCGCGAGAACTTGGAAAAATACTGCAGTGTTTTCTTTAAGCAGTATTTTTAGTCATACAAAATGGAAGTTTTATTAAAATTAAGTTGAAATTCAACTCTCACTACTGGCTGTTATTCAAAACTGAAAAGAAAATGGCTTTAAAATTGACAGCAATTGCTGAAATTATGTTTATGATAATATTTATTCCGTCCGTGTGGTGTCGGACGTAAAGAATAGCACTATCCCATATATTCCCGTGGGTGTCGTAAGAGGCGACTAAGGGACTCACTAGAGAATGGGCAGCAGCGTTCTCTGTGCCTTTGTAACAACCATACTGCGATCGCCAACCCGCCTGCCAAGCGTGGCGGCCAGCAGTGTCGGACGGTGGACGTCTTTCGGCTGAAATGATGATGATGATGATGAATATTTTTTCGTTTGACTGTAGGACTTTTTGGCTTGAACAATAGATTTTTGTTATTCATTTATGCGTGGTCCAAGTCGCCGGAAGAAAAATATTAAAATTAAATAGATCCGGTAACTGGAACTGTAGTCCGAGTTAATTGCAGTCCCAGCCGCATAAGCACAGACTCATAGACTCAAGACTATTGAGTCTGTGCTTAGGCTCTATAAAACCACACTTTATTTATCTTTAGAACAATAGCGTTCGATACCAAATTAAAAATAAATTAACCACAGTATCAATGGCCAGTAGCAACAATCAACTGTCATGTTTTAACTCTTTGAAGGTCAGTTTGTTACGAACTTTCACGAGCCACACACTTCCTGAAGTTTTTGTTGTCATTAACTTACTATCATTAAGACAAATAAGTTCAATTAGGAGGTAAAAAATGTTATACACGGTACTATAGTGAAAAAATGGTGTATATGAAGGTTACAAGGACAGGGAGAGATGGTTGTTTAAACCTCAGATTATCAAACAAAAGGCAGATAGACTGCGAGTGAAGCCACAAAAGCAAATACAAATTCAATAACGAATACCTACAATCTCGTGATTGTATTCGCTTTTGAATTTTTTATTTGTATTTGTTTTTTTTAACAATGCTTCATTTCGTGTTGTACTGACTCGTGTCAGTTCAGTGCGAAGCGAATTGTAGGTATTCGTTATTGAATTTGTATTTGCTTTGGTGGCTTCACTCTCAGTGTTCCGCACAGTCTATCTAGCCTTTGTTTCATAATCTGAGGTTTAAACATTCATATTTGATTAGTTCTTGGGCCAAAGAGTCAGCATTACCATACATCGTGGCAATGCGCCAGCCTGAACTTCAATCTCTCTGAACTTGCGAATGATGGCACCTGTCACTCAAACCGATTTATAATTTTATTTCTGCTTTTTAGGGTTCCGTAGCCAAATGGCAAAAACCGGAACCCTTATAGATTCGTCATGTCTGTCTGTCTGTCCATCCGTATGTCACAGCCGCTTTTTTCCGAAACTATAAGAACTATACTGTTGAAACTTGGTAAGTAGATGTATTCTGTGAACCACATTAAGATTTTCACACAAAAATAGAAAAAAAACAATAAATTTTGTGGGTCCCCATACTTAGAACTGAAACTCAACAATTTTTTTTCATCAAACCCATACGTGTAGGGTATCTATAGATAAGTCTTAAAAAATGATATCGAGGTTTCTAATGTCATTTTTTTCTAAACTGAATAGTTTGCGCGAGAGACACTTCCAAAGTGGTAAAATGTGTCCCCCCCCCCCGTAACTTTGAAAATAAGAGAATGATAAAACTAAAAAAAAATATATGATGTACTATGTAAACTTCCACCGAAAATTGGTTTGAACGAGATCTAGTAAGTAGTTTTTTTTTAATACGTCATAAATCGTAAACCGCAATTTACTATTAAAACATCGATTAAAGTTACAACGAACTACAAGAACTTTTATATTATGTTACTTGCTGCTACGGAACCCTTCATGGGGGAGTCTGACTCGCACTTGGCCGCTTTTTTATCTTGCGTTTTAATTATTTCATAACTATTAATATTAAGCGTCTTAATATTACTAATTAGGTTTGTTTAAATATCAAAAACAAAAGTAAAAATAAACGTTTTCTTTTAAAATGAGCTGAATTAATTAAAAAAAGTATCGATTATGATCGTAATGCTTTATCGATCCCTAGCTTTGGGTCGGATGACAGCTCACTTCACCTAAGAGCTCACCGAGGGACAATGTTACAGGATAGCACTACAGCTAGGATGCCATCGTTGCTGATTCACTTTTTTTATAGTCTAGCTACATAATCTCAAACTATTTTTTACTATTCTATTATTTTTAATTTTTTTATTTAATTAGCCTATGCTGTCCCACTACTGGGCAAAGCCCTCCCCTAAGTCCTTCCAGGAACTTTTGTCCAGCGCCACCTCGATTATTTTATTATAATATAATATTAGTAGGAACGTAGATTGGTTTCTCTATACTGAAAAGCTCTGTAACTAGGTACGTGAATATTACGGGTCACGAATAACAGTATACAAACAACATTTAAAGGTTTCTCGACAGGAAAATCATATCAAATTCGGGTGTATTCATATTGCTGGCAATGGTATTGTGATTACAGTCGAAATTGATATTAGATATTGGACTTTCCGCTGCGTAGGTACTGCGGAACGTTTGGCTTCGGTATACGCTAACTTCCTCTGAGTATTTGATTAGATCCCAATATAATATTTCGCAAAGGCTTTTATAAAATAAGTTTTTAGAAATGGTGCCTTACTACGTACATGTATGTTTAACAATATATTGTGTAAATACTATACACATTATTGCCGTTATACCCAACACTGCGCCTCGACATCCCCCCCCCCCCCCCCCCCGTCAGCTCTCATGCAACGCACTTTCCGTAGGCCGAAAGTTTTGTCTGCCACCTACCATGTTATCTCTTCACCACCTTTGGTCGACTGGAAACGAATGCTTAAGGCATTAAGTTCACCTTTTTTTGCAGCTGTAATTTTAATAAAACATTATTTTGTGTTAACGCTTGCCCTGAGGAAATTTGTCGTAACGCGTCACCATACACCGTGGTATCGGTCACACAGTGGTGTCGGCTTACTGACGATTTGGACAGTGTCAGAATTGATATTTTTTTCACTGGTGATTCGGACACCAATAAAATAGAGGGTTAGAAAAACTTCCAACGATAAAATCCGGTAAAAAACTGTTTTTTTTACAACTATAGGAAATAAATAAAGAAAGAAAAAGAATTTATTCGCACCCCAGGACAAAAACACACTCAAAAATAAAAATAAACAAGTAAACGAAAATTGGTCCTGTACGAGGCCAAAAGGCTCCTATCTCAGCATGGTGCTGTAACATTAAAAAAACGTCACAGCGCTGGTATAGGCTGAGCCGAAGACAGATTTCTACAATTAAGGTATCGTTGAAAGTTTTCTTATCTGACTGTACAAAACAGTTTTTTTATTGGTGTCCGAATCATCAGTGAAAAAAATGACAATTTGGGTGTCCAAATTGTCATTTTTTTCACTGATATATTTTCAAATATATTGTGTCCGAATCTTAACGCCGTCGTATCGTGTGTAAGTACGTGTTTCAGCCTTAAAACCTCAACCAATCAGTGTCAAATGTAGACCCAACTTAATAAACGTCACTAAAGGTGTACACACACGAGACAAATGGGTCCGGAATCAGTTGTCTGCCACGCTAACACGAGCCTAAGCTATAACTTACAGCGAGCGTGCCGCCTCCGTGGACATTAATCTTTGTGAACCTGGAATAAACCACGGTAAACTGTGGGAGATATCCCTCTTACTGTCATGAATCGGTGGAAGCTTAATTTTTTTTTCAGAACTTTTGGAACCTTCCGGTTTCGAAGATATAAGGACAGTCTACATTTTTTACGGAAACAGGTTTTAAATGTTGGGTAAGTATTAAGTATTTACTAAACTTTAAAAACCTCCACGATGCTACCGCAAACTTGCGAAATTAAAGTTATTTTGTAAGCATTAACTAGCTTTTGCCAGGGACTAAATGCCTCACATGTTCACACTAATAAATATAATAAATGTAGAAAGTAACGCTGTCTTGCCCAAATACTCAAACGCTACTCTATTTTAAGATGCCGGGTTAAGTCTCGTCGGACTAGGGGCGTCCGTCGTCCGACCAGGGGGCCAAGTCTGCTATTTTTATAATTTCGTCATTCCAACACGATCCCATTGTCATTTTGCTGAAAGTTCGTAATCTGCTAAATTCATAATGGTCGATCATTGGTCGGTCGAATTAAAAGCAATGACTGCACAATGACGTTATAATGGTAAGTCACTAATCAAAGAAATTGACAAAATTTTAGCAAATTACCGCCTAAGTCAGTCATTCAGTTGTCATTTTGTACGAGATGATTACCATTCTATATCATTTCTTTCAATGGCGTGTCAGTGGTTGACCATTGGAAAGTCATAATGACGCCATTATATTAGTAGATTACCAAACTTGTCAAAATCAACATTTATGAAATCAATGATAGACCATTCTCACACTATTGTAATAGCAGACTTGAGGCCCAGATAGGCCCGAGTTGGCGGCGCAGTGTTCCACGCGCGCCACTCGAGAGTGGGTGCGGCCGCTCTAGAAATGGCCGCACGGGGAGGTGGGACCTGCTGACGAACAGCAGGTCATGGCCTGTCGGGGGAGCGGTGAATGCTCATGTGAATCCCGCACCCCCGGCCATAGGCAGAGGTGGAACACCGCGGTGGTTTTAGCCGGTAAGAGTCCGGCATGCCCCTCCGTCACCCCCACGACGGAGGAAGTTCATGAGGATTTCCACAGCGCAAAAAAAAAAAGGTACTGTCACAGTCACTTTGACATTAAGAGTGATAGAGATAGCACGAGACTTAACGGCATCCTAACAATAAGCAGCGTATAGAGTACTGTACTGAGTATTTGACCATAAGTCTGTTTCTTACCTCATCACGGCAAATAAAATTTGGCAAACAGGAAGCTTGCTATCTGGATCTCTATCCAAATTTCCTCCCCCTTAAGCTCTATCCACACATCAGGGCCGTGCCCGGAACGTGACAGGGTCGTGGCCGTGCTAAGACCGTGCATCCGGGTCCCGTCAGGGATGTATCAGGGACAGGCCGCGACCTTCGACCTGTACCCCTCAGTCACCATTTTGTTATATATACCTATATTTATAACTTATTGCGTACCGCTTCTATTTAAAACTCGTTATTATTATTTTTTTAATATGCGCAACGTGCTTGGAAAATATCGTCAGGGCCCGGGTCGACGCCGTGACGTACACGGGTACGTCACGGCGTCGGCCCGGGCACTGAAGCTCCGTCGCCATACCGGACACGGACGTGTGTGAACGAGTTCATATAAAATGTCCACAACTATATTTTTTCACGGACACGGACCGTATCCGCCTGTCCCCGGCACGGCCCTGATATGTGTGGACAGAGCTTTATCCTTGCATAATTTCCTTACACAGACTACTTCTTAATCGTCCGCAATATTTAACATTCATGCGGACCAACTGTAGACCAGGTTACTTCGCAGTGTGTGGGTGGAATTTAGTCTTGATTGCAAAATTAATCGCAGAATAACGGCATTAAAGAGTTAAGTACTACTTTTAACAGAGTACATTGTAAAGTTGTAAAGGTGTAAAGTTGTATAATTTTTTGTAAAAATATCATTAAAAGGTTGTATGCGCACACGACTTTAAAGATGGTGTCGTAGAGAGAGTTGTTCGGCGCGTCACCGCCAGAGGGCGCTCCCGCGCTTCCGTTCCACGTCGGTCACTGCGATGCATGGAAAGCGTATGTCCCAAGCATGGCATACGCAAGTGAGTCAACACCACCGCTAGTATTACTTAATTAATAATATCCATACTAATATTATAAATGCGAAAGTAACTCTGTCTGTTACGCTTTCACGATGAAACGGCTGAACCGATTTTGATGAAATTTGGTATGAAAATAGCTTGAACCCTGGAGAAGGACATAGGCTACTTTTTAATCCGCAACTTCATCCACTATATCCGACATTGACGCGAACTAAGTCGCGGGCAAAAGCTAGTTATAACATAATTCTTCTATCGTTCGAGTTCGAGTAGTTGCGGATCTACAAGTATGTTCAATCAATTAGGTCCGGATACATAAATTACTCGATACTAAATGCTTCCTTGAAACTAACAAGAATTATTATCGATGTCAAAGTCATCAGAAACGTTATGGGTCAAGTTTAGACAACAAACTTGCCATTTTTATGTCTGTTTTTAGATATCCGATGGTAAGTGGGTTAGTGTCAAATGTGTTACCATCAGATAATGGGTTACCAAAGTACGTGCGTACTGCTAAGGAGTGGAATTCCCTGCCTGAGTCTGTGTTTCCTGATAGCTACAACCTGGGAGTCTTTAAGGCAAGAGTGAATAGGTTATTTCTAGGCAAGCGTGCTCCATCTTAGACCGCATCATCGCTTCCCATCAGTTGAGATAGTGGTCAAACGTATGCCTATCAATAGATAAAAAAAAAAACTTCTAATTCTTACTTCTTAATCCAGGCAACCTACGAAAGATCGCCAGCGACGTCAAGGCGTTGCTGGCCTTTCTTGGGGAGCTGGGGTAGGGTGCTTAATTCCCACCTATATGGAAAATACGCGCTGAGACGTGGAGTTACAGACACCAGCCCGTTATACCAAGTGTTACCATCTTAGAAAATGCTAAAATATCTTAAATGCCTAGTATTTTTTCCGTAAAAATATTTTAATATTCCATTTCAAAACACAAATCGTTGAGGTAGCTCAAAAGGCTGTCCAGCTTAAATGGGACTGGGCTGGACATGTCAACCGTATGCCGAACGACCTACCGGCCCATAAATTCCAAAGTTGATGCCCTGAAATGGGTAGACGGGGCCGCGGTAGACCACGAAAGAGATGGCGAGACGACTTGGATGGCTTCTTTAAGAATTGGCAAGACATAGCGAAAAGTCGAGGAAGGAATGGAGGGAGGACTTTACCCTGCAGTGGGACAGTACAGGCTAAATATAATCTATCTTCTATATATATCTATCTTTATCTGCATAATAAAAATTAATCGTTGTTCGTTAGTCTCGCTAAAACTCGAGAACGGCTTGACCGATTAAGCTAATTTTGGTCTTGAAATATTTGTGGAAGTTCAGGGAAGGTTTAAACGCTAAGAAAATTGAAAAATCTTTTGACAGGACAACGTCTTTCGGGTCAGCTATCTATATAATAAAAATGAATCGTTGTTCGTTAGTCTCGCTAAAACTCGAGAACGGCTGGACCGCTTTGCTAATTTTGGTCTTGAATTATTTATGGAAGTCCAGGGAAGGTTTATACGGTGAGAAAATTTAAAAATCGATTTACAGGACAACGTCCGTCGAGCCAGGTAGTAACAATAATAATTCCATTTTTGTCTGGTACAATCACCATATAGAGCCCAATTTTTTATCATAATAATAATAATAATATGTGGGGACATTTCACACACGGCCATCTGACCCCAAACTAGGGAGACCCTGTACTATGGGTGTCAGACAGCTGATATACATACACTAATACATTTTAAATACATACATATATAGATAAACAACACCCAGACACAAGGCAAACACAAGTGCTCATCACACAAATATTTACCCTGAGCGGGAATCGAACCCGCAACACGCTGCGCAGCAGTCGATCGCTCAGCCACTGCGCCAACCGTGTCGTCATAAAAGTTTACATACGTTCTAATCCTATTTTCAACCGACTTCAAAAAAGGAGGAGGTTATCAATTCGTCTGTATTTTTTTTTTTTTTTTTTTTTTTTATGTTTGTTACTTGATTTCTCGGGACTGGGTGAACCGATTTTGATGATTCTTTTTTTATTTGGAAGGTAGTGCTTCCCGTGTGGTCCCATTTTAATTTGGTCCAGTTCTGACCATGGCGTCCATGAGAAAACCGTATAAGTCTTAAATTTGCATTAAGTATATGCGCGATTTGTTACTGCGATTTCTCAGGCAAACGTAAACCGATTTTGAAAATTCTTTTTTTTATAGATAGGGTATGCTTCGGGGTGGTCCGATATAAATTTTATTGAAATTGATTCAGCACTTTTTGAAAAATCAACAAATACCCAAAAATTTTACATAGACGACGTTTTAGTTTCATCAATCTTTGTAGTAGTTAACTTTCAATCTCTTCTTAATAGATTTGAATGAGAAGGAGGTACTAAAAAGCGGAAAATAAAAAGCTTTTTACAAAAAAGACAACCGCCTTCAAAAAGTGAAAAATAACTTTAGCACAGAACACACATTTACTTTAGTTTCGGAAGTCGGTGGCAATACAAAACAACAAACAGAACAAAGCCACTGAATTTCGAAACTAAAGTCAATGTGTGTTCTGTGCTAAAGTTATTTTTCACTTTTTGAAGGCGGTTGTCTTTTTTGTAAAAAGCTTTTTTTGATCACAAAAGTATCTACAAGCGTTCCTCATAACAAGAAAATGCACCCGAATCGCAGTGAATGAAGCTGGTCCCGTTGTCTTTATTATCATTTTAAACTTTGTGTCGTAAACGTCAGCGTTCTCTACAAACACGTCAACGACACTCCTGGCGCCCACTAACCCTTTGCCACAGAGCATATTAGCCCCAGGTCGGCTATCTCTGCCACCTACTCATTTAATAAGGAAACTTTTAAAAGGTTCCTCAAAACTAGAGTAAGTACAATCTCATGTAGTTTTAAATAATATGTTTAGTAAGATTAATCTTAGTTTCTGTCGTGTGACTTTCTCTTTTGTTTTTTTTGTTCTGTAATTGAACCACCGATAGCTGAACAAACCGTTTCTTTGATTGCGAACGAAATGCTGAAAATCGAGTATCACATACATATGTCACTAAATTTGGTGGCAGCTTGTTTTTTTTTCTGTAACTGAACCACGGTGAGCTGATCAAAGACTTTGATTGCGAACGAAATGCTGAGCATCGAGTATCGCCGATTCCCTTGTTCACAAACTAATTATAAGACAATTGGCATCTCTTACCGCCAGCCAGTTAACACCTTCCCTGCGGCTACGCTAGATTAATACTTACTTCCAGTGCTGTACAAGTCACATACTTCCCGTATCAAGAATGCCTGATATGCGTTACGACGTCTATTTTCCCGTACGTAATCTTGACTTTAAACCATCACAGAGACATGGAAAGTCTACAGATATTTTTTTTTGTTGTACTAATCAATAGGTTACATCCTTGTGTATATATAGCTGCAGTCGCACGGGGTTTTAAGCAATATCTTAAAAGTTACAGGTATTTTGGAAAAGGTTGATATTACGGGAAAATACTTGTCGTGGCGCATGCAACAGTTACATTGCTAGGGATGGGGTGTAACAAGTAACATATTTTTATGTTTCAGATTTATTATTGTTTATTCAGATCGTACACAATCAACGAAAACTATTTGTTAACAAAAGTAATAATTAATTATGTTAACAAAAACAGTAACTTCTTATTTTATATTATTATTTATTTTACTAATGGTCATACACAATCAGCAAAAACCATTTTTAACAAAAATAATAAGTAATTAGCTATGTTAATGTTAACATTTTAACAAAAACAGTAAATCTTTATTTTATATTATTATTTATTTTAGGTGCTTATAAAAGCTAAATTAAAAAAAAATCTGATTGAATTATCACAATTATTTATTCTACTCGATAATATAATCAACTCCAGCGATAATGAGTCTGGATCCGTCTTTTTATTTTTATTAATTATTACATCTTCTAATACACTAAATTCTCTTCCTGTTGATGGACTTAAAAAAATTGAACTGGGTTTTTTTGTATTAGATGGTTTCGATGAACTGGAACCACTACTCACAATAATGTTTTTAGCCTGTTCACCTTCTGTCTTTACACCTTTCCCCAAAATAAGTTTTCTACGTGAACGTTTCATTGTTTACTTATGTACAATTTACTCACTTACGCGTGACGAATAAAATACCTATCGCGTTCTGTAAAAACGTGTTTACTGGGCACAACACTACGGCTAACTGAGGGCCGCGCGCGCGCACGTTCAGTGCGGTACGGGGTTTAGGATACGGCCAAATAGTTCCCGTATCGCACTATTGTAAAATAATTACCTTTCTGTGCGTTACGAAAAAATAATTCCCGTACATTTTTATTCGTAAATTTTAATATACTTCAAGCAAGGACACCGGCAATACAGGCGTCTCTTTTTTACTTGTACGAATATTTCAAGTAATCATCCCCGCACGGAGTGCAAAACAAGGACAACTAGCTGCCGCACAGAGCGAAGCTCAATTACAACCAAATACTTCCCGTAACGCACTGAATGTGTTAAAGAAAAGGATGGCAACAGATATGAACTAACTTAGAGATGTCAAATTAGTTTTCTTCTTGAACTTCGTCGTGTTTTTAATCAATACGTTGTGTAGGGCGATTGTATAAAATTCAAACAACAACTCGCATCTCACATCGCTGTTCACTCTCACTTCGCATAAGGGTGAAAATGACCTGAAGAGAGAATGATATATTTGACACTTTTAATCGGGTTCGAGTGCGAAGTGAGCGTCGAAGTGACGGGGAAATTACCTTACAGAATGCCACTTCTTACGTCATCTCATACTTTATCTGTCAAAATCTCCCTGTCAATTTACTTCAACTCGCTGACACGCTCGCAAGGGTGGCGCTAGTGTAAATTCGAATTATTAACCGAGTTTTTAGAATGCCAATCAAGAAACTCACAGCAGATTCAGATTCGAAGTTTAGAATGAGGTCTTACAGAATCACATCCCTGACATGACATCTGTCTCTTTCTTGTTGCGCGGTGCGGGAGGACAGTTGCCACAAGTTGACGTATCAGTGAGCTCTTGCATCACGTCATCACACCCCTCCCGCACCGCGCAGCTACCTCAGGAACGGTCTCAGCACAAAGTACGCGGCGCGCCCGAGCAAAAGATCACTCAAAACAAACCGCCATTTTACTCACGCACACATTGACATTATGTACGCCTTTGTACCTTTGTGCATGAAGTATAAATAAATAAATATTGACATTAAGCTTATAGGCAATCTCAAGCAGACATCAGTCTCGACTGTCACGTTTTGTCTAAATGAATAAATGAGAGATATTGACATTTCATGATAAATAGAAAAAAAATGAAAAAAAAATGCAAAGAGTTCCAACCAGTGTCAATAAAATTTCATATTGTCACAAATAAAACCTACAGAGTCAATACATAGCCCTAGTGAGTGAGTGAGTCAAGCCCTAGTGAGTCTGGCAAGTTTAGGTAATTATTTTTGAAGATGGCGGGAGCGGTCCTTCTGTATCCTTTATATTTTGTGGCCTCAGTTAAGCGGTCGGACTATAGTACCATACGCTTGCTTACGAAAAAAACTATTCTAACATTAGAGAGGAGTTTGTTTTTTGTTTGAAAGCGTTTAACTAAGAAAGTCCTGGACCGCAACTGAACATTCTTTCGCTAATTAGAAACTACGTTATCTATGAGTGGTATATGGACTATTATTCTTCTAATAGTGCCTCTCCAACTAGTGAAGGTTGGCAGTCAGCTCCGCAAATATGGCGGGGAAAAGTTCGGCTGCACTCGCGATCCCAGACCACTCCCTGATCTTACGCAACCAAGACTTAGAGACTATTACCACAGTATAAAGAACAGTGTATTATGAACAGTATGGAAACTAGGCCTATTTGTTGAAATAATTACCTACGGCTCCATTGGAGCGTTATGGTTGTCACTCTTAATGTCTGTAAAATTTATGTTTTAAGTGACGAACTGTTTTAGGTGACGAACTGTTTTTACGTGTTTAGCGGTTAGGATTTGGCTGGTTATCTTTCCCTCCTTCCGGTCAAAATGTAAATCCAAGATGGCGGCTGTATTTTTTTTAAATTTATTTGTCATGGGTGTCATTTTCGTAGTTTTCGAGGGTGCTAAAGGCAATAGTGAGGTCAAAATGTAAATCTAAGATGGCGACTACAAAAAATTTCAATTTTTTAGTCATGGGTATCGTTTTCATAGTTTTCCTGGTTGCCAAAACCGATAGTGAGGTCAAAATCTGAATCCAAGATGGCGGTTGTATTTTTTTTTTTAATTTATTTGTCATGGGTGTCATTTTCGTAGTTTTCGAGGGTGCTAAAGCCAATAGTGAGGGCAAAATGTTTGAAATTTACCGCCATCTTGGATTCAGATTTTGACCTCACTATCGGTTTTGGCACCCATGAAAACTATGAAAACGATACCCATGACTAAAAATTTGAAAATTTTTTAGCCGCCATCTTGTATTTACGTTTTGACCTCACTATTGGCTTTAGCACCCTCGAAAACTACGAAAATGACACCCATGACAAAAAAAATACAGCCACCATCTTTGATTCAGATTTTGTCCTCACTATCGGTTTTGGCACCCACGAAAACTATGAAAACGATACCCATGACTAAAAATTTGAAAATTTTTGAAGTCGCCATCTTGGATTTACATTTTGACCTCACTATTGGCTTTAGCACCCTCGAAAACTACGAAAATGACACCCACGACAAATAAATTTAAAAAAAATACAGCCGCCATCTTTGATTCAGATTTTGACCTTACTATCGGTTTTGGCACCCACGAAAACTATATCGACACCTATGACGAAAAAAATAAACATGAACAAATAAAAAAGCCGCCATCTTTGTTTTACAAATAAATTCACGAATTTCTTAAGAACTTATTTGTAAAACAAAGATGGCGACTGTACATATTTAATCATATTCAACAATAAATCATTATTACCTTTCAAGATCAGCAGGAAGTCTAAAAAACGATAGCTCCGGTTTTGAAAAAGCCGAGTTCAAACAGCCGTATGCTACACAATACGCTCAAGGCATTTTTAAAAAGATGGACGGTCCGTAGCGCTAGGAATAAATGTATTAGGCGACTACTCGGTCAAACACGGCACCCGTGAGGCCGTGACTGCGAGCACCGCGACTATCGCTTAGGGGTATCGTAGATGCGCACGTCTGTGTGAGTGTGCCGTTTCGAACGTTTCTACATAGTTTCCGTACTGTTCATATCTTTATACTGTCCTATTACCTATTTCAAAAAAATTGGGATTCGCTAGAAAGTTGACGAAGACAATATCTAGTTAAAAACATGGGGAGGCTTCTAATATGCAGTATTGTATTATTTAAAGTTACCATTTACGAGTCTTTCAATTCGTCTACGAAGCAGAATGCCTAAAATTAATGTCTACACAGCAAATTGTCTAAGCTGTAAATCGCCTAGAGATCAAAGTGTTTAACAAGCAAAATGCCTAAAATGCAATAATTTCTAAGTAGTAAATCGCCTGGAGATCAAAATGCCAAATACATAATACGTGCCTACCTACACCTACACCTATGAACGGCCGCCTGCTAATCTGTAGATCATACGTAGTCGCGTTGTTCAGGCTGTGGTCTGCCGCGGCGACGCGACACGGTCAGTATAGCGGTGAGGGACTGCCGGCAAATATTTACTAATGTGTGGAAGGAATTCGACCATTGCCTTGGACTTGCAGGACGCCCGATGCGATTGGAGACTGACGGCGAACTGTTAGGGCCGTGTCACACCGGATAGCTGGCAGCGGCCGGCGGCGACGCCAGCGACTACCAGTGGCCGCCAGCGTTGCCGCTGGCAGCCTCGCGCGACCTCCACACCCCACGTGCCTAGTTTCCTCTTGGCTAGTTTAGTTTCTACATTCGGCAAGAAAACTCGGTGTGTTTGGAATAAACATGATGGAATTGGTTTTCATAGCACTTATCGTATAGCGTATCCTGTCGCTATACTACAAAGAAATGGTGCGCTCAGTGTTGCGACGGGCGTGAGAAGCGCGCGGTGCCGCGAGCGGCCTCGTACCGCCGCGGGCAGAAACACCGACAAGGCGCGCGTGGCGCGCGGCTGCTCGCATCACCGCGGGCAACCTCGTGACCTTAAGCCTCTTTTAAGTATGTAGATAAAGTTAAAAATTACTTCACACTGAAAGTGCTAGCCGCGCCGCTGCCATTCCGGTGTGACTCGGCCCTTAATCTTTGGGACACCTTAGTCATTATAAGGTTTGGTTCAAATGCTACATCGTCATATTGCAAGTCAGGCATTTTGCTTCATAGTCAGAATAAGGTTTAGTTCAAATACTGTATAGACATATTGCAATGTAGGCATTGTGCTTCCTAGTCAATATAAGGTATAGGCAATACTTGGCATAGACGTTTTGATTTCTAGTCAGCTTGATCATAAAGGGTTGGATCATTTGGTTCCCTTCAAAATGGTTGAGCTAAATGATTTCATGCGTCTTGATCATGTCACACTTTCTGGCTCCTGACTGCCCATTACGACTGCCGAATAGGTATAAATGAATAACAGCCGGGACCAACGGCTTATGTGCTTTCCGAGGCACGGAGGCGTCTCTGTATGAAATGGGTGATCACCCATCCACTGACCGAACGCGGCAAGCGTAGCTTTACAAGCCACGAGCCCCCCAGTCTCTTGTGTCAGTATATCTGTTTAAAAAACAATTAAGTACTGACACTTCATTTAAGCATTGATATTATTACACGCAATTTATAGCTGATATCCTGTCAAATATAATAATCACTTCTAATTCTATGATACCGATCTAGAATGCTTCAGGCGCCTCATAAAAAAATACTTAGTTTATTCATGGAGCCCTGGAGACCTAGGTCACGTGACACATTGCATAATTAAGTGACAGACTCATTTCACTATCAAGGTCAAAACACTGACATAAATGCTCGCCTAGACGCGACATGGCTTAGCAAAACATGTAGCTAATTTATCAATCAGAGTCAATGTCAGATTAATTTATAATATCCTAACTAATGTTGTAAATGCTAAAGTAGTATGCTAGTTTGTTTGTCACCTTTTCAAGCCTAAACCACTGAGTCGATCCTCCTGAAATTTTGCAAAAGCTTTGTCAGATGTACAGAAACGGACATAGGGTATCTTTCATCCCGAAAAAAAGTACTGATCCCGAGGGAAACAACAATAGATGGTACCACGTGTCTTTCGGATCATGATTGAATTATACCATATGTGACGTGATCTAAATAAATAATAATAATAATAATATGTGGGGACATTTTTACACACGGCCATCTGACCCCAAACTAGGGAGACCCTGTACTATGGGTGTCAGACAGCTGATATACATACACAAATACACTTTGTTTTTGTAAATACATACATATATACAATACATTTTTGTAAATGTTATAGTAGTGCGCCGCACGCGCAGGTGGAGGGTACTGGTTGTAAACTGTCAGCCGAGCCGAGCGGACGTGCGGTCACTGCTACAGTGAAATACCGTGTGTTGTATTTTATTGTCTAAGGTTGAACCCCAATAAAGAATAAAGGCTACTTATTAATCCGCGACTTCGTCTGCATCCACGATAACTGACGTTCACGCGAACGTAGTCGCGGGCAGAACCTAGTGATATTTAAAGCTGAGGAGGTTATTTTTTATTTGTTCGCGCTAATCTCCGAAACTGCTGATCTGATGTTGAAAACTCTTTCGCTAATAAGAAGCGACGTTATCCCTAAGTGCTACAGGACATATTTTATATAAAAAGAAATTAGGAGCTATAAGCGAGCTCACGTGGACAAAGTTTTTTTTTTCGCTTTAAGTGCCTACTTCTTATCATACTAATTAATTTCAAAACGGTGACACCAAAAAAAAAAAAAAGAAAACACAGCCATCTCTTAATTTTCTACCCTCAGGGGTCGGAAATTTTCTAAGCCAAGGGCTTCTAGGCTATGGGAAGAGCTCGTGGCTAAGTTAAAGCTGTACAGATCGATCGGTCAAAGGTAAAGCTACGCTAGCCGCGGTCGGTCTGTGGATGGGTGACCATCCCTTTCATACCGAGTTCCCTCCGTGCCTCGGAAAGCACGTAAAGCCGTTGGTCCCGGCTGTCATTTCTAGATCTTTGACAGTCGTTATGGGTAGACAGAAGCCAGATAGTCTGACAACCAGTCTTACCAAGGGGTATAGTGTTACCCAGTAACTGGGTTGTGGAGGTCCGATAGGCAGTCGCTCGCAGGCGGTTAGACTGGAAGCCGACCCCAATTTAGTTGGGAAAAGGCTAGGCAGATGATGATGAGGGGTGGAAAATTTTCTTGAATTTATATGGGACCACATTTGAGGTTACACTATTAATAAAAAAAAAGAATCATCGAAATTGGATTACAATGAAAAAAAATTGGTTGTCTGTAAAGTCGGTTTACTGACGATAGTTGAACGTGACAACGCGAAAGAATCATGCCGATTGTGCTTCTTTGTCGCTCATTCCGCGCTCTCGCTTGCACTTCAAGCCTTACATGGAACGCCTCAGAGCGGCGTTATGGTAACGCCGCATACGTCATGTTAACGTCATGTTTTTTCGTGCGTGCAGCCGGCTCTATCGAATTATAAGACGTTGTCACGTCACAAAGTTATGCGTAGTCAAACATAAAAAAAAAATGTTCAGAAAACTACTGGGCCAAACTATGTAAAATTTTTATGGGACCAAATGGCAACTATTCCGCATCAAACTAAAGAAGAATCACGTAAATGGGATCATAAATCTCAGCGTTATTTGTGTACATACATAAAAAAAAAACCAATTGAATTGAGAACCTCCTCCTTTTTGAAGTCGGTTAAAAATGAATCGCTTTGCTGAAAATGAGTGTACTTAATTTTAGGCTCATGAGACATTTCAGCTTAATCTTTGGGACAGCACATCTGGGAGGCCTTTCTGGCCTGCCAACTGGTTTACCATTAAATAAATGACACTAAAAAAGAAAAATATTTATACACCACACGATAGGTACTTACTAGTAGTAATTTTCGTCGAAGGTGAAATCCTTGCAATTCTTGAATCGTTTTGACCGGTTATGAATGAGCAGCCTAATTTTATGTAGACACGTAAGTATTTATGTTAATATTGTTGTTTGCATTTAAAAATGATAAGTTAACGTCATTATTTAAGCTAATTATTTATGCAAATATGTTACGACATGCATCAGTGAATGTATTTGAGCGGTTATGCATCATCGTAACCTTGGACAATATTAATCGAGTCAATTTAGCCGATCAAGTCAATAAATTGCTCGCTTCAAGCAATTTATTGATTTGATCGGCTATTAATTGATGAGTACTTCTTAGTTATTGTATCTATAATAAATTATTTAATACCTGGGACACCGAAAATTTCTTTTTTTTCGTGTTTTTGAAAAATAAATCTTAGCTAGATCGATTTATCGCCCCTGAAACTCTCTGCATAGGTACTAAATTTCAAGAAAATCGTTTTAGCCGTTTCCGAGATTTAGATTATATATATATATACAGCAGCCAGCCAGTGTATTTTATGGAGCTACTGCCTATCTCTGACCTCTACAAGCAAGTTACTGGGTAACACGATACCCCTTAGTAAGACTAGATGTCAGATTTTTTAGCTTCTGAGTACCTTTTTTTGGGGTCTGTCACACGCCACCAGAACAGTGACGCGAGTACTTTTGCCTCCAGGTCCCAAGGCGGGGATCCGGCCAGTGCACAAGCCGCCTCGTAGGAGATCGTGCGATATCCCCTGATGACTCTGACGGCCATCGCTCGCTGTGGCTTCCGCAGGACTGCGATGCTTTCGGCCGTTAGGTCTGCTGCCCAGATCGGGGCCCCATACAGGGCCATCAATCGCACAGCTTCTGAGTACCTATAACGACTGTCAAAGATCAACGGATAACGGCCGGGACCAACGGCTTTACGTGCTTTCCGAGGCACGGAGGATAGTCGGGTTATGAAATGGATGGATGGTGACCCATCCACGGATATCATTTTATTTTCCCCTTATCCTAGAGTTTATCAGAAGGATGGACCCTAATCTTGTTACAATCTAGCCTTGTAATAAGTGATTTAACCTTTCGTATGCTGTAATTGTTGGACTGTCAATGAACGCCTCAAAAACAAAATTAATGTCAAACGGAGAAAAAATCCCTATCACAGTCAATGGTACAACGATAGAGTGTGTTGACGAATACACGTATCTTGGTCAAATAATATCTCCGACAGACCTCGCAACAAAAGAGACTAACAACAGAATTAATCTGGCTTGGAAAAGATACTGGTCTCTAAAGGAAATAGTGAAAAACCCCCATGTACCACTCAAATCCAAGAAAAAAATATTTGATTCGTGTATTTTACCGATTATGACATACGGATGCCAAACATGGAGTTTAACTGAGCGTGACATACGCAAACTAGAGATCTGCCAACACAGTATGGAAAGGAGCATGCTCAACATCAAACTAAGGAACAAAATAAAATTAGAAACAATTCGCAAGCAAACTGGAGTTACGAGTGTGACGTATTGCATTAAAAAACTGAAATGGAGGTGGACAGGTCATATGATCAGGAACAAAAAAGATAAATGGGCCAAGGACGTAACCAACTGGTATCCCAGACAATATAAAAGAAAGAAAGGGAGACAACGTCGTAGATGGGAGGACGACATCAGAAGAGTAGCAGGCATTACGTGGAGAAGGAAGGCACATGATCGCAGTCTGTGGAATGTTTTATGGGAGGCCTATGCTGGGAAGCAACACAATTTTCGCGAAACTGGTGTCCAATAATAAAACTTAGCACGTAAGAAAATATGTAATAAGTAAGATTGTTGAATAAAGGCTATTATTATTATTATTATTATTATTTTTGTTATCATATTTTTGTTCCTCCGGCTACCCGGGAAGTTCTGGTGGCACGGGCCTAAGCCAAGTGTTCATCAGTTGGGTTAAGTGCGGGTATGGAAATATTAGATTCCACGTGGTTGTGCGCAGACTGTATAATATTGTCCGGCTCACACTGTAGAAACTTTCTTACTAACCTGCATGTGTTTAGGATCACTGCCTTTTGCAGTAAGTGGTAGGTGCTAGCTGGTAAGTTTAGAGAACTCAGGGACTGGTGAAGCTGTTTGGGGACGACTCCCGTTGAAGAAATAATGTATAATATTGTCCGGCTCACACTGTAGAAACTTTCTTACTAACCTGCATGTGTTTAGGATCACTGCCTTTTGCAGTAAGTGGTAGGTGCTAGCTGGTAAGTTTAGAGAACTCAGGGACTGGTGAAGCTGTTTGGGGACGACTCCCGTTGAAGAAATAATGTATAATATTGTCCGGCTCACACTGTAGAAACTTTCTTACTAACCTGCATGTGTTTAGGATCACTGCCTTTTGCAGTAAGCGGTAGGTGCTAGCTGGTAAGTTTAGAGAACTCAGGGACTGGTGAAGCTGTTTGGGGACGACTCCCGTTGAAGAAATAACTATAGGGACAATTATTACTTTTTGTAGGCGCCAAAGTCGGGTAATTTCGTCTTTTAACTCGGTGTATTTTGATAGTTTTTCGGCTATTGTAGTCTGTAAATTGTGAGTGTTTGGTACGGCTATATCTATTAGGAATCCAGTTTTGTTAACTTTATTAATCAATGTGATATCTGGTCTGTTATAATGAATTGTGCGGTCGGTGAAGAGAGCTCGGTCAAAGTACAATTTCGTGGCGGTGTTCTCTAGTACTGTTTCAGGGTTGTATTAGTACTACAGTATCTACAAGATTGTACTGATGAGCTAGTTTCTGGTGGATTACGTTGGCTACTTGGTCGTGTCTATGTTTGTAGTCGGTTTGAGCTATTGATTTGCAGGCACCAGTTATGTGTATTGATTTGCAGGCACCAGTTATGTGTATTGATTTGCAGGCACCAGTTATGTGTTTATTATTATTATTATTATGCTGTAATTACACTTACACACTCTCTTTACTTATTTATATTTGTTTCATCGTTTACACTTTATTTTTATTTATTTTTTATTATCCGTATCTGACCATGGCATAACTTTGGGCCTTATCAGAATATCAGCGCTGTGACGTTTTTTAAATGTTACAGCACCATGCTGAGATAGGAGCCTTTTGGCCTCAAACAGGACCAATTTTCGTTTTCTTGTTTTTTTTTTCTTTTTTAATGTTATTTTTGTGTGTGTATTTGTCCTAGGGGGCGAATAAATTCTTTTTCTTTCTTTCTTTCTTTCTAATTACAGACACAATTAAAAAGTTATTGTGTCTCGCGTGGATCCGCGTTTGCGGCGGTCAAAGGGTTAATCAATACCTAAACTGTTATATTGTCTTTACTAAGAATGTGTTCAATAGCACTTTTCTTATCGTCTCTGTTAAGGCGAATATACTTCGTTCTTGTGTTTATTTGGTAACACTTGTGCTACATAACACTATTCACTTTCACTAACACAAAACACTAACTCGAACGGTTTTGTTTCTTTTTAGTCTTCTCACTATGTCCGTGTGGTCTAAAAGCTGGGTCGCCTCGACGTTCACATGCTGATGAAGTCTCTGTTCGCGAGCTTCTGCAAACTTTTTAACTGACTTCAAAAAGGAGGAGGTTATCAATTCGAATGTTTGTATTTTTTTTTTAATGTATTTTCGGGCATAACTCTGTCATATATAGATGGATTTGAAAATTCTTCTTTTGTTCGAAAGGGGTTTAATCCGAAATAGTCCCATATAAATTTTATCAAAATTGATACAGCCCTTTTTGAGAAAATCAACAAATTCCCAAAAAAAATACTTAGAATACGTAAGTGTGTCGCCGTTTCTTAATGGATTTGGATATTAAGGCAACACTAAAAAGCGAAAAATAAAAAGCTTTTTCAAAAAAAAGAAAACCGCCTTCAAAAGCTAAAAATTGATAAATAACTTTACTTTCGGAAGTCGGTGGCAATACAAAACCACAAACAAAAAGGCACCGCCACCGACTTCCGAAAGTAGTAAGTGTGTCGCCGTTTCTTAATGGATTTGGATATTAAGGCAACACTAAAAAGCGAAAAATAAAAAGCTTTTTCAAAAAAAAGAAAACCGCCTTCAAAAGCTAAAAATTGATAAATAACTTTACTTTCGGAAGTCGGTGGCAATACAAAACCACAAACAAAAAGGCACCGCCACCGACTTCCGAAAGTAAAGTTATTTATCAATTTTTAGTTTTAGAAGGCGGTTTTTTTTTTTTTTGAAAAAGCTTTTTTGTATCACTTTGTCGATGATATCATGACCGGTCCATCCCTACGGCTTTTTTATACTTAGCCACGAGCTCCTCTATAAAGCATAAATAAACAAAAAAGGACATATCGAATAAAATCACAAATATCTCTTGAAAATAAAACTGCGGATCAGAGACAATATCTACCCGAAAATTGAGAGCAAATAAAGGTACGGTAGGTATGCAAAAGTTACAGCCTTTTACTTAGGAAGGCCAACGTAAACTACCTTCCCCGAGAGGAAATAAGGATAATGAGATGTTTCCTGAAACGCTCCAACAATGGCAATGTTACAAATACTTATCTGGAAACTTGTTACGAAGTCTCGCTACACGGTCCTTCAAAAATATTTGACAAAGAAATAAAATTGTAACCTGGAAACTCCTTTACTAAGTACCAAAGTTTTACCCACTTAGACAATTGAAGTTTCAAACAAAATGTATATACCTAAGTACCTACTTGAGTAAAGTACAGTACACAAAGGTACAGTTGGGACATCTAGTTGATCTAGTTTCAGAAATATACTGTCACAGAGCTACGATTGATAGAAGCAGCAGTTTCAAAAAGTAAAGTCGAAGATTTTATATATATATTTTTTACGGCATTTCGACGCTTCTGTCAAACTTCAACTGATAATTGCGGTTATTTCTATCAAAGAAATCCAATGCGAAGCTAATTTTTCTCCATTTTTAAAGTAATTGACATTATTTTTGGATGTTTATTTTTTTTATTTATTTGCTCTCATGCACATCACACATTTTACAATATAATTATTAAATTGTCGGTTTTTGCACATGAACCCTGTTAGGGCACTGCGAATAATAAAGTTGGTTTGCTGTTGAGCGAACATGCTGCGTCATAATTTTATGAGGTTTGCCTAACATATTACAAAGTATTTCAGAAATAGCAGAATTTAAATAATAATAATACGTCTAGAATTCGTTATGATGTCCAATTTACAGTAATAAACCTTATAAGTACAATAATACACATTAAGTCATATTTAGTCAAATTGCAAGAATAAAAGGTTATATTACAATCATGTCATGTCAAGTTATAAAGTATAAGTCGTGTCATGTCAAGTTATAAAGTTATTGATTAATATGTATATGTATATTAATAAGTTTAATACTAGAGTAATTAAATATTTATTTTAATTATAAAAGTTTTGTTTTTTATTTTTATCTTTTGAACACACGTTCCTCCACATTTAATATCAAATACATATCCTTATCAGCATCGTCATGTCAACCTTATGGACGCCCACTGCTGGGCATAGGTCTCCCCAAGGAGTCCAGCCGTAATCGCCATGCTTGGCCGATGCATTGTGGCGATCGCAGTACGTGATATGGTACTCAGAAGGACGCTGCTGCAAATTCTCTGTTCAATATACCTCGGTCGCCTTCTACTACACCCACGGGTAGATATGGGGTGATGCTATTCGCGACCGGCACCATACGGTTTCAGTTCGGTTTACATATTATTTTCTTAATGCTATTGGCATCTCTTGTGGTCGGTTTAGATAATAAACTTAGATAAATACCTTTAATAATTGATTTTTAACGTCATTAATTTAATTACTGAGAGATTGTGGGTTGACCCGTTTTGGCTCAATTTATAGCCGAAATCGGAAACTTTACTAATGACCTTATACAGGAACTAAAAATGTTATGATTCATACAAAAACAAGAAACTAACATAGGAAGTAATTAAAACTACGGTCGCGCGAGTCTCGAATCTTTTCTAATAAAAAGTCCATACGAAATGATTAAATTCCTCATAATTTATCTATCCTAATATAATAAAGCTGGAGAGTTTGTATGTTTGTTTAAACGCGCGTATTTCCTGAACTACTAGTTCGATTCTGAAAATTCTTCAATGTCAAAGCATTTATTTCAATTAAACCATTTACAGTCACTTTTGAATTGTCAAGGTGTCGGTCAGTTAGTCAGAAAGTGGAAGACAGTTGCTCAATCCAAAACGTAGGTAGGTCTCTATGGAGAAGAACGAGCAAGAAACTCCACGAACACTCTTTTAAATCAAGATTTTACAGAATACTGGTTACATTATTCTTGTTGCTTCTATATGTGGAAACAATGAGGGTAATCTAGCAATCCTACTAATATTATAAATGTGAAAGTTTGTGAAGATGTTTGTATGTTCGTTACTCAATCACGCGTAAACCGTTGAACAGATTTACATGAAAATTGGCACATAGGTAGACCATTTTCTGGATTAACACATAGGATACTTTTTATCCCGGTAATGTGTCGTAATCGTTCTTGCGGGCGAAGCCGCGGGCAGAAGCTAGTACAAAATATAAAAAAAGCGGCCGAGTGCGAGTCGGACTCGCCCATGAAGGGTTTCGTAGCTACAAGTAACATAATAATATTAAAAAAAAAATTTAGTTGATTGAATAAAAGGTAAATTGCGGTTTACGATTTATGACGTATTAAAAAAAACTACTTACTAGATCTCATTCAATCCAATTTTCAGTTGAAGTTGACATGGTACCATGGTATCATATATTTTTTTTTGTTTTATCATTCTCTTATTTTAGAAGGTCCTGGGGGAGACACACACATTTTACCACTTTGGAAGTGTCTCTCGCGCAAACTTTTCAGTTTAGAAAAAAAATGATATTAGAAACCTCAATATTATTTTTGTATACCTATCCATAGATACCCACCTGTATGGGTTTGATTAAAAAAAAAATGTTTTAAGTATGGGGAACCCCCAAAATTTATTGTTTTTATTCCTATTTTTGTGTGAAAATCTTAATGAGGTTCACAGAATACATTTACTTACCAAGTTTCAACAGTTTCTTATAGTTCCTGAAAAAAGTGGCTGTGACATACGGACAGACAGACAGACATGACGAATCTATAAGGGTTCCGTTTTTTGCCATTTGGCTACGGAACCCTAAAAGGAATCAAGAAACAAGCCATGGCAGTTATAGGTTGACCAATCTCTACTGACAGCACCCGTTCACGAACATGACGCGTGGGCATGGAAGCTAGAACTATTAAAAAATATAATATACATAAAGAAATTCATGCGCACAAAGGCGCAGGAAAAAGCTAGTTATTGTAATCTAATACATAAAATTCTCGTGTCACAGTGTTTGTAACAAAACTCCTCCGAAACGGCTTGACCGATTCTTATGTAATTTAGTGTGTTTATTTAGTAGGTCTGAGAATAGGACGTAGGGTATTTTTTTTTTAGGATAGGGTAGTAACAGGTATGGTAGGTAGGGGTAGGTAGGTAGGGTAGGTAGGTAGGTAGGTAGGGTAAGTACGTAAGGTAGGTAGGTAGGTAGGTAGGGTAGGGTAGGTATGTAGGGTAGGTAGGTAGGGTGGGGTAAGTATGTAGGTAGGTAGGTAGGGTAGGTAGGTAGGGTAGGGTAGGTAGGTAGGTAGGGTAGGTACGTAGGGTAGGTAGGTAGAAAAGTAGGGTAGGGTAGGGTAGGTAGGTAGGTACGTAGGGTAGGTAGGTAGAAAGGTAGGGTAGGGTAGGTAGGTAGGTAGGTAGGGTAGGTATGTAGGTAGTTTCACAGGGTACTACACGGATATTGACAGGACAACGTCTGTCGGGTCAGCTAGTAAACTATATACTTAAATTAAAGGAAAGGAAAGAGGTTTATGACTCTGCTTAAAAGTGCTGAGAATATAATCGCAATTTCACTGGGACCCGTCCTGATATTGAGAGGATGCGCATTTCAGCGAAGAACGGACTGGATATTAAAGGAAGAATGAACTAAATCAGAAGTATGAGAATGAGTATGATGTTTGAGTATATTTCAAGTAGTTTTTGAGGATACGCGTTTTGTCAGTGATTGAATGAATGAATGAGTGATTGACCTTTCGCTTTTATGAATAAAGATTGTTAGATTGATATAATCGTCTCCGTAAATATTGACGTCAAGTTGGTATAATATAAGTAAATTATATTTTATAAATATTAAACTTTTGTTTACGTGTTTATTTGAAGGTATTTTTGTGGTCGTAAAATATTCAGTTTAATTTTTTTATAGCTTCCTCGAAACTAATTTAGTGTGTTAATTTATGGTTGAGTAACCAAATATGAACATTTTGAACTTGACACCTACGTCAGATGGTGTTTTAAATTTTATTTAGTGCTCATATAATGTCATCCGCAATTTTGAAATTTTTGTGACGTTCAAGAAGCTATGCGTTATGCAGCAATATTTGCATTTTTTTTAGACAAGTCCGGTTCATTATTCTTAGCCATTGCAACTTCTGAAAGCCATATTCAAGGAGACAATGAATCTAGATAAGTCAGGAGATAATTCAAATGTCTTGCATCCCACAATTCATCAAGCAAGCAAAATTTGTTTGATGCATGTTTTGCATGTTCTAAGGCTTTGGGTTTTTCTAATAGGCAATCTTCCTACCGCCGCGCCGTAACTATAGAGGTTGCAAAAATTCGATAGTTTTGATTTTCGAATGTTCGAATATTTTTTCAGTGCTGTTCGAATATTATTCGAATATTTTCAAAATATAAAAAAGCACTGAAAATATCTGCTTTTTATTTATTTATTTATTTATTTAGGATCTCCAAAAAGGGATATCCACAAACACATGAAATAAATAATCAACGACAAAAGTACCGCGTAGGTGTACTCCTTCACTTACAGGAGATCAAATTACAAATATACTTCGTTGAAGAAAATACCCTTTTTGGTAGTATTCGAACATTCGAAAATATATTTATTTACTATTCGAATATAAATTTGGAAAGAAAATTCGAATATTCGATTGCAACCTCTAGCTATAACCCGATGACTACTAAGCAGTAATCCAATGCCTACTACATTGTAGCCTGATGCGCACTACGTCGTAGCCCGATGCGTACTACGCCGTAGCCCGATGCGAACTACGCCGTAGCACATGTGTACTACGCCGTAGCGAATACGTATCCCATTGCTATTATAGACAGGAAACATAAAAACAGAATAACAATCTATCCTATGTGTAAGCTATATATATATCTATGTGTGCTTGTGCAGGCTTAAATGAGATTGGGCGGGTCATGTCGTGCACATTGACCGTTGGTCAGGAGCCGTCAGGACGGCCCAGAACGAGGTGGTGAGATGACCAGGGCCTGTTGGTTCGAGGTGGTGCACGAAGAAAGTTCCTGAAAGAACTTGGGGGAGGCCTCCACCCAGCATAGGCAGGATAAAAGAAACGGGTGCTAAATTTAAGTAAACTCCGTTCAGCCATTAAAGCAGTAAGCAGCATCCATCCATCCTCACAAAAAATTTCGCTCTTAAATAATAATAATATATGTGGGGACATTTCACACATGGCTATCTGACCCCAAACTAGGGAGACCCTGTACTGGGTGTCAGACAGCTGATATACATACACAAATACATTTTTTTTAAATACATTCATATATATAGATAAACAACACCCAGACACAAGGCAAACACAAGTGCTCATCACACAAATATTTACCCTGGGCGGGAATCGAACCCGCAACACGCCACGCAGCAGTCGATCGCTCAGCCACTGCGCCAACCGTGTCGTCGTAGATATAGTAGTAGAACTTCTGATACTGATTTACAGTACATTTAGTTGAACAAGAAGAATTCAAAATACTTACATGAAAAAAGCGATTATGTGATGACCTTTATCGGTCACATACAGGATAGGGGGATCGAAAAAATATAAATTTTAGACTCCAGTCTCCATACAAAATTTAGGCGGCAAGTTCAAATTTTTTATGAACAATCCCAAATATTTTTTTTAATTTCGATTTTTTTTTTCTGTTGAATGTTGTTCATTTTCACGAGAGCATTGACCTCCCTTCGGATGTATACCCCCTTTCCGATACAACCAATACAATTTTATTATTAAAATGTAAAATAGTGTACCCATTTAAGGCTTGTATACATGCCAATAACCTTGAGCATTTGGCCCGTACTGAATTTGTGGAGTGCGGGGGTGATGTAGTCGTTAATCGGACGCATTTTTAAGGGGGTACCGAAGGAACGATACGTAATTGCTAAATAATTGCGTTCGTTTGATTCCTTGTTACATCGTTATTACTTATCCTTTTGTCATGCAATTCATATATAAGATATTAGAGGATTCACTCTATACTTCATAGGCGTTAGAAACACGATCACTTGAAGTTTTCTCGATAGAAAAAAAATCCAAAGTAATCTCTTAAAAACAAAATAAACCCTTACTACGTCGTAAATACTTCACGAAAGGTCATCTGTTTTTAAATAATAACAAAACTACATGTTCTCTATCGCATAATTGTTTTACTTTTTCAAAATGTGTATTTGTTTTAATAATACGAAGGAAATACCTAAATTAACTCGTGTTCTACCCATTCTAACTAGAGCCGCCACGCTTCCCTCCTGTCCGCTTTAGTCTTGCTTCGGCCGTCAGACGGGGAGCTTGTGTCGCTTACGCTTACGCACGGTTTTAAAAATATAACGAAGAATTTTATGTTAATTCAATTTATTTTAAATGGAGAACAAAGTAAACAAAGAAAAGAATTGGTTGGCGAAAACAGAATTCTATTCGCTTACAATGAAAAAATAATTTAAGTAAAACTCGTATCTGATTGCGTTACAGGGTGGTACGTTATTTTTTTAATGGGATGTATTATAAACAATTTAAAAATAATAATAATAATATGTGGGGTTATTTCACACATGGCCATCTGACCCCAAACCTGAGAGAGACCCTGTAGTATGGGTGTCAGACAGCTGATATAAATACACAATTTTTTTTTCAAAAGCATGCATATATAGATAAACAACACCCAAACACAAGGAAAACACAAATGACCATCACACAAATATTTTCCCTGGGCGGGAATCGAACCCGCAACACGCTGCGCAGCAGTCAATCGCTCAGCCAAAATCATAGATTCATCGATCACTAGCCAAAATGTATCTTTCTAGAGCAAGACGTCTACAGGCTGAGAATTTTGAACTCAAAGAGAATACTCCTGTTGTTTCGTACCTAAGTACTCGGTTAGGTACTGAAGTCAGCACTGAGCACATCAAGCCACAACAATCTGTCAAACTTTAATAGATTTTGAACTTGATTACAAAAGAATAGGGTTCATATTCATATCATATTATATTAGGAAAATTTGTCAATTAGGTACGGCTTGATGGGCTAGTGTCTGTGCCTACGTACTAACAATATAACTAAGTACTATTTACGATATTTCAACAATACACCACGGGTGGGCAAATTCGCTAAATTGAATCGTTCTCTGTATCTTTTTTCTAATTATAGTATAGTATAATTATAATATAGTATAGTATTTCTTAGTGGTGTGCGTTTCGACCGCGCGGCCACGGCGATATTTCGAAAAAAAAAACTATTCCAAGATTATGTAAAATTTTGTAAAAGCTAATTCCCAAAACCATAAATTTGTCAAAGTTATGGTTAAAAAGTTATAAGGGTTTGATCGTGGCCGCGCCATTGAAACGCGGAGAACCGCGCGGCCACGGAGATCTTTAAAACTAAGCGTAGCAGAGACCTGAAATTCAGGTAAATAACAGATTGAATTTGTTAAAAAAAAATAAAAATACAGAAAATAATCCTAGGTTTAGGAGCTGCAAGACAAACTGAGACTGTTTACAGAAAAAGATCTCGCTAACCCTTACTTTTTTCGATAGATAATCAAAACTTAGTTCCATTTTCGACAAATTCAAATCTAGGTTTTACAAAAAACTTCAGACCTCTGCGAGGCTTTTTCAGCGAGATATCGGCGATAACGTGTTTTCCACCGATTCAATGGCGCGGCCATGGGGTTTTTTAGTCTTACAGGTCCGAAAATATAAACCTAGGATATTTTGATGTGTTTTTTCAAATTTCGACAAATTCAAATCTAGATTTTACAATGAATTTCAGACGTCTGCGATGCATTTTCAGCGTGATATCGGCGATAACGTGTTATTCACCGTTTCAATGGCGCGGCCATGGGGATTTTGTCTTACAGCTCCTAAAGTATAAACCTAGGATTTTTTCCTGTATTTTTACATTTTTTTTACAAATTCTATCTGTTATTTACCTGAATTTCAGGTCTCTGCTACGCTTAGTTTTAAAGATCTCCGTGGCCGCACGGTTCTCTGCGTTTCAATGGCGCGGCCACGTTCAAACCCTTATAACTTTGTAACCATAACTTTGACAAATTTATGGTTTTGGGAATCAGCTTCCACAAAATTATACATAATCTTGGAATAGTTCTTTTTCGAAATATCGCTGTGGCCGCACGGTCGAAACGCACACCGTAAGTGTACCTAATGATATATTTTTCGACGACACGGTTAGCGCAGTGGTTGAGCGATCGACTGCTGCACTGCGTGTCGTGGATACTATTCCCGGACTGAACAAATATTTGTATGGCCTACAGATAGTTGTTCCGGGTCTGGCTGTTTGTGTATGTGAGTTTATATGTTTGTAAACGACACAGGAGTAATTCCTAAAGTGGAGAAATGTTTTTTTTAAATAATATAAATATTTAAATACCTACTTTTGCGATTTTGTTTAAACTATGCAGAAAATCCGTTACCTACTTGTGAAAAGTAATCCCTTTATACTTATTTAGAAAACGTGAATTTTTTTGCAGCGGTTTATGACTGGCACGCGACGGCATAATTTCGCAATAATTTTCATTTTACCAAAACTACGTCATGCGCTCTCAATCACTCGCGGCGCGGCAGACTACCGAGCCACAGAAAAGATTACTGTGACCGAGCGGCCGTCTTCATAATAATATCACCGAATCGTCTTCATATTACTTGCCACACTTTTATGAGCGCTATGTTCCGTCTATACTTTTAATTGGTCTGAGCCTACATACCCTACCTACACTAATTGCGCCAATCCTCCAAAAATTAAGAAACTAATACGTCATCTGTGTATAATTTTTGGTGAAGAAATTAAATTAATTTTTAGTTATATTAGATAAATTAGTTTTGGTGAAGAAATTAAATTAAAATTTGAATTAATTACGTCATCTATGTAATTTTTTTTTAAGTTCTGGTTTGACATTCAAAAAGTATTGAAATTACATTATAGAATAAATATTTTTGAATTTGAAAATAAAGGGTCGACTACTGAGATGTTTACCCTATTTACTTAGCTGTTCTATTATTTTACATTTTTGAGTTCACTTTTTACAGTTTCTATTGTACTTAGAATATACCTATAGGTACTATCATAAAATGTAATTAGGTAAGTATTATTCGATTACTATATGGGTACTTACCTAGAAAGTATCTAGGATAGGCCTACTTACTTACCCACAGTAAATTATTAAAATAATAAGTAGTAAGATAAATAGTAATTATTAAACTAGTATTTAAATGTTTAAATATTTTTTTAATAAAAGTAGATATTTGAAATCGTTATTGGTGTTATGCCGGCACTTTACATGACGTATTTGTGCAAATATTCGCCTTATTTGGATAATACAAAATGTACCCTATGCGCATTGAAATATAGTCGATTTTGTATTATCCAAATAAGGCGAATATTTGCCCAAATACGCCATGTGAAGTGCCAGCATTATAATTCGTAAATACTGTAGCACCCTCGCTAGTCGATCGACGCACGGAGTGTCGCGTGCGGCGGCGCGCGGCGCGCGATTGTGTGCCTTACGCACACATACACGGAGCGCATAGAATACCTAAAATCGATTAGCGCCAGAAGCTCGGTGCGCCCTTAATTGATTGTAATAAAAATAATACATATTTAAAAAGTAACAAAACTAAATCATTTTCCTTTGTATTGCAGCAGTACCTAGATATTTTTATACTCTTTTGATAAGAAACTAAAAAGTAAAATGGTTTCATCTCAATGATTTGGAGGCGATTTGACATTTTTTTTTCTTATTATGTGACACCGATAGAAAAATTGTGACTAAACGAAATTACGTATCATATCATGTAGATTACTAATATTTTTATTCAGATGTAATTTCTCTGTACATACCGACGAAAAGTTGCTTCATCTGCATGCTTCTTTCAAGCTTTTTTCGAGAGAGCAGCCTTAAACGCATTTAGTAAAAAGCTGTTATTTAAACACTAGCTTCTGCCCGCGACTTCGTACGCGGATCCTGTTGCTTATGCCAGCGACAACGGGGTCGGCAAAATCGAAGATCTAAAACGTCTGATATCGAATTCTAAGAGCCCGGGGACGGGACCACAACGGGATGCGCGAGATGATTCGAGACGTTCAAAAAGTACAATTTTGAATCATACCTCCGGTGGCGGAATATGTGGCGTGGTCAATCATAGGAGTATACGTAAATGAACTCCGTTCCTTATCAACCCAAGGAAGGTCGCCATGACCTACGGCTATATCTTGAGACACATCCGATTCTTCAGATCTATGATATCGACATTCTGTTCAGAGAATGTCGAAGTCGATCAGAATTCAAATGTTCGTTGCGCTCTTCTTCTGTCTCTTCATGCCGTACTCCAGCAATTATTTTTCTCTCACTTTCTAACTGATTATGAATATTTTGTTGTGTGCGTGTTCGGGACAATCTATACTTAATATTATAAAGCTGAAGAGTTTGTTTGTTTGTTTGGTTGAACGCGCTAATCTCAGGATCTACTGGTTCGAATTAAAAAAATCTTTTTGTGTTGGATAGTCCATTTACCGAGGAAGGCTATAGGCCCATGCGAAGCTGGGTCGGGTCGCTAGTGTGTAATAATCTCGATCAGCAGTTAGTCGTGCATCACGTTCATCATTCGGTTCAAAAGACTTGTTAGTAGATGTACGAATACGCTGAGAACTCAAGCGTGATTCTTTATCGGTTCCGATTCGCGAGACAATGCATGTCGCTCACGATCAGCGGACAGTCGCGCATCACGTTCCGCACTTGTCTCTAGAGACCTAGAAGCAGATGCGTAGATACGCTGAGAACTCAAGCGCAATTCTCTATCCGTGAACGTCTCCGACTCGCGAGACAATGTATGACGTTCACGATCAGCGTTCAGTCGCGCATCATATTCTTCACTGGTCTCTAGAGACCTGGATGTAGATGCGTAAATACGCTGAGAACGCAGACGTGCTTCGCGATCTGAAGAGGTTTCCACGGAGCGAGTTGCAGCCTGATGTTCTCATACAGCATCAAGTCTTTCCTGACGCTCTTCGGTAGATTCTTGGAATCTTATGATCCTCAATCTTTTAGCTCCTTTGGAACATTGGGAAAGATTTGACATCTTTCTGGGCATGGTTATAGTTTATTGTAAAGATACCAAATCAATTAAAATCTAAGTGACTGCTCCCCTGCGTTACCGGGTAGGCTACCGTGTCACGAAGATAAATGGAAAAGGAAATTAAACACCCAAATAACATAAGCCCGAAGGCATATTTGTTCGATAAAATAAAAAAATAAATGGGAATTTCGGCCAGTAGAGTCAAATTTTCAATGATATACCATCGTCATCAAAAATCAGTCCTAAACTGTTACCGCCTTCACCGCGTGGAGGTACTCCCAGCTTATGTTATTTTATAAGATACAGTGATATTAGTGATAGCTTTGATTTTTACATCAGATGTTTCTGATCTTCGATTTTTATAAGTCAACAGGAAATGCCCATCAGACCGAACAACTTTTGCTAAAACGTCATTCCTATATGTGTCATGGTGTAGCTGGGCTCTTGGAGTTTAACATCAGGTGTTCCAGATCTTCAAATTTATTCTCTCAGCAGAAAATGCTCACCACGTGGAACAATTTTTGCTATGGTACCATTTTTGTATCTCTTATAGTTTAGCTGGTCTGTTGCGGTTCTGCATCAGGTGTTCAAGTTTCCAAGATAAATTATAGCCTATATGTTGCCCAGACTTAATACCTATAAAACAAAAGAAAAATCATTCAAATCCGCCCAGTAGTTCCGAAGATTAGCGTGTACAAACAGACAGACAAACAGACAGAATTATTTTTTTGGATTCGTGCTCTATTACTGTTCCTAAACCCCCTTCAATTATTTTTTTTTTAATATATTCAATGTACAGACACAGTTTTGTTACTGTTTTATTATATGTATTATTATTTTTTTAATAATATTCAATGTACAGACACAGTTTTGTTACTGTTTTATTATATGTATATAGATTACAAACAGACACTTCAATTTTATTTATTTGTATAATTATGTATGTGTACATGCCAACCCTATTTAACCTGAGTATTTAACAACAATACATTAAATCTGACATCACATCCTTCTATAGATTAAGTACCCACGTCGTTAAGGACACTCGAACCATCTGTTTAGGACACACAAGTTCGTATGTATCAAAGGATCCTTTTAAGTAAGTACTTGTGCAAACAAAGTTGACGATCCCTGTTAAGCTTACCGCTTGTGATTTATTGCCGACTAGATACGTTCTGTGGCTCTGCTTGTGACCTTTTGAATTTGTAATACAATATTTTTGATGGTTGGTATGTTTTGGGGGATGACGTGGAGATACGATACATAAGACGCTGACAATAGCAATCACGCGGTCATTGTCAGATTCCATAGAAAATAATGAGAAGTGCGATGACTTAACTTTTGTATTTTTTTTATTAATAAACTAGCTGACCCGACGGACGTTGTCCTGCCCTTATCTACCTACTTACCTGCCTATTTACCTACCCTACACCTACCCTACTCCTACCCTACGCCTACCCTACGCCTACCCTACGCCTACCCAACGCCTACCCTACGCCTACCCTACTCCTACCCTACGCCTACCCTACGCCTACCCTACGCCTACCCTACAAAAGTTATTTTTTATTTTTTATTTTTTTTTCTCTCCGTAAGAACCATCTTCGTACTTCAAGGAATATTATAAAAAAATAATTATCCAATTTGGTCAAGCGGTTCGCAAGTTATGCGCTTACCAACACATTTAGCGATTCATTTTTATATATAAGAAAGATATCACGCACTTTGATTCACCTAAAGATAGGTTGAGTAATCTATCTAAATAAATAAAAATTAAGTGTCTGTTTTTAATGTCAAAATAACGCTTTTTAATAAATGCATAAGAAGTAGGTACGAAACGGTACTTTTATATTCTTTTTTAAGTTTTTTTCTGTCCGAAAAAAAAAACGCGGAAGGTATCAGCTAGCCAGAAATATAAAAATACCATGATCTTCATTTAAATGTACGTGATACGTTATTTTTACTAATTTTGACAACTTAAGTGAAAATATTTGATTGTTTGTATATTTGTACGTTTGTTTGTAAAGGATAAACTCAAAAAATACTTAACCGATATAAAAAAATATTACACCAATAGCAAAAATAAATTGATTGTTTGTTTGTATATTTGTTTGTAAAGGATAAACTTCCGAATCACTAAATAGTGTACTACACCCATTTTTGAAAACTGTCTCAATGAAATTCTGTAGTGCTAATATGCCACCAAAAAAAACACAAAATTTTTATTAATTCGATAAGTGCCATAAAAATGCATCTAAATTTTGAATTTTCAAATTTCGCGCGTAGTTTGACGAAAATGCCTCTTACTGGACGCCATATTGCTCAGCGTAAATGACGTCAGTTCGTTTTGTATCAAATGAGCTCATATTAAATATGATAATTGTATATCATTTAAAAATAATTAAAAGCATATTTTGTAATAGGTGTAATAATAAAAAAATTACGTTGGTTACGAAAATAATATAAGTACAAAGACTGGGAACCGATCACTTTTCCGAAATGTTTTTTTCCGAATTTCATTTTACCGTAAACTATTGACCGATGTCTTTTTTGCTATATTTTTATATCATCGAAGTATCATGTGTCATAAGTATTATTTTACCGAACTATTTTGTCTATATTAACTATTTCGTCGATTTACAAATTAACTTTTTGCTATTGGCCGAAGCCTCTTTTGAACTTTTTTCATTTGCCATATTTTCACCACACCGAAACAACATTTTACAGAATACTAGCGGGCCCGGCAGACGTTGTCCTGCCTGAAAATAAAAACAAGTCCTAGAACTACAACGCCACCTATCGGATCCAATTGTGAATCTAAACCATTCACAAATCCACTGGAACACACACAAAACATTTCATCAAAATCGGTCCAGCCGTTTAGGAGGAGTTCACTTTCATACACACGCACAGAAGATTTTTATGTATAAGATTACCTGGTAGCATTATCAATATAAAATAAAATAGTGTCATAAAAAATCAGTAGGCTACAAAATTTTTGTGACAGAAACGAATCGCTGCAAAACCGACTTCACGCAGTCTTGTCTGCCCTACCTCTAGAGTGTAATTTAAGCCCGCGTAGGCGCGGAGGGGTGGGGCGGCCCGCGAGCTGAGGAGCAGGCGGTTTGAAGGCTCGCCGCCGCGGCTGAGGCTGGCCGGCATAGCCGGCCAGCAAGCCGAAGCTGCGGTGGTGAGCATTAAAACCATCTACGACGATAAGCTCGCGTGGGGCCGCTCAGACCCCGCAGCGCCGGAGCCGTGACAGAAACAATGCTTGTGCATGTTGCATGCCTGCTTGCATGTTTCATGCTTGTTTGCACGCTGCAAGCTTGCTTGCATGCTGCATGCAAGCAAGCAGATAGCAGAATGAAGCAGATATGAAATAGTGTGCACAAACTTTCTAGGCGTTTGATGAAATGAAAATATGGTAATTAAAACAGTGGCATAATGAATGTTTGGAATCATAATACTTCGAACAAATGTTAATAGGCTAAGTCTAACTTCGGTAAAAAGTTTATCGACCAAATGAAACGTCGGAAAAACGAAAAAAATCGAATTGATAATAGGTCAACTGATACAGTGGCAGACGTGACTTCGATGAAGTAAAAAAAAACGAAACGATAATAGTTGAAAAGTTTTAGGTTAAATGAAATTCGGTCAAATATTTTTCGACCTTATGATAGGTAACCACTAAGACTATTTTACGCCAATCGGTTGACTGACAGTTGACAATTTTTTGTTTACACAGCCGTACTGCGTAATAATATGGCCGCTACTATTTCGTGGTGTTTTATAACAGATTAAAAATACTAAAAAGATTGAATTAATAAAAAAAAAAAATTTTTAAAAATAATAATAATAAAAAGCAAAATAAATAATTATTGAATTTAAAAATTTGTTTTGTTATTTTATGAACTAAAACTTACATTTTCCGATTGCTTTATGCCTAAACTGTCTTAATAACATCTTTATAGATTTTTTCTCGTATAGAGTAAAATACCCTATTGTACAATATGTAATAAAATTGAGGACGTACAACATCTGCTGATGGAGTGTGTTAAAAATAAGGTTGAGAGGGAAGAATTAGAAAGAGTGCATAGATTGAACAGATTGGATATTGGCTTAATTCAGACGATACTGTCACACCCTAGGTCTGACCTAGCAAAACAACTTTGTAGGTTGGCAGTAGTTGTGAATGCATAACTTATTATGTATACTTACTTCTAAGATTTTCCTTACATTTTTACTTTTAGTGTACATATTGTATAGCGCATGTTATATTGTTAAAGGTACAATGGGGTTGGCGTATCCTTGTGGCTAAAAACCCCCACCCAAAATTAATAAAGATTAAAAAAAAAAGGATAAACTCAAAAAATACTTTACCGATGTAAAAAAATATCACACCTATAGCAAGTTGTATGAAAAACAAAGATCCGGATGAAAATTCAGGCGTTAGAAGTCGCAAAGTGCTATATAAAGATAAAGATATTTTTGATGACAGACCCTATTAAGGGGCTATTTAACGACTTTTACAGATTTTAAACTGACAATCACGTCAAAATGTGCAGTGTAAATGATTTGAAAAAAATATATGTTAAACTAGAACATTCTCTTAATCACTTAGTAAGTGAATATTTTTAATTATATTCATATTATATAGTTTAATTAACTCGTGAAGTAGTGTCTGACGCGGACAAAACATTGACAATCACACAAAATCTACCAGGTATAATTAAACGAAACTTACACCATCTTACAGACAATTTTATTATCTATCTTTTAGTATACGCCTTTTTTAATTTTGAAAGAATACTACTTTTATTTAATTTTTTCGACTAAACTTTGAGAGTTTCGGACGCAAAACTGATGCAGAACGGACGCAGGACGCAACTTTCAAAATTTAGTTACTTAACCATGTTATGAAAATAATAATTTCGAAACAACTGAGCATTGAGAGAAATGAGTAAGATTGACATATAATTATTTTATTTCTGCCACCGCAAAGTCAAAAGGTTTGGCTTTTAATTATGCCTGTTTGGAGAATTTGAGTCTTGTCACCGCTCTATGATGCTGAGAAGACATCTATAATTGCGTCACAATTTGTTATAATTTAAAACTGTTGTATTATCACATTTCTGTTTGAGCCGAACATTGACAACGTTTAGCTGCTGTCAGCGTTTTAAATGTACAGACATCAAGCTAAGCCACAGATATAGATAGACCTAGATAACGCAAGAGAAACTACTTCGCGTGCGTTTCGTGCCTAACTTACGATAAAAAATCGTAAGTAAAAAAATAAAGTAAACAGGAAACGTTTACTTTATTTTGTTACTTTTTTTACTTCCATCGGTAAGTCATTTTGTGATTAATATTATGCGTAATCAATTTAAAAAACAATTATTTTTAATCTAATACCCTCAGTAATACCAAATTTAGGAAACACAAAACATTCGTATTACATTGTGACGTCCAAAAAACGGCGCGCTTGGTTTTCATACAGATCGTCATACTCGTACTTGCGTTATCTAGGTCTATCTATATCTGTGAGCTAAGCCAAACTGCCAAATTTTTCCAATTGAACATGAACCTTACCCTTTTGTAATAAAGTTGAAAAACTATTAAAGAAATTTGACAGATTGGAGTAGCTTGATATGTGCTGGCCTCTGCATGTTTGCTGACGCATATTAGACAAATACTTCCATTATCACGTCGCTAACTGAGGAAAATATTACCACGTTATAAAAAAATAATAATATATATATATATATAAAAATAAATAAAGAATAATAATAAATTGAGATGTATAAACTCAACTTGCTTATGAAATGTACCGTTAGTTATCAGTTATCACCTCTTCTTTTCTGCCAATAAACTTTTTGTATTTTTTCTATTTTGTTGTTATGAGCTCGTATTCCCTTAAAGTAAATTGCAATATAAGAACATTAGTCTATTGTCATTGAAGTCGAAGATAAACACAAAAATTATTTGGAATAACATAAAAGAATAGAGGGAACCAATAAGTAAAGGGTTCAACTTAAGTGGAAAAGGACCTCGCGCAGGAAGGCTCTGCATGCTGATATCGTTACTTTTCTTTTTGGAATATTTGACTAAAAATATTCCTATTCCCTGTTATGTTCTTTACCTGCTTATTCTTTTGTTTATGCTTTTAGAAATCTCTGTCTGACCGTTCTATGCTGTCCGTCTTATGTAAACTATGTTACATGACGTTATGATGGTACGTTTTGGCAGAACCAGCCCTAGTTCATACCCAAAACGAATTAACCACATCAAAATTTATCTATATTTTGGAGTAATTTCTATGACACGTGATTAATATTAAATTAAAACAACTTCGCACAAATTACCATAGATAACTAAATAACATTTCACTGTAGTTTTTCACTAACATCATCTTTTACACTGCTGGCAAAGTGGCAACTAATTAAATAGTGTAATAGAGCAGTCCCCAGCTAACGTATAACACACAAATAGCTTCACAGTGGCGGCAGGCGCCTAGCGCACTGGCTCGGAAGGGTGGCTACTGAGCCGTGCCGCCCCACGCCCGGTACGACAATTATGTCCATTTACCTTCCAATCAGCTGGGCGTAAATATAGTTGAAGCTTTATTTGATTCTTCATCGAACAGTAGGTCGATTCTGTAAAATTCAAACAACAACTCGCATTTCACATCGCTATTCACTCTCACTTCGCATAAGGTTCAATATAACCTTGATATATTTGACACTTTGAATCGGGTTCGAGTGCGAAGTGAGTGTCAAAGTGACGCCGAAATTACCTTACAGAATGCCACTTCTTACGTCATCTCATATTTTATCTGTAAAAATCTTCCTGTCAATTTAGTTCCATTCGCTGACACGTTCGCAAGCGTGGCACTAGTGTAAATTCGAAATATCAACCGAGTTTTTAGAATGCCAATCAAGAAACTCTCAGCAGATTCAGATTCGAAGTTTAGAATGAGGTCTTATAGAATCACACCCCTGCCGTCAGTTTGTTTGCCATCCGTTAACATCAAATAAAACATCCATAGCCGGAGTTCACCCACCCACCCTGCTAGGTTATAGACCTCTCTTTGTTTGTGCAAATTTCAGTCCTGTGACAGCTTCATTCAGGGTCTATCCACGATGGTAATAATGTAGTCTGCCCATCGCCGCCGGACAGCGTCATCCTGTTAAGACTGGCTAAATATAATATAGCCTGTTTAGCCATGTGTGTCCGGATATGTAATAAAAGTCCAAGTGATTTAAAATCTTTAGATCTCTGATTGATTAAAAAAAAACACTATTCCCATGAATAAGCACTCATCAAATATTTTTTTGACGGGTAACATTTTTTAATGTAACCTATACCTACTTAAAAGCATGCTATGATGAAAGTAAAACATGTATGCTCTTTATTGTCTTTTAAAACAACTACCCCATGATTTATGCAAATAAATATTATTATTATTCCACCTGTCACGACCGCGCCTTGCTAGGTGCCCTGTTCAATTTCATTTGACTTCCATAAATTCGTTTTTAGCATTAAAGATCTTTGTACACCTTGGGGTGCCGATGTTTGAAACTCAGTCGTACCTGCTGATTACCATACCGAGATAATAAACGATTTTCTATTTGCCTGCATCCCAAGAGCCATAAATTACTACAATAACGATTCAATAGAAATGAAGTTACATTAAAAATTATAGATAATTATTATCCTTTTTCAATTTTGAAGAAGCCAAAAACATTTAATTAACAATGAGAAAGTTCTACGTTTATAACCCGAAAGTTAATTACAACAAAAAGCGTTGAAAAAAATATCCTGATTCGTGAAGTTTATCTCTGAAACGCTAATCAACTTGAAGGGCATCTTGATGAGAAACTTTTCCAGTAAACAAGGTTTTTAATGAAGCCTTTCTTTGTCTCTTCTTTATTAAATTATGATCGAGTTTGTTTAGGAGTTATTTGCATATCTTTCGGCAATCAGATCTTAAAATGGACACGACTGAGTAAAGGGTATGCCCGTTGTTATACCCTATTTGTTAATTTCTTTCTTTCCTTTAAATATTTGGTATGGTAAAAAGAGAAAATCTAATTTCTACTGAACCTACAAGTTCTTAAACTTTAAGAATACGGAAAGAATGGGTATTGGCCAGAGCTTCTGCCGCCAAGAGCTCTCTTAGACATTTTATACAAAAAGATTTTTTGTAACTGATATTTGAAGAATACATAGCTAGAGGTACCATTCGAGGGACCAGCACATCAAGCTAAAACAATCAGTCAAATTTCTTTGATAGATTTTCAATTTTAACACAAAAAAATAAGGTTCATATTCAATTTAGAAAATTTAAAATTTTGGTATGTCTTGTCTGTACTTATTGTTTGTAAACGTCATCAAACCATATAGCGTAGGTTATCGAACTCCTTTTCCCTTTAGGAGGAAAATTGCAGTCGGATAATATTTTCTTTTTGAAATGAACCATTTCACTAGGTAGATACACCACATTGTATTATTCAAGGCAGAGGTTTACAACATTTTTCCCAATGTTTTCGCATCCTGATTGCCGCGGGTTGCCGAAGGCCTTTTTATTGTTCGCCGTTCTTTGCTTTAGGTCTTTTATATGAATTCGGACTGCATGATAATGCTGTGGTAGAGAATGCAGTGAGTTGAGCATCTCTGTACAGAGTTCAGTGTTTGTGTTATGATTAGCGCCTAGTTTTATTTGTATAGCAAAAATGGTCATGTGCAACTAATATTATAAATTTTGGAGTTAAGAGATAAGATAAGATAAGATAACATTTTATTTGCTAAAACACGCGTATACATATAGTGATTAACATGCATGCAAGATGGCAGAAATAAAAAAACATTTAAGTACAGTCATGTTTGTCACAAGTTGTGACGTGCAAATATCATGAAATACTCAATTAAAATCAACAATGTCTTTAAACGTACTAATTAAAATAAAAAAATATGCATATAAAAATTTAAATAAAGTGAAAATAAAAAATGTCAAAAAATGACAAAAAAATAAATAAATAAGTAAAACCAAAAAAGAAACATCGAAATAAGGAACTATGACAATTAAATAAGAACAATAAATTAATACAAATTAGACAACATTGTTAGGGCACACAAATTTATCCTCTAGGAACTCGTTGATACTATAAAAGGCTTTATTAACTAAATATGTCCTGAGTTTTCTTTTCAATTGTATATTATTAAGCTCCTTCCAACTTTTTGGCAACTTATTGTAAACACTTGGAGCCATATGAAAAACACTTTTGCGCATAAGTGCAGTCCTACACGGATGTCCACACAGTTGGGTCTGATCGCGCCTGTTCCTGGGAAATTGATCAGTCCTGCGTGGAAATATAGTTACCAGCATTTCTCTTAGAATTTTTAAAGAATGACGCGCTGTGTTTATCGTATTGTCTGATAAGAATTAAAGTCAAAGTCAAATAATTTATTTCAATTAGACCACTAAAAGGCACTTTTGAACGTCATAAAAAAGAGTTGATTCTAATTGCCCCTTCCAAAAGGTAGTTTCTTTTTTTACCTTTTTAAAAAAAAATGTGTTTGCATTTACAGTTTATAGTTATATAACTATACGTGAATACGATGGACCTTGCATAAAAAACACTATATTAAAGTATGTACAAAGTATTACATGATGACAATGACAGCTAAGTTAATAGTTATGCAACACGCTTAAAAACGACAGCTAATTAGGTATACTCGTACAACTCCCTTAAAAATTCCCCCGGTGAATTTAGGTAAAGTCAGCTCATTTCACGGTAAACAAGTGAATATTGGTAGCCTTCATATAATTGCATTTATTCCACATAAAATCATTCATCAGAACCATAGTCAAAATAATTCAGCTTTAAGAATAGTAACCCTACATTACGAAAACATTTGCTGTATCATTTTTAAAAGGCGCTGCAATAAAACACTGACTTGCACAAAAACCTATTCACATCGCACAAATGATAACCATGAACTTACATTGCTTGTGTAGGTCAACACGAACGCGAGTCGTGACCTGATTCCGTCGCAAACGACCTATATTTATGACACACTGACATTTACGTTGCTTTAAAATCAATCGCATTAGACGGGCGAGCGGGCGCGGGTTGAATGCCTTAAGGCTGCTCTCTCGAAAAAAGCTTGAAAGAAGCATGCAGATGAAGCAACTTTTCGTCGGCATTTACAGAGAAATTACATCTTTAAAAAAATTGTTAGTAATCTACATGATATGATACGTAATTTGGTTCAGCCACCATTTTTCTATCGGTATCACATAATAAGAAATAAAAAAATGACAAATCACCTCCAAATCATTGAGATGAAACCATTTTACTCCTTAATTTCTTATCAAAAGAGTACAAAAGAAATATCTACTGCTTTGCAATACAAAGGAAAATGATTTGGTTTTGTTACTTTTTACAAATATGTAGGTATTCTTTTTATTACAATAAATTAAAAATAGAATAGAATAGAATAGATAGAATCAGAAACACCACGCTGCGTTCTAAAACGGGTATATTAGACGTAGGCAAAAAGGCTGCCAGGCTTAAGTGGGATTGGGCGGGTCACGTCAGCCGCATGCAGAGTGACCGCTGGGCGAGAGTCTCCATGCAATGGGTGTCTGAAGATGGACGGCGTCGCCGAAGACGGCCCAGAAAGAGATGGCGAGATGACCTAGACGCATACCACGAGGGCTGGTTCGAGGTGGCGCTGGATAAAAGCTCCTGGAAGGATTTGGGGGAGGCCTTTGCCCAGGAGTGGGAAAGCACAGGCTAAAAAAAAAAAAAAAAAAATGCGTCTGATTAAAGACTGCGTCTACATCACCCCCGCACTCGTCCACAAATTCAGTACGGGCCAAATGCTCAAGGTTAGTGGCATGTATACAAGCCTTAATAATTGTTGAGTTTATGAGTGGCTGTAAGTATTTGAAAAGGGTTAATAGAAATATAAATCTGTACGTACTAAGCAACGGATTTTAATGTGGTTTTCATCAATAAATTCGATTCAAGAGGAAGGTTTCTCCGTAGTTTATAGGAAGATAATAATTATTTTGTGTTAATTTTCTGAAGTATGACGATAATATTAGAAGATTTAGACTTAAGATTTATTTATTGAACAAAAAATGGTTGAACAATCAAACACTTAGATACAAACAACATTATGCGTCCCAATACAAAATAGTGTATTACAATTATATAACCATTAGTGTTATAAGCAGTCTTTGTATGAACTCTGGTGTCCAAAGAAAGATTGTTCTAGACTGAAACTTTTCATCGAAAATGCTGTCTTAATCTTTTGAAATATACATAATAATGTATGATACGATTACTCCATACTGACGCCACATTAGTATCTACATTGCACCCGTGCGACGCCGGGCTAGCTCGCTAGTTGGAATTATAAAACACACAAAAGTCGTGTGACAATTCTACTCGGCAAGTTTTTTTTTTAAGTTTTTGCACGAGCTGCTTTTTATTTTGAGAGAATATTCCAGACTGTACTCTTCATATGAACTCTCGTCTAGAAAATTCTAGTCTAGACATATATTGGTGAATTATTAATATTAAGCTTAATGTTTGTAGATAATTAGGTAATGGTGCCGATTCCCTTGTTCACAAACTAAATTAAAATTAGACAATTATCTCCCTTTCTACCAGGCAGCCAAAGAAAAGGACGGCGATAGACATAGACTAAGTTAGAGATGTCAAATTAGTTTTTCCCATGAACTTCACAGTGGTTTTAATCAATACGTTCTGAAATGACAACATTTGATGATATGAACATTTTAGATCAACTTACATTGACAGTTCTTATTTATCTTTCTTGTTTTATTGGAGAGAAAGAGATATAAATAGGTTAAAATTAATTTAGTTCGTGCACAACAGTTTTTGGCACGGCACTTATGTCTAAGGCTGTAGTTAGTCATATTCCTGTCAAATACCCAACTTAATTTCAAAACGAAAATTATTTTTAGACCAAGATCTATCTGCTACCTTAGGTAAGTCTTGGGTATACAAATGTAGTTTCACTTCTAAAAGTGTGATAGCAATGTGTGGTTTGCAAACATTGCTATAATATTTCCCTTTTTACCCGACTACAGCAAAGCCAAAGGAGGGTTATGATTTTGAGGCTATGTATGTATGTATGTATGTATGTATGTATGTATGTATGTATGTACGTATGTTCGCTCATAGCTCCTAAACTACTTATCAGAACTGAACAAATGAGGTATCGTTAGAAGCGTCTTGAAGCGTGTCACCGAATCCAATGTAGCGCTCTCTGGCGGACAAAAAAAAACAAGATAAAAAATGGGTGCGTGTACTTATGTACGAGCGTGAGAAGTTATACTTCTTTGGCATTATTAAAAAAGTATATAAGCACAATTTGAATTGTAAACAACGCCATCTCTGACGTACATGCTGAACTACTTAGCTGCTGCTGCTGCTGCTGTAGTTCAGCATGTACGTCAGAGATGGCGTTGTTTACAATTACTCCCGTGAGAATTTTGTGTGACGCTGTGCGCGCGCATGCGCGCATCGTAAAATTTCACTCTCATCATTTTTTCATAACGCGCCTAAAGAAGTATAACTTCAAAAAAAATATGAAGACAAGCAAACCGTGTTTGGTATCATTGGAAAGGGGTTCACTAGTACCTTTCAAATATATAATATATAGTTGTGATTTATCACAAATTATTTAAAAAATCGAAAGATAAAAACATAAAAATAAGATACGCATACCGTGTTTGGTATCATTGGAAAGGGGTTCACTAGTACCTTTTAAATATATAATACTTAGCTGTGACTTGTCACAAATGACAGCTTTACCTTGACCAATTTGTACCTATGTCTTGATTTCTGTGTGAAATATTTTCTTGTTTCGTACTTTTTAGATCACTTTTTGTTGTGGTCGGGTTTTAGTTTTTAAACTTTATTTTTTTTACATACTGCTGATTGTCAGTACCTATCTTAGAAATGTCCGTATGGTATCGGACGTAAAGAATGGCATCATTCCATATCTTCCCGTCGTGGGTGTCGTAAGAGCCGACTAAGGGACTCACCAGAGAATGGGCAGCAGCGTTCTCTGTGCCTTTGTAACAACCATACTGCGATCGCCAATCCGCCTGCCGATTGCGAAGCGTGGCGATTTTGGCTACCCGCCCCCTCTTTTGGGGGAGGTCTATGTCCAGCAGTGGACGTCTCTTGGATGAAGTGATGATGATGATGATGATGATGATGATCTTAGAAATTTCTATTGTGCACCCACAATAGAAATTACAAACATATAAACTCACAAACACAAAGAACTAGATACAACAACTCACAGTAGGAAAAATAAATATTAATTATGTAGTAGTACTAGCTTTTACCCGCGACTTCGTCCGCGTGAATGTCGGTTATCGCGGATGCAGACAAAGTTGCAAATTAAAAAGTAGCCTATGTCCTTCCCCAAGGTTCAAGCTATCTTCATACCAAATTTCGTCCAAGTCGGTTCAGCCATTTCATCGTGAAAGCATAACAGGCTGAGTTATTTTCGCATTTATAATATACTAGCTGATCCGACAGACGTTGTCCTGTCGCTATCTACCTACTTACCTGCCTATTTACCTACCCTACACCTACCCTACACCTACCCTACACCTACCCTACACCTACCCTACACCTACCCTACACCTACCCTACACCTACCCTACACCTACCCTACACCTACCCTACACCTACCCTACACCTACCCTACACCTACCCTACACCTACCCTACACCTACCCTACACCTACCCTACACCTACCCTACACCTACCCTACACCTACCCTACACCTACCCTACACCTACCCTACACCTACCCTACACCTACCCTACACCTACCCTACACCTACCCTACACCTACCCTACACCTACCCTACACCTACCCTACACCTACCCTACACCTACCCTACACCTACCCTACACCTACCCTACACCTACCCTACACCTACCCTACACCTACCCTACACCTACCCTACACCTACCCTACACCTACCCTACACCTACCCTACACCTACCCTACACCTACCCTACACCTACCCTACACCTACCCTACACCTACCCTACACCTACCCTACACCTACCCTACACCTACCCTACACCTACCCTACACCTACCCTACACCTACCCTACACCTACCCTACACCTACCCTACACCTACCCTACACCTACCCTACACCTACCCTACACCTACCCTACACCTACCCTACACCTACCCTACACCTACCCTACACCTACCCTACACCTACCCTACACCTACCCTACACCTACCCTACACCTACCCTACACCTACCCTACACCTACCCTACACCTACCCTACACCTACCCTACACCTACCCTACACCTACCCTACACCTACCCTACACCTACCCTACACCTACCCTACACCTACCCTACACCTACCCTACACCTACCCTACACCTACCCTACACCTACCCTACACCTACCCTACACCTACCCTACACCTACCCTACACCTACCCTACACCTACCCTACACCTACCCTACACCTACCCTACACCTACCCTACACCTACCCTACACCTACCCTACACCTACCCTACACCTACCCTACACCTACCCTACACCTGCCCTACACCTACCCTACACCTACCCTACACCTACCCTACACCTACCCTACACCTACCCTACACCTACCCTACACCTACCCTACACCTACCCTACACCTACCCTACACCTACCCTACACCTACCCTACACCTACCCTACACCTACCCTACACCTACCCTACACCTACCCTACACCTACCCTACACCTACCCTACACCTACCCTACACCTACCCTACACCTACCCTACACCTACCCTACACCTACCCTACACCTACCCTACACCTACCCTACACCTACCCTACACCTACCCTACACCTACCCTACACCTACCCTACACCTACCCTACACCTACCCTACACCTACCCTACACCTACCCTACACCTACCAAAAAAAAAAAAAAAAAGGATCCTATGTCCGTCTCCTTGTTCTAAGCTACCTCCCCACCAATTTTCATCCAAATCGGTTCAGCCGTTCTTGGGTTATAAATAGTGTAACTAACACGACTTTCTTTTATATGTATAGATGTATATGTGTTGATTTGTTTTGTGTTGTTGTGTGTGTGTATATGTTTTTTTATATTTATATTTTTATTGTTTGGATAAGCCCATCAGGGCCCCACATACTCACAGTTCACCCCTGGTACCTAGGTACCTACTGTATATGCGAAGTTAGTTCTAGCAATATATTTTTTCTTTTTTTTGTGTGTTTAGGGTTCCGTACCTCAATAGGAAAAAACGGAACCCTTATAGGATCACTTTGTTGTCCGTCTGTCTGTCTGTCAAGACCCTTTATCTCGGGAACGCGTGGAGGTATCGAGTTGAAAAAAAAACTATATAAGTACTCAACTCTACGGTCCCTTGATGCTGTAAAAAACCAACCTCTATGTTAACGTGAAAAAAAGATACGGCCGTTTATGTCGCAAAAAACGTAGATTAAAGTATGGATAGTATTAGGTAGGGATTAGTGGTTTTGGGAGTACATTAATTGTGCGTACTGCTAAGGAGTGGAATTCCCTGCCTGAGTCTGTGTTTCCTGAGCTACAACCTGGGAGTCTTTAAGGCAAGAGTGAATAGGTTACTTCTAGGCAAGCGTGCTCCATCTTAGACCGCATCATCGCTTCCCATCAGGTGAGATAGTGGTCAAACGTATGCCTATCAATAGACAAAAAAAAAACCTACAAATATGTACGGAACCCTCGGTGGGCGAGTCCGACTCGCACTTTTTTTTTTCACTTATTTACCTTCTGCCCAAGCCATAGCTCATTTCGCTGTAAAATAATAAGTCAGAATAATAGTACTTTGAGTATAATCAGAAACTGCAAAATGCGTTCAAGTTTTTTCTTTTATTATACTGTTTTTGTTATGATAATGATAATTTATAATTGTAATTGTTGACTCTCTGTATGTGTTGGTGGCTACTGTTAGTGCAGAGAGTAATTAAAATAATAAATAAATAAATAAATAAATAATAAATAAATAAAAAACTTGTGACAGTAAAATTCAGCTCAAAGTAAATAAATTCGCGACCTCGCAGCGCGTTCATAAAAACACACATCAAAGGTTGACGATATAATGTCGTAAAGGCTACTTTTTCCCTCAAAAGCTTATGTTTCGTATTTCATCTGATAAAAAACACTCTAGTGAGGGACATCAAAATGTGATGACCTCAGTAACTTTACAACTTGAGGGTTTCGTTAAGGGCGAAGTAGACGACAGACTTTTTGTGCGTTCGTGTCCGCGACGCATGCAGTGCAAGCAACTATGTCTGTAACGCGTTCACGATGAAACGGCTGAACCGATTTTGATGAAATTTTGTGTGAAAATAGCTTGGACCCTGGGGAAGGACCTTGGTTACTTTTTATTCCGCGACTTCGTCTGCATTCGTGATAATCGATATTCACGCGCGGGCAAAAGCTAGTAAATAATAAATTCATTTATTTCACATAAATTACACAAGAGAACTATTATATATTATAACTATCTCACATTTACATTCGCATTAACTACCACTTCCCCTCACACTCACCTACCACTGCCACCTTCATTTTTCTTTTGTTGTGTTATTTAATTTCTTTCTACTCATTTATTTTTATTTAAGTTATTTTTGTATTACATTGTTAAGTAGAGAAACATGTTACCTGCCGGCTTATTTATGATGCCACTAAGTGGGGCCTGGTGACCTGTAACACAGGTTTTTTCTAAAACCTACCTCAGGCACCAGCTCTCACAATGTGAATTCATATTGTTCAAAACTGTTAAGTGTTACGAAACCATTGTGAGAGAAAATAAATCAACTTATTATTATTATCTACGATGAAGTTTGCATTTTAGAATATTGTTAATTATTTTACAATCCTTTTTGGGAATGAAAAAACTACGTCGTTAATTGTCTGTCACGACACCCATGAAGGCTAAGAAGAGGTCGTTTGGCCGTCGCAGATTTGATCGCACAAAAAGTCTGTCGTCTGCGTAAACCCAAAAGTTTCGAATGTTGGCAACCCCTGTCTGCTTTGAAACTTTTACACGTTTGAGTTTTCACTTTCAGATATTTTCACGAGATTATTCTGTTGTTACAATGTTATCGTGTTACTGTTTACAAACTGAGATGTCGTTTGTACAATATTTATGTAGGTTGGTACTTTGATTTTTAAATAGATAAATGGGAAAACCGAATGAAACATATCAACCAAAGTTTAAATATCCACTTGCATTATAATGTGAGGTAAAATATAAGAGGTATATTCGTAGTAGATACTTATACTGTGGGAGTAGTAGCTATCTGCAGTCATTGATAACGACTCCCTTGTTAAAACTATGCTAGAAAGCTAAGAGAATATATCTAATAATCTTAACTCCAAAGCCTTGGACATCGCTGCACCGTTGCCAGCCTATCGGTCTTTTATCGGATACGTTTCGCAGAGTGTGCTTGGGAACTTCCATCCCCATTTCATCGTCGGACGAGCAGAGACACGGCGAAGTGTCACCGCTATATGGTTGGGTTTGAAACCAAGCGCTTTGCTTCCACATTTATTGTGCTAACTTCCAGAATGTAGAGCTCACTGCCCGCCTCTCTGTTATTGTTATATGTTTGTGTTATGTTATAAGTATCTGGGTATCTTCAAGTGGAGGGATATTGACCAGAGGATGAGCAGCAGCGTTTTTCTGAGTACCATAACAATTAATGCGATCGCCAACATGCATGGCGGCGATTTGGACGACACGGTTGGCGCAGTGGTTGAGCGATCGACTGCTGCGCTGCGTGTCGCGGGTTCGATTCCCGCACGGAACAAATATTTGTATGGCCTACAGATAGTTGTTCCGGGTCTGGCTGTTTGTGTATGTGAGTTTATATGTTTGTACACGCACCCACGATACAGGAGGAATTCCTAGAGCGGGGCAACGTTTTCGCAAAAAAAAAAAAAAAAAAAAACGAAAAAAAAAAATCGAAAACGATTACGGCTTACGGCCTTGGGGGAGATCTATGCCCAACAGTGGGCGTCAAAAGGATGACATGACGATGATGATGATCTTAAAGTGAACCTGTTCAACCTAGGAAAGCGTGCTCCATCTTAGGCCGCATCATCACTTAAGATCAGGTAGGTGAGTTGCGGCCAAGCGCACGCCTATTAGAAAATTAAAAAAATATCTTTCCTATGCTGTGTCCATAAAGCTAAGTTACCTATTTTATTTAAGGCACGTAGGTATATACCTATATTTGTTACCTATTCTGTAACAATAAACAATATTTAATTCCTTCTTTCTTTTTCATTTTATTATGAGTTTTTATTTCATAAGTCATTTTGCTTTGATTAATTTGTGAAGTCGCGACTTCGCTAGTGAAAAAACATGACCTATGTGTTAAGTCATCACATTAGCTTACTAGAGGTTCACTGTTGGACATAAGACTACTCCATGGCGCGCCATTTTTCCCTGTTTTCTGACTTCTGCATCCAGCCTCTACCATCTTCAGGTCATCGGTCCTTCGGGCTGGAGAGCGTCCCACGCTGTACCTACCGATTCGTGGTCTCCACTCCAAGAGAAGCACTTACATATTATATATTACGTACCTATGTAATAAAATTCAATTCGCAGTGTTTTTACCCTGACCCAATGAAAGATCATTGTTTCATTTGTTCTCATTTGCTAATCAATTCCCTCCCCAGATAGTAACTACATTGTTTGTTTACGAATGCTAAGTACTCCCCGATCCCCTTGTTTCCGCTTAATTACTGGGTTTTTGTTTAAAATGCTAATGTAAGCGATACCTTTGAACTTGCCTCGACGCGCCTGATTGAATTTTTAGAGCACAGTCCGTTTGACTGACGCTTCGAAAATTCGGCGATTATCAGGCGCTTTAAATATTTAAGGAGTGAAGTTACTTTAAGGTCCACTTGCGCAACTAATTACCAAACACGACTCAACCTATTAACATCCAGTTTAAAAATACATTCAACAAGCCCTCTGGTTATGTCAATAAAAATATATAATATGTTGTTCGAGTCATTATTGACTCGAGACGCAAAACTGATGCAGAACGGACGCAGTCAGCGTCCAAAACTTTCAAAATTTAGTCGAAAAAATTAAATAATAATAGTATTCTTTCAAAATTAAAAAAAAGGCGTATTTTAATAGATAGATAATAAAATTGTCTGTAAGATAGTGTAAGTTTCGGATAATTATACCTGGTAGATTTTGTGTGATTGTCAATGTTTTGTCCGCGTCAGACACAACTTTACGTGTTAATTAAACTATATAATATGATTGTAATTAAAAATATTCACTTACTAAGTGATTAAGAGAATGTTCTAGTGTAACATATATTTTTTTCAAATCATTTACACTGCACATTTTGACGTGTCAGTTTAAAATCTGTAAAAGTCGTTAAATAGCCCCTTAAGCCACGCATTTGGGAATGTTTGTTGATGCGCACACTGATGGCTTTCTGACGTAAGCTTGCCGCATCGCTGCTGTAGAGGGTCCGAAGCAGCTCGAACAGTCTCCTGAAAGTCTGTTTTGATTGCCCGTTCGTGCATTTCCTGTCAAAACTACATGTTCTGATAAAATAGTTTTTAAAGTTCATGTTTCACTAACAATATGTATGTGAATGATGTCTGAAATAAAGTGATTATTATATTATTATTAGGTAGGTATACATGCAATTGACGACACGGTTGGCGCAGTGGCTGAGCGATCGACTGCTGCGCAACGTGTTGCGGGTTCGATTCCCGCCCAGGGTAAATATTTGTGTGATGAGCACTTGTGTTTGCCTTGTGTCTGGGTGTTGTTTATCTATATATGTATGTGTTTAATATGTATTTGTGTATATATATCAGCTGTCTGACACCCATAGTATAGGGTCTCCCTAGTTTGGGGTCAGATGGCCGTGTGTGAAATGTCCCCACATATTATTATTATTCTCATTTATTCATCTTATATACACATAATTTACATTTTTAAATATTAATAGAAAAAAAAACATTTAAAAATATAAAAATAGTAGCCCACCGGTATCGGGAACAGGGTCCAAGCTACCGGCGGTCAGGGCTCCAGAGAGAGGAACCTCCTGACAATGCGGGCCGTGTCAAGAAGTACTGCCTTCTGAATCAAGCCCTTGATCCAACCGCCTAACGAGAGCCTCCTTAGATGTCGGTCGAGGCTCTTGGCAATTAAGCCATTGGCTGTGACAACTATCGGCACATTATTATTATTATTATTATTTTCGATTCTTTGTTTTTCTTCTCATAAAAGAGAGTCGAAGACCTTACACACGGGCCGGAGCCAAGTGTGTAAGGGGAAATTTAAATTGAAAATGTGGATGAGAGAGTAGAGGAAGTCAGGAACTTTCGGGTTATGCGACAGGTGTTGAGTATAGTGGCTTTTTGAAGCATGTAAAGTGTGTGAGTTGGCATATGTAGAGTGTTAAGGCTTTGTGTTAGTGATTTCGGTACAATACCGGTGGATGAGAGTACTATGGGGACGATATGGACTGTTTGTGCTTTCCACTGGGTTTTTATCTCTATGGCGAGGTCTTGGTACTTACTAAGTTTTTCGGGAATTGTTGTTTGAATATTATGTGAGTTAGGTATCGCTATGTCTATTAGGTAAACTGTTTTATTAATTTTGTCATGCACGGTGATGTCAGGTCTATTGTAATGAATAGTTTTGTCTGTAATTATAGTCCGGTCCCAGTAGATTTTCACATTTCTGTTTTCTAGAATGGTTTCAGGTTTGTATTTATAATATGGAATCATCTCTCCTGTAAGTGTGTATTTGTGCGCTAAGTGTTGGTGTACTATTGCGGCAACCTGATCATGTCGGTGCTTATAGTCGGTCTGTGCGAGTGATTTACAGGCCCCTGTTACTGTATGTGTTGCTGTATGGTCTCAGAGGCACTGTTGCAATGTCTACATGTGTCAGTCGGCTGATTTGGGTCTTTTATAATATATTTCCTGAAATTACGAGTTGCTATGATTTGATCCTGGATTGCAAGCATGAACCCTTCGGTCTCGGGAAACAGTTCGCCTCGTTTGAGCCATTCGTTCGACTTAATTTTATCGACGTGTGGCTGGCTCAGGTAGGCTCGGTGTCTTCCGTGTAGAGCTTTTCTAGACCATGCTGCAATTTTGGCTTGTGTGCTTATGAGGTGTTCATTAATTTGAGTGTTCCTATTTTGTAAGTTGAGTGGCGTAAGTTTTTTATCTGCTTCCGTTACATGTTTGTGTAGTGATGAATGCTCTGATTTGTTATGAAAGTAAGATCTGAGTGAGAGTATCTGTTTGTTGTGCAGGTTACATATGTCTATCAATCCTCTTCCTCCTTCTTGACGAGGTAGTGTGAGTCTTTGTATGCATGATTTAGGATGGTGTTTCCTGTGTTTGGTAAAGAGTGTATTGATAGTGCGCTGTAAGGTTTTGATGTCGGTTTTTGACCATCGTATGATTCCGAAAGAGTATGTAAGAATGGGTATTGCGAATGTGTTGATTGCTTTAATTGTGTTTCTTGAGTTAAGGTTGGTTTTTAAGATTAGGTTAAGGCGGTATCTAAATTTTTTAAGTAGTTCTTGTTTTGTCATCTTTTGTTGTATTTGTCTAGATTGTTTAAAACCTAGGTATTTGTATGTACTATATTCATCCATTGGCTCAATAGATTTACCTGATCCGAGTGTGTAACTATTGTTTTGGACTTTACCTTTTACAACTGACAAAATTTTACATTTATCTACTCCGAATTGCATACAAATGTCATTAGAAAACTGTTGGGTGGTGTCTGCTAAATGAAAAAGTGATTGTTTATCTGCTGCATATAATTTTATGTCATCCATGTACATGAGATGTGTTAAGGTGAATTGTGTGTTATCGCTTGTCAAAGTGAATCCTGTGTTGGTTTTATCTAGTAGGTTTGAGAGTGGATTGAGTGCCATGCAAAACCATAAGGGGCTTAAAGCATCACCTTGAAAAATCCCACGTTTTATGTGGATCGGTTCTGTTGCCACAGTCGTGGAGGCTTGATTTATTTTAAGTACAGTTTGCCAATTTTGCATAGAAGTTTCTAAAAACAATCTGAGTGTTGGGTGGATATTATATATATTTAAGACATGTAACAACCAGCTATGCGGAACTGAATCATAGGCCTTTTGGTAATCGATGAACATTGTATGAATATCTTTTTTCCATTTAAGTGCACTGTTCATTGTAATTGCGTCAATAGTCAGTTGCTCCTTACATCCTTGGCTATTTTTGCGGCATCCTTTTTGTTGTTCAGCAAGAATATTATGTTTGGTTAAATGTTCGTATACTACTTCACTTACACAGGCTGTTAGAATTTTATAAAGAGTTTGTAAGCAGGTGATTGGTCGATATTTGGCTGGGTCGGTGGTATCATTCAAGTCTTTAGGTATCATGTATGTTACTCCGTGTGTTATGTATGTTGGAAGTAAATGTGGTGATTGAATGAATGTGTTTAAGTGGTTATGTATATATGGTTGAATATAAGTGAATTTCTTATACCAGTAGTTATGAATATTGTCTGTGCCAGGAGCTTTCCAGTTGTGTGTACGTTTGAGGACGTCTATAAATGTGTCTATCGGTATGAAATCAAACACCATTTCTGGGGTTTCTGGTGTCGCTTCGTTGACCCAGTCGGCATGATCATTATGTTGTACAGGATTTTCCCATATGTTTGCCCAAAATTCTCGTAAAGCTTCGGGGGAAGGTGTCTGTAAGTTCTGGTTAGTGGTGTCGTTGTTACTAGATGTAAGGTTCCTATAAAATACTTTTTCATTGTTAGTAAATTTAGTGTTTTGTACTTTTCGGTTAGTGCATGTTAAATATCTCTTAAGTCTGCTAGATGCTGCATTTAATTTTTGTTTTAAAGTGTCTAAAAAGTGTTCTATTTGCGTATTTGAGTTTTCGTGTTGTGCATGTAGTTGATATTTTAGCTTTATTGCTTCTACAGCTGTTATTAATTTTTGACTTCTGCTACCCTTAATAAAATGTGTCAGCCTACCTATGTTTGCTCTTAGATTTTCAATTTTCTTTTCTAATCTGATTTGCCACTTTGGCTTTTTTTGTTTATAGGGGCGTTGTTCATTTTGTGTAAATTGTGACATTTTAGCTCCGTTGCATTTAGCTGCTGACCATGCTGCACAATAAATTATCGTCTGCAATGTAGTAAAATCGGTGTCCACATTTACGCACTTAGGGAGAATGACAGTGTTTATATATGTAACTATAGCAGAGAACTTTCTAGAGGTCTTCTGCTTAGGGATGTATGGTCTATCAGTGGGGTGTGTATTAGAAAAAAACTGTTGGGCTTGTTGAAACGTGGTTTCTATATCTGGATTAATTTCTGGGGCAGTTTCAGAGTTATGTTGCGTAGGTTGAGATAGATCAATATCTATGTTGTTCAAGAAATTGTCTTCATCTGTATTTATGAGTGTGTGAGATGCGATGTCAGTATCTATGCTATTATTTACGACTATATTTGTTGTGAAGTTTGTCGATGTGTTAGAGATGTGAATATTTGTGTGTTGAGTATTTAGTGTTTCAATATATTCATCTGATTCCTCTAAGTCATTCTGCGATTGTGTGTTCAAATTATCGTTGTCTACATATTCAATATTTTGTGTGTTGCTGTTTCTGTTAGATAATTCTGTTGCAACCTGGTTTTTTATTTCTTCTAATCTGTTAGTGTTTATGTATTTGTTATTTACAATAGCTCTCACTTGATCCGACAATCTTTGCTCTGTTATATATGTTAATTCTGGATAAATATTTAGAAATTCCTCATGTAAATATTTTCTATAGCCTGTTTTATTTGTTTCTAGTTGTGTAGTAGTATAATATATTCTAATTAGTGTTTCATTGTATTCATTTGTCCATTTCATGCGCTGGCCAGATTGTGTGTTTGTTGGGGTTTTAGATTGTGTGGAGTGTTGCTGTATTTGAGAATGAAGTATTTGAAGTTCGGCTCTGACTTCCTCATAAATGTGGTCTATTGTATCCTGTGGTAATAATTTCTTTTGAACTATGGCTCTACGCTGGTCACCTATCCTTTGTCGGCTTGCTTGCATTGCCGGGTATTTTTCTAAAAACTTGGTGTGAAGTGATGGAAGGTATGCACTTTTGTCTGTTTCCATATTTGTAAGATGAAGATATGTGCGTAGGATGAATTTATTCATTTCTGTGCTCCATTTCCTACGAGTTGTGGCAGTTCTAGCGGTGGGCACAGTATCGTCGACAAAATTTGTCTCCTGTACAACATCCGCTGACTGTATACTGATTGATGATGATGGCGTCGGAGTGACGCGGAAAGATTGTGATGATGATGATGGAATTGACGGAAATAGAGAAGAGGAAGATGACGAAGAGAATTGTGAAATTTCGTCATTTATCTGAGGCACCATAGCCTGAATTAGTTTTTTTGTTTTAGATCTAGTATTCATGTTATTCCCACGAGTAGCTAGGGACTTAAGACGTCGACCGCAGCAGTGCCCTGCGTTCACTGCGGTAAGGGTAAATAAAACTGGAGGTCCCCTATTATCCAGAGTTGGCACACTAGCGACTAGGCCTCTCCCCTAGCCATGCAGCCCTCGGCATGTGCGACCTTGGCTTGGGTTGTATCTCTCTTAGTCTGGCTCCTCACCCCAGACCTATGTCGGCAAAGGAAACTTTACCGGCACACATCTAAGGTTCATTGAAGCGCGCAAGCCCCACCACGACGACAACGTAGAGATACGACGGTGGGGTTATTATTATTATTATTTTAATTTCTAATATGCATTTGCACCACAGAACACTAAATTGATTTGATGTTTGACATCTTGATGTGTAGTGTTTGGTAGTGTGGCTTGTCACTATACACAACACATCAAGATGTCAAATTGGGTAAAGTAGGCACCATAATCTGCCTAGTCTTTTCCCAACTATGGAGTTGGCTTCCAGTCTAACCAGATGCAGCTGAATACCAGTGTTTTACATGGACCGACTGCCTGACTGACCTCCACAATCCAGTTACTGGGTAACACGATAAACCATGGTAAGACAAGTTGTTAGACGTTCTAGCTTCTGACTACCCATAACGACTGTCAAAGATCTACGAGTGACAGCCGGGACCCAAGGGCTTTACATGCTTGTCGAGACACCGAGGGGTTTTCGTATGAAATTGATGGTCACCCATCCACGGAAAAACCGCAGCAAGCGTAAATAAACCATTATCGATCGAACCGCACCCGGCTTTTATCACGACCCACCAAGAGTGTCGCCAGCTGATGGCCTAGGGGAGGCAAGTTGATATGTGGAGGATAAGTACTGATGCGCGACTGCGAATGATCTAGTTACTCGAAATATCTGCAACTACAAATTTACAAATTTGACTTGAATCATCATCATTATCATTTCAGCCGAAAGTTGTCCACTGCTGGACATAGCTCTCCCCCAAAGGGGGGGTTTGCCGTAATCGCCACGCTTGGCAAGCGGGTTGGCGATCGCAGTATGGTTGTTACAAAGGCATAGAGAACGCTGCTGCCCATTCTCTGGTAAGTCCCTTAGTCGCCTCTTACGACACCCACGGGAAGATGTGGGATGGTGCTATTCTTTACGTCCAACACCATACGGACACGACTTGAATATTAGGAGGTTACTAATTTTCATAATCGAATGACCACTACTAATAAGTAACTATTAACTACTAATGGCGTCGCGTCGGTCAGTCGGTAGTCCGTTGGGAATGAAATTAAATGAAGTCGTTCTATTCATGTTGTTGTTCGAATGAATGGTTGAACGAGCAGTTGAATGTCGAAAATTGTATTAAGTCTGTTATTTTATTCGAATAATTCGAGTGAGTAGTGGAAAATAAATTGAAAAATTAAGACTGTCTTTTTGCCCAGCGTATACTTTTAATGATCATTAATACTTTTTAACTTTATAAGCACGTTTATTGGTTTACGAATGTAGGAATGTTTATGTTTAGTAGCTGGTTAGTAGTAACCAGCTACTAAACACAAACATTACTATTAACTAATAATTCCATTGAACCTAAATAGAGAGTATTGAATCCATTACACACAAAGTGTCAAAGTCGTACATCCAATTCGAATGTCTAATTAGTTACAAATTTTATCAATCACTCGAATCATTCGAATGATTCGAATTGCTTTCGAATTGCACTGCCTTTCCCTGCCCCCCCCCCCCTTGGGGACGCCTTGGCGACCCACCAATAATCCATAATTCCACAACACAATTTCTCTAAAAAAAACACTTTATTTTGCTCCTGAAAACTCAATTAATTTTCAATCAACAGTAAAATTTGATTAGAGTAATTTATAGTCAGTCGAAAAAGTTGGCAAATAAGCTACCCATTTTGCAATTGCTCTACATTTTTTTGTTTTGAGTAATAATAATAAAGTTTTAGTTCTTTTCGCTTTTTAAAATATATGTATATAGTAGTGCCTTAGCATCCAAATCCATTAAGAAACGGCGACACACTTAAAAGAGATTGTAAGTCCTCCAAAGATTGAAGAAACTAAAAACGTCGTCTAAGTATTGTTTTTTTTTGGATTTTGTTGATTGTCAAAAAGGGTTGGATCAATTTTGGTAAAATTTATATGGGACCATTTCGGAATATATTCCTTTCGAACAAAACAATTATTTTGCAAATCCGTCTATTTAGGACGAATACATAAAAAATATATATGTCGGAGATGGTTTATAATCTCAATTAATATTGTGGGTAGTTAACTAAATTTGTTATGATTTGTTTCTCTTATTATCAATTTAAGTGATTTTAGTATCAATTACTGTCTATTAATTCGAAACATGATCACACTTATCTTATCACGGACTTCAACTTATCACGGGTGATTAGTTGCTCGAAAGCCGACTCACAGTATCTTCACTCGGTTAGTCCCGCCACGCTTCAGTTAGATGTCAGCGAAGTGACCTGTCGACTGGCATAAGCGGTTAAAGATTATCCCTGTCATGGTTGACAATTATGAAGGTTAATTAGGGTAGCGGTAACTGTTGGAGTAGGTATGTAAAATCCAATAAAGAAATTAATGTGGGTAGGTGATTTATGAATACCATTAAAACAGCCTTAGCTCAGCGCTAGGTAACCCCAAGAGAGGAAGCATTAAAGAGGCTATCCCACTTCTGATGTCGGATCGTCACTGAGCGATCGAGGACGAGTGCCGAGCGGTATAGTACATCGTCAGGAGTATGGGCGTTCCCATTATCCCATTAGGGATAAACAAGACCTGTAAAAACAATTACACACTATTAGTAAAGAAAACACAATACAAATGGTAATCAGTAACAAGAATAAAGTAAGTTAAAGGTACAGCAACAATACAGTTAATCGAACAGACCATTAAGGTCCCACAGTTCGTACAGTGGCCAAGCCACCCAATGATAAACGAACAAACCCTTAAGGTTTACAGTTCGTACAGCAGCCTAAGCCACCCAATGATAAACGAACAAACCCTTAAGGTTTATAGTTCGTACAGTAGCATAAGCCACCCAAATACAAAGTGTATCGCTCGCTAGCAGCAAGCCTATACAGCTATGTGGATATACAGCAGCGCTGTACCAGGTAAACCGACAGTATTGTCGGGAGCAGGAACTCTTTACTGAGTCGAATCCGAGGATCGACTGCCATACTTACGGAGTGCACGCTCTTTTATAAGGCGATGCCCCCCACCTAACAACATCTCCATACAAGTCTATCCAATGCCGCACGGAAGTGCGTCACGCGATTACCCGATACAAAACACTACAATGTACTAAATCTAATAAGATTTAATTATAAAGCAATCAATAACACACTAATCATTGTCATGAATAAACAATAGTGATTTCATAAAGTAATTCGTTTTACATTCAAAGTAACATGTCAACAATTGTTTTGAATAAAACCATCGATAACAATTATCGAAATAAAGTAACCACAAATCAGTGTGCATACAGTGAGTACTCAATAAATCATGTTTCGAATTAATAGACAGTAATTCGCCGTAGATGGGTGACCATCAATTTCATACGAAAACCCCTCGGTGTCTCGACAAGCATGTAAAGCCCTTGGGTCCCGGCTGTCACTCGTAGATCTTTGACAGTCGTTATGGGTAGTCAGAAGCTAGAACGTCTAACAACTTGTCTTACCATGGTTTATCGTGTTATTTCGATAATTGTTATCGATGGTTTTATTCAAAACAATTGTTGACATGTTACTTTGAATGTTGTATAAAATTGCAGGAACTGGTTAGGAATTTAGGGAATTAAAAAAGTCAGGATGTAGCACGCAGTGAACAACTTTAATTTGGCAAAGTCATGACATTGAGAATGAACCCAAGGACAGTAATTAAACAAAACGCCTGATGAAATACTTATAGCAAAATTAGTTTTATCGTCTATTAATTGCACCGAGTTAATTAGAACTAACGGTGGGACTCATGCCTAAACATGCCCCCGGCCGTTGAAAGCTCGCCTTTCAACAGCTGTCCTCCAATAACGGGCACATCCTGGAGAATGCCCTTCTGACAGTCCCAGTCGAGGTTCTGATGTCGGCAACCCTGCTTATGCCGTCTGTGCCAGGATGAAGGGCAACAACGCGGCCCAGCTTCCACTTCATTGGTGGCTGGTTATCCTCCTTGATTACTACAAGGGTGTCCACATTCAGGCTGTCATTACCGGTACGCCACTTCACTCGATGCTGAAGCTCGGAGACATACTCCTTACTCCATCTCGACCAAAAATGCTGCCGCAGCTGCTCAATGCGTTGATGGCGCGTCAGGTGATGAGTGGAGTAGTCCCGGATATCCTTAACAGGAAGAGAGGTGAGAGGACGTCCAATTAAAAAGTGACCTAGAGTGAGAGGCAACAGGTCTTCTGGATTCGACGATAATGGTGTGAGCGGCCGAGAATTTAATATTCCTTCAATTTGAATTAAAACGGAGTTAAGCTCCTCGTATGTTAAGTGACAATTGCCCAACACTCTGAACAAATGAAATTTGGTCGATTTGACACCCGCCTCCCAAAGACCACCAAAATGTGGAGCGTAAGCAGGTATAAAATGAAATTTAATGTTATCTTGAGCCGCACTATCAGTTATGGAGTCACAATTGCGTTTCAAGAATTCAGATATCTCATTGTAAGCTCCTACAAACGAAGTTCCGTTATCGGAGTAAATGTTGAGAGGTTTTCCTCTTCGAGACATGAACCGCCGTAAAGCCTGTAAATAATTACTGCTCGTCAAGTCACCCACTAACTCTAAATGAATGGCCTTTGTGGTGAAGCATACGAAAATAACGATGTATACCTTAACTAATCTACATCCACGACCTTGACGACTAGACGAAGTTATAGGGCCTGCGTAGTCAACTCCTACGCTTTGAAAAGGAAAATCGGCTGGTGAGAGTCTGCTCATTGGGAGATTACCCATCTGAGGAACAACTGTCCGTGGCTTTAGACGCTGACATCGGACGCACTGACGATAGCAGGCTCGGGCTAAATTACGACCACCGAGTGGCCAGTATGTCTCTCTAATTGTACTTAATAATAATTGGGGACCTGCGTGCATTAATCTGATATGCTCAAATCTAAATAAAAGTTTCACAAAGTGATGAGTGGACTGTAATAAGATTGGGTGTTTCTTTTCAAACGAATATTCGGAATTGTGTAATCTACCACCTATTCGTATAATTTTATTTTCATCTAGAAACACATTTAAGCTTAATAATTGATAATTATGTGGTAATTTTTTATTGTTTAATATTAAGTGGTATTCAGGAAAAGACTCCTTTTGCGACTGAATAATAATAAAGTTTAATGAATTTTGTAATTCTTGTGCATTTAAATATGACGTATTTGCTGAACGCTTATTACACGCATTAATAAAACGGAAAACGTAACAAATACGCTGTAATCGAATAAAATTGGAAAAACAATTAAACGATTTAAATTCTTCGTTAAAATGATGATCTTGAGCTAAATTAATTAAAATATTAGATTTAATGTCGGGTAAGTTACCCGGATTTACAGCAGTGGGTGGCCATGTACTACTGTCATGCTTTAAGAAACATGGACCGAACCACCACAAATCCAGTGATTGCATAGCGGTAGGTTCCGCTCCGCGGGTTATTAAATCAGCTGGATTGTCGTGTGTCGACACATGTCTCCAGGTGCTTGCACCGGTGAATTCCAATACTTCGGCTACACGGTTGCGAACAAAAGTATTTAATTTGATAGGTAACATTTTTAACCAACCCAGGACTATCATGGAGTCAGTCCAAAAAACTACACTAAATGGTTGAATACGTAGGGAACTAGCAACCTTTTGATATAAACGTGCACCAAGTACAGCAGCACAGAGCTCAAGTCGCGGTATAGTTAATGGTTTAATTGGAGTTACGCGACTTTTAGCTGTTAATAATCGCACGTCGACGTCGCCTTGCTCATTGATACTGCGAACATACAAACAAGCGCCGTAAGCTCGCTCCGAAGCGTCAGTAAAAATGTGAAATTCAACCTGTTTGTATGCGTCACAGACCACACGACGTGAAATACGTAAGTTGTGAAGGATTGTAGTCAGATCGTCTTGGACGGTAGGCCCTACCATCTGTATTTTATTTAAAGAAGAAGAAAGCCCAGAGGTAGTGAGTGCACTAGCATTACAAACAACCCGTAATTTTGGAGTACTGCTACTTTCGCGCAGTACTCCGTGATGAGGAATGAAATATGACCGAGGATCTTCATGAATATTTATACACTCTGACATATGGCCTAAAGAAATGTACTCAGTCATTAAATCTTTGTACATTTTATCGAGTGAGGGTTGGCTGAGATTTCTGCGCTCTAATGACAGAAACATCGTTTTGCACGATGATATGAATCGCCTAAACTATTCGAAGATTCCTTCAAAGGTATTTTAATGCAAAAGCAGCCATCTGCTAAGCGCGTTGTGTTTTTTATAAAATGTTCTTCGCACATCTTTTCCTCAGCTGAATAAGTTGATGACTCATGACAAACTTCCTCGAGCTGCCAGAAACGCGTCAATTGGTTTCGGTTGTCATCTAACTCAATGGAACTGGAAGAACTTTCGTTATAATCATTAACATTAGTAAAATGACATTTAATTGATGAACATTGTGATGAAACTTGATTATAGCCGCCGTTAATTGGGCCGCAAACTAGCCAACCAAGTCTAGTTTGATAAAGTGTTGGTTTACCATCACCTAATAAAATCTTATCAGATCCTAATAAGCTCCAGAATACATCTGCTCCTATAATCATATCAATAGAAGCGGGTGTGTGGAAATACGGATCAGCTAAATGAATATTTGACGGTATATTCACATTTACCTGTCTAGCGGGAACGTTATCAGTAATCGTGGGCAAGACAAAACATATTAAATCATTAGCGTAGGATTCATGCAACGATTTAATGTGCACGCGGCACATTTTCTCCACATACGACAGAGAATTATTTATTCCTTGTATGGATTTATCTGTGTTTAAATAGGGCAGAGTTAACTTATTAAATAAATTCTCAGTCATTAAACACGATGAACTTCCAGAATCGAGAAGCGCTCGAGCGATGTGTTCTTTATTATTAACATCGTAACACCTAACTAATGCAGTTGACAACAAGATGTCGCCTGTGTGGGTCGTATGCGAATGCGCAGAGATGTTAGCTGAGAGCGCAACGTGACTATTGTTTGTATCGGCAGTGGAGGATGACTCAACCTTAGCCTTATCGGTCGGACCATCAGCTGATGTGCTTGAAACAGGTTTTTGTTTAAAATCTGTGTTATGAATAAGTGTGTGGTGTTTGCGTTTGCATATTTTACACCCTGATTTCTTGCAATTATTGGGATAGTGACCGTGACGTAAACAATTATAACATACCTTATAACTGGGTATTAAAGACATTCTATCGTTGACGCTTAATGATAGAAACTGTGGACATGAATTTAGGTTATGATCACTTTTACATTTTGGACAACTATGTGATGAAGAACTAGTACTAGTGTTTTCTGTTGTTACCAAGGCTTTTATTTTAGTGTTATGTTTTGTATTAGTTTGTAAGTTGTGACGTGACTTTTCCAGTGTTTCTATTAAATCAGCGCGATTACGCATAAATTCAATGAACTGATCAAATGTAATTCGTTTTGATTTATCAATACGCCCTTTGTATTCTTCCCATTCTCGGAATGTTGTAGTATCAAGTTTTTGTCGTATAATATGTATAAGTAATGTGTCCCAACTATGAACAGGTTCGCCTAATGTTTTTAATGCTCTGATATTTTTGTTTACATTGTCTACAATACCTTTCAATGCATTTGAGGACTCTTTAGTGATCGATTCGATGTTGAACAACGCTGTAACGTGATTCTCAATCAATAATCTTTCATTATCGAATCGCTCACAAAGAAGTTCCCATGCCACATTGTAGTTTTGAGCAGAAAACTCAATTGACTGGATCACGATAGCAGCAGAACCTGTCAATGATGACCTTAGGTAATGAAACTTATTAATCTCGTCTATATCGTCATTGCCGTGAATGAGACTAGCGAAGGTATCGCGAAATTCAAGCCAGTTATCATATGATCCTGTGAATTTGGGTAATTGAATTGTAGGTAACTTGACGAATTGACGCTTACTACTACTGCAGTTCGATTTTAATTCGTTTTGCTCAGATTTTGAAAAGTTACTTAACATAATTTTAGCTTGAGCTACCAACCCATAATATTGAGATTCGATTGTAGTTCTTTCGAGTGTTTCAGTATCAATATTATCACACATGCATTCTAATTTCAACTGAACCTCGTTAAATTCGTTGAAAAGATCATCTAATTTGGTGACTCGCAACTGTAACTCCATTACCTGACAGGGGGTTATCTCAGCATCTTTTAAACTATTTAAATAAGTTCCAAATACAGTTAATCTTCCCTTATAACTGCTTCGTTTTTTTTTAAGTTCTTTAATCTCAGTCATTTCGAAAGGTGAGTGTCGTAGACCTGAAATTATACAATTAAAATGTTGAATAACGGAACTGTAAACAAAATATCTATTTTAAATTACTAATGAGACTGTTAACAATGAGGCCTAAGTTATTAATTAATTATGAAAGTTTGACTTTTGAGTTGTATCACTGCACATAATAATGTAGGTACTACAGTAGGAAAGTATGTAAGGTTTACTATTACAAAGAAATAACGTAACACACAAATTGATTAATTATTTACCTTTTCAAAGGTTTACAAAGCAACAATTAATTGTAAAGGTTTAAATTTGAAAATAATATTTGTAAATTGAAAACTAAATAGCTAACTAATGTAGGTTAACAATAACACTACTGTACTGTATTTTAAGCACACGTTACCTATATTTTACAAATGTCATTTAACCTAATTGCTCTGTAAATAATTCCTTGTAAATATGTAAATACAAAAGAATGAAAATAAGTAAATAACTACGTACCTAAATGTTAAAATATAAATGTGTTACTAACCTTATTTAAGTTCTTAAAATCAATACTTATTTCCTATATTTTATTTTACCTGATTTATTATTAATGAGTGCTGGGTGAATTAAATTAAATCATAATGTTTAAACGCTTCCTGTTTTATTTCACTCAATGTCCGAGCCACTTTTCTTCTAAAAACGTGTTCGTCACCTCGTCACTCCGGTATTCATTTAATATCTTCCAAAATATCAAATTCCAGCTTATTCCACTTTGCTAGTATGTAGATAATATATTATCCGGTTCGTATGGACCATGAATAAAATTGCAGGAACTGGTTAGGAATTTAGGGAATTAAAAAAGTCAGGATGTAGCACGCAGTGAACAACTTTAATTTGGCAAAGTCATGACATTGAGAATGAACCCAAGGACAGTAATTAAACAAAACGCCTGATGAAATACTTATAGCAAAATTAGTTTTATCGTCTATTAATTGCACCGAGTTAATTAGAACTAACGGTGGGACTCATGCCTAAACAAATGTAAAACGAATTACTTTATGAAATCACTATTGTTTATTCATGACAATGATTAGTGTGTTATTGATTGCTTTATAATTAAATCTTATTAGATTTAGTACATTGTAGTGTTTTGTATCGGGTAAACGCGTGACGCACTTCCGTGCGGCATTGGATAGACTTGTATGGAGATGTTGTTAGGTGGGGGGCATCGCCTTATAAAAGAGCGTGCACTCCGTAAGTATGGCAGTCGATCCACGGATTCGACTCAGTAAAGAGTTCCTGCTCCCGACAATACTGTCGGTTTACCTGGTACAGCGCTGCTGTATATCCACATAGCTGTATAGGCTTGCTGCTAGCGAGCGATACACTTTGTATTTGGGTGGCTTATGCTACTGTACGAACTATAAACCTTAAGGGTTTGTTCGTTTATCATTGGGTGGCTTAGGCTGCTGTACGAACTGTAAACCTTAAGGGTTTGTTCGTTTATCATTGGGTGGCTTGGCCACTGTACGAACTGTGGGACCTTAATGGTCTGTTCGATTAACTGTATTGTTGCTGTACCTTTAACTTACTTTATTCTTGTTACTGATTACCATTTGTATTGTGTTTTCTTTACTAATAGTGTGTAATTGTTTTTACAGGTCTTGTTTATCCCTAATGGGATAATGGGAACGCCCATACTCCTGACGATGTACTATACCGCTCGGCACTCGTCCTCGATCGCACCTGACGATCCGACATATATATATTTATAAACATCCGAATTGATAACCTCCTCCTTTTTGAAGTTGGTTAAAAAGGAGGTTCTCCTTAGGCGACTGTATCAAGGGCTTGATTCAGAAGGCAGTACTTCGGATGCCGGGGGAACCGCGTTTTGACAGCTTATAAAAAGTACCTAATTTTTTAAGGTAATATAGACAGAACGATGATTTAAATGAAAATACAATCTCTAAATGTGTTTAGTGTTAAATGATGCTAGTTGCGTGAAAACCAGTAAAACGTGTCTGTGGACAATGAAGTTATCTTCCGTTCATGAAAGCAACAACAAGATAATCTTTAATTTTACCTCTTTTATACATTCAAAATTAAAATCAAATTAAATGAGTAATCTCTTTAGAGGTAATAATAATATAATATGCTATATGTTATTATAAAACCATTTAGGGATCCGTAATAAAAACACGCAAATGAAGTCGCGGGCTAAGTGCTAGCTAATTGTAAAATGATAACAATATCAATTGTGATAATTTTTAAATCATCATCTACTTTGTAATAACATACACATGTAAAAATGTTTAAAAATAATATTTTATTTTTATTGCAGCAAAAGGCATGAAGTTAAAGTCTTTTTGGCCCGGCAGACATAGTCCTGTTCTGAAATTTAACAAAAAGTGTTGAATCAATTTCGATAACATTTACATGGGACCACCCTTGAGGCATACCCTATCCATCGAAATAAGAATTTTCAAAATCGCTTTGCATTTGCCGGAGAAATCACGTAACAAATATACAAAAAAAAAAAAACATACAGACGAATTGAGAACCTCCTTCTTTTCGAAGTCGGTTGAAAAAGTCCCGACAGCAGCGCAACCACCCAGGAACCCATTGAAATTTACACACAAAATGTTATCCAAATTAGTCCAGCCGTTTAGGAGGAGTTAGGTGACAAACACACATACAGAAGAATTCTAGCTGACCCGGCAAACGTTGTTTCGCCATATAAATATTGCCTATTCTCAGATCTACCAAATATAATACGCATAAAAAAAACAAATAATCGGTCACTCCGTTTCGAAGGAGTACGATTATTAATACTATGACACCAGATTTGTATGTGTATTAGATTAGATTAGATTTATTTGCTTACTAATGCCTACTAGGCCTAGGTAAGATTATCATCAATTCTTATCAGTTAGTTGCTAACACGCTCCCCACTACAACGTTTTCTAATGTAACTTTGTGTTAACATCTAAAACTGAGTTAAGTTTTTGAAAACTACAAAACATAAACAATCGACAACACGATACCCAGTGACTACACTAGACATTGTTAGCAATGGAACACACGAGACATTATTATCAAAGAGCCTGTCGTCCGCTTCCGGTGCCGGTACAGGAAACTTGCTACTCTCGGGGAAATAGTCCGTATGATGTTCCTGCGTACCACAGACAATGTGAGCACGTGTGTCTATTGCCTTTTAGATGAGCAGGTACTACTACCTGAAGGTTCTCAATAGTATGGTTTTGTCTATGTGGTTATGGACTTAGATCTCAAAGTCGCCAGAGCTATGTCAGTTCAGGACGGTTGACATTTTTCCTCGAATGTCAAATGCACCGCATCCTACTAATATTATAAATGTGAAAGTTTGTAAAGATGTTTGGATGTTTGTTACTCGAATCACGCGTAAACCGTTGAACAGATTTGCATGAAAATTGGCACATAGGTAGAAGACCATTTCCTGGATTAACACATAGGATACTTTTTATCCCGGTAATGTGTTCCCTTGGGATAATCGTTCTTTTTACGCGGGCGAAGCCGCGGGCAGATGCTAGTAGGAGCATAAGTAGCGGAGGTTTGACCTTCATATTTTTCGCCCAACAGTCGTTGACTTACAATAGTTCTAATATGTTTAATTGAAGAGCTGTGGCTAAGTAAAAGTCCTACGGATCGATCGGACATGGTTAAGCGGCGCTTGCCGCCGTTTGTCTGTGGACGGATGACCATTTATTTCAAACCAAGACCCCTCTGTGCCTCGGACACCAAAGCCGTTGGTGCTGGCTGCCATTCGTTAATATTTGTCACTCGTTACAGGCAGTCAGAAGCCAGAATATCTGAACACCAGTCTTACCAAAGGGTATCGTGTTACCCAGTAACTGGGTTGTTGAAGTCAGATAGGCAGTCGCTCCATGTAAAACACTGGTATTCAGCTGCATCAGATTAGACTTCAAAGTCAAAGTCAAAGCATTTATTTCAATTAAACCATTTACAGGCACTTTTGAATTGTCAAGGAGTCGGTCAGTTAGTCAGAGAGTTGAAACTAGTTGCTCGTTCCAACACGTAGGTAGGTCTCTATGGAGAAGAATGAGCAAGAAACTACACGGACACTCTTTTAAATGAACTTTTTTACAAAGTCTGGTTACATGATTCTTGTTGCTTCTAAATGTGAAAACTATGAAGGTAATCTAACAATACAAAACATCAAAAAGAAGCAAGATATAGTTCATGGCAGATAAGAGCTGACCAATCTCTACTGACAGCGCCCGTTCACGAACATGACGCGTGAATCAGCACCATTCAGCTCAACCATTTTGAAGGGAGCCGAATGATCCAACACACGCGCCACCATCAACGAGACATTTGAGCGAGCATGACGATACTCCCAACCGCCATGTTAATTTTTGCTGCTAAATTATACAAAACTAAGGTTTCCAATGTATATTATTTTATCATATGAAGTGTGATATAATAACGATACTCGTTACTCATTTTAATAGAAAAAGGGGTAGGAAACATCCTTTTCTTCTAATTTGGAAAATCCCTAAACTGGCTGTGGAGCAGGACCAGCATTCAGCCAAGCATTTTTATCATTGATGTGATCTTCTAACTTATAATATGCTTGTCTACATAGTGTGCATTTAATACATATGTTTTAAATTGTTTTTCTGGAAGCCGATCCCAACATTGATGGAAAAAGTCTAGATAGATAATAATCTAAGATGAATAATATAATTATGAAGTTACTAAGGTGTCCGTAATTAGTCATTTGAATGATGGGCCTTTTTCATTTTACGTAAGTATATCAGGTACAAAAGATTGCATACAGCGAAGATGAGAATGTTGAGATGGATGTGTGGAGTGACCAGAATGGATAAGGTCAGAAAAGAGAAAGTTTTAACGTTGAGGTTGAGGTACAAAAGTTTCCTAAGGTACTCGCTTATGTTCAATAGTGTGACAGTTGTTTTGTATGTATAGGATTCCCTGGCTGGAGGCCCTAAAAATAATATTTTTTAAGGCACCACAGGAAAGTCCGGTTAAGCAGCCGACAACCTCCTACGTTGCCTGCGAGACGCCATCCCAAAAAAAAAAAATGTTATGTACCTATAGTGTTAGCAGAAGAGTGATGTCACACCCGTCGAAAGGAAGGGATGGCAGATAGTTGCCGCCGCACGCCTATATAAGTCGCTGCACGGTCATTCGGAACAACTTGTCACTCAAGTGCAAATTGCGCATTTACACGGCGTGCATTCGTCCCATCATGACGTACGCCTGTGCTGTATTCGCACACGCGAAACCATACCGTCTCCATAGGATGCAGACCCTCCAAAACCGTTTCTTGCGAAGAATCACAGGAGCCCCTTTTTACCTTCGCAACGAGAACCTCCATCTCGATCTAAAAATACCTACCATCCAGCAGTTTATGAAACGCTCCGCCAAGCGCTTCTTCGACACTGCTGAGAAGCACTCTAACCCGTTAATCGTATCGGCCGCCCGGTACACTCCCTCCCGTATTAGTAAGACTCGACGACCGAGACATACTCTGACCGACCCTGACGATGCTATTACTCTCCTCCAGGAGAGCAATAAAGCCACCAGTGCAGTTAAGAAACACAGACACAGACCGCCGTCATTCCGTCCTCGCCGCCGAGGCCCGCCGCGACGACCCCGTACGTCCCCTCCCCGACCCTTGCTCGTGCCAGCCTGCGCCGCTGAGCCTGTAGTTTTAAATTCGTCCCTAAATAATGGAAATCCGATCCAGCCTGTCCCTTTGCTGTTCTCTCCCAGCGACGCCCTAAGCCGAGGCTCGTACCCCACAGGGGGTGCCCTTAGCGTGTAGTCGCTTAGTTTGTAAGCTTTTTGCCCTGGCTGGAGGCCCTAAAAATAATAATTTTTAAGGCACCACAGGAAAGTCCGGTTAAGCAGCCGACAACCTCCTAGGTTGACCTGCGAGATGCCAATCCGAAAAAAAAAAGAAAAAAAAAATTCTGCCTTTATTAATTTAATTTTGTAATAAATAGAAGTTCTTTATTTTTGTATTTTTCAATTGTGTAATAAAAATTATAATCAACCGTCATTTTCTTTCGTTGTCTTTTTTTTAACTTATTTTGCTCTATTCTGCTAAGAATAGGTATATTTTACTAGATTGTTATCGATCGTTGGCAACCTGACATGCTAAATCCAGATAGATTTTATCTTTACGGTAATGTCATTATGAGTAATAATTTTATCTTCAACCGATGTACCACAACTAATATCTGGTATACCTATCAATATTTGTAATGTCAGTAAAGATATTTCGGTCCGTGTACAAGGTGATATTATTGGGTTGTAAGATACATATCATGCCAATAATTTATCAATAATAATTCTGTCTCTAATCTATACTTTACAAGTGTTATCTGGATAATTATCAACTACCTACCAGGAGTGTGTATGGCTCGGATGTATTATACAAGTACCAAAAATTTTCTTTTATACAAACCTTGTAAACAACCAAATGGTCGAGACGTTCTCAAGTGATGATCTATGATACATGCAACAATTGATTAATAATAAAGATGTAGGAGCTAATCTCCAATTTCAAAAATTCTTTCACCAATAGTAAGCTCCAACATCCCTGATTGCTATATTTTATTATCATTTTTAGGTTTCCGTACCTCAAAAAGAAAAAATGGAACCCTTATAGGATCACTTTGTTGTCCGTCTGTCTGTCTGTTCGTTTGTCTGTCAGTCAAGACCCTTTATCTCGGGAACGCGTAGAGGTATCGAGTTGAAATTAAAACTATATACTTAAGTCCACGGTCCCTTGAAGCTGTGAAAAAATCGATGGCGGGATGAGCTTGACGCTTACAGGAGGGATTGGTCCACGCTAGTTAAAAAAGGAGGAGGAGGTTGCAAAGGAGACAGGGAGATCTTTACCCTGCAATGGGACAATAAAGCCGTGGAAACGCCGATACAGCACATTATTCGGCCAAAACTCTTCCTTGAGGAAGGTCATCAAATGGTGAGTTGGAACGCGCACCACGAATGACTTGAAATTGGTGTAATTGCGCGCTCCCACCTTCTCCACCGTCTGTCCGTATGGTGTCGGACGTTGTCGCGTGTCTGCTGCTCCCAGGGCGGGTCCTACTGATAGGACCGCCTGGGGACCTCTGTCCCAAGGCTAGGAGCCGACCGCGGCAGTCTATCTTCGGCTGATCCTGTTTGCCGGCCAGGCTGTGGAGCCTAGAAGTCTCTGTCGCCAACATAGTGCGTTTAGGTTAGTGTTTTCTATATCTGTCTGTAAATCGGACTACACTGAAAAAACATATGCGTGGTCAAACATAAACATAAAAAAATAAAATAAAAAAATGTTCAAAACATGAAAACTACTGGGCCAAACTATGTTAAATTTTTATGGGACCAAATGGCAACTATCCCGCCATCAAACTTAAGAAGAATCATGTAAATCAGATCATAAATCTAAGCGTAATCGGTGTGTATACATAAAAAAAATACCAGTGGAAGTGAGTACCTCCTCCTTTTTGAAGTCGGTTAAAAATAATAAAATTCGAGCGGTACGCCCTGCGGCACGATGGACCGACGATTTGAAGAAGATGGCTGGCAGCGGATGGATGCGGGCTGCCCAAGACTGGGTTGGTTTTCGATCTCTGGGGGAGACCGTTCAGCAGTAGACGGGAACAGGCTGATATGATAATATGATGGTACATTCAGCTGCAACCCGATGAACCAGCTAGGAATGGGTTAGATAATTATAATAGGATCGAAACCGAATTCGAACCAACACATATTCCATCACTAGTAAATTTTTCATAAAGGCTCTAATATCTTGGCTTGTGCTTTAAAAGACAATCATCATCATCAGCCGGAAGATGTCCACTGTTGAACAAAGGCCTCCCCAGGAGGGTAGGGGGTTGCCATAATCCCCACGCTTGGCGGGCGTCTTGGGGATCGCAGTGAAGTTGTTGAGTGCACGGAAGCCGCTGCTTTTCTTTTTTTCGTATTTCCTTACTTTCGGATTTTCTCTTAGTCGCAATCGCCTTTGACGACACCCTATTCTAGCCCGGATACCCCACGGGCAAGAAAGACATTATTAAGTATTTTGAAATTAAGGGATTTCATAATATGTAATAGAAGATGTCCTGTGTCCTGTGGACCTATTTTTGTTATTTTTTCCTATGCATTTGCCATGTTATTATCTCTCCACCACCCTTGGTAGACTGGTAGAGAAGGCATTAAGTCTTTGTACCTTTGTGCATTAATAAATGTGATTATTTCTATGTAATTAGGAGAGTGTACAAAAACTACTATGCTAATGAGAAGACCGGACTAAAACAATTTTTATTTTTCGATTTGACACTTTTACAAATTACGTCCAGGTAGGTACTAATTAGTCGCTATAATCAAGTACTAATTATAAGATAACGAATCTATTTACCCAGGTAAATTCGAATGCAGATAGAGCCATCTGACAACTAACGCTATATTTTTAATCGCCATTTTTTATACTTTTATCTTTATCGAATCAAAAATGTTTGTGAAAATAGTCACAGATAATAGATAAGGTCTTTATCTAAGCATATACCTTCCAACCTTCAGGTACTTATTTTCATTTAAATTAAGACTTAATGTTATCTGTTCGAACGAATCTCCTCTCCTCCCAACCTTCACGTTTGATCATCTTCAACATGATACCCTGGTCCTTAGGTTGCGTCAGTAAGGTTCGAGGGTCTAAGGTCAAGGTCTCGGGCATACAATAAGCCAGTTCCACTCTATACGTCTTCAAGAAGGTGATGAGACCAGACATTACTTGCATCTTTGCGAAACGCAGTCCTGAAAAACAGATTTTCAATCTTGATACGGAAATGATAGATTTTTGATTCTTATGTTTAAAGACTGGCTTTTGCCAGTGACTTTGTCCGCATGAATGTCGGTTATTGCAGATGTAGACAATGTTGTAAATAAAAGATAGGACATGACTTTCTGGAAGATGAGCAATAGTCAAAAAGTATTAAAACAATGTAGAAGACCATAATTACCTATACACAGCCTGGGGCCCGATCCGAACGGGAAGAACGTGTAAGGCTTAACATCGTCTTTATTTTCAGGCAGGAACCGTTCTGGCTTGTACTTCTCCGGCTCCGGGAAGTAGTCAGGATTATGGTGCATGTAGTAGACCGGCACATGGACGCGAACTCCTACGTCCAGTTTTAGGCCTGTAGGGAGGACGTAGTCATCCATGACCTCGCGGGTGAGGTTGCCTAACACAGGGTACTTGCGGAGAGTTTCATTCATACAAGCCTCCAAGTAAGGTAACTCATGCACACACTCGTAGTTTAGCTTGTTCTCGTGGCGTCGCAAGAACTCATCCACCTCCTCAGCCGCTCGTTGCTGCACCTCCTGGTTCTTGGCGAGCTCAAACAATGTGAAGCCCATGGTGCTCGCCGACGTCTCGAAACCTGCCGCAAAGAACTGTACGCATTGCGCTACTAATAGTTCATTATCTACCTTCAATCTTATCTTCTTGTCAGCGCCAGTCTTTACGTTGCTTATACTGTCTCCAATTAAATATTCATCTTTCTTTAAATTCAGGACCAGGTCTACAAAGTCGTTCCTCGGTGATGGCTTATAGTTTCGGCTTTCAAACACGCCTTGCAGTAATTTTGAAAAAAAATGATCTATAGTTGGCGGAAAAACTTGAAGTCTCAGTCGGTAGAAAATCGCAGGCCATACGGCCCTAAAAATAAGTTTGAATCCACGATAGTTTGAAGCTTCAAATATTTCGTTACCCATGAATTTGAAAGGATTGTTTTCATCTGGTGCCATGGTGTTGGAATCTACTCCAAAAGCGGCGGAGCAAATGCAGTCCATGGTGTACCTCATATTTGTCTGTCTTATTTCGATGGCATCAGACATGCTTGTTTCATAGTCCAGCATTTCTTCGTAATCAATGCTGCACTTTTCGATCAAATAGTACATGCCCTTCATCTTTGAGGAAGAAAAAAGAGGAGTTAAATTTTGTCGCACAATTTTCCATCTTTCGCCGCCACTGAAAAATAGAGTCTGGGTGATAAGTTCACTTTCGGAGTACTTGGTTGACTCCCTACCGTTAACGTAGTAGAAATCTTTAGTTAACACGTGTTTGATGATCTCAGGGCTTTGCACCACAAGGACAGGCTCCGTGCCGTAGAAAGCTCCGAAATAAGGTTGACCGATGAACTTTTGGCAAAGTTTTTGTAACACCTGACCAGGGTACTCTTGCTGCAAAATGTATCTTCCATAGTTGCCCAGAAGGGGCACTGGTTCAATGTAAGGCACATTCTTTTTTCTCCAGTAACCGAACTTTCTTGTAGATATTTTATATAATAAATAAAGGATTATAGTCAATAAGGAACCGAGAACAAGAAGGGCGTTCATTTCGGTAACCGCGTAGCTATGAACTACAGGCAACCGTCATATTTCGTATCACGTTGATAAAAAGATAAACAGGTACCTACCTAAGTTAGTGATTGTATCTCTAGTGATTCCTAAACTCCAAAAGCCGAACTGACAAGAACTGACAAGAATAATGATTAGAAAGATTATTATGATTTTATCTATTGTTAGATTTTGGAAAAAACAATGCCAATTTTTAAAAAAATGTATATAGTATACAACACTGCCTTGGATTTATTTTTTAATTTATAAAAATAACTTAAAATTTACCATTAAAAAGATTTAAACGTCGATGTCTTCCTTGCACATTTATTTTTTGCATTCTAAATTAAATTTAAAATGGAAGAATGACGCATTGGCAAAATTTTTATAGTTTATAACAATAAATATTTTTCTGTGTGTGTTAACATTTAGCTGCTTTTAAACATTATTTATTCGCTCGTTTGTTAATTCATTTCATACTGCTGTTTTTCTATGCCATGGAATAAATATTTTTCTGTGTGTGTTAACATTTAGCTGCTTTTAAACATTATTTATTCGCTCGTTTGTTAATTCATTTCATACTGCTGTTTTTCTATGCCATGGAACGCCGTCATTTAATCAAAGAGAAGATGTTGAGTTATGCGAGAAAAGCTAGAAGCGGGCGCGAGTCAGTACATTGTTGCTAATGGCATTGCCACCAGTCAAAGCGTCATATCAAGATTATGGTCCCGCTATCAGGACACTGGCGATATAACTGAGCGGCTCACTGAGAAAAGATGAGTAACCAGTGCAAGAAAAGTACGATTTTCTGAGAAGAGAAGACAAAGCAACGTTACGGGTTAGGCAATCGATTTCGAAGTTACACTTGGAACAGCGGTAGGCTTAGCCAAATTACCAAATTGACAATCTACAATCGATAACGCTAATAGAAAACTAATCAAATGTATGGGAATGACTTCATCTCAACGATATGTAACGTGATCGAAAATAAAAAATGGATTACGATTGTAGAAAGAGATACGTTAAGAATCGTTTGTAACTTGGGTAGGTTCACAGGTCCTGCTGGCTTATTCACAACCATTCGATTCGATTCCGTACCGAATCGAACGTCTAAGATATCGAAGATGTCCTTCAAACACAATTCACAAATCCGAAACCGATTAATTTTGACAGTTCAAATTCGATACGAAGACTAGAATCTTTCCGACAGCTGTTTGCTATCGGGAATCATATCGAACAAAACTAAAACGAAGAAATCTATACTAATATTATAAAGCTGAAGACTTTGTTTGTTTGTTTGTTTGGTTGAACGCGCTTATCTCAGTATCTACTGGTTCGAATTGAAAAAATCTTTTTGTGTTGGATAGTCCATGTATCGAGGAAGGCTATAGGCCAGGCGAAGCCGGGTCGGGCCGCTAGTAAACCATATTTCCAGTTTATTTCAGTGAAATAAAAAGACTGTAAACTTATTGAACACTGCCTGAAGTAAGTCAATGAAATTTTTGACCGTATTTCATTGATGTGAAATGCGGAACATTTACTTAAATTCAAAGTGTTTACAAGCATTTATTTTCCATTATATAGATTGCTATATGCGACAGCAATTACAAATTCATATCAATAGATGTGCGGCCCGCCACAGCTCCATAGACAACCGGAGCGATTAACAGGTGGCCACAAGTCAGTGCGTTGCTAGCATGTATAGTGCGTGCCACGAAAGATGAGACTTGACACAGACTTGATTTGACTAGTTAGACAAGTCTCATCTTTCGTGGCACGCACAATAGTTTCATATAAATTGAAGGCCAGCCGCCTATACGTTGTAGTTCTTATAATATAAATAATAGTTTTATGAACAATGTACTCAAATCGACTAACTTCTTATTTTTGTTACAACATTATCATTATTTTTTATTTACTTTTTATTTAACAAAAACGAACAAAGGCCTTTAATAAACATTTTATAAAATACCACTAAAACTCGACAGTGTTTCGGTTACCTCATATTCTTTTTATGTATATTACAATTTATTTTTATTTATTGTAAGCCAATGCTCCGAAATAAGCTTCATTGACAAGTTTTATTGACAGACCTTCAGACATTGCGTCACAATGTGAACAAAGGAACTCACTCATATGGATTTAATTTTTATTAAATCCATATGAGTGAGTTCCTTCCTTCCTTCTAAACCAATTATGGATTTAATTTTTATTAAATCCATAATTGGTTTAGAAGGATATGAGCCATGTCGAAGCTGCACTACTAACATAGTTTTTAAGTTCATGTTTTTACTGAACACTAACAATTTATGGAGCAATGATATCTGAATAAAGTGATTATTATTATTATTATTATAACCACAGATTAACTAACAGTTCCTTTGAAATAACACAAATGCGAAGTAAAAAACTAGCTAAATGCAAGTCGGACTCGCGCACGAAGGGTTCCGTACCATTATATATACAATATCGATAAAAAAAACGGCAAAAATCATGTTTGCTGTATGGAAGCCCCCCTTAAATATTTATTTTATTCTGTTTTTAGTATTTGATGTTACAGCGGCAAGAGAAATACATCATCTATGAAAATTTCAACTGTCTAGCTATCACGGTTCTTGAGACACAGCCTGGTGACAGACAGCCAGACAGAAGGACAGTGGAGTCTTAGTAATAGGGTTCCGTATTTACCCTTTGGGTACGGAACCTGTTGACGTACTTGCGTATGCCATGCTTGGGACATACGCTTACTATGCATCGCAGAGAGCGACGTGAACGGAAGCGCGGGAGCGCCCTCTGGCGGCGACGCGCCAAACAACTCTCTCTACGACACCATCTTTAAAGTCGTGTGCGCATACAATTTTAATTTATTATTTTTACAAAGATTTATACAACTTTACAACTTTACAAATGTACTATGTTAAAAGTAAATCTTTAATGTCGTGATTCTGCATTAATTTGCTTCAAGATTAAATTCCACCCGCACACAGCGAAGTAACCTGGTCTACAGAACCCTTAAATTACTATTTAAACAAAAACAAGTAGATATTATGGTTTTTGTGTATGATGACTAGAAACTTGTGTGTACTCGTATCCACCTCTCATTTGTATTGATTCTTGTTTCAGTCTATCAATATGTAAACAGGATTGGATAAATACTGGAGTAATAGTCACGTTATTAAAAATATTACTTTTAAGTTAAGAAGCAACTTTACCACATGGTTGGCGCAGTGGTTGAGCGATTGACTGCTGCGCGTGGGTTCGATTCCCGCACGGGATGTTTATTTGTATGGCATAGACAGATAGTTGTTTCAGGCCCCTTATTCACAACCATTCGATACGTTTCCGTGTCGGTAAGGAACTGTATTCGACAATCTCATTTCCGACTTCAGTCTTCGTGTCGAATTTGAACTGTCAAAACTATTCGGTTTCGGATTTGTGAATTGCGTTTGAAAGACATCTTCGATATCTTTTGACTTTTGATTCGGTACGGAATCGAATCGAATGATTGTGAATAAGTGGCCTGGTCTGGCTGTTTGTGTGAGTGAGTTTATATGTTTTTGTTTTGTATTACTAACGTGGGGCAACGTTTTTAAAATACAGAAAATAATACATATGTATATATATTTGTCGCATCTGGTCAATAGTACGAACATGGAACGAGTCGCAATCGCGCCATTAGCAACAACACGTGATCTACCACCACTTATGGCGGAGTTCTACAGAGTCGTGATGTTTTCAGCCCACAGCGAGGAGGATATTCAGAATTTAGTGCCTGATCGCTTCGTAGCTAAGACGTCCCGGAACTGTACTCGATTCGTTGTGTTTAAGTGTTACTATGTTTATTATAATTTGAGTTTGTGTTAAATGGTGGTTTAAAAAAAACCGTGTATTGTACCCAGTGTGTTTGCATTGCACTAAACCCATCTTCTGACCACATGATGACCGAATCTCAGAGTAAATCGTGACGATTCGACATTATACATGAGCTCCAAACGTGAAGAGATGTTCACGTCATGCAAGCGTATAGTCCCACATGGAGTTCCGCAAGGCAGTGTACTCGGACCACTTATGTTTACACTCTATATTAATGACTCCTCTAAATCCATTAAATATCCCATATTATTTATTTTAAACGTGACAATGTATGACATGAGTGACATGGTGTTTCTTTCTCTTATGCCCGCGAGTTCGTCCCCGTGATTGGCAGTTTTTTTTCTCTATCTACTTATTTTCTTTTATGACATTATAAACAGACATATATTTTTTTCTTATTCGTACATTGTATTATTTTGGTGTACGTCCCATACTTACGTTCATATATATATACATTTAGTAAAATGCTGTTATTTTGACATAACAAACAGATACTTCAATTTTATTTATTTAGAATCAACCACAGGTGGCGTTCGAAATGTAAAAATTTATGAGATAAATCTTTAAACAGATTTCAAATTCATTTATTTGTCAATATGCTCGTACATCTTCTACAAATGTTAATATTTAATAATAATATTTTGAAACAATGGTAAGTATTACAGTTTGCAAAATTGCAATATTTTTTATTTCAGCAATAATACGTACTGTCTAAAATAATGCTTATTACGTGTTCTCTTTACGAACGAATCTCCTTCCCTCCCAGCCTTCTCGTTTGATCATCTTCAGCATGATACCTTGGTCCTTGGGTTGTGTGAGGATGGTTCTGGCATCTAAGGTCAAAGTCTCTGGCATGCCATCAGCCAGTTCTACCCTGTACCTCTTCAGGATGGTGATGAGACCAGACAATACTTGCATATTTGCGAAGCGCATTCCTGAAAAAGAAACAGAATTGGTTAGTATGATATGTAGGCATTACAGTAATTACAGTTTCATAGAGATGTCTTCCTCAGTGGTTTTAAGATCTCTGGAACGGTGGTATCAAATTACCTACTGTGCTGCAGCATTATTGCCACGTGTGTCGCAAAGTAAGTTAACTAGCCCATGACGAGCACAATCTTACGTTGGTTGGATGCAAAAAGAATGTCTATCAAGTTATGTCAGAAATTATAATTACCTATACACAGTCTGGGACCCGATCCAAACGGAAAGAACGTGTAAGGCTTAATATCGTCTTTATTTTCAGGCAGAAAGCGTTCAGGTTTGTACTTCTCCGGTTCCGGGAAGTAATCCGGATTGTGGTGCATGTAATATACCGGCACATGGACACGGATGCCTATGTCCAGTTTCAGGCCTGTAGGGAGGACGTAGTCGTCCATGACCTCTCGGGTGAGGTTGCCTAACACGGGGTACTTGCGAAGAGTTTCGCTCGTACAAGCTTCCAAGTAAGGCAGTCCATGCACACACTCGTAGTTAAGATTGTTTCCGTGTTGTCGCAAGAACTCGTCCACTTCCTCAGCCGCTCGTTGCTGCACCGTCTGGTTCTTGGCAAGCTCGAACAATGTGAAGCCCAAAGTGCTTGCCGACGTCTCGAAACCTGCCGCGAAGAATTGTATGCACTGAGCCACTAACAATTCATCATCTACCTTCAATCGTATCTTCTTCTCAGCACCAGTCTTCATGTTGCTTATACTGTCTCCAGTTATGTAATCTTCATTCTTTAAATTAAGAACCAGGTCTACAAAATCGTTCCTCGATGATGGCTTATAACCTCGACTTGCGAACACTCCTTTTAACAGTTTTGAGAAGAATTGATCTATAGTTGGAGGAAAAACTTGAAGTCCCAGCCAGCAGAAAATAGCAGGCCATACGGCCCTGAAAATAATTTTGAATCCACGATAATTTGAAGCCTCGAATATTTCATTTCCCATAAATTTAAAGGGGTTGTTTTCATCTGGTGACATAGTGTTAGACTCCACTCCGAAAGCGGCGGAGCATATACAGTCCATGGTGTACCTCGCACAAACCTCTCTTATTTCGATGACCTCAGACATGCCAATTTCATGGTCGAGCATGTCTTCAAAAACGATACTACACTTTTCTATCAAATAGTACATGTACATCATATCATATCTTCATTTTCGCTGAAGAAAAGCGAGGAGTTAAATTTTGCCGGATTATTTTCCATCTTTCGCCGCCACTGAAAAATAGTATCTGAGTGACAACTTCACTTTGAGAGTAGTTAGACGACTCTCTACCGCTGACGTAGTAGAAATCTTTAGTTAACACGTGTTTGATAATCTCGGGGCTTTGCACCACGAGGACAGGCTCCGTGCCGTAGAAAGCTCCGAAGTAAGGTTGACCGATAAACTTTTGGCAAAGTTTTTGTAACACCTGACCAGGGTACTCTTGTTGCAAAATATATCTTCCGTAGTTGCCCAGAAGGGGCACTGGTTCAACGTAAGGCACATTCTTTTTTTTCCAGTAACCAAACTTTCTTGTAGATATTTTATATAATAAATAAAGGATTATAGTCAATAAAGATCCGAGCACGAGAAGGGCGTTCATTTCGGTAACCGCGCAGATCTAAACTACAAACAAATCCGCCACATTTCGTATCACGTTGATAAAAAGTACCTAAGCTAGAGATTGTATCTCTAATTATATCTAAACTCCAAATGACGAACTGACAAGAATAATGATTAGAAAGATTATTATAATTTTATCTATTGTTAGATTTCGGAAAAGCAAAGATTTTTGTGTGTGATATCAACATGATGTCTGTCTAGGTATATTTTACGTTTATTAGCATAATTTAAAAGGTACTAGCCATTTAAAAAACACTTAATGTCAATTTCACATTATTTTACTTATTGCATTCCAAATTCAAATTGAGGAATGACGCATGTGGCAATATTTTAATCAACTCAATTTTCTTCTCTATGCGTGTTAAAATTTAACTGTTTTTAAACGTTATATTTTATTTATTCGCACGTTTAATATTTCAATTAAAAGTGTTGGTTTTTCTATGCCATAGAATGCCGACATATAATCAGAGATGAGATCGGCTGTGAAATATCAAAACCCAGTATCTACATACAACTAAATTTTACAGGAGAGCCGAAAAACGATTCCTAATCTTTGACCGCGTGCCGTTTTAATAACATTGGCCATACCTTCTTGGGAGTGATTGCAAAAGGAGATGGAAAGTTATGGGTTTGAAATTATGGAAATGTAATAAGTTGAGATATGATCTGAAAAGTTCGTCATATTTTTTTATCTTACAATATGAAAAATCACCCCAATTCTTATTGCGGAAGCGGAGATATAAGAAAAAGATAGTTTTCCTGATATTATCGATTGACTCCTCGATTACATAATTAAAACAAATAAAATATTTTGGCTAGTTAATTAACTCTAAGCAATTAAATACACTGTATGCAATAGAGTACATTTTATTACAGTCATATCGAACAAGAAAATATCAATTAACTGATATACCAATAAAAAGATTTTCTATTTCATATCCATTAAAATCAGTCCTATATTTTTAATCTGTGTCACTAGTATGACAGCCAAGAAGCTTATAGGTAAAAGTGGAGGCAACACTCTGAACACCTAAGTGAAACCAACAATGGGCAGACGCTCTCTTTCTGAATGCATACATAAGATAAAAAAAAACACATATCACTGTCTCGTTCTTATGTATCCATTCAGAAAGAGAGCGTCTGCCTACAGTTGGTTTCACTTAGGTATTTAGAGTGTTGCCTCCACATTTATCTCTAAGCTTCTTGATGACAGCTGACTGACATTGCCACTAGACAATTGACGCCTGCACTGTGGCTTGCTTTGCTGCTCACCAGTGGTTTCGAACCTACCGATTTACCAGTATTTCTACCGATATGGAACCGTTTCTACCGAAATACCGAAATGTTAACAATTTCTCATGATTTTTGAGAATAAAAGAAAGTTTTCCCAATTGTTTACTGATTTTACATTTTTGCACGGGCAACCCATTTCATTTTGTCTATGACTAATGGGTATTCCCTACCTACTTTGGGAAAAGTAGCTATTGTCGGGAAATATCATTTTATCCTAGTTTTAGGGAATGCCCCAAGAAGGTAGATTCGCTTGCCTATATAAGCAAAAATATGCTGCTGGTTATAAATCAAACTGTTAGGAGGAGACTGAAGGAGTTCAACCTTTATGCTCATAGACCACTCCGATTCCAGCACTACGAAGTGCAATTGCGGACGAAGTTTAGAATGTGCAAACGAACATTTGACTTGGAACGATCTTTATTTTTACTTAACAAAAACGAACAAAGGATACATAATTTTTTTTATAAAATAATACTACAACACCATCGTTTTTTTTTAATAATTATCTCATAATGCTGGAGTATTGGAGGCATTACAATATATTGTTATTCATCTAAAGTAAGCTAAACCTCCGAAATAAGCTTCATTGACAAACTTTTGTCAAAGTTGATGCACTGACCAAGATACTTGTTGCAAAACTATCTTCCGTAGTTGCCCACAGGTTCAATGTAAGCCGCTTTATTATTTTTCCAGTGATTTTTCCAATTTTTTTTTTCGATTTTACCGGCCGCCTCTCTATTCTCCGATAAATATAAACTGGGTATCTTCAAGGCACGATTGAACCGATTTATCCCAGGCAAACGTGCTCCATCTTGGGCCGCATCATCACTTATGAGTTGCGGCCAAACGCAAGCCTACGTTCTACGTTAGGGGGGTTTGGTTTCCGCACTTAGTCCTTAAATGTGGACCATTGTACGTGCGCACATGGCGGCCGATTACTCCAACCAACCCACCTCCTTCCAGAAGCAGATCAGTCTTCCCAGTCTTCTCAGGGCATCCGCAAGGGAGTTTGGTGTTCCAAGGGTTTCCCTGCGGATCTGGGTGACGCCAGTGCACTCAAGGAGTACATGCGCCACCGTTTCTTTTGCCTCCATGCAGGCTCTGCACAGAGGACTATCGGTGATGCCTAGTGTGTGAAAGTGTTTGTTCAGTGAGCAGTGTCCGGTGATGGTCCCCGCCACCAGTCGCGAGCTATCTCTGTCCAGGTGCAGAAGGCGCTTAGTCAGCTTCGTATCCAGGGTGGCATAGCCTCCTTGGATTGCCTGCACCCTGGTGTCGAGGTCCACCATTTCGCCGCCTGTGTTTGTGTGTAGTCTTTTACCCAACTTCTTAACTGATTAAACGGAATGGGCATAATGGGTTCGGGTCCGAAGGCTTTTGTGCTGGAACCCCTCCTGGCGAGTTCGTCAGCCGCATCGTTACCTAGCGATCCACCGTGCCCCTTAATCCATTGTAGTGTCACCGTGTTGCGGTTTAGTACCGTAATACGTTCTAGTGCATTATGACATTCTAGTATTAGTCTCGACGTGATCTGGTTTTTCTCTAAGGATTGAAGGACTGAGGCACTATCGGAGAGTATACGGATGCGCGTATCCGTGACCTCCCTGGCCTCAATGGCGTGTGCTGCCTGGATGATGCCTACGCATTCTGCTTGGTAGACAGTGCTAAGCATTCCTAGGGGTCTGGATATTTTGATGTTTAGGTCTTCAGAGAAGACTCAGACTCCAGTACCGAGGTCGGTTTTTGAACCATCGGTGTAGATTCTTAGCTCATTTGGGCCTGAGTAGTCACACGGTTCCGCTGTGAGCTCTATGTTGTAGTGTTTCTGGAAACAGGTGGATTTTCAAGGTTCTGTCGTTGAGTGATGCCATCATGGGCTGTCGTTTGATTGCATCCTCTTTTATCCGTGTATGTTTGATTCTGGAATCTCTGCTTAGGGTGCCGGATATATCAAGCCTGAAAGCCGCTAGGGTCTAGGGCCTCTCTCACGACGAGGTTTAGAGGTGGTAGTCACAGCATCGCCTGTAGAGCCGCAGTAGGTGACGTTCTCATACTGCCGGTGATCGCTACGCAGGCTAGTCTTTGTAGTTTCTCAAGCTCTTTCTGGGCTGTGCTCAGGTTGGTCCTGGGCCACCGAACTAGAGACCAGTAGGTGATTTTAGGGCTTATTCCCCAATTCCTGCCAAGCAGTCTTTTGCATTGCCATAGGGCTACGCTGGCTTTTGTGGTGATGTAGTCGGTGTGTTTTGCCCAGTTCAGCTGTTTGTCCAAATATATGCCCAGGTACTTGGACTCAGTCGATAGGCTTAGCGTGGTACCAAAGAAGTGTGGTAACTGTAGTATTGCCAACTTCCTTTTCTTTATGAAAAGGACGAGTTCGGTTTTAGTAGGATTCACTGCTAATTTATATTCCTTGCACCAGTCCTCTACTATCTTCAAGGCTTGACGCATAAGGTTGCATAGTGTGTTTTTATGTGTGCCGTTTATTATTATGGTTATATCATCAGCGAAGCTTACCATGAAATAACCTCTGTCATTTAGACGCCTTATGAGGCTATCTACTACAAGATTCCATAGGAATGGTGAGAGCACGCCTCCTTGCGGGCATCCCTTCGCCACAATGGCTCTTGTGGTGTCATTCACCGTGACTTGTACGGCTCTCAGTCTGAGCATGTTGGTGCCATCCATCCCTCCATCCATCCTCGTAGGTTCGAGTCCATACCGTGTTTCTCGAGAGCTGCGTTGATGCTGTGGAATATGGTTTTGTCAAAAGCACCTTCTATGTCAATAAAAGCCACTAGTGAGGAACATTTGTGGTCTACCGCACATTCGATCTTGGAAATCACACTGTGCAGTGCTGATTCTGTTGATTTCCCTGTAAAGTAGGCGTGTTGTTGTTTGTGTAGTGGCAGCCCCCGAAGAGGACCGTCCCGTATGTGTCAGTCACAGAGTCTCTCAAGGGTTTTCAGTAGGAATGATGTCAGGCTTACTGGCCTGTACGCTTTGGGATATGTGTAGTCCTTTTTGCCTGGTTTAGGGATGAAGATAACTTTCACCTCTCGCCATGCAAGTGGTACGTAGTTGTGTGTTAGGCAGGCACGATAGATTGAGACCATCCATGATGTGAGGAGATCAACTCCCCACTGCAGTAGAGCTGGGAAGATTTCATCTAGGCCTGCAGATTTATAGGGTTTGAAGGTTTTAATTGCATACCTTGTTCGGTCTTCTGTTACTATGGTACGGGCTCGGTGCCAGTCCTGGTTGTTTGGTGTGTGTGTTGGCTCACTTGTCCATGTCCTGTCCTCGGAGAGGCTGCAGTCTGGGAAGTGAGTTTCTAGTAGAACTTTACTTGTTTCAAGTCCTGTTTTCGTGTATGTGTTATCAGGATTTTTCACCGACCCGAGGGTGCGATTTTGATCGGTAGATAGGATTTTTCTCACCCGCGCGGCCTCGCTGTGTGATTCAATATTCTCGCAGAATTTTCTCCAGGCTGCTCTACTGGCAGCTCTGATTTGTTTTTTGAATGTATATTGGGTTTCTTTGTATAACTCCCAGTCTTCAGGTAGCCTGGAAATTTTGACTCTGTTGAGTTGCTTGCTTATCGCTAGCCTAAGCTTACTTAGTTCCGCATTCCACCAGGAGTTTCCCTTACCCTTGGCGTCCGGGTCTTTTAGTTTGCAACAGGTGTGATAGGCATCAATTATGTATTCTGAGAGCTTCGTTACTGTGTCCTCAAGTGGTTTGGGATCTGTTATGTTTAAAGGTGTTTGGTCCCTGGCTAGTAAGGAGCCCAGGAGTCGTTTGTAGCCAGGTACATTAGTCCGGCGCGGGTTGCGCCAAGGTCCGGGTTTTTTTGTGTTAGCTAATAGTGAGAAACGAGTCCTTCTGTGATCAGAACAAGAAGGTTCGTTGGATACGTGCCAATTTGTGATAAGATTTGCCGCGCTTTCTGAGGCTAGGGTTAAGTCAAAGTGGGTTCCGAGCCACGGTTTATAATGTTAAGGTTAGTTGTGAAAAGATATGTGCGTAGTACCTCGCCCTTGGAGTTGGCTTTGTTACAGCCCCAAAGTGGGTGATGAGCATTTGAGTCCGTGCAGATGACCAGGCTCAGGTTGGCGTCTTCGCAGTGCTTCACCAGGTCAGTCATCTCTTTTGGTGGACAGTCTTCGTGTTCGCCGGGCATGTATACCGAGGCTAAAACAATGTCCGGTGTATCGGCGTCAGTGATGAGCCTGACAGCTGTTAGATCTCTGGAACAGAATTGTGTGAGTGTTGTAGAAGGCATATCTTTGGGTACATAGGCCTGTGCCTACAGAGCACAGACAAACCACGAACCTGTGTTCGTGGTTTGTCTGTGCTCTGTGTGTCAAGAATTAGCTTACCTCCGATGTTACTGAGGCCGCATATTCTGTTGTTTTGCAAGCCTATTATAATATTTAATTAAAAAAAAAAGAGTAACGAGAACAATGTAGCAATAACGAGAGCGGTCTTCTTCACTTTTTTATTTTTATTATATTTCAGAAGAAGACGGTCGACGTCAAGCCTACGGTTTTAATGACAATTTTTTAAGTGTACTTCTTCTTTATATTGATTGTAATACCAAACTTTCGCAATAAACGATTTCACATTTAATAAATATCTTTATTACTAACTAGTTTTGACAGACAGTATCTGTGACAGCAACACTGCTCTGCAAACCCCTAACCGCGGAACATTTATTTGCTTTACTGGTGCAACCCTGGTCTAAGCAACCGCAACGCAGTTACCTTCCAGTACATGGTGAACGCCTCTAAAACAGCGTACTCAGCTGTGACTTACTTGCGGATTATAGACGCAGATGGCAATGTTCAAATGTCGTTGCTGGTTTTTAAGACCGGGATGGGACCAGTAAAGCAGTAAAGCATCAGTCTTGCTTGTGTCGCGTTTCGATGCGGACGTGTTTAATTATTTTCTATATCGATTCGCGCGGCGTAAGCTGACGCTCGTAATTACCCGCCATGAGTAGTAATCTCGTGGTGAATGAGCTGCTGGCGTTCCTGCAGCAGAAGCTGGATGTGATGGATGAGGTGTCTGCTATCCAGATCTGCACAACAAACTTCAGCGAGGAAGACATAGCTGCTGCTAAGCTGTTGCTGTTTAGTGTGCTAAATAAGCGCGACCAGATGGTGTCGCGACCAGATGGTGTCCCGCCGACGTGACGGGACAAAGAGGAGCCTGCAGGATATCATCACGCTGTTCAAGGAGACCGACCCTGACGACGTGCCAGTGTTTGTGGCGAGGGAGCTACACAAGCTGCCTCCCGTTACCTTCGACCACGTCGACGTAACGAGCCTTCTGAAGGATATTGACTTTCTGAAGGCTAGACTCGCGGATGTGCAAGCAAAGTTAGACGCATCCCAGAATTCCGTCGCCGATTTGCGCAAGGAAGTTACGGAATTGCGCAAAATCCGCGTAAGCAGTTTCGTCGCCTGCGCGTCCGTCGTTTGCAGAGCTAGCAAAACGTCCTGCCTGCACGCTTCGCAGCCCCGCGCCCGTCTCTGCGGCTCCTCCACGCAGCGCCGCCCGAGCCCCGAGCTCCGTCACGCTGCCAGTGTCTGCAGCCCCGGTGAAACCTCTGCAGGGGGTTTCCGCTAACGTCACTGCGAGCGCCCCTGGCGCTGCTAGTATAAAGCCTGTGCCGGAAAAGGCGCCGAATAAGGCTGATAATGGGGATGGTTTTGTGACGGTGCAGAGGAGGAAGCGCCGATCACGGAAGATCGAGAACCGCTGCGGCAAAGCACCAACGGAGCCCGACGTAAGTCTGCGTGCCGCTAAGCCAAACACATCGGTGTATATCTCCCGCCTGCACTACACCACTAAGGCGGAGGACATCGTAGAGTACGTGCGCCGAAAGATAAAGTACACGCCGAGGGTGCCGTTACTGGAATCGCGCCGCAACGTCAATTTCAAGGCGTTTGTGGTGTGAGTACCGAATTGTTTCCTGCCCCTCGTCATGGAAGAAGACTTTTGGCCGCAGGACGTGGTGTTCCGTCGCTTCCGCGGACAAGTGCCACAGGACAGCACACAGTCAACTTAGTGCAATTTAGTAAAGTGCTACTAACATAGTCTTAAGTCGTTTCTATTAACACAAGGTTGAAATTATAAAATATGTATGTTTAGGTTAAGGTATTATCTATGGGCCTATGCAGCCTAAAATAAATGAATTATTATTATATTATTATTATTAAAGCAAATAAGTATTCGCGGTTAGAGCTTTGCAGAGCAGTCATGCTGTCACAGATACTGTCTCAAACATCTCTTGAGTATATCCCAAGACAAGGTCAAGGCGTAGACGGATTCCACTGCGGTGTTTCCCTGGATAAATAGCCACCCAAGTAAATGGAAGATGTTTGTGGCCAATAGGATGCCTGAAATATTGACCACGATGACCTCTCCAAATACCATCAGGTATTAAACATTGGTTCTTCGAGCCGGATTCCTCGTCGACAGAGCCACGCTGCGTGGGGCTCCTATTTCTGTCTGCAGGGTTTAAAGGAACCTAACTAAACCGAACCTCGGGGTACCCCTGACGTCACCAGTCTTCTTCTGGTTCAAAAGGTCAAAAACAGACCAAATCAGTTTCAGTTCAACTTTTTAAGTTTTGACTGATATAATCAGTCAAATCCACTTTTGACGGAATCAGTTAGTTGAAACTACTTTTAACTGTTATTACAGTCAAAAGTAGTATTATCGAAAGCATATGATTAAAATTAATTTTGACTGATTATGAGTTTTGACTGCAACATATATATTAACTAGCGACCCGATCCGGCTTCGCCTGGGCCTATAGCCTTCCTCGATAAATGGACTATCCAACACAAAAAGATTTTTTCAATTCGAACCAGTAGATCTTGAGATTAGCGCGTTCAACCAAACAAACAAACAAACAAACAAACTCTTCAGCTTTATAATATTAATATAGTATAGATATAATTATGTATACTAGCTGACCCGACAGATGTTGTCCTGTTTATTTCAATAATTCTCACAAAAATCCAAGTCCAACCCTACCTACCAACTCACCTACCCTACCAACCTCCCGACCTATCTATATACCTACTTACCTTTTTTTTTTTTTTTTTTTTTTTTTTGATACGGGGTGGAAAATCCTCATGGATGTCCTCCGCCCTGGGGCGGGCGGAGGGGTCTGTCAGACTCTTACTGACTAAAAACCACCCCGGTGTTCCATCTCACACCTACGTCGGGGGTCGCGGGAACTGGAGATACTTCCGCAACCCCCGGCTGGTGCCGGCCCGCTGCAGCGGGCCACTTCTCGGGTCAGGGGGGGGAGTGAGGTGTTAGACTCCCCCCCGGACGTCTTAGAGGGGCGCGCGTGGAACACTACGCGCCGCCACCTCGGGTCCTGGTGTATGTGGGGGGCGACAGACGTCCCCGAGTCTGCCGCCCCTGGACCCATTTAGGGGGGCCGGAAGAGGGCGTTATCCGCCCTCCGCCGACGCCCGGTGCGCCTGCTGCGGGCAGGGTGGGAGGTTGAGATCTCCCTCTCCCTTTCCGCAGCCTCCTTCTGCGACATGACACTTTCGCAGAAGGAAACCACCGCGTCCCAGGACTCTGCGCTGTCGACCATCGATTCGACCACGGCCGACAGCGACAGGTCACTGCCTACTTCTGAGACGAGGGCACGGCGCGGCCCCTCCCAAGCGGCACATTCCGCCAGCGTATGCCGCGCCGTGTCCTCCCGGCAGTCGACGCAGTGGTGACACCGGGCGTCCGGCTCCCTGTTTATGCGACACAGGTACTTCCCGAAGCAACCATGCCCCGAGAGCACCTGCGTCACCCGAAACGACAGGGAGCCGTGACTCCTCCCGAGCCAGCGCTCGAGCACTGGCCGGACCGCCTCGATGATGGCGAGGCCGGCGGTAGGGCGCGAAAGCCTGTCCCGCCATTCCGCCACCAGGACCTCGCGAAGCTGAGACCGACGCAGCTCCATGTGTCGCTGCATCGGTCGCTCGCCCCGCGCCCGCGCTTCCTCGCGCCACCGGTACAGTGACGCGAGTACTTTCGCCTCCAGGTCCCAGGGCGGGGATCCGGCCAGTGCACCAGCCGCCTCGTAGGAGATCGTGCGATATCCCCTGATGACTCTGACGGCCATCGCGCGTTGCGGCTTTCGCAGCACGGCGATGCTTCCGGCCGTCAGGTCTGCCGCCCAGATCGGGGCCCCATAAAGGGCCATCGATCGCACGATCCCCACGTAGAGCCGCCTGCAGACGGCGCTCGGGCCCCCCAGATTGGGAAGCAGCGTTGACAACGCCCCAGCCGCGCCCAACAACTTGGGCGCCAGCCGCTGGAAATGAGGGCCAAAATCCCATCGGCTGTCGAGCACCAATCCAAGGTACTTCATGGTAGACTCGACAGCTATTCTGGCCCCCCCGACCACGATGTGTGATCCCGGCGGCGGCGCCCGCCGAGGACCGTGAAAGATCACGGCCTCCGACTTGTTGAGGGCCACCTCCAGGCCGAGGCGCCGGATACGGCTCACCACCTGTGAGACCGCAGCCGTCGCCAGCAACGCTGCCTCCCTGTACGAACTCCCCCGGGCCGTGACCAGCGTGTCGTCAGCGTAACACGTCAGGTCCACGCCCGGCTGGAGCTCGCCCCTCAGCACCCAGTCGTACCCGATGTTCCACAGGGGCGGTCCTAAGACGGAACCCTGCGGAACACCGCACGACATGCGGCGCTGGTGCTCGCCATCACGTCCCACGTAGGTGACACACCTCTCAGACAAATAAGCCCCAACTATGCGGCGGAGGTAGGAAGGCACACGATGATAGCGCAGTGCCTCCCGTACACAACTCCAGGGCAGGGTGTTGAACGCGTTGGAAATGTCCAAGGACACCGCCAACATCACCCCGCCCCGGGACACCGCTTCCTCCGCCAGGACTCTCACCCTCGATACAGCGTGTATGGTGGAGCGCCCATGCCGAAAGCCATACTGGCTCTCGTCCAGGTCCGGCCCCTCTTCGCACAAGTGGCCGACGAGGCGGGCTGCGATTATCCGCTCAAACAGCTTTCCCACCTCGTCCAGCAGCACTATGGGCCGGTACGCGGACGGAGAGTCCGCAGGGCGCCCCGCCTTCTTGAGCAGGACCAGACGACCAGATTTCCACAATGTGGGAAACTGGCCCCGCTCAAGGCACGCTGTAAATAGTCCTCTCAGTTGGGGCTCTAGCTCCTTCAGAGCGAGGGCCAACGCTAAGCCGTGAATGCCGTCGGGCCCCGGAGCCACGTTCTTGGCCCGGAGCCGCAGCACGGCCGCCCCCATCTCTGCCTGTGTCACCTCTGGGACGCTGACGGCGTTCTCCTCTGTGGACTCTGCGTCTGTGGGCAAAGTCATCGGCGGTGGAGTATGCTCCGCTCGTGCCGGGAAGAGGGCTGAGACAACCTCCTCCAGCAGCTCTGGTTGGAGACTCCCCGTGAGCGGGGGCGCCGCAGACCGAAGTTTCCCTCGAACCGCTTGATATGGGCGCCCCCACGGATCCCGGTTTAGGGTCTCCAACATCTCCTCCCTGGCTTGCGTCTTCGCATCGCCGATGGCCAGACACAGAGTCCTCTTAGCCGCGCGGTACACCTCATACAGCGCGGCTTCTTCGTCCGGGACCCGACGACGTCTCCTCCGGTATCGGGTGTACCGGCGTCTGACCGCTACGCACTCAACGCGCATACGTGCGATCTCGGCCGACCACCAGTACACCTGGCGCCCTGCTGACTGTGCGTGGACCCGGGGCATGGACGCGTCGCAGATTTGCGTCATCGCCCCGCGGAACCACAGCGCCTCCAGTTCGACGTCGACGGGTCCGTTCGTCTCCGACTCCCGGAACCAGGCCTGGACAATGGCGGCCTCCTCGAGAAGTTCCCTGTTCATGCGCTTACGCGCCCACCGCGATATACCTACTTACCTACCCTAACAATCTACCTACGTACCCTATCAACCTACCTACCTACACTACCCCTACATACCTACCCTATCAACCTACCTACCTTCTTATCTACCCTACTCCTACATAGCTACCCTACCTACCTACCTACCTACCCTATCTACCTACCTACCTTGTGTCCGGTGGAGAGGTACCAGGATGACATAGATTTAGGGATGGAGGCAGGGCTAGTTATTATGCTATTTAAAGCGAAGACAAATCCAAAAAATCAAAAACTCAGCATTTAAACTTTCCATGAACTTCCACAAATATTTAAAAATCAAAATTAACCAAATCGGTCCAGCCGTTCTTGAGTTTTAGCGAGACTAACGAACAGAGACTAACGAACAGCAAATCATTTTTATTTAGTGTCCACTACTGTACCAGGTTGACATAGATATAAGAAGTCCTAGAACCCGACTACAGCGCCACCTACCGCGTCCAATTGTGAATCTAATCCATTTTTGAATCCACTGGACCACACACAAAAAATTTCATCAAAATCGGTCAAGTCGTTTAGGAGGAGCTCAATGACATACACACGCACAGAAGAATTATACATATAAAGATATATAGGTATATATAAATATATTATTGATTTTATAGGAGAGAATTAGTGATGAAGTTGTTTGCTCTTTATTCTCATAAGGATGGTTAACTTTTCACAATTTAAAAGTTAACCAGAATCCAACATTTCCTTACCTGTCGTGGCATTAGAGATATGAGAGTTTATGAGACAATTAAACAGATTTCAAATTCATTTATTTGTAAATATGCGTACATACGAGTATTCTGTAAGTGTAAACAATCATGTAATATTTTATAAACTAGGGTATTACAGTTTTAAATTCGGAATATTTTGTTATTACAGCCTACTACCTACTTTCTAAAATAATGCTAGGTCTTCCTATCCTTACGAATGAATCTCCTTCCCTCCCAGCCTTCTCGTTTGATCATCTTCAGCATGATACCTTGGTCCCTGGGTTGTGTAAGAATGGTTCTGGCATCTAAGATCAAAGTCTCTGGCATGCCATCAGCCAGTTCCACTCTGTAATTCTTCAGGATGGTGATGAGACCAGACAATACTTGCATATTTGCAAAGCGCATTCCTGAAAAAGAAACAATTTTTTTAGTATGGTACACATTACAGTAATTAGAGTTTCATTAGAGAACTCGGACCGTGATAGTCTTTCTCAGGGGTTTTTTGACCTCTGGAATTGAGATATCAAATTACTCACTTTGCTGCAGCATTATTGCACGTGTGTCGCATGGTAAGTTAATTAGCCCATAACGAGCACAAACTTACGTTGGTCGGTTGGAACCAACCCCAAACCTGGCATATGAATGTCTATTATTTATGTCAGAAATTATAATTACCTATACACAGCCGGGGACCCGAGCCGAACGGAAAGAACGTGTACGGCTGAACATCGTCTTTATTTTCAGGTAGGAAGCGTTCAGGTTTGTACTTCTCCGGCTCCGGGAAATAGTCAGGATTGTGGTGCATGTAGTAGACCGGCACATGGACACGGACGCCTATGTCCAGTTTCAGGCCTGTAGGGAGGACGTAGTCGTCCATGACCTCACGATTGAGTGTGCCCATTACAGGGTACTTGCGGAGAGTTTCGCTCATACAAGCTTCCAAGTAAGGTAGTCCATGCACACACTCGTAGTTTAGATGATTCTCGTGACGTCGCAGGAACTCGTCCACCTCCTCGGCTGCTCGTTGCTGCACCTCCTGGTTCTTGGCAAGCTCAAACAATGTGAAGCCCAAAGTGCTTGCCGACGTCTCGAAACCTGCCCCGAAGAATGCCACGCACTGTGCCACTAAAAATTCATCATCTACCTTCAACCGTATCTTCTTCTTAGCGCCAGTGTTCATATTGCTTATACTGTCTCCAGTTATGTAATCTTCGTTCTTGAAATTAAGAACCAGGTCCGCAAAGTCGTTCCTCGATGATGGCTTATAACCTCGACTGGCGAACACTCCTTTCAACAATTTTGAGAAGAAATGATTTATTGATACAGGAAAAACTCGAAGTCCTAACCGGTAGAAAATAGCAGGCCATACGGCCCTGAAAATAATTTGGAATCCACGATAGTTTGTAGTCTGGAATATTTAATGTCCCATAAATTTGAAGGGATTGTTATCATCTGGTGACATACTGTTGGACTCCACTCCGAAAGCAGCGGAGCATATACAGTCCATGGTGTACCTCGCACAAACGTCTCCTACTTCGATGACGTCAGACATGCCAATTTCCTGGACGAGCATGTCTTCAAAAACGATACTACACTTTTCTATCAAATAGTACATGTTCTTCATTTTCGCGGAAGTAAAGAGAGGAGTTAAATTTTGACGGATTATTTTCCATTTTTCCCCCCCACTGAAAAATAGGCTCTTAGTGATAGGTTCACTATCGTAGTAGTTAGACGTCTCTCTACCGCTGACGTAGTAGAAATCTTTAATTAACACGTGTTTGATGATCTCGGGGTATGCACCACGAGGACAGGCTCCGTGCCGTAGAAAGCTCCGAAGTAAGGTTGATCGCTGAATTTTTGGCAAAGTTTTTGTAACATCTGACCAGGGTACTCTTGTTGTAAAATATATCTCCCGTAGTTGCCCAGAAGGGGGACTGGTTTAATGTAAGGCACATTCTTTTTTTTCCAGTAACCGAACTTGTATGTAGTATTTTATATAATAAATAAAGGATTATAGTCACTAAGGACCCGAGAACGAGAAGGGCGTCCATTTCGGTAGCCGCGTTAGCTATGAACTACAGGCAACCTCCACATTTGGTATCACGTCTGATAAAAAGATAAAAAGTACCTAAGGTATGATTACATTTTTAATTATTTTTGAGCACCAAAAGCCGAAGTGACAAGAATAATGATTAAGAAGATTATTACAATTTTATCTATTGTAATTGTAAGATATCAGAAAAACATAGCCAGGACACTGTCTAGGTACATTTCACGTTAATAAGCATATCGGCGCGTGACATTATTGAATAATGAAAATCAGTTTATTTTGAGAGTTATGATTTATTTTTATTTATTTATTTTATTTGGCTCTTCAACAATGAGTACACTATAACATGTAAAATGGTACATTCAAACTTAAGTCTAAGTGCCCCCCATCACTTAAAGAAGAGCACTGCATGCACTACATTTTGCGCATAAACCACGATTTAAAAAACCATAGTGGAAAAAGAAAAAGTAAAAACAGTGAAAAGAAAAAGGAAATAAAAATTAAAACTAGAAATTGGACATATTAAGATAGGCAAATATTTGTGACAGTTATGCCGACTATTATATTACGACCTAGCAGTAGTAGTATAAAATCGTCAGTTTTACAGTTCCAATTCCAATCCAATAGGTACTGACAGCGTCATCAACTGCTAAACCCCCGCGCGTTGAAATTTCTTCGCTTAGGGTAAGCAATTGATGTCGCTGTCTGTACTAAATAATTATCGTCATAAAACAAGTGTATTTATTTAGCAAATGGAGCAGAAATCGTGGTAGCACAAACATTTCCTATCTTAACTGTTGGGTACCCATTGAAACGCAGTAAAGTTGGGAAATAAAGTGAAAATAAAACAGCACAACACATTTATTAATATTTGATTATGCCATGTATTTTATTTTCAATTTCAATTAAAATAAACGCCTGTCAATATGCTCACGTTATTTTTCCTAGTAATCAATGAGTTTTTCCAAATACCTTTTAAATTAAACTCGTCCATGTTTAATATTTCTCGGCATAATTCTATTCTGTATCTGCCATGAAAACGTAGGTCATTGAACCGTTTATTATCTATTAATCGTAATTTATTTTATTCATAAACACCCATTGGTTTCCAAATAAACTTCAACTATTCCCGGCGACATGGATACTTATCTCTTTTTGTGACTGTACATGTTCGTTAGACTATAATCGCGCTTGACATATTTGGTACATTCTAACGTTCCCAAGGCAAAGTCATATTAATTATACACAAAATAAATATCATACAAAAAAATGTTAACAGGTTTGCACTTAAATACTATTGTTAGTAACTTAACTAAAGACTAATTAATGAGAGGACCACCCATCAACTAGAGCAACAAAATACTAGGGTATAAGTGTTCTCACAAATTGGCTTACTATTGCGTGGAGGACGTATCGGCCGCTACAGTCTTAGACGCTATTGTGAAGTTGCTGCTAAGCTTACCTAAGCTTATGAAGTTAAGACAATCAGACAATCGATGACCGATGTTTTGTGGGAGAGAAATGGAACTTATGAAGTCCAATATACCAACGCAGATGTCCCACTAAAAGTCGGTCTCACGAAACTATGAAATAATCGGTCCAGCGGGCAGCCTAAAGTAGACTAAATTGCCATGAAAGAAAAAACACTATAATCAAAACCGCGGCCGGCGGAGGTGGCTTGCCCGCGCCGCGGCTTCCACGCTTCCTGTCAATCACAGAAAGGCGACACAGTAAAGATATCTATACAGTATTGTAACTCGGCCCTGTCCTGAAATAATTACCTACACGCGCGCAGTACCTCAACATGCGATAGGGTTGACACGCGTACAGTTTTTGAATTTCTTCCTAGTTTGTGTTTTATTTTCTTTCTAGTTTTGTGAATGTAAATATTATATTTTTTATTTAATCTAAAAAAATCCGTAAATGAAATGAAGCGAAAGGAAGCGTTCAATAAAAATACATTTTATGTTTTTGATTAGATTTAATAAAAAAAAACCACCATTATAAATTTGAGACTGAAAAATATTTGCGCCTCGCCTGAGTCGTACGAAAATCAAGGCGTCTGTAAAAAAAAGGATTTCCCTTTATTCTAGGTAAAAAAATCAAACTGCAATCCTTACAAACTTCAACACCTTGAAATAATTGTAATATTCTTTTGTCATCTCAGCTTATTAAGGTCTCCATTACCACTTTTTACCATTTTGTGGTCACCCATCCGATGTCGAACTGCTGCCAGACGTTACTTAATATCAACAATCTCATCGCGTGTGTGGTACTTAAGTGTAACAATCAAAGCCTCTAACTACCTACTACAAAATCTTCAAAAATAAACAATAATGTAAATCTTACTTAGTAGGTAGGTATAGACTCCAGCACAAGCTACAACAATCTGTCCAATTTCTTTGATAGATTTTTAATTTTATTACAAAAACATAAGGTTCATATTCAATTGGGGAAATTTTACAATTTGGAATGGCCTGATGTGCTGGCATCTATACCTATCATTTACTCTCATAATCATTAATTAATGATAGGTATTTCGATTAATTCCACAACATATTTATGTAGCTAGGTACATAAGTAGGTAGATAGCCTAGCCTAAGAAACTACCTACTTATCAGTTCTTTTTAACGCGAATGTAGGTAGGTCGCTTTTTTCACCCTATCCACTTATTTATTTATGAATCCTTACTCGGCAGAAAAAAAAGCGAAATACTTACATTAAAAAAAAAGAAATTACGTACTAGTAGGTAATTTAAAAAATGCTATCTCTGGGTGCGTTGCTGACGAATTGAAGCAACCAGAAACAGCACAATATATTTTACAATTTCTATTTGCCATATTAAAGAAGCACTTAAGTATTTATACTTATTTTGTTAGAATATTAGTCACAAATCGCACGCTTACTGCTTACAAAATCATCACACCGTCCATTCGCCACTGCGGCGCATCCGAGACTGTCGGTATACTAATTTCCCTAGTAAGTCGGCGCGTCTAGGTATAACTCGCGTTCCGACCGTTTGTATGAAGGTAGAATACTGTATGGATATATTTACTGTGAAGGCGACCACTTTCTTCCAGGCAACCTTTGAGTCTTACTGCGAAATCGCAGGTATACACACAAATAACGTTTTATTTAACTTACGAAAATTGTATCAGCTAGTATGAGCATAAAAATTTAAATAATCTTTATATAAATCTAATTATATAGGGTGACTGGTAATTAGTGTACGATACTTAAACACGTAATTGTGTTCATGATAACAAACTTCTTTCCCACACAAAAGATGTTTTTTGTACTGGTTCACTTTACGTCACAGGCGTGCGCGCGCATGAATTTCATAAGGCTGTTGTCTTATTGTGATAAAAGTGAACCAGTACATAAAACATTTTTTCTTCGGGAATGTTGTTTGTTATCATGAACACAATCACGTGTTTAAGTATCGTCCACTAATTACCAGTCACCCTATATAGAAAAATAATGGCCTGAGTAATTTATTAATTTAAAAATACTTTGAGTGCGACAGTGAGTGCTGTACATTAGTTCAAGTTAATTCTCTGTTAAGCTTGATGTTGTAATTTACTGTTAGGTACATTGACAGTTAAATAGTGAATGAGAGACAACAATTTCACATAAGGATTAACTTTAACTGACGTTTGAGGAGTCCGGCCCTAAATATTACTAATTAATGCAAAAAAAGCCTGAGACTTGGTTTAGTTAATGGTTTTATCGGTATAGTGCAAAGAGTAAAGGTTGATCCAGAAAATACAAAAATAATTAAGAAAATATACATTACATTTAATAAAAAACATGTTTACAAGCATGGTCCGGTCAAAACTAAATTTGAAATCGTTAATAGAACATCATCGCGGATAGTTTTCCATATATGGAAACTGTTCGCCTATGCTATAACTATACACAAAGGTCAGGGCCTAAGTGTAAATAATGCGCTGGTGGATATCGGTTCTGCAGTATTCACATCCAGTCAAGCTTACGTGGCAATTTCGAGAGTTACAAGTCTGGGCGGCTTACATCTAATTAATGTTGACTTTTGAAGTAGGTATTACAGCGCAGGAATACACAATTTAAAAAAAAAACAATATCATCTAACTAAGAAGTATTTACTGTCCAGACTTGGCAAAAATTGTAATATCAAAGCTTCCGAGAAAAACCCATGGAGACAGGGAGTGGGTTTTGAGAAAAAAAATTGTTGAAGCTCAAGATGTATGTAGTACCGGAAATGAAAGAGAGGAAGACTACATACAAAAATAAGAAAAGCTCTTATGACAGAGAGTGGACTTTCAGAAAATTCGTTGTTGGTATAGGTACAAGAAGTAGAAGGTACCGGAAAAGAAAAAAGTGTAGGACTATCTACAAAAAGAAATGAGATCAAATCATAACTTGTAAAATAAAAGACTCGCAACTCAGTTCTTCTACCGTAAAAAGTTGAGAGATCCACGTAATTAATTAATTATTTACCGCGGTTAATTTATTCAGTCCCTACTTAAGGGACCTTCTATCTTAATTTATTATTTAACTAGCGACCCGACCCAGCTTCGCATGCCTTCTTCGATAAATAGACTATTCAACACAAAAAGAATTATTCAATTCGGACCAGTAGATCCTGAGATTAGCGCGTTCAACCAAACAAACAAACTCTTCAGCTTTATAATATTATTATAAAATAAATTAATATAAATTAGCTAACATAAAAACATCTCATAATGAGCATTTTAATATTAAAAATCATTTATGTTTTAAATAAACGGATTGATTTCGACATCGCATGAAAACACAATGTATTTCACAAGTAATACATATTACATTAAATTAGGAGGTTTAGTGCGATTGCCAATTGCTAAAATAATGCTTATGTCTTGCTCTCCTTACGAACGAATCTCCTTCCCTCCCAGCCTTCTCGTTTGATCATCTTCAGCATGATACCTTGGTCCTTGGGTTGTATGAGGATGGTTCTGGCATCTAAGGTCAAAGTCTCTGGCATGCCATCAGCCAGTTCCACTCTGTACTTCTTCAGGATGGTAATGAGACCAGACAATACTTGCATATTTGCGAAACGCATTCCTGAAAAAGAAACAGACTTTGTTAGTATGATAGGCATTACAGTAATTTTAGAAAACTCGGACTGTGATAGTCTTTCTCAATGTTTTTAAAATCTCTGGAATTAAGGTATTATTATATATCATTACCCACTGTGCTGCAGCATTGTTGCCACGTGTGTCGCAGAGTAAGTTAACAGCACAATCTTACGTTGGTTGCTGAGAACTAAACCCTAACTTGAGAAAGCTTGGATGATGAGCGAAATAATCTCTATCAAGTTATGTCAGAAATTAGAATTCCCTATGCACAGCCTGGGACCCGATCCGAACGGGAAGAACGTGTAAGGCTTAACATCTTCTTTGTTTTCAGGTAGGAAGCGTTCTGGTTTGTACTTCTCCGGCTCCGGGAAATAGTCAGGATTGTGGTGCATGTAGTAGACCGGCACATGGACACGGTCGCCTATGTCCAGTTTCAGGCCTGTAGGGAGGACGTAGTCGTCCATGACCTCACGAGTGAGTGTGCCCATCACAGGGTACTTGCGGAGAGTTTCGCTCATACAAGCTTCCAAGTAAGGTAGTCCATGCACACACTCGTAGTTTATATGATTCTCGTGACGTCGCAGGAACTCGTCCACCTCCTCTGCTGCTCGTTGCTGCACCTCCTGGTTCTTGGCAAGCTCAAACAATGTGAAGCCCAAAGTGCTTGCCGACGTCTCGAAACCTGCCCCGAAGAATGCCACGCACTGTGCCACTAAAAATTCATCATCTAACTTCAACCCTATCTTCTTCTTAGCGCCAGTTTTCATGTTGCTTATACTGTCTCCAGTTATGTAATCTTCATTCTTGAAATTAAGAACCAGGTCCACAAAGTCGTTCCTCGATGATGGCTTATTACCTCGACTGGCGAACACTCCTTTCAACAATTTTGAGAAGAAATTATCTAACGTTACAGGAAAAACTCGAAGTCCTAACCGGTAGAAAATAGCAGGCCATAAGGCCCTGAAAATAATTTTGAATCCACGATAGTTTGAAGCCTCGAATATTTCATTTCCCATAAATTTAAAGGGGTTGTTATCATCTGGTGACATACTGTTGGACTCCACTCCGAAAGCAGCGGAGCATATACAGTCCATGGTGTACCTCGCACAAACCTCTCTTATTTCGATGACGTCAGACATGCCAATTTCATGGTCGAGCATATCTTCAAGAACGATACTACACTTTTCTATCAAATAGTACATGTTCTTTATTTTCGCAGAAGTAAAGAGAGGAGTTAAATTTTGCCGGATTATTTTCCATCTTTCCCCGCCACTGAAAAATAGGCTTTGAGTAATAGGTTCACTATCGTAGTAGTTAGACGAGTCTCTACCGCTGACGTAGTAGAAATCTTTAGGTAACACGTGTTTGATGATCTCTGGGCTGTGCACCACGAGGACAGGCTCCGTGCCGTAGAAAGCTCCGAAGTAAGGTTGATCGCTGAACTTTTGGCATAGTTGTAACATTTGACAAGGGCGCTCTTGTTGCAAAATATATCTTCCGTAGTTGACCAAAGAAAGATCTATGGATTGAAGCCCAAGCCTAATAAAATAAAATAAAAGTAAGGAGAATAAAGTAGCAAGAACGAGAACAGCGTTCATTTCGGTAACAGCGTTACTAGACAACTGCGGGGAGCTACATTCGTAAATTATTGATAACATTATTATTGATACAATCGTAGTTACATCATTGATCATAGATTATTATCTATTTTTAGCAGAATAGAGCAAAATAAGTAAAAAAAAAAAGACAACGAATGAAAATGACGGTTGATTATAATTTTTATTACACAATTGAATCGGCTGCTTAACCGGACTTTCCTGTGGTGCCTTAAAAATTATTATTTTTAGGGCCTCCAGCCAGGGCATAAAAGCTTACAAACTAAGCGACTACACGCTAAGGGCACCCCCTGTGGGGTACGAGCCTCGGCTTAGGGCGTCGCTGGGAGAGGACAGCAAAGGGACAGGCTGGATCGGATTTCCATTATTTAGGGACGAATTTAAAACTACAGGCTCAGCGGCGCGGGCTGGCACGAGCAAGGGTCGGGGAGGGGACGTACGGGGTCGTCGCGGCGGGCCTCGGCGGCGAGGACGGAATGACGGCGGTCTGTGTCTGTGTTTCTTAACTGTACTGGTGGCCTTATTGCTCTCCTGGAGGAGAGTAATAGCATCGTCAGGGTCGGTCAGAGTTGTTCCGAATGACCGTGCAGCGTCTTATATAGGCGTGCGGCGGCAACTATCTGCCATCCCTTCCTTTCGACGGGTGTGACATCACTCTTCTGCTAACACGGCCTCTCCTGACTGGAGGACGTCCTCGTGCTCCTGTGTCGGAGCCTGTGCTGCACTGGAAGTGCTTGGTACGGGTTCTGGCATCATCACACCACAAGGCATATTGTTGTCAGCTCGCTCAGGCATGGACTCCATGTCGTCATCATTACAGTCTGCATCTGAGAATAAATTAGAAACAGCTTGTTTATTTTAATTGTCAAAAATTACACGTAATTTCCGGAAAATCCTTTTCTAGAAATTACGTTCACCGTAATAACGCAATTGAACCGCTGCAGACACCTCAATCGCGCTATCACAGTTAGTCATCTAGTTTTACAGTAAGGTCGGGACTCCGGCTCCACCGGAGATACATCGGCCCACTGTGAACCACGTTCACACACAATTATCATAAGAAACATAGGCACGACGTTAGCATATTTCTTACAACCCCATATGGCATAGGCACGACGTTAGCATACCACTTTCACACAATAACCGTAAGAAACATAGGCACGACGTTAGCATATCTCTTACAACCCCATATGGCATAGGCACGACGTTAGCATACCACATTCACACAAAATAACTAAGAAACATAGGCACGACGTTAGCATATTTCTAACAATCTCATATGGCATAGGCACGACGTTAGCATACCACATGGTCTCTACACTTGCATGACATAGGCACGACGTTAGCTTGTCAGCAAGTGTAACACAAATTACCTTCGAAAAAATTCGCACACGTGTCAGGAGTCCATTCCCCTCGCCACGGCACCATAAACTCTGCCGCAGCCTGGGTCGATTTTCCATAAGAGCCCGCCAGCAGTTGCAGCTCATATTGACCATGGGGAAGCGCCTTGACCACACGGTATGGCCCGCGCATGCCCGAGTCGAGCTTGCCAGTGGTTTGTGCCTGTTTTATAACAAAAACAAATGAATTAATTTCAAATAAGCGAGGACTTCTGCGATCAGAGTTAGCAGTTGCGTCTTGCTGTTGCTGATTAGCCTTTAAACGCTCGGAAGCTCTCTGTCTCTGCATCTCTCTCAACGCTTCGCGGTTGGGATGAGAGTTCTCCAGGGCGACATCTCTGACTAGGTGTCGTATGAGCGGTGTAGCCGCTTCAATACCTACTAAAAGATTCAAGGGAGACAACGTGGTAGTTTTTTGTTTTGTTATGTTCAAAACCAGTTGCAGTCGCCACATAACATCTGACCATTCGTTTTTCTTATGATTGCATTCTATACGAACCATGTTTAATAACGTTCGACAATAACGTTCGACTTGCCCGTTGGAATGATGCATCTCAGGAGTGATGAGGTGCATGTCAATGCCTAATTCTGTAACAAGCTTCGTGAACTCGGAGCTCTGGAACATGCGGCCACGATCTGCTACAATTAATCTTGGAGTACCAAACAGAGAAATTACATTGGTAAATAGTCTTTTTAATTCGTTAGCATCTTGACCAAACATAGGGTACAACAGGCAATATTTAGAAAATGCGTCTACAACAATTAAAACGTACTTGTAACCATTAGACTGAGGCAATGGACCTAATGCATCTGCATGTATAACCTCAAAAGGGTTACCCGGTTTTTCCCACGAATGTATAATTTGATGTGGGGCTCTGGGGACCTTTTTGAACGTTATACAAATAAGACAGTGGCTCACGTATTTTTGAACAAATGATTTAAGAGAAGGGAACCAAAAATGTCTCCTAATGAGTTCTAATGTCTTATCAACTCCGGGGTGGTCATGTTCATCATGAAAAATTCTGAGCAAACTGAGCCTATGACCTTTAGGCAAAAAACATAAAAGTCTGGGATCTTCTCCCACTGGAGAATACTTGTAGTATAGCAGGTCATTTCTTTTAACATAATGTCTAGTATCTAATCGTCCGTCAGTTAATTTTTGAAGAAGTTGTTGGGTTTCTTCATCAGCAGCCTGTGCTATCTGAGCCCAGTTCCGATGTCTACGTTCTTCGCAAACGTTCACAGGGTTACGGCTCAAATAGTCAGCGTGCGACATACAAGTACCCTTACGGTATTCCAGTGTAAAATTGAAGTCCTGCAAATATATCCACCATCTGGCTACGCGTGGCAACAAGTCTTTCTTTTGCTGCGTAGCTTTTAGTGCATTACAGTCGGTTATGACTGTGAAATGAACGCCGACCAGATAGTGTCTATAATGTTGCAGGGCCTTAACGACGGCCAAGGTCTCGAGCTCGTATGAATGGTACCTCGGCTCAGCACCTTGGGTTCGCTTACTGAAATAACTAACCGCCCGTTTATACCCTTTTTCATGAGTCTGAAGAAGCACTGCACCATAACCAATCGAGCTGGCATCTGTATGGACCTCAATAGGTAAATCAGGATCGTAAATAGCTAACACAGGTTCACTCGTGAGATGTGAAATTATGTCTTGCCGTGCTTCTTCTTGCTCGGCACCCCAGACAAAAGGTGCACCTTTTTTGGTTACTTTTGTAATGGAAGCAGTCTTGGTTGCAAAACTAGCTATGTAGCGACGAAAATAGCTTGCTAGGCCAAGGAATTGACGAACTTGTTTAACCGATTTTGGAATTGGTGCCTCAACCAAGGCTTGGACCTTTCCTTCGCTCGGCTGTACCTGCCCTTGACTTATGGTACGTCCTAGGTATTCTATCTTTGTCGATAAGAAAGAGCACTTCTTAAGATTGAGAGAAAAACCTGAGTTTGTCAAAGTCTGGAGAACCTTATGAAGGGTTAATAGACCATCGTCTACTGTGTGACACATTATAAGCACGTCATCTATGTATACCAGGACTTCACCAGATTCCAAGTATTGAGAAAGAGTTTTTGACATTATTCGCTGATAAACCACGGGCGCATTCGCTAAACCATAGGGCATTTTTAAATATTCATAGTGTCCCTCTGGTGTGACGAATCCCGTGAGCGGTATAGAGTCATTTTCTAATGGTATTTGGTGGAATCCTGTGGCCATGTCAAGACTTATGAAATATTTATGTTTGCCTAATCGATCAATGTGGTCGTCAATTAGCGGCAAAGGAAATCGATCCTTGATAGTGATCTCATTTAATTTGCGGTAATCGACGCACATACGGTCGGATCCATCCTTCTTTTTAACTAATAGGATGGGACTCGCGTACTCCGATTCAGACTCCCGGATAATATTCTTCTCAAGAAGATCTTTAATAATTTCACGAACTTTCAAAGTTTCCGAATATGAAAGCCGGTACGGTCTATAGGTAACCGGCGTACTACTATTCAATTTAATTGACATACTGCCAGTATTAACAGTGGAAGTTGCAGTACCAGTTATAAAAAAATGTGAAAATTCGTCAATTAAATCGCGTAATTTCTTTAAATTTTGACCTGTTAAAAGAGTCTTAATCGGAACCTGTGTAGATGACGAGGCACACATAACATTATGCATGATACGGGGTTCGTAAGTAAGACACTGTTGCTTGTGCGTACGGACATAGGTGACGCCTTCTCGGTTCAGTACATCCGTTCCGACAATGATAGGGGTGTTCATATACTCGGGGGACACAGCATGCAAGTCTACTTCCAGAGTTATTTCGTTGAACTCTATAGGCAAAGTGACAAAATATGTCGACTCAATTTCCAGACCGCCAATGCCTCTCAGAACTCTGAAAGCCGGCTTGCGTGCACATCTAAAATGTTTTAACAAAGATGAAGAAATTTGCGATATACATGAACCGCTATCAATAAGGATATCAACAGGGACCCCTTGTATAACAGCCACAACAATATCTTGGTTTTTACTACCAAGGCTTTTTTGGCAAAAATTTACATTGTTGGTATTACGAGAAGTAGATTTTAATTTTGCAAAACAAGTTTCGACTTTATGGCCAGGTTTCTTACAAAAACTGCCCGGTTCAGATTTATGCGAAGTATGAATAGGACTATTTTTCTGGTCATTGTCATCACTGTTAGTGTTACTCGAATTAGGTTTAGGTCTCTTAGTACAATTGGATTGTTTATGACCACGTTGGCCGCACGAGAAGCATTTACCGTCATCAAATTGCCGTTTACGAGTACTTGCAATATTTGATTTTGAAACATTGTCATCGTTACGCGAGGAATAGCTAGACTTCTTATTATAAATTGGCGTATTTGATTTAACATAAATCGAAAAGAATTGTACTAATTCATTCGGCATTAATTTCGCGTTAGTCGCCGAAGCACGGATTTGCGGATCTGTAACACCTCGTATCACTATTGCTGAAATTAGCTCATCGCTCAACCCTTTGACTATACGCAGTCTTAGCAGCGACCGGCGAGCATAATCAGCATATGTGGGGTACTTGTCAGAATTAGTGTTCAAAACGTCATATAAAATATTCGCAATATCCGGCTTCCGAGGGCACAAAGGTTTAAACTCCTTCTTAAAATTGCTCCAGCTACGGTCGTTGGTAACCCATTCGTGAAGCCAAGTCTTAGCATCACCCTTCAGACAATTCCCAATGCGAGATAGACACTCATTATCATTCCAATAATTTAAAACTTTAGCACGGTCTACTTCCTCGCACCAGGTGTCTATATCGTTGATGCTTGGATCGAAGTTCGAAATATAATAAGATTGGTTAGATCTCACCGTTGTGTTGATGGACCGTATAGCCTCGATTAAGCGATCGGCCGTGCCAGCATCGCGATCAGCTACAGCGCTTACGGATGGACCCGGTGAGGATGGAGCGACCGACCCTCGAAGCTCTGCCGCTACCGTTCGACGCTCCGCCGTAGTTGCAGGTGGCGGCGTCGCTGGGGATGCACCAGCACTTGGCTCGCGTGGTCGTGGTGGCGGCGGAGGTGTACGGCGCTGTTCCTCCAATGTTGTCAGCCGATCCAATATTTGTTGCATCTGTTCGGTAAATACATTGTTAGAAGATCTACGACGTTTTCTAGTATGTCTAGAACGCGAGTTATGTTTGCTAGGACTCTTTTCAGAATGCGAATCACGGTCCTTAGAATGACTTCTATCTTCATGGCTACTGTTAGGCATATTTACACCTTCACTAATGCGCGAGGGTAGTACAGAGTACTTGAATAATTCACTGAAATGCAAATAATTTAAACAGATAGCCAAATAACTTTAAAGTAAGTAAAATAAAAATAAAAAGCTATCAAGCAAGTTACAAAACACACAAAATCGCCTTCTACAGTAAACAAATTGGAACGTACTCACCAAATTTACCGATGTATACTTTACCACATAAATTACCACTTACACAACAGCAGTAGTTATAATTAAACCGTTACAAAGAAACCGTTACTTTTTTTTTTTTCAAGTTGAATAGCCAAACTGCCTCAATTCAGAAAACGGAACGGATCAGGGTACGTGAGAACCGTATCCCACTTCTGATTTTAGCAGAATAGAGCAAAATAAGTTAAAAAAAAGACAACGAATGAAAATGACGGTTGATTATAATTTTTATTACACAATTGAAAAATACAAAAATAACGAACTTCTAATTATTACAAAATTAAATTAATAAAGGCAGAATTGGCTATCCAAACGGGCAGAGGTTTTCCTTAGCAAGTGCACTCCACGATAAAAGTTGTTCCGAATGACCGTGCAGCGTCTTATATAGGCGTGCGGCGGCAACTATCTGCCATCCCTTCCTTTCGACGGGTGTGACATCACTCTTCTGCTAACACTATATATAATAAAAATTAATCGTTGTTCGTTAGTCTCGCTAAAACTCGAGAATGGCTGGACCGATTTGGCTAATTTTGGTGTTGAAATATTTGTGGAAGTCCAGGAAAAGTTTATTCGTAGAGGGGTAGGGTAGATAGCGTAGGTAGGGTAGGGTAGGTAGGTAGGTAGGTAGGTAGGTAGGTAGGTAGGTAGGTAGGTAGGTAGGTAGGTAGGTAGGTAGGTAGGTAGGTAGGTAGGCAGGTTGGTAAAGTAGATCGTCAGGTCAACTAGTTATTTATAATAAAAAACGTGATGCGCTGACTCCAAGTAACATGGGACAAGGGCAAGAAGATGATGATGATTTGTCAAACGAGTGACTATGACTCACAATATTAGTAATAATATTTCCTTAACGACTGGAGTATTGTATCAGTAGTACCTATTGTGTGTGTTAATATTCTTAAACTAAACACTTAACCATAACATAAATTAATACTTGCTATGGGAATCCCTGTTACAAACATAGTCTCGAGAAAGAAAGCTTGCAGCAACGATTTACATAAAACCAATACAGCGCTGAATAATGCTGGAACTGGTCCGTACTCGGCGTACCTGGTTTAAAAGAAGATGATTTAAAAGAACGGAGTTAGTAGAGAGAAGTCATATAATAGAATTGGGACTGAACACATAGGAGAGAGCAGCTGTTATGATCGAGCAGTTGGTACTGACAAGTTGGGAGACTCTCTTAGGCGGAATGAGAAGTTTTGACTGAGGAGTTGGGAGAGCGGGATGAGCAGTTAAGGGTAAGGAGTTAGGAGAGTGGAGTAAGCAATTAGGACAGAGGAGTTGGGTGAGTAAAGTGAGCAATTTGGACAGATGAGTTAGGAAAGCGTAGTGATCAGTTAGGGCTGAGGAATTATAAGAGTGGAGTGTGCAGGCTAGGAGAGTGAAATGAGGAGTTAGGACTGAGGTGTTACGACTAAGGAGGTAGAAATCTGCATTTCGATGAACGTTCGAGCTAACGAACAGTCACAAATTTACTCGGTTTGACATTGGTGACACATGACAGCCTGGTTCACATTGTGACGCAATGTTCGAAGGACTGAGCTGACTCTACTGACTCTACTGACTAAACAAACAAAGAAGGGATCGCATCAATAACAGACATGTGAGCTGAGGTAAGTCGAATGTTATGGACGAACAAGGTCGTTGCATCATATTACGTACTTGTTCAGTGCGTTTGTCACCATGTCACCAAAGATTTACGAATGTAGCTCCCCGCAGTTGTCTAGTAACGCTGTTACCGAAATGAACGCTGTTCTCGTTCTTGCTACTTTATTCTCCTTACTTTTATTTTATTTTAATAGGCTTGGGCTTCAATCCATCCATCTTTCTTTTGTCAACTACGGAAGATATATTTTGCAACAAGAGCGCCCTTGTCAAGTGTTACAACTTTGCCAAAAGTTTGTCAAGAAAGCTTATTTGGAGCTTTAGGTTACGATGAATAATAATAAATTGCATTACCTTCAATACTCCAGCATTGTGAGATAACCATAAGACTGTCGTATTGTAGTATTATTTTGTAAAATATAATATTTTTTTTTTTTTTTGGCCTTTGTTCGTTTTTACTAAGGTTTAAATAAAGATCGTTCTACGTCAAATGTTCGTTTGCCTATTCTAATCTTCGTCAGCAATTGCACTTCTTAGTGCTGGATTTGAAAGTGGTCTACGAGCATAAAGGTTGACTTAATTCAGTCTCCTCCTGTTTGTTTCAATTTGATCGCTAACCAGGACCACCTGGTCCTGGTTAGCGCCTAGCCAAGTTACAAACGTTTCGTATCGTATCGTATCTCTTTCTACAATAATGAATACCTCGTCGAAATCCATTTTTTTATTTTTTCGATCACGTGACTTATCGTTGAGATGTCTTTTCCATACATTTGATGAGTTTTCTGTTAGCGTTATCGATTGTAGATTGTCAATTTGGTAATTTGGCTAATCCTACAGGTGTTCCGACTATAACTTCAAATCAATTGCATAGGTGTAACCTTAGGAAGCCTTCTCTTGTCTAAAAAATGTCTTGTCTTGTGCTAGTTACCTGCATATTTTCCTTGGCACAAAAAAAATCTGCAGTATTAATTACATTAACAAACGTGCAAATAAATAGAAAATAATGTTTAAAAACAATTAATTCCTTAAAATATAGAGAAAAAAAACTCGTTATAAACTAAATAAAAACAATTTCACATGCAACATTCTTGAGGAATGACAACAAATTAATATGCAAGGAACATATTGACATTAAGTACTTTTTAAATGGCTCTTATTTTTAAAGTTATGCTTATAAATGTGAAATATACCTAGAAAGTGTCCAGGCTATGTTTTTCTGAAATCTTACAATAGATAAAATTGTAATAATCTTTCTAATCATTATTCTTGTCAGTTCGGCTTTTGGTGCATAAAAATAATTAGAGATATAGCTAAGGTACTTTTTATCTTTTTATCAGACGTGATACCAAATGTGGCGGTTGCCTGTAGTTCATATCTATGCAGTTACCGAAACGAACGCCCTTCCCGTTCTCAGGTCCTTATTAACTATAATCCTTTATTTATTATATAAAATATCTACAAGAAAGTTTGGTTACTGGAATAAAAAGAATGTGCCTTACATTAAACCAGTCCCCTTTCTGGGCAACTACGGAAGATATATTTTACAACAGGAGTACCCTGGACAGAGTACCCTGGTCAGATGTATGATGATTACGAGTACACTCACGTGTCTAGACACGTGTGTGTACTGCAGTAATAATAATTACGTTTTTTAAAATACTGCTGCTTTTAAGTTCAGACCAATTTTGATTTTCCTTGAAAGCAATATTAATGATTTTAAAAGAGTGACCATGGAGAGAGACAATTCTTTAATTCCAATTTATTTATTTGTAAATATGCGTATATATTCTGCAATTGTAAACAATCACGTAATATTTATAAACAAGGGTTACAGTTTTGATATTGCAATACTTTTATATTTTTCAGCGTTATTATTTATTTTCTAAAATAAGGCTTATGTCTTGCTCTCCTTACGAACGAATCTCCTTCCTTCCCAGCCTTCTCGTTTGATCATCTTCAGCATGATACCTTGGTCCTTGGGTTGTGTAAGGATGGTTCTGGCATCTAAGGTCAAAGTCTCTGGCATGCCATCAGCCAGTTCCACTCTGTAATTCTTCAGGATGGTGATGAGACCAGACAATACTTGCATATTTGCGAAGCGCATTCCTGAAAAAGAAACAGAAGTATGATATTCATTAGAGATACCCGAGTTTCTTAGAGAAGCCGGGCCATGATGACTTTCTCAGGGTTTTTAAGATCTCTGGAATTGAGGTATATATACCCACTGTGCTGCAGCATTATTGCACGTGTGTCGCAGGGTAAGTTAACATCCCATGACGAGCACAATCTTACGTTAGTTGGCTCCACCGACCCCTAACTTGTCAAAGCTAGGAAGATGAGCAAATTGAATGTCTGGTAAGTTATGTCAGAAATTATAAATACCTATACACAACCTGGGACCCGATCCGAACGGGAAGAACGTGTAAGGCTTAACATCGTCTTTATTTTCAGGTAGGAACCGTTCAGGTTTGTATTTCTCCGGCTCCGGGAAGTAGTCAGGATTGTGGTGCATGTAGTAGACGGGCACATGGACACGGATACCTATGTCCAGTTTCAGACCTGTAGGGAGGACGTAGTCGTCCATGACCTCACGGGTGAGGTTGCCTATAACGGGGTACTTGCGGAGAGTTTCGCTCATACAAGCTTCCAAGTAGGGCAGTCCATGCACACACTCGTATTTTAGATTGTTCCCGTGTTGTCGCAGGAACTCGTCCACCTCCTCAGCCGCTCGTTGCTGCACCTCCTGGTTCTTGGCAAGCTCAAACAATGTGAAGCCCAAAGTGCTCGCTGACGTCTCGAAACCTGCCGCGAAGAACTGTACGCACTGCGCCACTAACAAATCATCATCTACCTTCAACCGTATCTTCTTCTCAGCACCAGTCTTTATGTTGCTTATACTGTCTCCAGTTATGTAATCTTCATTCTTTAAGTTAAGAACCAGGTCCACAAAGTCGTTCCTCGATGATGGCTTATAACCTCGACTGGCGAACACTCCTTTCAACAATTTTGAGAAAAAATCATCTATTGTTACAGGAAAAACTCGAAGCCCCAGCCGGTAGAAAATAGCAGGCCATACGGCCCTGAAAATAATTTTGAATCCACGATAGTTTGAAGCCTCAAATATTTCATTTCCCATAAATTTAAAGGGGTTGTTATCCTCTTGTGACATAGTCTTGGACTCCACTCCGAAAGCGGCGGAGCATATACAGTCCATGGTGTACCTCGCACAAACCTCTCTTATTTCAATGACGTCAGAAATGTCATTTTCATGATCGAGCATATCTTCAAGAACGATACTACACTTTTCTATCAAATAGTACATGTTCTTCATTTTCGCGGAAGAAAAGAGAGGAGTTAAATTTTGCCGGATGATTTTCCATCTTTCGCCGGCACTGAAAAATAGCGTCTGAGTGACAATTTCACTTTCAGAGTAGTTAGAAGACTCCCTGCCGTTGACGTAGTAGAAATCTTTAGTTAACACATGTTTGATCATCTCGGGGCTGTGCACCACGAGGACAGGCTCCGTGCCGTAGAAAGCTCCGAAATAAGGTTGATCGCTGAACTTTTGGCAAAGTTTTTGTAACACTTGACCAGGGTACTCTTGTTGCAAAATATATCTTCCGTAGTTGCCCAGAAGGGGGACTGGTTTAATGTAAGGCACATTCTTTTTTTTCCAGTAACCGAACTTTCTTTTTGATATTAAATATAATAAATAAAATATTACAGAGAGTAATGTCACGAGAACGAGAATAGCGTTCATTGCGGTAACCGTGTTGCTGTCGACTGCAGGAAGTTCACTTTTTTCATTATTATATGTAATCGATAATTGAAACTAATACTATAATGACGTAAAATTGTTTGTTTGTTTGTAAGACGACTGTTTCTGGTCTGATTTCAAAAATTCTTCCATTATATAAAAGCTACTTTGTTGCTAAGTGCCACAAGCTATGTTTAATGTTTAACTGGAAATGATTAAAAAAAATACTGAATGGCTGCTTAATCGGTGCACGCCAACCAAACGGTATGAAATAAGTCAACACAATGTATCACACAAATATTGGTTTTTAGTTCTATAAAGTCCGTGATATCAAATATTTCACTTCACAGTCACAAAAACGCTTTATATATTTTTTTTTTAATTAATTTTAATGTTTTTATTTTTTTATTAAGGTTTTTTTTTTTAATAGTTTTGACATCATGAGCATCTAATGGAAATGAAATTCACCCAGAAGGTTTTAATTGGTAGGAGATAATGTAGAAAAAAAAATACATATGATCAGTTATTTAATTAAGGGCCAGCAGTGCACTAAGGTCCAGTTAAGTGTCCAAATAGCTGCGAACTTGCGAGGTGGGAAGGTCACCGTTTCACTTTATAATGTTAGTACGTGATTTTGAACTTTATGTCTACATGAATATACCCAGTTTACTGTTTAACTGACTATCAGGCGGACTAATACGCGTGCAGAAACAAGTTGACAATAGTAATGATAAACCATATCTACACATAAATAAAATCCTAGCGTTAATGCACACTATGTACCTACGTTATGTTATCGGCAAAAATACGGATTAATTAGATAACAATTTATAAAGACGATTGCACCTTAATCTAAGCAGCGTGCTCTTTTGTTTGTTTTGGTAGATATAAGATAGACTGTAGATCTGTTAGTGGTCCTCAGGTAAGTCCCTTTCGATATCTTAAATGTAAACTAAACACAAGTAAACTGTCGACGGTTGGTAGTTTGTAGGTTGGTGACTATCTGTCATCAACCTACAAACTACCAACCGTCGACAGTTCGTTTTCGTTCGATCGTTTGTGTTTCCGTGGGTTATATATGTATATGTTATAATATGTATATATATTTTTAGCGTTGCCCCACATTAGGCATTTCTCCTGTGTGAAATGGTGCCGGTGCGTTTACAAACATGTAAACTCGCATACACAAACAGCCAGACCCATACACACACACAAGTATTTGTTCCGTGCGGGAATCGAATCCGCGACACGGCAATTGAGCAACCACTGGAGATTTACTGACAGTCCATTTACTGAGTGATATTTATAAAGGCAAGGGTGTTCCACCTTAGGCCGCATCATCACTTAAGAGCGCCCATTCCGTCATATTTCCCATACAAACTCCCGTACGTGATTACTGCGTTATAACGAATTATTCTCCAAATATTTTTAACACGCAAGTATCTTGTGGTCTAAATCTAGGTTTGTATGAAGCCAAAAATATTTTTTTTTGAGAAATAAATTCAGTAAACACGTCTGAAAATCAGCTTTTTGCACAGTTTTTATCTCAACTTTGTCCGTTGATAATGTACTAATACATTGAAAAAGTAAAAAAACAGCATCATAGAAATCTTGCACTTGTAATAGAAATTCTATATTACAAACATTATTACCAAAAACTTTTAAGTCTTTTTCAAAAACACATATTTCCTGGAACAACTCTTGTGAAATCTCCGCGTTCCATTTTTCCTGCGATGATATCGCGTTCTCACTCACTCGTTTGTTTTCGAGCTTTGCGTTGGTTGAAACAAAAAAAATTCAATCACGCTCGCGTCGAAGTTCGCTCGATGGGGATGGGCGCCTTTAAGGCTGCTCTCTCGAAAAAAGCTTGAAAGTAGCATGCAGATGAAGCAACTTTTCGTCGGCATTTACAGAGAAATTACATCTGAAAAAAATTGTTAGTAATCTATATGATAATGATACGTAAGACTGCATCTACATCACCCCCGCACTCGTTCACAAATTCTCAAGTGCTCAAATGTTCAAGGTTATTGGCATGTGTAACAGACCGTGGGACAAAGAAATAGTGGGTATGTTTACGCATCGGTATATTTTCGGGCAGCACTTTCACCTTAATTTGCTACATTACAAATGTACAATTTTACACTATCCTTCTACTGTTATACGGCTCAGAATCCGTTACCATACAATTTTAACTGACAAACAACAGGAACATCCGGTACGTTATTTTAAAGAATAAAAATGATTTAACTGTTTGTAAAAGCATTAAATAATGAAATTTGAATTATAGTAAGTTAAATAAATTATTAAGTACCTATGATTTTATGCTAAGTCGTTCAATATTCGGCAATCTCTAATGACGTCACTACTGCTAAGTATTTTAAATGCACAAATATTATTATGTTATTGATCTTAATTTACAATGAATTCATAGTTATGATTATAATTATTAAAAATGAGATATTAGATGCTCCCGTTATTTATTTCTAATAAATCAAAACATTAATAATGAGGAAGTGATGATGTATGTTGCGAGGTGGTGTCGCTAGGGGCGCTGCTTAGCCGCTAACACATGATTACAAGCCTTAAGATCAGGTGAATTGCTGTCAAACTTAGAAAAAGAAACCACACACTCACAGAAAACTTAGAAATCTACACAGACCACGTAGCGGGCAGAAGCTATAATTTGACATAAAGTGAAGTGTCATTCAAAGTGTCAAGTGCGATCCTACGCGATGCACATGTGGTTGATGTTATCATTTTATGTAACCTTTTGTAAACAACCACGTAACGAAACCGAAAATAACATGTGTTAGCAACGAGGGGACAGTTCAAACTTTTTTACTCCTATCTGTCCCCCTATGATGGTGATAGAGGGAAAGATGAAACTTTTTATTCCTATTTGTCCCACATAGAATTTAATGTAATTATATTCATTCTTAAAAGTAATGCTACACATTATAGGTAACATTACATTTAGTAAAAGACTAGTGGGTTTGGGTTTATTATCTGTAGGTCGATTCTGTAAAATTCGAACAACAACTCGCATCTCACATCGCTATTCACTCTTACTTCGCATAAGGTTCAAAATGACCTTGATATATTTGACACTTTGAATCGGGTTTAAGTGCGAAGTGAGCACCGAAGTGACGGGGAAATTACCTTACAGAATGCCACTTCTTATGTAATCTCATACTTTATCTGTCAAAATCTCCCTGTCAATTTAGTTCAACACGCTGACACGCTCGCAAGGGTGGCGCTAGTGTAAATTCGAATTATCAACCGAGTTTTCAGAATGCCAATCAAGAAACTTACAGCGGATTCAGATTCGAAGTTTAGAATGAAGTCTTACAGAATCACACCCCTGTATTTAAATAAATTGTTCAGGAATGAAGTAAATAAAAAGTTGGACGTTTTCATTCCTGTTAAACATAATGAAATTTCCGTTTGCGCTCTGTACCTATGTCAGTACCATAGTTAATATTTAAACTTATTTTGCGAATAACAACTTAAAATCTTTATTTTATAAGATTTTAAGCTGTTAAATTCGTAAAATAACTCGTCAAAGCTTAAAGAATCATGGCAGGATTTGAACAAAAAAAAAATAAGTTGTTTAGAGAAGTTGAAATTCTAATTCTTATATTCTTGGGTACCTAAAGAGTATCTTCAGGCATTTACAATATTTTTAAAACCCCGCAAAAAAAAAGTTAATAGTTTAACAAAATGCTCATTATTTCAGAACGAAACTGCGTCTAACAACACAGTAACAGTGACACTGACAGCTGCCGTTTCGCAATTCTGACATTGAAATTGCATCGTTTTTAACCGACTTCAAAAAGGGGGAGGTTATCAATTCGGATGTTTCTATTTTTTTTTATGTATGTTCGGGCATAACTCTGTCATATATGGCATTCGAAAAAATTTTTTTTCTTTTTTATAGTACTACAGTTGATTTAATTTTAAGATCTTTAAAGGCTGTTTTTATTCTTTCATTTATATAAAGACTTTATCTTAACTTTGAATTTCATGATAAACGACTGGAATCAAAAGTATTTTGATGTCCTCAGCTTGAACCTGTCTTTTCCTTTCCTATTGTGACATTAACATATTAGAGATTATGACTAAATATTCTTTAAATGATTTCAACTTAATTTATTTGTAAATATGCGTACAAAATCTGCAAATGTTAACCCATATATTTAATATTAGATCATTAATTATTTCTTATTTTTTTAAAATTTGATTTCTGTTTATTTGTTTAAACTTGTTTTTATGTGTGAAATGGTTTTACAGTTTTGATATCGCCATATTTTACATATCAGCACTTTAAACCCACTTTCATATAAAAAAAACTTATGTCTCGCTATCCATTCGATCGAATCTTCTCCCCTCCCAGCCTTCTCGTTTGATCGTCTTCAGGAATATACCTTGGTTGGGTTGCGTGAGGAAAGTTCTGGGGTCTAAGCTTAAGGTCTCCGGCATGCCATCAGCTAGTTCCACTTTATAATTTTTCAGGATGGTGACGAGACCAGATAATACTTGCATTTTTGCGAAACGCTTTCCTGAAAATAATATTTTGTAAGTATAATTATTACAATAAACTGTGCAATTACAATTTCTGAGTAGGATAGTCATCTTCAGAGCATTTTAAGATCTCTGGACTTTAAGTACCCACTATGCCGAGGCGTCGTTGCTTCGTGCATGGCAGTTAGCTTACCTACATGGTAACCTCAGACGAGTAAAAGCTTAAGTTGGTTGGAACCGACCCCTTACTTGACAAAGCTTGGACGATGAGCAATATGGATGTCTTTTAAGTTATGTGGGAAATTATAATTACCTAAACACATCCTTGGACCCGTTCCGAACGGGAAGAACGTGTAAGGCTTGACATCGTCTTTATTTTCAGGTAGAAACCGTTCCGGCTTGTACTTCTCCGGCTCCGGGAAATAGTCAGGATTATGATGCATGTAGTAGACCGGCACATGGATGCGGACGCCTATGTCCAGTTTCAGGCCTGTAGGGAGAACATAGTCATCCATGACCTCGCGGGAGAGGTGACCTATCACAGGGTACATCCGGAGACTTTCACTCATACACGCCTCCAGGTAAGGCAACTCATGCACACACTCGTAGTTTAGATTGTTCTTGTGACGTCGCAGGACTTCGTCCACCTCCTTAGCCGCTCGTTGCTGCACCTTCTGGTTCTTGGCAAGCTCATACAATGTGAAGCTCATAGTGGTTGCCCCCGGCTCGAAACCTGCTGCGAAGAACTGGACGCACTGTGCCACTAACATTTCATCATCTACCTTCAATTTTATCTTCTTGTCAGCGCCAGTTTTTTTGTTGCTTATGCTGTCTCCAGTTATATAGTCTTCATTCTTTAAATTGAGGACCTGGTCCACGAAATCGTTCCTTGATGATGGCTTATAGCCACGACTTGTGAACACGCCTTTCAATAATTTTGAAAAGAACTGATCTATGGTTGGAGGAAACATTTTAAGACCCAGCACGTAAAAAGTAGCGGGCCATATAGACCTAAACATAATTTTGAATCCACGATAGTTTGAAACTTTGAATATTTCATTTCCCATGAATTTAAAGGGGTTGTCATCATTTGACGACATGGTGTTGGACTCCACTCCGAAAGCGGTGGAGCATATACAGTCCATGGTGTACCTCGCACAAACGTCTCTAATTTCTATGACGTCAGACATGCCAATTTCATAATCCAGCATATCTTCAAAAACGATACTAGACTTTGATATCAAATGGTACATGTTCTTAATTTTCGAGGAAGAAAAGAGAGGATTTAAATTTTGCCGGACTATTTTCCATCTTTCGCCGGCACTGAAAAATAGTATCTGAGTGACAACTTCACTTTGAAACTAATTGGATGACTCTCTGCCGTGGACGTAGTAGAAATCTTTTGTTAACACATGTCTGATCATCTCGGGGCTGTGCACGACGAGGACAGGCTCCGTGCCGAAGAAAGCTCCGAAATAAGGTTGATCTTTGAACTTTGGGCAGAGTATTCGTAGCACCTGACCAGGATCATCTCGTAGCAAAATATATCTTCCGTAATTGCCCAGAAAAGGCACTGGTTCAATGTAAGGTACATTCCTTTTTTTCCAGTAACCGAACTTTCTTTTAGATATTAAATATAATAAATAAAATATTACAGACAATATTGTCGCGAGAACGAAAAGAGCGTTCATTTTGGAAACCGTGTTGGTGCTAACTGTTGGGAGTCGACTTTATATATTTATTTGTTAATTCATAATATAAACTTATACTATAATGAGGTAAAATTGTTTGTTTGTTTGTAATAGGAATTATGTTTATCTTCTCAGTATTTCTCAGCAACATCTTATATGTAAGAAGTTTTTAATTAATTACAACGTGATTTTTAGACGTAGTTTTATGGTCTACCGTTTCAATTCATATAAAAAAATTGGTTGACTGACGATAGTTGAACGTGACAACGCGAAAGAATCATTACCTTTATCGCTGTAATTATCGTTGCTATAAACAATTGACACCACATTCACTTTTCACTTGGGACGCCTCAGAGCGAGGTAACGCCGCAGAGCGAGGTAACGCCGCATGACGTCATGTAACGCCGTAACGCCGCATGACGTCATGTTTTTTTGTGCGTGCAGCCGGCTCTATCGAATTATAAGACGTTGTCACGTCAAAAATACCTTAAACATCAGGAGCATTTAATAATAATAAATAATAATTTAATGGAGATGATTTTTTCCCTAAAAAACATGTAATTTGGTCGTACGGTTTAGGAGATAATGTAAAGAAAATACGCGTGATAAATTAATAATTTCAGAGCCACCGGTGCGCTAAGATGCAGGTTCGTTTCCAGACACCGTTTACTTACAGAAAGGTGCGGTTAAAAAGCGCGCAAACACGCGAGCCGAACGAGGCTTGGCGTGATTCAGCACGCCACGCGCCGTTTAAGAGCGCCCTTCCCCATCGAACGAACTACAACGCGAGCGAGATTGAAAAATTTTTTGTTTCAACCAACGCAAAGCACGAAAACAAACGAGTGAGTGAGAACGCGATAACATCACAGGAAAATTGGCGCGCGGAAATTTCTTAAAACTTGTTCCAGGACATACGTGTTTTTGAAAAAGCCTTACAGGTTTTTGGTAATAATGTTTGTAATTTGAATCACCATTACATGTGCAAGGTTTCTATGAAGCTGTTTTTTTTTCCTTTTTGAAGTTATACTTCTTTAGGCGCGTTATGAAAAAATGATGAGAGTGAAATTTTACGATTCGCGCATGCGCGCGCACAGCGTCACACAAAATTCTCACGGGAGTAATTGTAACAACGCCGAACTACTTACTGCCTAAGTAGTTCAGCATGTACGGCAGAGATGGCGTTGTTTACAATTCAAATTGTGCTTATATACTTTTTTAATAATGCCAAAGAAGTATAACTTCTCACGCTCGTACATAAGTACACGCACCCATTTTTCAATGTATGAGTGCATTATGAACGGCCAAAGTTCAGATAAAATTGTGCAAAAAAGCTGATTTTCGGACGTGTGTACTGAATTAGTTTCTCTAAAAAGTTTATTTTTGGTTTCATACAAACCTAGATTTTAACCACAAGATACCTGGGTGTTAAAAATATTTGGGAAATAATTTGTTATAACGCCGTAATTGCGTATGAGCGTTTGTATGGGAAATATGATGGGATGGGCGCTCTTAAACAGCCTAGCTCGGCGCGGCTCGGCACGGCTCGGCAAAGTTGGTACGATCCATCGCGTCGGTTTTTTGACACGGATCAAAAGAGCGACGGGGCGTCTCTACAGCTGGCGTTGTTGTGACCTGGGTACCACCGCGCCGTGTATACGAGTAGGCTTGCGTTCAGATTTAGCCGAGCCTCATCTACACGGATGGCGCGGCTCGCGTGAGATCGTGCTACCCCGCGCCGTTTAACCGCACGTCCTTTACATGAGTACGGGAACTTTAACTTCATGTGTCAAGGTAAGTATAGGATACTATCATTTAATATACCTATTTTCCGACTCCCATGCGTAGGAACAACTTGTCTGTGTCAACTCAACTAGTCTCTGCGCACGTGCGCAGAGACTAGTTGACACACCTAAATAAAAACCCTGGGTTAATGCACGCTATGTACACACGACTACACATCAACCTATACATTTCCAGTATAAGCTTATCTCGCCTTGTTTAGAATTTCCTTACAATGAGAGGTCAGCTAAAACTGGAAATGTATAGCTTGATGTGTAGCCGTGTGTACGTCATGTAATCAGGTCATACAGATTAGTTACATAAGAATTACTTGTAAAGACGAGTGCAGTAAGCTCTTCTGCTTGTGTTGCTAGATATAAGACCGACTGTATACCTCTAAGTAGTCCTCAGGTAAGTCCCTTACGATATATTGTAACGTTGTATCGTTACTTTACCTGAAAACAATTAAAATCACAACCAAATATCAACAATTAACCTCACCGTAACAAATAAATGTCAAATCACAACAGATTATTAATATTTAGGGACGTCCAAAGTTACTATTAGCTATAGTACTAGTGAAGTCCGCCTAATTGTTGTATCCGAACGTGTGAAATGAGGAATGTTATCTATGCTAATTACCGTATATAAGCCACGACGAAGGACATGACAGCCTTTTTTCGAATTCCGGCATCGGCAAAGATAGACAGAGGTACACCTGCTACCCATAGTCGTATTCACCATTTTCATTTTTATTCGCCAGTTTAAATTGACTAATAATAGACTTAAGTATTAAACTCAGTGAATTCATAACCCCATATTGGGGTCCAAAGTTCCGGCTGAACAACTGGATTTTTATTAATCCGCGGACATCAATTGCATCCCAACGTTGGGTGCCGCACCACCGCTCGTCCACACCGCCGGACAACAGCTCCGCGCCCCCGGGTCCCTATTTATCCCGCGTGGCCGCGTCGAGCTCACTTCGGGTCTGGCAACACCACCTGCCGACCGTCACCACACCTGGCGTCTCCAGCGTGGCACACCGCTGTGATCGTCGTGCCCAAGGCTGAGCCAGGAGAGTACTGTGCAACTCCCAGGGGAAGTTGAAAGGGAATTAGTGACCGTAAACTTACCCACTCCTTTTCTTTAACATATTTTTATGTGGACTGGTTACGTTGGTTTGATTTGTATATCCTCCACGTAACCCCTACGTCACATTGGCGCCCAAAAACGTGGTTTTATGGTCACTATTTTCTTTTAATTTTCCCTTGGTGGGTATATTTTTTTTTTTCTCTTAATGTTGGTGTTTTTTGTGTGTTGTTTATTTTAGATTTGTAAAACGTTTCCTTTAATGGTTGGCAGCAACTAAGGTGTACGTACGACACATAGTCTTTTGAGACCCAATATTTAAAAAAAAAATTGTTACTTAATTTTTTTTATTTGACAAGTACCAAAATTTATGGTACCTGCTCGTAGTAGTAGAGCTTCTTGTTAACAGCTCGCCCCGGGGAAGTACTACACCAGTCCTATTTCCACTGGTGAGCAGCTTTGCTGTGTGCCGGTTTGAAGGGATTGGGTGCCGGGTTTACTTTACTGGTACAAAGGACATTCCATCTTTGTCTCAAGGTGACTACAGTGACTATACCCATAAGGGTTCACTCGTAATTATCTACCTGTTTTTTTTTTTAACTAAAACTTAAAAGAATAATTTACCAGTAAATTCATTTTATTAACATTAACTCAATATAAAGTTACAATTTTTTTATCACATTTAATTATTTCCAAACAAAAAGATTGTCTATTGTCGGCACGGTTACTTTACCAGTGCATAATGGTAGGACATTGTTAACAAAATGTTTCTTTAAACAATACTGTTTTTATAACTGCTTATTCATTTTGAGATGTTATTCATCTTCAAAAAGTGGTTTTAAAATTGTTTATCCATAAACAGCTGTTACACTCCTTAATGTCTGGGTACAGCCAGCCACAATTTTTGATTGATTTTCCGTATTAAAAAAAAAAAAAATTTTTTTCTTATGTTATTAGAATAATTTAATTGTTTTTTTGAAAATTAAGCATATAATTGTAATTAATTTCCAGTAAACGTACACATTAGTTGCACCTGTTATTTCCTAATATTATGTAAAACACTTGTCAGTTGTTTTTTTTTTAATTTTGGAACAATTTAATTTCTATTCTATCGGTTAACTTCACCGTAAGACAACAACCATAACGTTGCTCTTCAAGCTATATTTGTAACAGTCGGAGTATTTAACTTCACTACTTAAAGCTTTAAACATTTACCCACTATTTATTATATTTTATAATTCTGTTTTTATTTTTTACAAAACGTCACTGCGTCGTTATGGCTCGTCCACATATATATGTCAACTACTGTCAAGAAATTCAGAAACAATGTTTTTCTCTGAGGACATTTGGATACATAGGCTTTTGGCACATAAAATACTTTAATTTGGTTAGTCGTTACAAAATAAAATTAAAATTAAAACTTAATAATTAATTAATAAATAGCTAATAAATTATAATTCAATATTAAAATAAAACTAGAATAATATTAGTTCATACCACTAGTAGTCTTTAATAATTTTTGATTATTTTTTTTCCTTTTGATACCAGCTTACAGCTATTTCATTTATTTAATTAGTTAGTTTCATTACTGAACATAACACTTTTGCTCAATAAGCAGCGATATTTTAAACATAGAGGTTCGACAATTTGGTTAAGACATTGAGGGTTCAATTACTAAATTGGTTTATTTTCAAGTACCTACATTTTAGCTTAACACTTCTACTTTGAACCAAGTTTTTTTTTTCCTTATATAGCTATTGGTCTTTTTATCAATAGATATTATTTATTTTACTATCTGAGCGGTTAGCAACTCATTAAATAAGCCATTGCAGGGGCGGTATAGTTACTCCATTAACCAAAGCCAAAACTAGAAAAAACTTTACTTCTTAATTTTATTTATTTATATTTGAGCGGATCGCAACTCATTCAATAAGCCTATGCAGGAGCGGTTGGATACTCCAAAAATAAGCCTACATCCAATATTTATATATACTCTGTAGTAACTTCAATATTTATATACATGGTTCATAGTAGTAAGTAGCCACTAGCTCAGTCTGACTTGCGCGAGTATTTAGTCAACTTCGGACAATCTACTCTCACATACTTGCTAGGATGCGGACCCACCTCCTTATTAGGTGGTCTGCTGGGATATTAGGTGAACGAATGCAAGAAATGGATAGAGGATGGATGAATGAAGATGTAAGGAAGGGTCGTATTTCAGGTGGTGGCTAGTGCAACACCACAAGAATTTTACCTAGGTAAAAACCCTACCTAAGCGGGGGGGTATTGTAACGTTGTATCGTTACTTTACCTGAAAACAATTAAAATCACAACCAAATATCAACAATTAACCTCACCGTAACAAATAAATGTCAAATCACATTAACAGATTATTAATATTTAGGGACGTCCAAAGTTACTATTAGCTATAGTACTAGTGAAGTCCGCCTAATTGTTGTATCCGAACGTGTGAAATGAGGAATGTTATCTATGCTAATTACCGTATTTAAGCCACGACGAAGGACATGACAGCCTTTTTTCGAATTCCGGCATCGGCAAAGATAGACAGAGGTACACCTGCTACCCATTGTCGTATTCACCATTTTCATTTTTATTCGCCAGTTTAAATTGACTAATAATAGTCTTAAGTATTAAACTCAGTGAATTCATAACCCCATATTGGGGTCCAAAGTTCCGGCTGAACAACTGGATTTTTATTAATCCGCGGACATCAATTGCATCCCAACGTTGGGTGCCGCACCACCGCTCGTCCACACCGCCGGACAACAGCTCCGCGCCCCCGGGTCCCTATTTATCCCGCGTGGCCGCGTCGAGCTCACTTCGGGTCTGGCAACACCACCTGCCGACCGTCACCACACCTGGCGTCTCCAGCGTGGCACACCGCTGTGATCGTCGTGCCCAAGGCTGAGCCAGGAGAGTACTGTGCAACTCCCAGGGGAGGTTGAAAGGGAATTAGTGACCGTAAACTTACCCACTCCTTTTCTTTAATATATTTTTATGTTGACTGGTTACGTTGGTTTGATTTGTATATCCTCCACGTAACCCCTACGTCACAATATCAAATGTAAGCTAACGATGCTATCTGGTTAACGAGAAAGTCACCAACCTACAAAAGTGCCAACCATTGACAGTTTGTTAAGGCACTAACAAGCGACTTTTACAGATTTTAAACTGACAATCACGTCAAAATGTGTAGTATAAATGATTTGAAAAAAATATATGTTAAACTAGAACATTCTCTTAATCATTTAGTATGTGAATATTTTTTATTATATATTCATATTAAATACTAATTAACTCGTGAAGTTGCGTATGACGCGGACCAAACATTGATAATCACACAAAATCTATCAGGTATATTTCAACGAAATTTTCACTATCTTACAGATTATTTTATTATCTTTCTTTTAGTATACGCCTTTTTTTAAAGTTAATGAATTCCTTTTTTTACCTTTACTTTAATATCTTTTATTTAATTTTTTCGACTAAATTTTGCGAGTTTTGGACGCAGCGCATACGATTCTTTGGTCGCTCAAGGTCGCCGGCGTATATCGTCGCCTTAATCAAGAGGGTAACCAAGTTACATGCACTCGCTAAAAAGTGAGTCCACCGCTAAGTTTTGTGAGAATGAATGGATAGATGTTTGCTTCTCTTTCACGCTTATACAGCTTAATAATTAGCTGAAATTTGGCACACATATAGATATTGACCTAGTTCAGCATTCTGTGGATAATTTAGGAATTTGGCTTAATTTTACACGGACGAAGTCGCGGGCAGAACTTAATGTTAATCAAGTAACATTTATATTGTTATTGCTTTTTCATTTTAATTTAACCTTTTGTTAATGATTTTCTCATCGTTGTCGTATTTTTCTTGTTTTAGCCTGGGAACCGACTGATGTCGCAGATATTCAAGTCCAAAGTGACAAAGTTTATTTTTGTTTGTTTACGAACACAAGTTAAAGTAATTAATTTAAGTAGTATTAGTTTAAGTTAATTTATTATTGTAATTGTTGTCTCTCTGCACGTGTTGGTGTTAACTGTGAGTGCAGAGAGTAATTGAAATAATAAATAAATAAATAAATAATTAATTAATTATTTTAAATCTATTGGCCTGGACTTAAACCCTTCTAAATGTGAAATATACCTTACTGACATTACTGACCGACAATCGACCTTAGAGAAATTTAATGCAATAGCCCCAGACATCAAAATTTTGACAAAACTTCTTTACACCACCTAGGTACACCTATTTTGGAAGATAGCTTTTCACTTTTTATTGAAGAAAAAATTAAACATTTTGACGATATTTCGGATAGACTTTCCAAAATAATCTACATTCGGCTTTTACTCTCATTAGATATTGTTGTTTTGGCCCAAATTTTATGTACTACCTCCACTCTACACCTCTTGGACAAAATTGATCAAATTATTATAAACACTTTAACATCAATTTTGAATGTGGCCCTGGACGACCGAGCATGGCTACAAGCTGTTCAGTACAGGAACATAAGAAATAATAGACGACTCAATCGATAGAACAAACAGTATATTAACGGTAAAGAATTGACAACATTGGTTGTGTAAACGAAGGCGATCTATCGACGAGTGCGTGTGCGCGGTGTTGTATGGAACAGTAGGGCCTTTGACCATATTGACCCCCTTCTCTCCTCTCAGTCCCCGCGGACATCGTCACGCAGCTGTAGATGCGTTGACATATTCCCGGCCCTGGAAAGCTTATCAGCTTTCAAGCCTTGCTTCTTCATCCGGCCTTGGGAGCAGACAGATTCGGTTGAGTGCGCGCCGGACGGTCCCTCGTGCTGTATTAATGTCAGCGACGCGCGTTACACCATCAGATCCCGGGAACAACCTCTGAATACGCCCGAGACGCCAATATAACGGTGGAGCATTGTCTTCTTTCAATATGACCAAGTCATCGATTTGTAGGCTCTCCGCGGATTTAGTGCGCCACTTGGTCCTCGTCTGAAGCTCAGCGATGTATTCATGGCTCCAGCGCTGCCAGAAGTGTTGTCTTATCTGCTCAAGGCGCTTGAACCTGTCAAGACGATTGGCATTAGAGGCTTGTAGACACGGAGATGGCAGTGACTGGAGCGGTCTACCAATCAAAAAGTGGCCCGGGGTCAAGGGATAGAAATCAGTGGGTGAGGAGCTTAATGGACATATAGGTCGGCTATTGAGGATACTCTCTATTTGAGCGAACAGAGTAGACAATTCCTCGAAGGTAAGATGAGCAGTCCCTAATATCCTAGTCAAATGGAACTTGGCAGATTTCACACCGGCTTCCATCAAGCCATTGAAGTGAGGAGCGTATGCAGGTGAGTAACGAAATTCGACGCCCTCGTTAGCGGCAAAATCAATAATGGAATGGGCATTACTGTCAATAAATTCTTTAAGCTCCTTAGATGCGGCAACAAAGTTTCCACCATTGTCGCAAAATACTTGATTTGGTAGACCTCTCCGAGAAACAAAACGTCTTAAACTTAAAATAAAAGCATCCTTTGAGAGTTCACTCACTGCTTCCAAATGAATGCACTTATATCTAAAACATATAAAAATACACAAATAACATTTTGTTATTTTACAACCGCGACCTTTGCGATCCGTAATCATAAAAGGGCCAGCAAAATCAGTCCCCACAGTGCGAAAAGGAAAATCAGGAACTAGTCTTTCGGCAGGTAGGTTTCCCATGATATTTTGCATCGTTTTACCTTTAAAACGCCTACAAACGTTGCAATTACGAGCTGTTCGCCGAGCTAAATTTCTTCCACCAATAGGCCAAAAACGAGTGCGAATTGACGCTAGCAAGGCTTGTGGACCTATGTGCAAAAGCCGGCGGTGTTCCTGTTGGAACACAAGATGGGTAAAATGGTGTTTGTGGCTTAATAGCATGGGATGTTTCATGTCAAAGCTACATTCCGAAGTTTGGATTCGACCACCTACTCTGATAATTCCTTCATACAAGAAAGGATTAAGTGCGGCAATATGAGATTTCGAATTAAGTGGTTTTCCTTTGACTAGGAAATCAAATTCTTTGGGGAACGATTCTATCTGGGATATGTAAACTAATGTTTTGAGAGCTTTATTAAGCTCTTTGACAGTCAGTGAGCCTGTGTATTTATTACTAGGATTTTTGCAATTATTAATAAACCTGTTTATATAACAAAAAATGTGTTGAAGACTTTTTAAATTAGAGTATTTATTTAGTTGAAAGGATGTGTTTGTGCTAACGATAGCAGTAGGATGTGCCTTAACTTCAGGTAAATCGTTAGTGTCAGTATTAGTTTGTGACTGTGCACTAGGCCAATTAGACTCGGGTACTAACAAGAACTCGGGTCCATGCCACCACAGGCCACATTCAGCGACTTCTTGTGGGTTTACGCCACGGGACAGTAAGTCAGCTGGGTTGTGTTCCGTGGGAACGTGGCGCCACGAATTGGTGTCAGTCAGTTCCCTGATTGTGGCAACTCTATTGGCGACAAACGTTTTTAAATTGGATGAACCGATACGTAACCAACTAAGTACAATATTTGAGTCAGTCCAATAAACATGTCTTGCAATGTTACGTCGCAAGGCCTTTGTTACAGAAGAGCACATTTCAGCCGCAAGTAGAGCACCTGAGAGCTCGAGTCGCGGAATTGTAATCGAGTTTGATGCGGGTGCAACGCGAGATTTGGCACACAATAACTGGACGTGTACTTGTCCTTCCTTTGTTATGGACCGTAGATACAAGCACGCACCGTAAGCACCCTGAGATGCGTCACAAAAACAGTGCATTTCAACACACATTGGTTCAGCAATAGATACCCATCTCGGCACAGAGAAGGTAGATATTGACTCAAGACCTTCACTGAAAGTTTTCCATGTTTTTACTACCTTTTCTGGTGCAGGATCATCCCAGTCAAGCTTAAGTGACCATAAGGTTTGAATTAAAATTTTGGGAACGATAGTGCACAAGGATAGGAGCCCCAGGGGATCGAAGATTTTGAATGTTGATGACAGGATGCTCCGCTTAGTAACAACAGACAAAAGGCCTACTGTGATAGGAAAGTGAAGGCTGTCAGATGAAGGATTCCAATCCAGGCCTAGAGTATTAGTCGACTGACTTAGTTTAAGGTTTCCGCCAGACTGGACCTCATCTAAAGGCAGTATAGAAGGTAAATTAGATCGATATTTTCGAAGATTGAAGCCAGCGCTAAGAAGAACTGTAGAAGTTAATTGTTGAATAGAACGAAGCTGATTTTCATCATCATCACTAGTTAACAAAACATCAACATAAGTTTCTTGCTGAATAACTGTTTTGATTAAATCATCATCGCATTCTTCACCTACTTGCCGTAGACACTTGGTGGCAAGATAACTAGCGCTAGCATATCCGTAGGTAACCGTATTAAGCCTGAGAGTTTGCAATGGTTTATTTTCCGCATCACGCCACAGAATCAGCTGCAAATTACGGTGAGACTCGTCTATCAATACCTGGCGGTACATTATTGTAACGGTTACAAAGAATACTCCATGCCTCAGGATAATTATTGTCTGTAACTTCAAGGTTACTGATCACACGAGCAGCTTCACCCTCCAAATAAGAATTTAAATAGTGAAATTTGTGTATATTTTTTATTTTAGAATTGTTATGTATTAATGAACTAAATGTATCACGAAATTCCAACCATTTGTAGAAGGTGCCATCAAAATTACTTATCTTAACAACTGGCAAACGAAACCCTATAACCTCATTATCCTCTTCATCGGCTGTGGTGAAACTGCTGCTGTGTTCAAGTGCCGACTTTTTTGTCGAACTATTTTGCGATAGAATTTCCTGTGCCTTTGCGATTGAATTGTGGAAAGCTTGTTCAATCAATTCTCTGGTATCTAATTCAGTACTTAAACTTTTTTCATCTATCCCCTCGATTTGATTCTGCACGCCATCGAATTCGACAAATAACGCCTCAATTTTTACAAGTTTCTGTGTAAGTACGTTAACTTCAGTAGGAGTAAGTTTTTTCCCTTGATATTCATCTAATTGATTATTAAACTTAGTGACACGTCCTTTTATTGAAGCACGTTTTAACTGTAAAGATTTATAAGTCTCCATACTAATGAAGTGAACGCGCAAACAAAGTGATTAGTTAACAATAACAAGTAATAAATGCATACGATACGCTCCTCGCTTCAATAACAGCTGACTCGGAAACCGGTCTGGATCTGGTGATAACGGCGCGGGAGCGCCCGCGCAGCAGCACTCGATACGCGGCCGCAGTGCGCGCGTGGTCTCAGTATGCGACGTTGTGTACAAGCGAAGGACGCACGGCAGCTGGAATAGATTGTTGGAATGCTTTGTATATTTATGCAGGGTTAAACAGTAAGAAGTATAGGCTTGCAAAGATATTAATGATTAGCGGTGAAATTGGGCAAACTATTACTTAATGAAGTGATAAGATAAGTGACTGAAGTAGGCATAGGCTAGGCAATTAGATAAACGAAAGTTGCTTTGTTTTTTAAATCGCTGCTATGTTGATTACGTGCTTGTATGTATGAAACAACGAAGAAATGAATGCGTTAATGACGTAGCTACTTAGCACTTTATGTACAGAATAGGTTTAGCTATTATGATTTTAATTGTAAATTTAGCTTGTAGGCAATATGATTATTGCAATGTAGACTTTCAAGTCAAGAAGGATGCATAGTATTGCGACAGTAGGTAACTTGAAATTAGCTACTTATTAATGGTATTACGAACAGGTGTAATAAGCTAAAGAAGAGTGTCGGTAGGTGACAGCAATTATAGATTAGGAATGTACTATTATAGTTTAAGAAATAAGACTTAGGTAAACAATAGTAGTGAAAATTAGGCTTACTTGCTAATAGGGTATGAAGCCTAAGGCTATAAAATTTAGGATTCCTATTTAGCAAAATAATGATTCCTTGTCTCTCTGCTCACACAAATAAAAAGTAAGGGATAATAGTGTGGAAATGTAAGGATTAATTATGGAACGGGCTCACTTTTGGCTGGCAAAAACCGGTGCTGTGGCACGTAGACACTGATGACGTCAGCTCGGCCGGCTTGCGATGGCTGCAAAAGTGGAAGTTCTCGCTGTTTCTTGACCGTATGCTGTCCTTATGCTGCGCTGGGTGGCTTGCTGCGATTGTAGTCCGTCTTCTCTGCTTTCTCGAACGTTCGCGAAAGCGGAAATCGGTTTGACCGCTACGACCTTTGTCCCGGCGACACGCGGCGCGGTATCGGCACCGTCCGATGATGCGACAGTAATAGTTGCTACGGAATTATTTTCACGGTCGCCACTTTATGTTCAGTACAGGAACATAATAAATAATAGGCGACTCAAACGATAGAACAACTTATATTAACAGTTATAAATTGACAACATTGGTTGTGCAAAGGAAGGCGATCTATCGACGAGTGCGTGTGCGCGGCGTTGTATGGAACAGTAGGGCCTTTGACCATATTGACCCCCTTCTCTCCTCTCAGTCCCCGCGGACATCGTCACGCAGCTGTAGATGCGTTGACACAAGCCACACTACCCATTCGTTTTGGTAGTCTCGGCGTCCGCAAAATTTCCAGTGTGAGATTACCGGCTTCCCCGTCCTCCGTCCACAGCACCGAAAACTAACCAAAATAATTTTATCCCCATCACTGGTTGACTTTGAAGTGCCGTGCTTGACTGATGCGGTGAACGCCTGGAAAATGGCTTGCCCGGACACAGATCAGCCAGTGAACCCATCTTTCCAGAGACAGTGGGATGAGCTGCTCTGCAGGTTGGAACGGAATAATCTAATTAATCCACCAATTCTGCTGAGCGTGCCCGCCTACTGGCTGTGGGTGATAGGGATTCGGGCCTCTGGCTTCAGGCACTTCCGACATACAACATCGGTACTATGCTGTGTGATAATACCTTCCGACTCGCTACATGCCTGCGTCTGGGCGTTCCATGCGGGGCTCCACATCGTTGTCTGTCAGTGTGATGAAGCTGTCGACTGCCTCCGGCCTATCCTGCAGTAGGAGCGCAGACCGAATGGCACGGCACGCCAGCTTCAATGACATCCTCCGTCGTGTTCTTGCCACCGCGGGGGTGCCTGCTATTTTAGAACCCAAAGCATGGCACGCGATGATGGGAAGAGACCAGATGGGATGACCATGCCTTGGAAGTTGAGTAGGCCTTTGATGTGGGACGCAACATGTGTCGACACCCTTGCGCCATCTGATCTTCCTAGCACAACGTTTTGTGCTGGGGCGGCTGCTGCAGGTGCCGAAAACGGCTCAAATATGCCTTCTTGAAAGCTATACAGGGTAATTGAAAAAATACCCAAAACCACTTAATCCTCACTTCGTAGGTATCATCACCCTGAACAACATTTTTGTTCTACGACTTTTCAAAATTCGAAACATTTTTTTTTCATACAAAAAATATAAACACACTTTAAATTTTGCATAATATATTTTTTCTGGCGCGGCTGAGGAAAGGTCTGGAATCAGCTGTGCCTGTACATTAGCCTACCTGTCTACTACCTACATCATATTCGCTATCACATGGGTGCGCGCGAGCGTAGTACGAGTATACGTAAATTTTACAGACTTCAAATAAACGGAAACAAATTGAGAGAGAAATTGAGATTTTCGAGACATCGCCAAGCGGCTGGTCGACTCTTCACGGGACCCGAAGGCTGGTCTATTCTTGGGTCAAAGAATCAGCATTGCCATACAACGTGGCATACAACGTGGCAGCATGCAAGCAGCCATGTAGCATGCAAACAAGCATACAGCATGCAAGCAAGCATGCAGCGTGCAAACAAGCATGAAACCTGTAAGCAAGCATGCAACATGCACAAGTATTGTTTCTGTCACGACTGCGTTATTTTTGAGCGTGTGCACAAACAGTGATTTTTCACATCAAAAGTAATGGTCGTTTCCCAGCAAAAAAATTTACATGTTTCTGTTTTTGATGGGCAATATGTGTAATTAACAGCTTTGTGATGTTATCTTTTCACAAAACGTATTTAAACTAGGAAACTCTATAGACATTTTAGTTTTATCGTTTTTACGTTTCGATAAACTTGGGAAATGGACTCGCTATGAAATGGACCAACATGCATCGGCCAAGCATGGCGATTATGGCTGAACTCTCCCCTTGGGGGAGACCTATGCCCAGTAGTGGGTGCCTAGAGGTTTCCATGATGATGATGATAAAATGGACGTCTGATCATCCATTTCATACCGAGTTCCCTCCGTGCTTCGGAAAGCACGTAAAGCCGATGGTCCCAGCTGTCATTCGTAGATCTTTGGCAGTCGTTATGGATAGTCAGAAGTCAGAAAATCTGACAAATAGTCTTACCAAAGGGTCGTGGTCGTGGGATCGTGTTACTCATTAACTGGGTTGTGGACGTCCGATAGGCAGGTTCTCCATGTAAAACATTGGTATTCAGCTGCACACGGTGAGACTGGAAGCCAACACCTCTCTTGCAAAAATTCGACCATAAATGGATGCTGATAAGCAATAGTGTGTCAACCCACAAAAAGTAACATTTGGATATTTTGACGTATGTATGTTACATGTATGTATGTATGTAGAATACATGAAAATATCCAAATGTTACTTTTTGTGGGTTGACACACTATCGCTTATCAGCATCCAAATATAATATTCATATTAGATAATTTTAGAAAATCGTTGCTGGTAGACAGGGTCTGTTAGATTCTTATGTATGGCTTATGTTTAACCTAACACCAGATATAGTAAAAAAATACTTTAAAAAAAATATATATATTGCCATTTTATAGGCTGATAAATGATGATGATGATGATGATGATTGCCATAAATAGTAAATGATGGGCAAAATTTTAACCTCATTTTTTATGTCAAATTATAAAAAAATTACATGTTGCTATTCTATTAAAACTAATTAGTCTCAACTAAAAAAAAATACAAACTTAATAAAGTCTGATCCACCATGTCTAAGTACTTAGGTAACTAATAATAATTTTAAAATGTTATTAAAGAAAACCAAACTTTTTTTTTTGTCCCTGTGAAAATGTTTATGCATATCAGAGCCCGAACATCGCCGCACCGTTGCTAGCCTATCGGTCTTTTATCGGGTGTGCTTTGGAATTGCACAATTTACTTCCCCATCCCAATTCCATCAACGGACGAGCAAAGATACGGCGAAGCGTCACCGCTATATGGTTGTAGTTCCACAATCTCGAAGCTAGCGCTTTGATTCCCATTTATTGGGCGAACTGCCAGACTGTGGAATTCACTGCCCGCACTCAATTGCGCCTGTTAACCTAACCTATAGTAATAGCGCCTTAATTTTGGTTTTCAGACATTTTATTGGTCTGAGACATGGTCTTTGAATAAAATTGAAAGATCAATCATAACTAAAACAGCTATATCCATTGTAATTTAAGACTTTCTTTTTTTTTTGCAACATTTTTGATTTTTTTGCTTCTTGACTTACTTACTTGACTTTTTGCTGCTTAGTATAATTTAAATTTAAATACTTAATTCCGTAAGTAGGTAGGTACTATTATTAGTATTACGTTTTCACAATAATAGCGCGGAACACTAAAAACAATAAATCACATATTTTTTGTTCATCCGTATCGCTGATAGATTATTATAATTAAGTTTAATTTATAATTTATTAAAATAACATAAAAACATCTTGAAATGAACTGAATAGAAAAAATACGAAATGAACCGGATATAAAGGTCAATATGACCATGCGATCGCACGTTTATCTTAATTCTTAATCATACCTATTATTCGGTAAATAAACGGTCTTTAATCACTTATGTATTTATTCGTTTTTGTACTACTAACAATTACTTATGATTTGTGGGCAAAGAACTGTTTTATTTAACTTTATTTTTTGTATGTCTCTTTTTTATGATTCAGTAGACAAAAAAGGTTTTTTACAAAAAGACAACCGCCTTCAAAACCTAAAAAGTAATAATTAACTTTGCCTTTATATTTATCGCTTTTTAGTGCTTCCTTATCATCCAAATGCATTAAGAAACGACAACATAGTTAAAACAGAGATTTCAAGTACAAGATTGGAGAAACTTCTGCATTTCTGTCGATTTTATAAAAAAGTTTTGAATCAATTTCGATAAAATTTTAATGGAACCACCCCTGAGGATTAAAGGTAAATCCCCGTGCCGAGGGGAATCCCTGGTCATTAATTACTTAAACTGTCACCGATTAAAAATGCACAAAACCGACATTTTTGACGTTTATTTTCCTAAAATATTTTTTTTTCAATCCCTCAATCGTGCTGGATCCCGCAAAAAAGGTGCGGGCTTGGATTCCCTAATTGTACTACGTTCACACACTCTATATCTGTGGTTGGCATAGAAAATAGAGTGTCTGAACCACAGATATAGATAGACCTAGATAACGCAAGAGCAACTACTTCGCGTGCCTATTTTCGTGCCGAACTTACGATAAAAAATCGTAAATAAAAAAATAAAGTAAACGTTTTCTTCCATCGGTAAGTCATTTTGTTATTAATATTATGCGTAATTAATTTTAAAAACAATGTTTTTTAATCTAATACCCATTATTTTGATCTTTTAATATTATTACTAATTAAGCTGCTACTTAGTGGGGATCTGGTGCCCTGAAATACAGGCTTCGGCTTAGTTTAAGCGCAAATCTCCCACATAAACCTATAAATTATATTTTTTTTTTACTTCAATTAACTGTAACTTATTTAAATTACATTAATACTAGCTTTCAAATTCAAATTCAAAATCATTTATTTCGACCTTGACTTCGTCCGCGTGACTGTTGGTTACCAAAGTCACGGATTAAAAATAGCATGTCCTTTTCAAGGCTCAAACTATCTCCATACCAAATTGTATCAAAACCGGTTGAAGAATTTTAATATAAAGTAACTAAGTATGAATGCTAAACCGTCTCAGAGAAAAGAATAAATACTTCACAGTCCGCCACGCCCTCGTGGCGGACTGTGTAGTTAATTTATTGTTAACTAGCAACCCCGCCCGGCTTCGCATGGGCCTATAGCGTTCCTCGATAAATGGACTATCAAACACAAAAATATTTTTTCAATTCGAACCAGTAGATCCTGAGATTAGCGCGTTCAACCAAACAAACAAACTCTTCAGCTTTATAATATTAGTATAGATTTAAAACAAAAATTAACTCATAGGAGTATAAACTACTTAAATAAGGTTAGATATGGCTAAGCCAGCCAGAGCATCTACAGTACTAAGCTCGGGAAAGAGCATCAGGGACCCAGTGGCCTGCGTCTTTGGAAGAGTACCCTCTCTAACAAGTAAAGGGTAATATTTAAAGCACGGATTTGCGATCTAGAATAAACTGGGAGGCTTTAACTCTGGAGCGAAAAGGATCATCATCATCATCATCAGCCGGAAGACGTCCATTGTTGAACAAAGGCCTCCCCCATAGAACCCTGACGCTTGCATCAACCGGTTACCCGCGACAATAACGATGTCGTCGGTCCATCTGGTGGGAGCCCTACCAACGCGGCGTCTTCCTGTTCGTGGTCGCCACTCGAGAACCTTCCTTCCCCATCGGTTATCGGTTCTTCGAGCGATATGTTCTGCCCCAATGGGCAGAACATATCGCTCGAAGAATTTTGCAAGTTGAAGTGGCAATGCCACTTCAACTTGCAAAATCTGAGAGCTATGTCGGTGACCTTACTTCTTCGGCGGATTTCCTCGTTCCGGATTTTATCGCGCAAAGAAACTCTGAGCATAGCTCTCTCCATTGCTCGCAGTGAAAAGGTTACTGCTAGACAAACGTGCTTATTCGTCCGCCACATCATCACTAACCAGCAGTTGAGATAAGTAGGTCGATTCTGTAAAATTCAAACAACAACTCGCATCTCACATCGCTATTCACTCTCACTTCGTATAAGATTCAAAATGACCTTGATATATTTGACACTTTGAATCGGGTTCGAGTGCGAAGTGAGCGTCGAGGTGATGGCGAAATTACCTTACAGGATGCCACTTCTTACGTCATCTTATAGTTTATCTGTCAAAATCTCCCTGTCAATTCAGTTCGATTCGCTGACAAGCTCGCAAGGGTGGCGTTAGTGGAAATTCGAATTATCAACCGAGTTTTTAGAATGCCAATCAAGAAACTCACAGCGGATTCAGATTCGAAGTTTAGAATGAGGTCTTATATATGTATGTGGGGACATGTGGGGACATTTTCACACAGGGCCATCTGACCCCAAACTAGGGAGACCCTGTACTATGGGTGTCAGACAGCTGATACACATACACAAATACATTTTTTTTTTGTAAATACATACATATATAGATAAACAACACCCAGACACAAGGCAAACACAAGTGCTCATCACACAAATGTTTACCCTGGGCGGGAATCGAACCCGCAACACGCTGCGCAGCAGTCGATCGCTCAGCCACTGCGCCAACCGTGTCGTCTTATGCCGGCACTTCACGTGGCGTATTTGTGCAAATATTCGCCTTATTTGGATAATACAAAATGTACCCTATAGTTATTGAAATAAAGTCGATTTTGTATTATCTAAGTAAGGCGAATATTTGCTCAAATACGCCATGTGAAGTGCCGGCATTACAGAATCACATCTAAGTAATGGCCTAACGTGTTAATTTCAGTAAAATAATAGGTTTCTATATTACCATCCTTACTTAACGTCAAACGATACCTTAACTTGCGTGCGCATAATACGATCCAATTATCGACCTCTGTAATTTATATAAGTGTTAAATATTAACAAAAGATTAGTCATATTATTTTAATCGGACAAAAAAGTGAGTTAAGTATTATTTTGATATTTCTGAAATTATGGAAAATTGCTTTACAAAATGAAGCAGCTGATTTACAATAATAATAATAATATATAGAGACATTTCACACACGGCCATCTGACCCCAAACTAGGGAGACCCTGTACTGTGGGTGTCAGACAGCTGATAAACATACCTGCACAAATACATTTTAAATACATATAGGTACGTGTATAGATAAACAAGAACCAGACACAAGGCAAACACTAGTGCTCATCACACAAATGCTTACCCTAAGCGGGATTCGAACCCGCAATACGCTGCGCAGCAATCTCTCAACCACTGTCAATATTTACAGTGTGAGTTTCTGTCTTTCGCACCAAAAAGGTAATCAAACATTTTTTATCCTTTCATCACTGGTTGTCTTTGAAATGCCGTGCTTGACCGATGTGGTGAACGTCTGCGTTCACCACATCGGTCAAGCCACCACCACACCACACACTCCACACCACCACACCACCACCACACCACCACACCACACCACACCACACTACCACACCACCACCACACCACCACACCATCACCACACTTCTCAGAAGAAGTGGTCAGAGTGCTCATCTTATTTTTCAAGACATTCCAAGCAGCTGGTAGAATGCTGGGCTAATCTTAGGACAAATATGCATAATTAGTGGTCTCGTCAGTTCGGTGGCCAAGGTCATTGTTTTGTGAGTGATATGAGTCGCCCGGTGTATGTATAGATTTTATGAACGTGATAGGAAACAAGCCAGCGGCCCGCAGTTGTAAGCAACGCGGATACCGAAATGAACGCCGTTTACGTTCTCGCTAGCTTAATAAGTTTAATATTTTATTTATTATATTTAATATCTAAAAGAAAGTTCGGTTACTGGAAAAAAAAGAATGTGCCTTACATTGAACCAGTGCCTCTTTTGGGCAACTACGGAAGATATATTTTACAGCAAGAGTATCCTGGTCAGATGATACAAAAATTTTGCCAAAAGTTCAATGATGAACCTTATTTTGGAGCATTCTACGGCACGGAGCCAGTTCTCGTGTTGCGCGACCCTGAGCTGATCAAACACGTGTTAACTAAAGATTTCTACTACGTCAACGGCAGGGAGTCTTCTAACTATGCTGCAAGTGAAGTTGTCACCCAGAACATTTTTTTCAATGCCGGTGACAGGTGGAAGGTAGTTCGACAAAATTTAACTCCGCTTTTTTCTTCCGCAAAGATGAAAAACATGTACCATTTGATTGAAAAGTGTAGTATCGTCTTCGAAGACATGCTTGACTATGAAATTGGTATGTCTGACGTCATGGAAGCGAGAAACACTGCTGCGAAGTACACCATGGACTGTATATGCTCCGCCGCTTTCGGAGTGGAGGCCAACACCATGGCACCAGAGGATAACAACCCTTTTAAGTTCATGGCAAGCGAAATATTCGAAGCTTCAAACCGTCGTGGATTCAAAATCATTTTTAGGGCTGTATGGCCTGCCGTTTTCTACCGGTTGGGATTACAAATTTTTCCACCAACGATAGATCAATTCTTTTCCAAATTATTGAAAGGCGTGTTCGACAGCCGAGACTACAAGCCATCATCGAGGAATGATTTCGTGGATCTGGTTCTGAATTTAAAGAAAGAAGATTATATAACTGGAGACAGTATAAGTAATGTGAAGACTGGCGCTGACAAGAAGGTACAGTTGAAGGTAGATGATGACTTGTTATTGGCGCAGTGCATAGTGTTTTTTGCAGCGGGATTCGAGACTTCGGCGACCACTATCAGCCTTACATTGTTTGAGCTCGCAAAGCACCAGGAGGTGCAGCAACGAGCGGCCGAAGAGGTGGACGCGTTCCTACGACTTCGCGGAAACAATCTGAACTACGAGTGTGTGCATGAGCTGCCTTACTTGGAGGCTTGTATGTATGAGACTCTCCGCAAGTACCCTGTGTTAAGTAATATCACCCGCGAGGTCATGGATGACTACGTCCTCCCTACAGGCCTGAAACTAGACATAGGAGTTCGCGTCCATTTGCCGGTCTACTACATACACCACAATCCTGACTACTTCCCGGAGCCGGAGAAGTTCAAGCCAGAACGGTTTCTCCCTGAACATAAAGACGATATTAAACCTTACACGTTCTTCCCGTTTGGAACAGGCCCCAGGCTATGTATAGGTAATTATATTCTTACGTAATTTAAATACAACATCATAATCTATATAAGAAACCGATGAATGTTTTTCAATAAAATAAAATTAAGAGAATAAACATTTCAACGATTTAATTAAATTTTATTCGTAAACATCCATCGGTTGTAAGTAAACATCAACCATTTCCGATGACTTCCATACTTATACTTATCGCTTTTGCTGACTGTACCTTGTTAAGTTCAGGTCTTACCCTCAGGCAGGATAGTTTTCAGACAAAAATAAGAGTTGTAATCGCCCTCCAGTAGCTAGGTATTACATAGATACCTATGATGCAGCGCAACAGATAATAACGGGCAAATTATTATACACAGACACAACTAATCTCCGCTTGTAATTCAGACAAATGCGACAGTAAAGTACCTTTTATTATAATTGAGTTTTAAATCGACAGATAGATTTTATCTGATGAATAAAATGCGACAGGTTGACAGGTCTTTTACAGAAAATATGTGAACCACAACATTTATTCTTTAGATACTTAAAAATATAATTATGAATATTGAAAAATCAGCCCTAATCTGTTCAAAATTTAATACGTATTTAATTTGCGTGAAGTAAACGTAACGTCAATTCGATCGATTTTTAATTTGGAAATACGTGGTATTTCCCACGTAGTTCCAAATTTTTATATTATATTAATTTAGTATTAACCTATGCCGTAATTACAGACACAATTAAAAAACTATTGTGTCTCGCGTAGATCTGCGATCTCTGCGATCTGATTACTTTATTCATATCAATAAATGATAATCATTGTGTGTGTCATATAAAATTAAACCAAAATGCAATATATAATAGTAGATAGTCGTCATTTCAATTCGAAAATCGCCACGAAGAAAATACTTTTACGTTAGCCCGATCGTTCTAGGCCTTCTATTTTATCTTTAACTTGTCACCATGAAGATATTATCAATTCGCCTTTTCATGATTATTTTGTTATTGAATATCTCCTTGATGTTATTGTTTAATTTTAAACCAGTATACTCTCCCCGCGACTTCGCCTGATTTTTCTAGGTCCCTATCATTCAGTGATAGCGTAGGTTCCATTTGGCGAAAGAATATTTGAAATCAGACCACTAGTTCCGGAGGTTAGAGCGTTTTAACACACAAACAAACTCTTCAACTATATTATGTTAGTATAGATGGCCATCTTCATGGCGAATTTATAACAATTCACCTCAACTTTGGACGAACCGAATGTTCTTTCTATATTTTTATATAAAATTTAGTTTAAATAAGTAAAATATATAAATATGACTTAATATAAATATATGTACTTACTATCTAGCTGACCCGACACACGTTGTCCAGTCCCTATCTATCCTACCTACTACCTACCTACCCTACCCTACCCTACCTACCTATCTACCTACCCTACCCTACCTACCTACCTAACCTACCCTAACCTACCTACCTATTTACCTACCTAACCTACCCTACCCTACCTACCTAATCTTCCAACTATAAAAAAATGTTGCCTGCGACCTATTCTCAGGCCTACTGAATATACACACAAACTTTCATAACAGTCGGCCAAACCGTATCAGAGGAATTTTGTTCAAACACTGTGTCACGAGAATTTTAATATATATTAGAAGATAATTTATAATATGTACATCTGTTTTTTTTTCAGGAATGCGATTCGCGAAGATGCAAGTAATGTCCGGTCTCATCACCTACCTGAAGAAGTACAGAGTGGAACTGGCTGATGGCATGCCTGAGACCTTGACCTTAGACCCCAGAACCATCCTCACGCAACCCAGGGACCAGGGTATCATGCTGAAGATGATCAAACGAGAAGGCTGGGAGGGGAGGAGATTCGTTAGAACGCAAAATAAAGCATAGACATTAACCGGGACCATACTACCATAGACATTAACCGGGACCATACTACCATAGACATTAACCGGGACCATAGACATTAACCGGGGCCATAGACACTAATAGTTTGACGGATGGTGTGCGTATTAACACCATCCATCAAACTATTAGGTAACATTGAGTAAAAACCATTGCTGCGAAACGATTTTTATGGTGTAAATGGTAGCGTGCTATGTAAAACATTGTCTTCACGAGTGGAGGCAAAAGTAAAGAAGTAGGGTATCTATTTCAAGTTTAGTTGTAACATTCAAAACTTATTTGTATGTTTAAGTAAACGTAAAATAAATATTGAACAAAAAACCCGACTGCATGATAAATAAATTGTTATCTTGATCAATTTTGTTTATGTTGAAAAATTAAATACTTTTCAACTTGTTTGATATGATCGTGCAATAGTAAATGTTTGTATTAAAAATGGAATCAGTGTTTAATAAAATTTGTTCATAAGTAGGTACTTTCACATCTTGAAAGATGCGTAATGTTACAAGTTAGACAAACTTCAAGACTTCCATATGATTCGTTTCTATCTTCACTAGTATAAATTCGAATTTAAATTTCCTCGTTTCAAAATACTAATGAAGATAGAAGTATCTTCACTAGTATAGGTACATTTGAAACGAGGAAATTTAAATTCCTACGTGATATTAATTCATTGATTACTAACCTTCAGATTCGATTGTATAACTAAATTAATATTAGTGATATGTATGATATACCTACTAAAGTACATTATGTTGTCAACATTATTTTATAGAGTTTTATTTTTATTAAAGCATAATTGTGAAACTTACATAAGTAGAATCGAAATAATTATTATAGAATGATTCTTAATTCGATACCTTCCTTGATACCCCTAAGCAGAGCTAATTGGTAACAAATTTGTAATGTAAGAAATCTATTTAGCTCTGGACACAAATCTTATACGAGAAGAGAAGAGAGAACTCAGAAGATGGGCAGCAGCGTCTTTCCTAGTAAAATTACACCTACTGCAATCGCCTGCATGCATTGGGCAAGCATGGCGCGATTACGGCTAAACCCCCCCCCCCCCCCCTTGAGGAAGACCTATGCCCAGCAGTGGGCGTCTAAAGGTTGACATTATGATAATCAATTCATTTGCTTCTGGTCGAAACGTGAAATAACTAAGAAAGAAAGGCCAAAAGGCTGCAACTATAACTCGACCGCTTGACTGATATCGTTCGTGACGTAACTGCGAGATGCGGGAGGGATGACAGGGGTCACAAATTGATGTATCTGTGAGCTCTCGCATTTCGTCGCCTCACCCCTCCTACACCTACCACAGAAACAGTCTCAGTCAAGCGGTCGGGTTATTAAAATCAACCCAGTATCGACCTCTGCGAAATCCGATCCAGCATGTCCCTTTGCTGTCCTTCCCCAGCGACGCCGAGGCCCGTACCCCACAGGAGGTGCCCTTGCCGTGTACTCGCTTAGTTTATACATTTTTGCCCTGGCTGGAGGATTTAAATTCACTTTTACACAGGAAAGTCCAGTTAAGCAGTCGGCAACCTCCTAAGTTGACCATGACCAGCCAGATGCCATTCCGAAAAAAATTGGCAAAGTGCGAGTCGGACTCGCGCACGAAGGGTTCCGTACAAAAACGGCAAAATAACACGTTAGTTGTGTGGGAGCCCCCCTTAAATATTTATTTTATTTATTTTAGTATTTGTTGTTATAGCAGCAACAGAAATACAATGATTTGTGAAAATTTCAACTGTCTAGCTATCGCAGTTCTTGAAGACAGACAGACGGACAGACAGCGAGTCTCAGTAATAGGTCCGGTCTCAGTAATAGGTCCGGTCTCATCACCTACCTGAAGAAGTACAGAGTGGAACTGGCTGATGGCATGCCTGAGACCTTGACCTTAGACCCCAGAACCATCCTCACGCAACCCAGGGACCAGGGTATCATGCTGAAGATGATCAAACGAGAAGGCTGGGAGGGGAGGAGATTCGTTAGAACGCAAAATAAAGCATAGACATTAACCGGGACCATACTACCATAGACATTAACCGGGACCATACTACCATAGACATTAACCGGGACCATAGACATTAACCGGGGCCATAGACACTAATAGTTTGACGGATGGTGTGCGTATTAACACCATCCATCAAACTATTAGGTAACATTGAGTAAAAACCATTGCTGCGAAACGATTTTTATGGTGTAAATGGTAGCGTGCTATGTAAAACATTGTCTTCACGAGTGGAGGCAAAAGTAAAGAAGTAGGGTATCTATTTCAAGTTTAGTTGTAACATTCAAAACTTATTTGTATGTTTAAGTAAACGTAAAATAAATATTGAACAAAAAACCCGACTGCATGATAAATAAATTGTTATCTTGATCAATTTTGTTTATGTTGAAAAATTAAATACTTTTCAACTTGTTTGATATGATCGTGCAATAGTAAATGTTTGTATTAAAAATGGAATCAGTGTTTAATAAAATTTGTTCATAAGTAGGTACTTTCACATCTTGAAAGATGCGTAATGTTACAAGTTAGACAAACTTCAAGACTTCCATATGATTCGTTTCTATCTTCACTAGTATAAATTCGAATTTAAATTTCCTCGTTTCAAAATACTAATGAAGATAGAAGTATCTTCACTAGTATAGGTACATTTGAAACGAGGAAATTTAAATTCCTACGTGATATTAATTCATTGATTACTAACCTTCAGATTCGATTGTATAACTAAATTAATATTAGTGATATGTATGATATACCTACTAAAGTACATTATGTTGTCAACATTATTTTATAGAGTTTTATTTTTATTAAAGCATAATTGTGAAACTTACATAAGTAGAATCGAAATAATTATTATAGAATGATTCTTAATTCGATACCTTCCTTGATACCCCTAAGCAGAGCTAATTGGTAACAAATTTGTAATGTAAGAAATCTATTTAGCTCTGGACACAAATCTTATACGAGAAGAGAAGAGAGAACTCAGAAGATGGGCAGCAGCGTCTTTCCTAGTAAAATTACACCTACTGCAATCGCCTGCATGCATTGGGCAAGCATGGCGCGATTACGGCTAAACCCCCCCCCCCCCCCCCCTTGAGGAAGACCTATGCCCAGCAGTGGGCGTCTAAAGGTTGACATTATGATAATCAATTCATTTGCTTCTGGTCGAAACGTGAAATAACTAAGAAAGAAAGGCCAAAAGGCTGCAACTATAACTCGACCGCTTGACTGATATCGTTCGTGACGTAACTGCGAGATGCGGGAGGGATGACAGGGGTCACAAATTGATGTATCTGTGAGCTCTCGCATTTCGTCGCCTCACCCCTCCTACACCTACCACAGAAACAGTCTCAGTCAAGCGGTCGGGTTATTAAAATCAACCCAGTATCGACCTCTGCGAAATCCGATCCAGCATGTCCCTTTGCTGTCCTTCCCCAGCGACGCCGAGGCCCGTACCCCACAGGAGGTGCCCTTGCCGTGTACTCGCTTAGTTTATACATTTTTGCCCTGGCTGGAGGATTTAAATTCACTTTTACACAGGAAAGTCCAGTTAAGCAGTCGGCAACCTCCTAAGTTGACCATGACCAGCCAGATGCCATTCCGAAAAAAATTGGCAAAGTGCGAGTCGGACTCGCGCACGAAGGGTTCCGTACAAAAACGGCAAAATAACACGTTAGTTGTGTGGGAGCCCCCCTTAAATATTTATTTTATTTATTTTAGTATTTGTTGTTATAGCAGCAACAGAAATACAATGATTTGTGAAAATTTCAACTGTCTAGCTATCGCAGTTCTTGAAGACAGACAGACGGACAGACAGCGAGTCTCAGTAATAGGGTCCCGTTTTTACCCTTTGGGTACGAAACCCTAAAAACATCCATACTTCCATACTATCCATACTATATATTACTTTACTATATATAATACTAGCTTTTGCCCGCGGCTTCGCTCGCGTAGAATTTGGTCTGCCACATTAAGTTACGGGACATTTTTTTTTTATACTTTTTTTTTAATGTACCTTCACGTCGTACATCCCAGATTTCTAATTTCAACATTAGTTTCCATACAATCTTTGAACTCCTACACCTAATATTTAGAAGGAATCCCTTGAGGGTAGAATTATCTGAATTCCTTTCTAAGTGCTCATTACTTTAAGCTATAATAGAACTCTCCAAATTTCAAAATGCTAAGTCTAGTGGTTTCTTCATCAATCTTTACCTGTATGGTGTGTTTATGCAAAGTAGCCCTATGTCCTTCCCCGGGCTTCAGATTATCCTATCCAGCACAAACGGATTACTTAACACTGACTAACAAACAGGTCGGACCAATGTTACTTTTATTTAATCACTACATAGTATAAAACAAAGTTGCTTTCTTTGTCCCTATGTCCCTATGTATGCTTACATTTTTAAAACTACGCAACGGATTTTGATGCGGTTTCTTTAATAGATTTTGTAATAAGTAAAGAATTATGTGGTATGTAATTGAAATAGGTGAACATCTGTGTTAATTTATCTGTGTTTTTACTGCAATATGCTCCTGTATGCTATGTTATTTGATTTTTTTGGTTCAGCGTAAATATGTAATAATAAAAAATAATATAATATGTAGGTTTTGGGATGTAGATACACGTGAGCAAGCTACGTATAGCTGCTCATGGAAAAAACAGGGCGTGCCTAAATGTATCCCCGCTACCTTTAAAGTTTGCCCTTGCGATTTATTAATAGTCATAGAAAATGCAACTTTAAGTGGGAACTGTAAACGTTTGAAATTGAAGGGTAAGTTATTGGGTATTATTGGGATGCGTGGAATAAGAACATTTTCACCTATAAAAACTATATATCTAAATAACGAAATCTACGATCCTATATTTAAACAAACAATAAAGGACAATTCTTATGCGACTGAATTAAAAATAAAAAGTAATAAGTAAGTAATTACGCTTTCACGACGAAACGGCTGAACTGATTTTGATGAAATTTGGCATGAATATACCTTGAACTCTGGGGAAGGACATAGGCTTATTTTTATTCCGCGACTTTGCCTGCAACCACGATAACCGACATTCACGCGGACGCAGTCGCGGGCAAAGGTTTTCACGTAGATACAACTAGGTATGACAAAAAGTATAAGTACGTAGGTATAATATGGCAAAAGAATTTTCCATAAGACGTGTCGTATTTCACTAAGCATCTACTGCTGACTCTTTGGTAATAACTTGCGTGACGATGACATAATACATAATGCTAATAATGGTCAATGACATAACATCTCGACATTCTCAGCATACCTAATTTGGACGATAACAACTTATTTGTGTAGTTATTGTGAACTAGGTTCTTTCCCGACTTTGTCCGCGTGGAAGACAAAAATATTGCCCATGTTACACGCAGTGTAATGTAGCTTTCTATTGTTAAAAGACTTTTTAAATCGGTTAAGTATTTTTTGAGTTTATGCATTAAAACAAACATACGAAAAATAAAATCGCGGCTTCTCTTTTATTTATTTATTTTACTTTAATAGAAACGGTTAACACCACTTACAATAGGTAATTAAGGACAGAGAATATTATAGAAGATTTAAGAAAAACACAAAGACAAATATAAAACCACCACATACAACAACAACCACATATATCTTATTAAGTTTAGGTACCTACAGCTTCATGAATTCTCAAGTTATAACTTTGGTTTAAACTAGTTTCCGCCTGTGACGTCGTCCGCGATTTATTATTATTATTATTATTAAAGCAGCTTCTTATCAGTGAAATACACTTTGTAATCAGACCAGTAACTCCAAAGATGGGTTGTTCCACTGCGCTCCAGGAATGCATTCCACTGCGCTCCAAAATAAAAAAAGTAGAGTCAGATAGATAACAGGCAAACCATAAGTTGTTTGTTGCATAATGTGCTGCTTTGGCGCATTTGCAACATATATTCATGATGTAACTGTTGATGTGTGGTTGGTAATCATGGTAGAAGCACCACAAAGTGAAAATATTTCCAAGTTTAATGATTACTTTGATGATCAATGATTAGACAATGGAACTTTACATACAGAAAATTGAAATTGTTTGGGAGAAAGACACCGGACAAATAACTTAGTAGTATCATGACATCGTAAAAATATTGCTAGAAGTGACATTGTGATTGACTGAATAAACATAATTTGATATGCATTTTTTTATGATAAGTATTTGTTTAATTTTTCAAGCTAAATTTATTTTTGCTAATTCTACTCAAAATTTCTTGGAGCGCGGTGGAATCAATGTGTGAGCATTACAATTGTGAGAACAATGGGATTTGGAGCACAGTGGAACTACCCCCCAGAGATTACCACTTACAATCAGAAAACATAAAAATAAACTAACTTTACTACACCATGTTTTTTTTAAGAATCCCAAATTTTTTAACAATACAATATACCACTCAAAGATATCGTAGCTTTCTAGTGGTGAAAACTTTTTTGAAAACGGATGAGCAGTTTCGGATATTACGTCCTACAAACAAACAAATTATACCTCTTAATATTAATATGTAAGTATAAATTAATTTTAGCGTACAACGTGCCAGTCAGTCATTTGTATTAATATTTTATTTACATACACAGACCGGTAAAGTCACGGTCACGTTTAATACAATATGTATAAATACTCTAATTGACTATTCAAATTCAAAGCCATATTTTATTTTGATTGAATATTAGCACATTACATCTATTGTGGTTCGTCTATATTTACATTTGAATGGGTTTGAAAACCTGTCTTATTATAACGAAATTGAATAGTTTCAGATATTTATGGATAGATAAGAAATAACCTATCTGGTTTATTTTACGCTGGGCACGCATCTCCTGCGAATCGCTACCCGTGGGTGTCGCAGAAGGCCACAGAGGGATATACATTGGGGGGGGGGGGGGGGTATATACATTGGTGTGATGAGCACTTGTGTTTGCTTTGTGCCTGGGTGTTATTTATCTATATATGTATGTATTTACAAAAAAAAAATGTATTTGTGTATGTATATCAGCTGTCTGACACCCATAGTACAGGGTCTCCCTAGTTTGAGGTCAGATGGCCATGTGTGAAAATGTCCCACATATTATTATTATTTACCAGAGGATGGGCAGCAGCGTCCTTCTGAGTACCATAACACCTACTGCGATCGCGAACATGCATCGACCAAGCATGGCCATTACGGCTGAACCTCCCCTTGGCGAAGACCTATGATGCCTAGCTGTGGTCGTCTAAAGGTTGACACGATGATGGTGATCTATTATGGTTCGTCTATATTTACATTTCTCTCTAAAAAGTAGTAACAGTGTCGTAAAAGTGCTCCCGATTTATATTAAAATACTAGTGGAAAAACATCGATAGACCTCAGAAGTACAGTGAATCATTATTAAATAGCCACAACGCAACGTATTTTCAATATAAATACGCGCAAACAGAGAAGTTAAGTGAATAATAACACGAAATAGTGCCGGCATATAAGTTGGAGGTTAGAAAAACCTCATAGTCATCATAGACGTCAACTTGACATTCTTGCCAACTTTACGGTGCAAACTATCACGTCTCAATTCTCATATCACACAGTGCAACCAACCAACAAAGAGAAAAGTGTTTGAGACCGAGGTTTTTGGGAAAAGTACAAAAGTTACGTTTCGGTTTACGATGAACACCAAACTGTCAGAAGAAATGTCACTACTATTTGAAAAAATGAAGGAAGAGTTACAAAAACAGACGATGGCAATAACAGAGAATATAACCACAGTAATCCTCAAGAAAGTTGATGAGAAAATTGAACCGCTCATTAAAGAGAACGAGAATTTGAAACTACAAGTAGACCAACTTAGTAATAAAATAGAACACCTCGAACTTAGCAGTAGAAGAAACAATATTGTAATCCACGGAGTTCTTGAATCAGTCAACGAAGGGGAGGCGGACTTGATGTCTTTAACCGTAAAAACAATTGCAGACTTAGACGTACCGTTGGAACATAGTGAAATCAACAGAATCCAACGTCTTGGAAGGAATGTGAGTAATGATAGGGCTAGACCTATTCTTCTGTCAACCAAAATTAAAGAAAATACAAATATTGAGAAACAAAAAGAAAATGAAGCCAAGCACGTACATCACTCACGATTATTCCAAAAAAGTACTAGCTGAAAGAAAAGCCAATAAAGCCAACCAAAATGAAAAAAGAAAGAGAGAAGAATCAGAAACGCCAAGTCCCAAGCCCTTTCGCGAAACTAACTCTGAGGCAAAAATCAAAAAGACGGATGCATTCCAACTTATGCGAGGAAGAGCAAACTCTCTGTCCGGATCCCATAAAAACAAAAACTAGCAATAACAAAGGGCCGGAAATCAAACCAACAAAATTAAATCAACACACGCTACAAAACAAAAAAAATCTCCCACCACGGCTGGTCACCGAGGGAGATCAAGACCAACACCCTCTAGCAAAACGTGAAGAAAACTTGTATATTGCAACATTGAATACCAGAACCCTTAGAACCCCAGAGTCCTTACTAGAATTAGAGCTAGCCCTAGAAAATATAAAATGGGATATCATAGGTATAAGCGAAATGAGAAGAGCTTATGAAGCAATAGAAGAACGCTCTGGATATATACTTTATTCAAAAGGAGAGACAGGACAACGAGGCGTCGGCTTCCTTATTAAAAGTTACCTTAAAAAGCATGTAAAAGATTTTATTGGAGTGTCGGACAGATTGGCAATCCTAAATTTTAATATACCCAGCTATAAAACAACCTGGTCCATTATACAGATTTATGCACCAACTGAACAAGCAAATAAACTAGAGCTTCAAGCATTCTATGACAATCTGTCAGAAGTACTAACAACTTTTTCAAACAACAATATTATTCTAATGGGAGACTTCAACGCACAGGTTGGAGTAAAACAGAGTCTTGAGGAAAGAGTAATCGGACACTTTGGGTATGGGAAAAGAAGCGTAAATGGCCAGAAACTCATAGATTTTCTACTTGAACAAAATTTATATATACTAAACAGCTTATTCAAAAAGAACAAGAACAACAAATGGACTTGGAGGTCCCCAGACGGCAATCATAGAAATGAAATAGACTATATTATTAGTAACAACCCACAAGCATTTACGGATACATCAGTCTTACATAAAATAAACTTTAACACGGACCACCGCCTAGTTAGAAGCTCTCTAAAATTAAACAACATCTGCATACTACCCTGTATAACATATGGATGCGAAACATGGGCACTGACAAAACAACACAGAAACAAATTGCAATACTGCCAAAGAGCCATGGAACGTAGTATGACAAATATACGAAAAGCAGATCATGTAAGGAATAAACAATTGAGAGCAAAAACTAAGCTACAGGACATTTTGAGCAGAATTGACCAACAAAAATGGAGATGGACTGGCCACATGATGAGAACAAATACAGAGAAATGGAGTAAAGTAATAACCGACTGGTATCCAAGGGACAGTAAACGCAGCAAGGGGAAACAGATAAGAAGATGGGAAGATGAGCTTAAACAAACAGCGGGCCCCAACTGGAGGAGAGTGGCTCGTGACAGAAAACAGTGGAAAGAGCTAGAGGAGGCCTTTGCCAAAAGGCACACTGAATTGAGGGACATATTGTAACAGAATATTACAGAGAAACAGAAAATTCAGAATAAAAGGGCAAATTATATATATTTACATTTGAATTGGTTTGAAAACTTGCATTATTATAACGAAATTGAATTTGTTTAAGTATTACCTATGCGTTGAATAATTAAAAAAAAAACAAATATTTTTTATCAAATTGAATTTATTAACAAATAAATCTATGATAACTTGCCTATCAAAAAGTTTACATAGCTGTTTTTAATTGAATTAATTTTAACCAATTTTCTTTCATCACCTCACTCTTTTCATAACCGAATGAATTCAAACTCAAACTCAAACTCAAACTCAAAATCATTTATTTCAAATAAACCATTTACAGGTACTTTTGAATTGTCAGAGTCAGTCAGTCAGAAAGTTGAAGCTAGTTGCTCGTTCCAAACAGTAGGTTTCTATGGAGAAGAACGAGCAAGAAACTCCATGAACAACACTCTTTTAAAATCAATAATATGTTACAAATTTCGGTTACATCATTCATATTAAATCTAGGGTACAATGTGAGAACAATGTAACAAGTCGTGTACGTTAAAAGAGGTTTAGATAAAAATATAATCATAATAAACAATTCAAAATAAAATTAGAATAACCGAGGCAGCTAAGAGATGACCAGTCCCAACTAACGGCGCCCGTTCTCGAACATGACGCACGGATCGGCATCATTTGACTCAACCATTTTGAAGGGAACCGAATGATCCAACACGCGCGCCACCGTCAGCGAGACATTCCAGTGAGCATGACATACTCCCAACCGCCATGGCACATTCAAGTCAATGAAAGACATACCTCGTAAATGGTAGCTTTAAATAACATAGTGCTCACATGTATGTGCTATGAAAAATTATATAATTTCATCACAAGTGATAGGTATAAACACACAGAATATGCATAAGTAGGCTTGCCTTCTTATTTCTGTGCATAGCTACCTGGCAAGCCGGCTGTGAACAGGGCCTCAAGTCTGCTCAATATAATAACAATGACGTCATTATGACTTTCCATTGGTCAACCACTGACACGTCATTGAAAGAAATGGTATAGAATGGCAATCTCGTACAAAATGACTTACTGACTTAGGCGGTAATCTGCTAAAATTTTGACAGTTCCTTTGATCAGTGACCTGCCATTAGAACGTCATTGTGCAGTCATTGCTTTTAATTCGACCGACCAATGATCGACCATTATGAATTTAGCGGATTACGAACTTTAGCAAAATTACAATGGGATCGTGTTGAAATGACGAAATTATAAAAATAGCAGATTTGGCCCCCAGGTTAGTCACCGATCTGTTAAGATATTTTAATTACAAAACGAATCGTATAGGCTTACCTGCTTTACATGAAATATTTATATACCTTTAATTGTTCATGTTCATTAATAAGATATAGCCTTAAACTCAGTGATAACGTTGCTTCCTACTGTTGGATTTTTTTTTAATTCGATGAGTAGTTTCGGAGATTACCTACTACAACAGCTAAACTTTACCTATTTATTATATTATTACTAGCTGACCTGACAAACGTTTTTTGCCTTATAAATTAAAAAAAAAACAGCTTACGACCTATTCTCAGACCTACTAATATACACAAATAAATTCATGACGATCGCTCAAGCCGTTTTGGAGGAATTCGATAACAAACACTGTGACAAGAGATTTTTATACAGAATTATTTTTTTTGTCGCGCTTCAAATTTTTCAGGGTTTTAGTACCCGTAAAATTGAACAACTAGCTCCAAGAAACATGGGTCGAAATATATGAAAAAAAAATATTTTTTAGTTTTTGAAGGCGGTTGTTTTTTTTTTGTAAAAAGCTTCTTTTTTTTTGCCTTTTAGTGCCCCCTTCTCATCCAAATCCATTATGAAACGGCAACACTGTTATAACAGAGATTTAAAGTATCCTAAAGATTGAGGAAATTATAACGTCGTCTATGTAAAATTTTTGGGTTTTGTTGAGTTTTCCATAAAGCACGGGAAGCACCAGCTTTCAAATAATAAAATAATCATTAAAATCGGTTCACCCAGTCGAAAGTTCTAAGGTAACAAAATAAAAAAAATACTGTCGAATTGAGAACCTCCTTCTTTTTTGAAGTCGGTTGAAAATTCGGTCTTCCAATACAAAATCGATCAGCTGACTATTGATTTTGTATGAGAGCTGCCAAGAGGCTCATTAACATCGGTTAGGGCTAAGCTCCAGAGCCTTGAACATCGCCGCGCCGTTGCTAGACTATCGGTCTTTTATCGGGTACATTTCGGAGAGTGTGCTTTGGAATTATACAATTTAATACCCCCATCCCCATTCCATCGTCGGACGAGCAGAGATACGGCGAAGCGTCACCGCTATATGGTTGAAGTTCCACGGTCTCGAACCAAGCGCTTTGACTCCACATTTATTGTGCGAACTGCCAGACTGTGGAATTCGCTGCCCGCCTCTGTTCCCTGATAAGTATAATCTGGGTATCTTCAAGGCACTAGTGAACCGGTTCATCCTAGGCAAGCGTGTTCCAACTTAGGCCGCATTATCATTTAAGATCAGATGAATTGCGGTCAAACGCAAGTCTATTTGATAAAAAAAAAAGTTCCGAATTATCTTTATTCTTCCAAGAAGTACAAACAGTTACAAAAAACAAACATTTATTAAATATTAAGGGTAAAAGCCGGTTAGTCCACCATTTAACGTGTGCTAATCCAACAGCTGATCCGACGCGATTTTTAATTTTGGTATTAAAATTATATATTTTTTAAAATTATTCTTAACGATCTTTTCATGCAAATATTCTATACAAAATAGGTGCAATGTTTCCCGCGATGCCCCTTTTTTTCTTTGCCTGTCTGACTTTTTGTTTATTAAATGCGTCGTAGTGCATGTTTTATGTCGATAGATAACAAGATCACCACCTACACATGACCTTCAGGACACATGAAAAATATTTGTTCATTGCAGTAACACAGAGATAAAACAGCTGATAAAAAACATTAGCATGCGCGCGAAAAATGATAATAGGTGTCTACAGTGTCATTGACGAACGTACAGGCACAGTATAAATATTAGTATTACCGTACAGGAGCGACATGCCCCGTCTCCCTTCGAAACACTGTTCCTCACCTCTTCCCGCGTGTAACGTACTCTCGAAACTATTTTTAGTTCTCGCGGTGCGCAGACACCCACGCACGTATTTGTACAGTCTGTTATTATGGTAGCAGTGTAGGTAACTTAATCGTTTCGTTTGAATGGAGTGTCGTAGATGTGGTACAGGGATGGCATGATTCAAAATTGACTGTAATAGGAAATGGTTTAATAATTGAAATTACTTAAGAGTTTGGGAGTTGCGCCATTTTTAACCGACTACAAAAGGAGGTTCTCAGTTCGACCCGTATGTTTGTATGTATGTATGTTTGTCCGCGATTACCTCCCGTTTGGCTGAACCGATTTTGATGCGGATTTCAGAAAAGTGTTTGTTACATTCTGGAGAAGGTTTTAGTATACAACAAACAGAAATTTATTCAGCGATTTTTGAAAAAAAAAACAACAAATATCGAGAATACGTTTTCGTTTCTTCCATCTTTCCATCTTTGGAGGACTTTTAATCTCTGTTCTAACTGTGTTGCCGTTCCTTAATAGATTTGGGTGATAAAGTTAGGTATTTATCACTTTTTAGTTTTTTTTGAAGGCGGTTCTCTTTTTTGTTTTAAATGTTTGTTCCGCTACCAATAAACTGACACGTTCCAATATTTAACAAATTGTATTTGTTTTACAAAACATAAATAGCATTGGCATTATAAAAAACATGCATATTGATTGTATAAATTCGGTATTCAAACAATACGTACCTACTTGTACGTAATAATATTTATTCGTAGTTTTTGTAAGATTATTGGCAAGCGATAAGATGGAGCAGACATACTTTAGAGTGGAGACGGCGTTTGGGCAAGCGTAGTGTGGGGCGCACTGAGGCACGATGGACCGATGATTTGAAGAAAGAAGACCAGGTTGGTCGGCGATCTCTGAGGGAAGCATATGTTCAGCAGTGGACGGCATTAGGCTTTGCAGACATGACATCCTCGCAAACGGGGTTGCGTCCCCCGTCCATTGCGCTCCCGCTCTCAACCATCGATTGAACGACTGCCGAGAGCGAGATATCGCTCCCGCCTACAGCCGCGATGAGATCACGGCGCAGCCCTGCCCAAGCTGGGCACTCCTCCAACGTGTGCTGCGCCGTATCCTCCGGGCAAGCAGCACAGTGGTGACACACCGGTGTCTGCTTCCAACCTATACGACACAGGTACTTCCCAAAGCAGCCGTAACCAGAAAGTACCTATGTCAGCTGGAAGCCGAGGGCGCCATGCCGCCTCTCGATTCCGCCCTCAGGGCCCAGTGGAGCTTAGATCGCCGTGCCTCGATAACCCGGGACAGGGGTCTTTCGCCGCTTCGCCGCGCTCCTGCGCCTCCCCGCGCCACTGTTATAGTGACGCGAGTGCTCTCACCTCCAGACAGTACCTTATCCTACTTTATTTACATGGTACAATGTTTTTGTGTTACTGGACAAAGTTAGCTGTACAATTGAACCCTAAACTAGGTAATTTATAATACCTGCCTATGCCTGGCCTAATTACAATGCTGAGCCACACTGACATTTGCTTATTTATTGCTTAGACCATGGCATCTATCAAGGTTAAATAAAGACGTTTGTATGCATTGGTCCTAGACATGTCCTATATAATGGTAACTGTACATAACTTTGCATGCCGTGAATAGGTTATGGAACAATGAAACAGCATTACCTATTTCGCAGTTAATGTTGCACTAATGATGAATAAGTTTACTAATTTGATGTCATAATCCCCACGCTTGGCAGGCGTCTTGGGGATAGCAGTGAGGTTGTTAAAGTACATAGAAGCCGCTGCTGCCCGACTTCCGGATTTTCCCTTAGTTGCCTTCTACGACACCTCGGGATGAAATGGGGGAGTGCTATTGTGACCCGGACACCCCATGGGACTACGCATACTGCCCGTCAAACTAAAAATCTGAACTAAAATTATTGCTGTAAATCAACTTTTTTGTTTGCTGTAAAAAATATTAATGCACCCAAAACCCGTAAACACTTACGGGGACAGGTGCTGTTTGGTTATAAATAACAAAAGTATTGTTAAAACTTCTGATCTCCGTAGTAACCAAACAACAAAATAATTAAATATTATGTCATTCTTTTTGGGACAAGAACGCCACTCTATTCCTAAACCACTGCAACGTCTGAAAGCCAGAATCAACAGTGGCGATCACTAGAAATGAACCTAGACCAAGTAGACAATGAAGCTCGACGAGTCCCGGAGTAACGCTACAACTGTCTTGGATCCAGCAATTAAGGAGCTAACAAGCGACTTTTACAGATTGTAAAATGACAATCACGTCAAAATGTGTAGTGTAAATGATTTGAAAAAAGTATATGTTAAACTAGAACATTCGCTTTATCATGTAGTATGTGAATATTTTTGATTAAGTTCATATTAAATAGTTTAATAACTCGTGATGTTGCGTCTGACGCGGACAAAACATTGATAATCACACAAAATCTACCAGGTATATTTAAATGAAATTTTCACTATTTTACAGACAATTTTATTATCTATCTTTTAGTATACGCCTTTTTTTTTTTATTAAAAAATATAACCTATTATTTAATTTTTTCGACTAAACTTTGAGAGTTTTGGACGCAGCGCATACGATTCTCTGGTCGCTCAAGGTCGCCGGCGTATATTGTCGCCTTAAATGTATTAGAAAAGAACAGCGAAGAATACGAAATACAAATTTTCCTCTTCCCTCCATCAAGCAGGAGACAGAACAGAAATAGGCCAATTAGCGCAAAAGGACGTTTACAACTGAGGGAAGCCCTGTTGCTAAGCGTCACGGACAATAAAAATTAATAATTATTATAGTCTCTCTATTTCTTCATCCACTTTGGTTTTTAAAGCGTAAGGTATTCTACGTGGTCTAATAAAAATTGGCTTAGTGTTCTCTTTCAGGTTTAGGTGTCCTCTCTGTAATTGGGTATTTCACCAAGGTCGTTTCTGAAGACTGATGTCTTGTAGAGCTCCAGAAGCTGGTCTAATTGTATGTTTTCAATAGGTTGTACGGTTTTTATGTCTGCTAAGTTAAGTGTCTCGAGTTCTTTCATCCAGCTGCGGCCAAAAATGGGGTCAATGTTTTTGTTGATAACGTACAGTTTTCCGTGGAATTATTCTCTTGCATTGTAAACCGTAAAAAAAATGTGAGTTGTTAAAGACTCCAATAATAAGTATGGCGAAAACGCTTAAACGCATGGAAATTCGTTCCAGTTTCTACAAGGTCTGCATAATAAACAGCTCCGGATGTACCCTGTACACTATCTACCATAATATCGCATTCATTCTGCCATAGAATACAATCCCATAAGATATGATGTGCAGATTGTCCATAGGTATTCACAGTCGGATGTAGAACATCGACACAAAGGCGAGGCATGAGCTTGGAAGAAAATAATATTATGTACAAAAGCATTGCGATTATTTCGAAAAACGGGACTATGAAGTATGTTGGTTTAGAAGTAAAGCCTACTGTACGGCGCGGCGATACAATTATTTATTTACTAGCTGACCAGACAGACGTTGTCCTGTCCCTATATCTACCTACTTACTTGCCTATCTACCTACCTCCCAAAAATTTTCTTTTATATAATTCTTCTCAGTTCTCCTGACAATAACGATCACAATAAAAAAAGAATTATCCAATTTCGTCTAGCCGTTCACAAGTTATGCGCTTACATTTTATTTTATTTTTTAACCGATTTCAAAAAGGAGGAGCTTCTCAATTCGGTTGGTTTTTTTTTATGTATGTACATCGATTACTCCGAGATTTATGATCCGATTTACGTAATTCTTCTTTAGTTTGATGCCGAATTGTAAATGGCAACAATTCCGCATCCCATATCCGCGGTCCCATAAAAATTTAACATTATTTAGCCCAGTAGTTTTCATTTTATGAACATTTTTTTATTTTTTATATATTTATTTTTATGTTTGATCATGTATAAAAAAGACTGCACTAGGGACTAAACTTAGACTTTCAGGGTGCCTAGGTGAAGTACTGAAGAAAATCCAGGTAACAGAAAATACAACTTTATTCTTTTCAACACGACCTTCTTGTCTAACAGCTCGAGTCAGAATGTTTAACCGACCTCTTCCCACCTACCCGGTTTCCAATAATTTGCGCGGTAAAATTGAGTTCTGTGATTGGTTAACGATTTTACGTCGTCAACCCATCACAGACGACAATCTGCTGGCCTCTGATTGGTTAGCCAATCCGAAGTATCCAACGACCAACTGCCAAACTAAAGTGTTGCCAGTACAAAATATTTGAATCATATAGCTACTGGACTGGAAACTAGTATTTTTGCGTTTCAATGTAATTAAATAAAAATGTAAATAAGCGAACCCTAACAATCGACCATCCTGATATCGTGTGCGTCCCTGCACACGGTACCTGGTGGAACCCTAACAATCGTAATTAGGTCAGTTAAACAAACTTCACAATCCATGTACACGATATTTCAAAATCAATTCAAATTATATGCTAATATCACAGCTAATATCATAAGTAATAATTAACATTCAAACCCTTACAGTGACTTTAGAAGTCTTACAAATTATTATAATATGAAACACTACTTTACCTCGTTAACTATTTAGAAGTTTATAACAACTTATAATAACAAATTTATACAACTATTGTTGTAACTAAATATACATGAAATATCTAAATATTTATTACTTATTTACAAAATTGTTTAGCTTATAAGGATGTACGGACTTCTATCGTACGGAAGAGCAACTTTAAATTAATCACAACGATCGATTAGTTGTGTTTAATGCATTAAAAAACTCAGGTCCCAATGATCGATTAATTGGGATACCTGGTGATCGACGATCGATTAGTCGATATACTTCAAAGATTACCTCGACGATCGATTAATCGAGGGAGCCTTTGCCAATCATTTGCTCAAGCCGATCGATTAAGCTTGTGCAACAGGAGCAAGACGAACGAGTAGCTCTGGCATAGTTGATCAGACGTGAACCAATCGATTCTCACATCCGATCTCGACGATCGATTAATCGAGAGAGCCTTCGCCAACCATTCGCTCAAGCCGATCGATTAAGCTTGTGCAACAGGAGCAAGACGAACGAGTAGCTCTGGCATAGTTGATCAGACGCGAACCAATCGATTCTCGCATCCGATCTGAAACAAAACTCCATTCTGTAGTTACATTGCCTCACAAGGAATACCAAAACTTAAATTAACTGTATCTAATCATCATCTGTGTCGGAAGTAGATTCAGAGTTCTCTTTCACATGTAAAGCAACCACGTGGATCCAAGGCATCATGCGATCCGCAGCAACAGTCGTTAGTCGCTTGCCTTATGTATTACATAAACCAGGTACTGGAGCTACTACATATCGATCAGTACCAAAGACCTTTGTAACCCGATAGGGATCGATATACGACGGCAGCTTTTTACTCTGCCGTTCATTATTAAAGCAAGTTTTAGTAATTTTAACAAGGTCGCCTTCCGCGTAGGTGCGCGCAGGTTTCCTACCCTTATCAAAATACTGGTTTTGCATGATCTGCTCATTGTCTATCCTATTTTTAACTTCCTGGCGTATAGTGGTTAAATCAGTGGATTTGCGAAATTCATCAGAAATCTCATTAAGGATGGGATTTGCCGAAACATTCATAGAGGTACCAAACATCACCTCGGCTTGTGACCTGCCGATCGTTTTTGGATAGTGTTGTTTAGTCCCCATTGAATCCTTCCTAAGTGGCAATCTCATTCTCTTTCGCCATATTTCACGCTTAAAGCCCTCATAGTGCCCAGAATGATGCGATCATACCGCTGGACTTGACCGTTTAATTGAGAACTAGAGACAGCATTCAGAATATGTTTAATACCCTCGTCTAGACAAAATCTTTTGAACATATGTGACGTGCAGCTGCCGCGGTCACTCGCAAGGCGATCTGGAGTTCTAAATATCCTGAATATATCATCTCTCGCACCCTTCGGTACTACCCAGCAAACATATTTGTCTTCACCTACACAACGAACTAACTTGTTGTCCTTAACGACGTAGTTTTCCTTAATATATTGCAAGCCTTTCTGATCTTGACTACTATCCAAAATGTCTCTAATCCTCTTAAGTTCTTCATCTCCAAATTGGAGGGTATGTAACCAGTCTTCGTTTGAAATGGCCATAATGGTTGGAAGATTATCAGATTGATTCTCCTCGGACTCTACTACAGGATTACGGGATAGCGCGTCAACATGCCACATTTTTAAACCGGCTCTATATTCGATTGTACAATTACATTCTTGTAACTGCAGCCACCAGCGCGCTATCCTAGGAATGAGATCCTGAAGAGCGCTCATGATGTGACCGTCGATACGGACGGTATATAATGGAACGTTGACTGTTAAAAGCGTGTATTCGATTTGTGACCAAAACTTCATATGCGTATTTCCCAGAGCAATATCGTAATAATGTGAGCAGATTATTGGAAGAAAATGACGGCATTAGAAAGATGTATAAAGTCAAAGTCAAATCATTTATTTCAATTAGAATATTAAAGGCATTTTTAAATAATTGACACGGTTGGCGCAGTGGCTCAGCGATCGACTGCTGCGCAGCGTGTTGCGGGTTCCATTCCCGCCCAGGGTAAATATTTGTGTGATGAGCACTTGTGTTTGCCTTGTGTCTGGGTGTTGTTTATCTATATATGTATGTATTTAAAAATGTATTTGTGTATGTATATCAGCTGTCTGACACCCATAGTACAGGGTCTCCCTAGTTTGGGGTCAGATGGCCATGTGTGAAAATGTCCCCACATATTATTATTATTATTAATTTATAATGATTTTATTTTTTTATCGAACAGAATTCCTTCATTGCAATTTACGAAAATAGATGTCAGAGTTAACTTTCAGGACGAATACAACCATTACAGTATGCCAAAACATTTTTTTTTATGCGTTTTTTCACAACAGGATGTACAGTTGTAAAGTACAATACTGAGCCAATGTTACGAAAATATTACTATTAGGTATTAAACAACCCTTTTAAAAAAGTACAACATCGGTTTACTTTAACAATATTTTTCCACCAGTATTTGAATAGAAACCTAACTGTTATATTTATTTTATGGAAATAAAGGTTATGCTTAATATACAGAATATTTTTCAGCCCGTTATACGAACTCATTAATTTTAGAAAATTATTTAAAAAAAACACTATAAAACATCGAGCGCAATCTATTGTCGATCAATTTTAACGATTCGTGCTCATAGTTCCTCGCTTACGCACACAAACAGACCATTGTATTGTACTAGTGTACGTCAATGCTGCTACGATGTTCTAGCAATTATATACAGCAGTAGTGATTTTAAGTTGCGCTAAATCGAATACGCGCTCTTAAGCTTTATTTTCATTTGAGCAACATTAGTACAACCTAGATCCTTTAAGGATGAAGCAAAACAAGCTTGTTTTTCTGAGCAAATCTAGTAACTGTTTCCTAGTATCATCAGGTACCTTCTGAGAAATGCGAACCTGGTTTTCATCGAATGTATTACCGGCAACATCAATCATCAGTTCAGGCGACTCAACGACAACCCTGTTGGCAAAATAGACCTTTTTAGCTCGGCTAAAGACATTGTCTTTTGGAATCAGAAACTAGCATGGGGAATGATAACTATATTCACACAGCCATTTTTCGAATTATAAAGTCCTCCGCAAACTGAACATTGATTGTGTTTTTCCTGCAACACTATTTTTCAGTAAAATACTGTCACTAATAGTAAGATTAACGCTGGCTCTGATCGAAACAAGTCCCCAAAAATTTGACAGCTCCTAAAGTGCGAACCTCTAAAGTTTCCACTCTTACTCTCAATGTCAACATCAGATAAAGGCAATTTATTGCCGTTGTCGAAGAATTTCATTTCAGAAACATTTCTATATGCAACTATATGGGGTATATGTCTACTAATTAGCAAAGGCTTCTCCAAAAACTCACAACCTTACAAATAACCCTGGCGTTGACATCGTCTATACTCAAATCAAGCAATAACTCTCCACGAGATTGCACAACACTTACCGAAACCTTTCATTTGAGAGGACGTGTTATCGTGAATCAAGCCTATCTCCGACTCCTTAATCAATGTAACCTCGCTCCCAAAATCTATGAACCCCTGTAGGGGTACCTCATTAACAATAACCTCTTTTATAAATTTGGATTTTGGTGTTTCAGTACCCTTTTCGACAGAATTCATGCGCATTGTCTTCGAAACAGTAGCGCTAGAATTTGTCGCCTTTTCCCCTGGCTTGCTAAAACAGGTCTCTATGGTATGACCGAGTTTATTACATCGTTGGCACTTCATGAGAGGTTTAGAACAATGTAGAAAACTATGCCCCTCTCCTTACAATTATAGCAACCACTAGGCTGACCTGATCTAGCTGTAGATTTTGGAGCTTGGTTTTGATTATTATTCTGATGTGTATTGTATATAGTTTTATTACGAAAATGGCCACGGTCCACTGAAGACTGATGAGTTGCATCTATGTTGCTTAATAAGAACTGCAAAAGTTTGTCAGGGTGATTGCAATGTAATGCCAAAGCCAGTGCAAAGTGTCATGCTTTTTGTGAAATCAATACTTATTATTAAATCACTCGATCTAAGCGTCCTGTCATTCAAGCCGTGAATAATGCAGTCCACTGCACGCTTTTCTACTATATCGCATTGATTCACGAGAGCAATGCTTTTCATAATAATAAAGTTCGATGGGCTCATTGAACTTGCTCATCCTTTTCAGCATATCCTCCAAGGTCTGGCCGTAATTTTGTTCACAAGGAAATGCATTTATCAAATTATCTTGCCATTCTTTCGAGCTAAAAAGAATGGAATTCAAGCTTTCATACCACATGTTAGCCAGGCCTTGGAGTTTCTGCATGGCAAAGTGATTGGTAGTTCTGTCGTCCCAACCATATACCGACGCACATTCGTTGACCTTTTCAGCCATAATCGATACGTTGGTTTTATTTGAAGGGTCAAAATTAGGCAATATATTTTGGTAGTCTATCTTTTGAGATGACTGTGCATTTCGGTTATGAGGCTGTGACGACAGATCCTTCTTCAACAGCTTTAAAATACTAACAAGATTGTTCTTAGAAAAAGATGGACTACGTAACCTTATATATTCTCCTGCGTTGCTGCGTTGCTCGGCACGTGGTTCTGCCCGACGCCCAGCTGGCCAACGTACAGAGGGCTCGCGACGCTGGCTGGCACGTCGTGATGATGATCGATGACGGTCTTCCGTGGCACGGAGTCGTTCACGCTCACGGCGTAATTCCTGCTCCAGCATCTGTACTCTCTGCCGTCCCAGTAGGAAGTCTTGCTCATCTCGAGATCGATTCGGGTTGCGCATACGCAGCTGGAGTCTCACTTTGAGTGTTCGCTGCGTCCTGGTGCTCGAGCACTCGCAGAAAGGAAGGTTTGTTAATAACAAAGACTAAAATTTATTTGAAGGATGAAATTGCGTCATATCTCGGAAACGGTGCGGCCTACGCCAAAAATAAGCAAATTTTCGTACCCCCCCTTTTAGAAACCCCCAAAGGATAATATTCTCGATCATTTCAGACACTTATAAGGATAATATTCTCGGACACACACACACACACACACAAAAAATTTAAGCTCAGAAATAAAATAAGCTGTTATAAAATACTGTAGGTCGTATTGCAATACAATAGAACCACTCTCTAAGTCTTAGACTACGTTTAGAGCTGCCACTTAGATAGGTTTGAACACTGTGTATCTCTAAACACTTGTTCAACGCATATTCATTATTTCCGTAATACGACCGTTATGTTTTAAACTACCACTGATTTCAGTACTATTACTAGTATTAACTAATTTGAATGCAATATAAAATTATAATAAATATTATAATATAATAATGCAAAGATAAAACGAAACGAAATATAATTCAGTTTAAATAATAAAAGCCATGGGCGTGTACTTACGTTTTAAGTTTGGTTAGCGTGTCACTTCTGATATATAAAAAAGACTGCACTAGGGACTAAACTTAGACTTTCAGGGTGCCTAGGTGAAGTACTGAAGAAAATCCAGGTAACAGAAAATACAACTTTATTCTTTTCAACACGACCTTCTTGTCTAACAGCTCGAGTCAGAATGTTTAACCGACCTCTTCCCACCTACCCGGTTTCCAATAATTTGCGCGGTAAAATTGAGTTCTGTGATTGGTTAACGATTTTACGTCGTCAACCCATCACAGACGACAATCTGCTGGCCTCTGATTGGTTAGCCAATCCGAAGTATCCAACGACCAACTGCCAAACTAAAGTGTTGCCAGTACAAAATATTTGAATCATATAGCTACTGGACTGGAAACTAGTATTTTTGCGTTTCAATGTAATTAAATAAAAATGTAAATAAGCGAACCCTAACACATGCATAACTTTTTTCAGTGTAGTCCGATTTCGATGATTCTTTTTTTAATTGATAGTGTATACCTCAAATTTGGTCCCATAAATTCAAGAAAATACTCCACCCCTAAGGGTTGAAAATTAAGGGATGACAGATTTATTTAGGGTCGCCGTTTCGTAATTAATTTCTATGATGAGAAGTAGGCACAAAAAAGCGAAAAAAAAATATTAACAAAAAAGACAACCGCCTTCAAAAAGTATAAAATAACTTTCAATTCGCAAGTCGGTGGCAATACAAAACAACAAGCAAAACCAAAGCCGCCGACTTGCGAATTGAAAGTTAAGTATTTTATACTTTTTGAAGGCGGTTGTCTCTTTTGTAAAATTTTTTTTTTTCGCTTTTTATCCCTACTTCTCATCATAGATTTTTTCTCTTTGCAATCTTCTCCTAACACACCAGTTTATTTTATAATTAATTATTGTAAGTGAAAAACTTGTACACCTACCTTTCAACATTCTTGGGGGTGCGGACCTGGTGATCTGTAATACAGGACTTAACCTACCACAGACTCTCTTCACAAAATGATTTTGGACGGGACAGTTTTGTTTTTAGTGACAATTAGCGTCATCATCATGTATAATTTTAAAGAAAGTGAATTTTGTAAGGAGAAATAAAGGATTATTATTACATACATTTCGGTGATTCATTTTTATAAATCTAGATTTTATTTTCAGCCAGTATTTTCCCACTACAGGGCAAAGGCCCTCCTTTCTCCTTTCCAACCTTCTCTGTCTAGAGCTTAACCAATCCCTCCTGTAAGCATCAAGCTAATCCCGATACTATACGAAATATAAAGAAATGTAACCGGCTTTTCTTATTTTCCACTACGTTTTATTTTATTACATACTACTTTCTGCCCCATATCTACCCATGGGTGTCGTAGAAGGCGACAGAGGGATATTGACCAGAGGATGGGCAGCAGTGTCCTTTTGAGTAGGTACCATAACACCTACTGCGATCGCCAACATGCATCGGCCACGCATGGCGATTACGGCTAAGCCCCCCCTTGGCCAGCAATGGGCATGTAAAGGTTGACATGATGATGACTTTCTGCCGCCGACTTCGTCTGCGTTTAAGAACTTCAGAATTAAGACAAAGTCCTAAAATTATTACATGACATAATATCAAAACAGGATAACAAATAACCTTGATCAATAAACTATACCTACTTAATACGTGTGCCATCGTCCCGCGCCGTTTCGTTAAAGACTAAAAAACATTAATTCATCATCACAATGTCGTGAAGCCATAGGTCGCGAATAGCACTACGCCATTTCTACCCGTGGGTGTTGTAGAAATTGAAAGTCCCTCTTTCAAAGAGTAAAGTATTGACCGGAGGGTGGGTAGCAGCGTCCTTCTGATTACCATAACACCTATTGCGATCGCCAACATACATCGGTCACGTATGGCAATAACGGCTGAAAAAATATTCCCTTAGAGAAGACCTATGCCCAGCAGTGGGCGTCTACGGTTTGACATGATGATCCTCACGAAGTTTTGCGTTTTTATAATAATACCGTAAAGTATTTTCTATCTAAAAAGACCTTAGCTCCAAGCTTCACAATGTCTGCCAGTATGGTCTTAGAAAAAAAAGAAATTGTAGAAAATAACAATATTTCTCGGTTTCAACTAGTCACGGTTCATTACGAACAGCGTATCTCAATGTGTACCTAGCATGTGATATTTAAAATATCGTAGACACAACATTAAATGTTCAATTTAAAGATGAAATTACTATACCTACTTATGTATCAAACAGACTTTTAGACAAACAATGAGACAGACACAACCATCTGTATTCATATTGGAAAATAGCTGAAACCGTTATCATGTAGGTACTTACCTTAAATTATTTTTACTTACCAAATAAAGTAAGTACTGCCTATTATTAATTAGTGTACAATGAAAATAATGCTTGTTGATTTGTAGCAGTAACCTGTATTTCCAAAATGAATTAATTACCATTTTACAACAAGACACAAAAGTTTATGGCGAACAGAGAAAAACTTATTTTTATACAATGTTGCCAGTATGTAAAAACTAAAGCTAAAACTATAAATGTTGCTAATGTAAATAAAATTATTTACGTTTTAATTATTCTCAAACAATAAATTAACATGTTTGTCCAATAAGATGATAACTAATATGAGCTGGTAAAACATATTAAATATTTATTTTTAAACCACATAACAGAATTAAATATATACATAATATTCCATTGAGAGCGATGCGAATGAGTTTTTTGATGCCCTGTGAGCCCTCCATTATATTTAATTTATTTTTAAGCTTTGGAAAACATTGGTAGGTATACTCCTTTTACGCGAAGTAACCTACATTAAAAAAAAAACTATTACTATACTCGTAATCAAAAACTTTCAAAATCTAGTCTCATTATCGTTTCAGCGACAATCAATGTCAAAAACTTGTCAAAAATGTAGGTAAAATGGAGGCTTTTTTGACAGATTGAGACTGAGATTAAAATGCGTACGTTCCTAAAACTTACCAATCAATTGACATACTTTTTACGACCTGTCAAAACGCCTCATAGAGTGTCTGACAACCACTCTAACTAAGGGATAGTAGTAGTAGTAGTATGACGGGCTGATATCCGCAACTACACGTCTCAGCGCGTATTTTGCGTACAATCCTGTTACCCAGTCAGGCAGTCAGGGCCCGATCTAAGGGGGGGCAAATGCACAGAGCAGCAAAAATGAGGGGTGGCAAAATTGAGGGTGCCGTGCGGGGCGGTTGCACGAAGTCCCCAATTTTATGAAGGAGTGTAAAATCTTATAAGAATTACCATGCCTATCAGCCCGACAAAATAATATTTTTCAAGCCCATGACTTAATATTGGTGTCCCCTTGTTTCACAGACAGAAATTTCATAGAATTTCGTTTCCAAGCAAATAATTCATATAATATTTGGTTCTTGTATTTTTATTTCAAAGACTATTTACTTGAATGAAACATATTTCACAGAAACACAATTCAATGAATTTTTAATCTCATTTTTTTGTTTAATAAACTTATCAAACAGTAGAATTATTTTTTAACGAATATTGTTTGTTTGGTGTATTTTTCCATGGAATTTATTGACGTCACTTGTCAAATGACTACCTAGTCATTTGACAAGTCAATTCCCTAACTATTTATTGATTACAATGCAGCTTAAAATCTAATTTTACAGTAGGTACAGTCAGCAAAAGAGATAGGTATGCAGGTCATCGGAAATGATTGAAGTTTACTTAGAAACCGATGGATGTTTTCTTATAGTTTATTTTTTATTTTTCATGTAAATATTACATAAATAACCTAGTTTTAAATAAATGGATTTAGCATAACTGTGATTCGAGTGCTGTGTTGTGCCGGCTGCGAATAGCACCACCCCATTTCTACCCATGGGTGTCGTAGAAGGCGACAGAGGGATGTTGACTAGAGCATGGACAGCAATGTCCTGCTAAGTACTATAAACATCTACTGCGATCGCAAACATGCATCGCCCAAGCATGGCGATTACGGCTGAACCCCCCTTGAGGGAGACCATACCCAGCAGTGGGCGTCTTAAGGTTGATGCAGAAGAGTGATTCAAATTGTAAAAAATATACTTTCTAAATAACAGATTTAAAAAGTCGGAAACTCGTCACTATACTCAATACGCGACGAGTGAGGGCAACCTCCAAACAAAAGTTCAAGGACCCCGGAGTGAAATCAACCCCTATCAGTTACAATTACGGGTAGAAATGGAGATCAATGACTTACATTGTCTTTTGGTAAATCCCTCAAGGAAAGGGATGAAGGTGAACTAAAATAAACGTTAGAGGGTAGGTACTTCCTTCCTCGAATCACATATAAGAGTAGCGTAGGAATATCCTCACAGATCATCCTCTTTTCACCTAGATCTCGCATTGCAGGCAGTTTTCGTTCGCCAACAAGTTTTCTATCACTTAACTGGAGAATGGCGGGACCGATTTTTCAACCACCTTCAATAAAAAGGAGGATGTTTGTATGTATGTATGTTTGTATGTATGTATGTTTGTCCGCTATTATCTCTCGTTTGGCTGAACCGAGTTTAATGTGGTTTTCAGAAACGTATTTGTTACATTCTGGAAAAGGTTTTAATATATAACAACTAAAAATGTATCAAGCGCTTTTTGAAAAAATCAACAAAAACCAAAAAATATACATAGAAGACGCTTTCGTTTCTTCCATCTTTGGAGGACTTTCAATCTCTGTTTTAACTGTGTTGCCGTTTCTTAATGGATTTAGGTGACAAGGAGGCACTAAAAAGTGGAAAACAAAATTTTTTTACAAAAAAGAGAACCGCCTTCAAAAACTAAAAAGTGATAAAAATGGCTTGTTCTGTTTGTTGTTTTGTATTGCCACCGACTTCCGAAACTAAAGTCATGTGTTCTGTGCTAAAGTTATTTATCACTTTTTAGTTTATGAAGGCGGTTCTCTTTTTTGTAAAATGATTTTTTAAAATTTTTGATTTGTTGCGTTTGTCTCCGACCCGAATAGCAGAAGAAGCATAAGGACGGAAAAAAAGGGTAGGTAGGGTAGGTAAGAAAGTCGGGTAGGTAGGTAAGTTGGTAGGTAGGTAGAGGTAGATAGGGGCAGGACAACGTCTGTCGAGTCAGTCAGTAGGTGTCACCGTGTCATATTGTGGAATTCACTGGCGGGCAGTGAATTCCACAATCTCTATTCCCCGATACGTATAATCTGGGTATCTTTAAGGCTGGGTATATTTTAAATTTATTTTGAATTGTCTAATTTCATTGCCACTAGACCTCTTTTAACGTGCACAACTTGTTACATTGTTCTCACATTGTACCCCTAGATTCAACATGAATGATGTAACCTAAATTTGTAATATTCTATTGATTTTAAAAGAGTTTCTTGCTCGTTCTTCTCCATAGAAACCTACTGTTTGGAACGAGCAACTAGCTGCAACTTTTTGACTGACTGACTCCTTGACAATTTAAAAGTACCTGTAAATGGTTTATTTGAAATAAATGATTTGAGTTTGAGTTTGCACGAGTGAACCGGTTCATCATAGGTAAACGTACTTCACCTTTGGCCGCATCATCACTTTAGGTCAGGTGAGTTACGGCCAAACGCAAGCCTGCTATTATGCAAGTTCTCATAGAACGCTGGCAAGGAATCTGTCTCGCTCTCATAAATGATGTTGCAGAGTTTCAGAACAGGATAGAGTCACAGGGAAAAAATAGGGTGGATAGTTTTGGTGCCCTAGGTATGCTGACAAAGCTTCCCGCCTGCCCTAGACAAAATTTGTATGTGGATTTTCGCATGAAGACAAAAATAAAACTTTAGACACTGGTAACTGGCATTGAACTCGCAAGCGTGGCTACGCTTACAAAAATCAAAAATATGAGTTTCTTCATATAAACTTAAGGAATGAACTTAAAACTACACTCAAAGTCAAAGTCAAAGCATTTATTTTAATTAAACCATTTGCAGGCACTTTTGAATTGTCAAAGAGTCAGTTAGTTAGTTAGAAAAATGAAGCTAGTTGCTCGTTCCAAAACATAGAGTAGGCCTCTATGTAGAAGAACGAGCAAGAAACTCCACGGACTCTCTTTTAAATCAAGTTTTATAAAACACTGATTACATTATTCACGTTGCGTCTATATGTGAAAACAATGCAGGTAAAGACCAATACAATGCATTAAAAAAAAGATTCAAGATAAAAATATAAAAGCCATGGAAGCCAGTTATGAGTTGACCAATCTCTACTGACAGCGCCCGTTCACGATGACGCGTGGATCAGCACCATTCAGCTCAACTATTTTGAAGGGAGCCGCATGATCCAACACACGCGCCACCATCAGCGAGATATTTGAGTGAGCATGACAATGCTTTCAACTGCCATGTTCATTTATGTCAAACACATACATTATAATTTACTTAATAAATAGCTCCATGGTATTTATACTTTATAACCTACTAGCGGGCCTTGCAGACATTGTCCTGCAACCCGACTATAGCGCCATCTGCCGGGTCCAATTGTGAATCTAAACCATTCTCGAATCCATTTGAACACACACAAACAAATTCAGCAAAATCGGTCCTGACGTTTAGGAGGAGTTCACTTTCATACACACGCACAGAAGATTTTTATATATAAGACTAGCTTTTGCACGCGACTTCGTCCGCGTGAATGTCGGTTATCGTAGATGCAAGGTCCCAGGGTTCAAGCTATTCTCATACCAAATTTTATCAAAATCGGTTCAGGCGTTTCATCGTGAAAGCGTAACAGACAGCGTTACTTTCACATTTATAATATTAAGTAAGATAAAGTAATTAAGTAAAGTATGGATGACACCGATGTATTGGGATTTACGATTGCTAATTTGAAATACCTAATTTCATACTTAGTATAAATATGTATGTACATATATATATTTGACTCTTTTTTATACACTGCTCAGGCTCACATACTGATTCATTGTTTGTTAAAATATAAGGAGTGGTCGTCTACTGTTTCAACATTTGTATTAATATGTGAACACTGTGTATCTATGTACACATAACTTAGTCTGTCATTCCTTAATCTGTGATACTTTGTACACACTTTCAAATACCTAGTGTTTTTATGCAAGGTACATCGTATTCACGTATAATTATATAATTTCTGTAAATGCAAATATTGTTAACATCGTTTTTAAAAGAGTAAGTATGGAGTTTCTTGCCCATTCTTCTCCATACAAAACTACCTTTTGGAATGGGCACCTAGAATCAATTATTATTTTTTTCTCATTTGACATTCAAAAGTGCCTTATAATGGTCTAATTGAAATAAATGATTTGACTTTGACTTTGACGTTTTAGATTAACGTTCTCTATTACAAAGTCAGGCGGCTCGAAGGACCAAAAAATGTAGGGGTTTGATCACGCCTACACTTGGATGACAAATGATAGATGACTGCTTCTCGTTGATATGGACAGTAAGATCGCGTATTAAATGATAAACAACACAATCTTCTGTGACGAGTGTTTAATTGATACCTTATTGATACAAGTGATAAAATGCAGTGATACATAATGCTAAAGTTACAGTTACCGTATAAAAGTGCTGACGCGCGCCGCGACAATAATTATGTATATAAAATAAAAATAAACCTGTACAGTTGTCTGTACAACATGCATTTAAACAGTTTGCAGTTTTGCATTTACACTAACCGCCGCAAAAGATTTCTTGATTTTCCAACATTATGTTCTGCTGCTGTCGTTAAGGATAGCAATGGTGACGTTGGACAAAATAAAAATTTAAATAAATCAGTAATTGTCAGATAAATAGTTCTAATCCATAAATCTATATACATAACATAACAACCTTAAATAACTAATTGTGTTTTATTTGCCATCGTGACAGAGACAAATAATGCTAGATTCATAAATCAATATTAATGTTTTGCAAAAGCATAGATTAGGCTAAAAATTGTTGGATTAATATTGCTGTCTGACAGCTGCACCTACGCCCTCGAAAAACTGCTAATGCTAAGCTAGAATACACAAATTTTTACCTCCGCCATGAATTGCGTCACTTGTCAACTTTGGTGCAACTTCACAAAAAAATGTATAGTACATTTAAGGGTTCAGTACAATGATGCCTACAGAACTCTTATAAAGCTACTGAGGTACAGTAGTGCTTCGAGCATGTTTACCGAAGCGAGGGTCCCGGATTTTTACGCAATCATTAGGTCAAGAGTCGCGTCTTTTTGGCAACGTTTGAGACATTCCAGTAACGGAATTTTAAGAGCTGTAGCGGGCAATTTATACGCTCCTATATTTACATACTGGATTTCTGTTCACCAGAATGAGAACAAAAAATTACATTAGGCTATTTAAGGCCTCTGACGTTAGCAATAAGACTATGGGTACCTCTACATACCTGTAAGTTTTATTTTTTTAAATTTGTATTTTATATTTATTTCATTTATTTTTGTATATGGGTTCTTGCCTGCAATAAACGATTATTATTATTATATAACGCAGCAGTTCCAGGCGCGAACACGATATAAAAAAAAACATGCAATCGTTTTTGATAAGATTATTTTCCATCTTTTTTTAATATTTTTATCTATTCTATTTTTATATTATGGCAAGCAATGCCGATGTCGACAATTCTGCCAATGTCAAAGTGACAGGGAAATCAAGTGTGCAAAAAAAAAAAAAAAAGGAAAACGAAGAAAAAAGTAAAAAAAAGAACTGTCTATAGGTAGATAGCAAAGAAATTAAAACACGATTACACGATGTTTCGTTGAAGTTCTGTAGCTCTTGTTGGGTTAGTACGGGACTGAAACAAACAGACAAAATAAAGTTACATAAATAATATGTTAAGGTTAGAACACAGAATATACGCACAGGTATACCACACCCACACAGATTCTCATAATTTTATATTATTGTGACGAATGAAAGTCATCAGCGCCACAAGCAGTTCTGGAGAGGTATATGTTAAGAGGGAAGGGAGATTAATCGGAAGAGGAATCTTGAATTTAGGGAGACGGCTATATAGATCGAGAGGAGGAATATTATTGGGACATTAAAAAAAATATGTGATCTAGAGTACCCTCTGCCAATCCGCATTCGCAAAGAGAGGAGTCGCGGATGCTGATTTTATGCAAAAAGACGGGGGTACAACAAAAACCTAAGCGGATTTTACAAATAACTGAGACTACGGTTTTGGAAGCATTTTTGTGGCAATAGAACCAAGGTTTCGGTTTTATGGTAGGTTGGACTGCATAGAAAAAACTGCCTTTCTTTCTGCTGGACACATTCCATTGCTCCTGCCATGAACACTGAAGATTAGATTTTGGGAGAGATAATAAGTCATAACCCTGATGGGTATTATGTGTGTTATCAGCCAATGCAGATGAACAGGCATCCTTAGCTAAGGCATCAACACGTTCGTTACCCTTAATGCCACAATGACTAGGTATCCAAACTAACTGAACATCCTTTTGACTATTGGTGCAAGACAGTAAAGAAGTTTTAATTTTAAGAATAAGAGGACTACACAGTTTACTTTTAAAAGGGTTTTGGGTTAAGGCTTGCAGACAGCTAAGGGAATCAGTAAATATAACAGCCTTCTCAATATTGGTGTGTGACTCAATAAAACGGCAGGCTTCCAATATAGCTACACATTCACCCGTAAATATAGAAGACTCCTTATGGCATTTATATTGTAAAATAATACGATAGTTTTGATAATAAACCGCGGCACCGGTGTAATTAGACTCGGTCAATTTAGAGGCATCCGTAAAGAATAATTGAAAACCATTCCATCGTTCGCCTACCACCGCATTGAAGGTCGAGTTCGCTGTCAGGGATTTTTTGGATATTCCAATATTAAAAACAATTTTTGGAATAAAACCTAAGGCTTCATAGGCAAAGTTAAAAAGGGGAATTCTGGGATACTGCACAATCGGATTTACTAAATTTTGAATTTGTCGAAAGGATTTTAGTATTAGGGGGATTTCTTTATTTTTCCAATAGTTGGAGCTTCTGCATAAGGCATCTAACTCGTTTAACCTTTTTTTGAGGGGGTGGGAAGTTCTACATATGACTCTAAACAGAAAGCGGGAGGCTAAATACTCCCGTCTTAGGGTTAGGGGGGGTTCAGCACACTCGACCTGCAATGCGCGGAGGCGCGGAGAGGACTTCATACAGCCTGAGATGATCCGAAGGCAATTAGACTGAACCTTATCCAGTCCAGCCAGAGCACCTTTGTTGCAAGGAACTAAGTGGAACGTACCATAGTCTAACACACTACGGACTAAGGCGTTATAAACTAATTTCAAGGTGTAGGGGTGAGCACCCCACCAAACACCTGCTAGAACTTTTAAAATAGAGACGATACGTTCACATTTACTAATTAAGAAATTTATGTGGGGTTTACCTGTTAATTTTGAATCAAGAAAAACGCCTAGAAACTTTACTTTACTTGTCAAAGGAATATTATTGCCTGAAATCCCCACCGAGATTTGAGGAATGCGTCTCTTTCGAGAGAAAACTACTGCCGAGCTTTTCGGAGCGGACAATGAAAGACCATGGATTAAAAGCCAATGGTCCAAAGAGTCCAGAGAGAGGCAGAGAGATGACGCGGCATCGCTAATATTGGAATCTGACACATACAAGACTAAATCATCGGCATACTGTTAAATATGGCAGTTCCTGTTTATGCAAGAGCCAATATCAGCGGTATATAAGTTATAGAGAAGAGGACTGAGGACGAAGCCCTGTGGTAGTCCCCTCCAAGACTGCCTTTTATCGAAGACCTCGCCCTGGACTCTCAGGATCAAAGAACGGGATGATAGTAGTCCACATATGCATTCGATCATCTTGCCAGGGAGACTCAGCTGTCGCAGTTTCTGCCTGAGGACGGGAAGAAGAACATTATCATATGCAGAGGAAATATCGAGGAAGGCGGCAACAACGGACTCGTTTTTGGAAAATGCCAATCGAATGTCCGCAACTAAAACGCCAACACTGTCCATTGTACTCAGCCCTTTCCTAAAACCAAATTGGAAATTCGGCAGTAGATCCCTTGGTTCTACAATCCACTCTAATCGGTTTTTAATAAGGTGCTCCAGTAATTTGGCTAGAACTGATGAAAGAGCAATTGGTCTATAGCCATTCGGATCATCTACATGTTTGCCTGGTTTCAGCAACGGAATAATCAACTGTATCTTCCACTGATCGGGGACCCAACCACAGTTGTAACAAAAATTTAAAATATTAAGGAAATATTGTTTGGCCTTATCTCCAGAGTGAGCAATAAAAGAATATGGCACACCGTCAATGCCAGGGGCTGAGTCCCGGATATATCTGAGAACCGCATTCAATTCCTCTAGAGAAAAGGGAGCATCTAGAGGGTCCACGGAAACATTATGCAGAGGAACATTAAGTATCTCAGAAAGGAGTGGGACATTATGGAGGAGATATTTTGTCAAAGAAGAAGTCAGCTGTTTGCCTAGTCATTGGCGAAGAGATTGATGGGGAACAACCACGTCTGTACCGGTTAATATTTTGCCAAACTACTGATGCTGGGGTAGAGGGAGATAAAGATGTACAGAATTTAACCCAACCTGCACGTTTCTTTTTACGGAGCAGTCGCTTGGTCCTGGCATTAGCTTGCAAATATGCTAGAAGATTTTGGGTGCTCATGTCTGCATTGTAACATTCTTCAGCCTCTTTCCTTTGTCTAATTAGAGAGGTGCATTCTGGATCCCACCATGGGGGTGATGGGATTTTATTACGGGCACTATTTTTAATAGGGAAAGAGGAATCTGCACTAGCGGTTACAGCAGTAACAAAACCTTCGTAACAGCTCTTGGCATGATGGTGACCAAAAGGATCTAATAAACTTGAATTTAAATTTGGAAGATTATCAATTTTGTCCTGCAGTAAAGAAGCAAACTTAGCCCAGTCTGGTTTGGACAGATTATATTTCAAAAGTGGAGGAGAAGTTTTTTCTAAATAAGTCCTGTTAACTAGAGATATTACAATTGGGTAATGGTCACTACCATGCGACAAGGTTGTACATTCCCAATGGGTTGAGGCTGCTAACTCGACCGAACAAAATGTTAGGTCAACACAACTTTTTTGCTGTCCGGGAGTAGGCCTTCGGGTTGGGCAGCCATTGTTTAGGATACAGAGATTCAGGTCATCCAATATCTCAACCAGAGCAACACCAAAGGTATCACAACGTTCAGACCCCCATCTGAAATGGTGGCAGTTAAAGTCGCCCATGACCAATACTGGTCCATGGATGTTTGTAATAATATTTTTTATGATTGTAAAAAAATCATGATGAGGGTGAGCAATGTATATCGAAAACACTGTGATACCTTCAACCATACCAGCTGCAATACTCATATTACCTGTAAGTGATGGCAAAGATATGGGCGAAAGTGGGACACCATTGTTGACACAGAGGGCTGACCCTCCATAGCCATCAGATCTGTCACATCTGAGGATGTTGTAGTGTGGTATACGGAAGCTTAGACTTGGGGTAAGCCAAGTCTCAGCTATGGAACAAGCCAGAGGCTTGTATTTGTTTAAAAGGAATATGAGGTCGTGTTTCTTATGCCACACACTCCTCACATTCCACTGAAGGAATATTTGGCGGGACGCCATTTTTAATTTTTAAGAGTAAAGAGATAAGTTGATCGGCAACGTTGGACGGTAGTTGGGAATTAGAAGAAGAAATGATGTGGGGTAAAAGTTTTATAAGGAGATCAATAAAGGAAGCAGAGTTATCAAAAGTGGGATTATTGGAATTGAGAACACAGCCATTAGGTTGTGAAGGTTGGGGGGAACTAATTAAGTGCTGGTGAGCAGCTTTATCATATGATGGGGAGAGAGGGGCATGGGTCTTAGGCTTGAGTGTAACCGTCTTTCGGTATGACTGAGAAATTGGTGCTTTGGTCACATTTGCGTAATTACGAGAAACTGATGGGATCATTTTCGTAGCCTCAGCATAGGGAATAGATTTCTCAGCCATAATGGTTTTAATGGCTTTCTGCCTACCTTGTTCAGGGCATGACCTGCTATTAGCAAAGTGATTCCCCGAACAGAGCACACAAAAGGCCTCGCCCTCAGAAATGTTGCAACCATCACCAGGGTGATCGTGGCCACATTTATTGCAGCGTGGTTTAGACCTACACAGGTTAGCCACATGACCAAACCTGCAACACTTACGACATTGGATCGTGGGATAAATGTACTGCTCAACTGGAAGGGATGTGTAGCAACAGAATACACGTTTGGGTAGGACTTGGCCATCGAAAGTGATGACACAAGTTTCTGTGGGTTTCCACTCATGGTCTTCTTCTTTTTGGATTTTCCTATTTATACGCCGGATTTTGAGAATTTGACCGCATCCTGAGGGAACAGTCACATAAGTCATGGCCTCCTCTTCTGAAATGTCCGAGGGAACTCCAGTCACAACTCCCATTCGCGTGATATTAAATGTCGGGATTGAAGATGTATAACCGTATTTCAATAGGAGGGGGTTTATCAGGAAGGCGTTAGCATCCTGAGGGGATGCAAACTCTACAGAAACGCGGTTACGACCTACTCTGTTAACACCACCGCGAACGATGTTCGCAATGTTGTTGATTATTAAAAACTTTCCAAAATTTACAGGGTGCAGGGTAGTATCAGCATTTATTTGTGACTCCAGACGGGATACATGAATGATGTAAGGAGCTTTATCCATCGCCGAATATTTGGTACGGCCGATCTGGCTTTTTAATTGTTTACTAGAGGGGGTGGGTGTCAAGCTATCCTCATCGTTAGGTCTTTTTCTTGATGAATGAGAGACATCCATCTCTGTTATGCTGCAGACGACCTCCGCAAATTGGGATAGAGGGTTCTGGGACAAAGGACTTGGGAGGGATGGGAATGGGATGTCTGGAGGATCAGGAGGTTTATGCTTATCCATGATTACGATTGTTTTTTAAAAGAAAAATGGAAAATCCCTGTACGAACCTGATAACAGACACAAGGACGACACACAATAACAAGACACAAAAGCTTCAACGAACACTAAAAACAATAAAAAACTCTAAGCATAGAAAAGATTCTAAGCATACGTGCTAACCAGGAACACTCAACGCAGAATCGACAATATTTTTATCGGTTCCTACCAATTAAGGGAACAGACATAATTCAATGTTAATGATGATTGATCCCAGTCTAAATAATAAAAAAATATAAATTAATGAAAAAAAAAAAAGATAAATTACTTTATCAATGTTACTTAGTAGTTATTTATAATTTAAAAAGTAAACTTAAGAGCGCCCATCCCGTCATATTTCCCATACAAACGCTCGTACGCGATTACGGCGTTATAACAATTTATTTCCTAAATATTTTTAACACCCAGGTATCTTGTGGTTAAAATGTAGGTTTGTGTGAAGCCAAAATTAAACTTTTTTGAGAAACTAATTCAGTAAACACGTCCGAAAATCAGCTTTTTTGCACAATTTTATCTGAACTTTGGCCGTTCATAATGCACTCATACATTGAAAAAGTAAAAAAACAGCTTCATACAAACCTTGCACATGTAATGGTGATTCTAAATTATAAACATTATTACCAAAAACCTATAAGGCTTTTTCAAAAACACGTATGTCCTGGAACAAGTTTTGTGAAATTTCCGCGCGCCAATTTTACTGTGATGTTATCGCGTTCTCACTCACTCGTTTGTTTTCGAGCTTTGCGTTGGTTGAAACAAAAAAAAAATCAATCACGCTCGCGTTGAAGTTCGTTCGATGGGGAAAGGCGCTCTTAAGGGGTATACAAGAGCCAACTAGCGCCACCCATCATTTTATTTCTATGACTCCTAAATCAGATCAAAATTAAAGAATCTAAAAATTAAAAGAATCATTGCTTACCTCCAAACGTGACCACTTTTAGCGTTAAGCAAAGATTCTTTTAATTTATGAAATGCAAAACCATGGAAAGCCACTCGAGAAATACTTCAGGTAAATTACTAGCTAAGTACAGTTTTAGATTTTTTAATTTTGATCTGGTTTAGGAGTTATAGAAATAAAATGATGGGTGGCGCTAGGTGGCTCTTGTCTGCCCCTTAAGTAACCTGATAGATATTTTAGGTTAAAATATTGTTTCTAGCACAAAAATGGTAGATTTTTTATAATTTAAAAGACCTCTTATTAATTATTCATAGCAATAATTTGCTGTGCATGTAAATATTGCTGCCAGAAAAAAATAATGACCTACTTACTTTTGTTTTTGACCTAAGTATGTGGTTATTGTATTTTATGATAAAAATAACGTGAAAACATGACAGACAGCCCAAGGTGTGGTCCAAGCACAATCATAGTTGTAAGCAGGTACCTAGTGGTACCTATTGCATTTGTGTAGGACCAGTTCTAACAAGTCCAAGTCTTACATTGTCAGCTGTCTTTTTTTTTATTAATTAATAGGCTTGCGTTTGACTGCAATTCACCTGATCTTAAGTGATGATGTGGCCTAAGTTGGAACACGCTTGCCTAGGATGAACCGGTTCACTCGTGCCTTGAAGATACCCAGATTATACTTATCAGGAACAGAGAGGCGGGCAGCGAATTCCACAGTCTGGCAGTTCGCACAATAAATATGGAATCAAAGCGCTTGATTCGAGACAGTGGAACTTCAACCATATTGCACAGGGTCTCCCTAGTTTGGGGTCAGATGGCCGTGTGTGAATATTTTTATTATTGTAAAAAAAATATTTGAAAGAAAATAAATAGTTTTTTATCTGCCAATTCTTCTACATATAAAATTACCTTTTAGAAAGGGCCACTAGATTAGTTTTTCTTTTAGTAAAAGCTCCTTAACAATTTATCTTAAAATAATAAATATACTGGTTACTTAAATAACGGATTTCAATTTAATTGCTATTTATTCCTAAGTCTGCAGTGTTTGAAATCCAAAAACTATGCGCACGTGTAGGAAACACAGGCTATGGCTAAAAATGATATGATTTGATTTTTATAATAATAAAAAATATACATGTCCACAAACCAATTTGTTACCTAAAGATAGTTTTGGTAACGCTTTTATTCCACATATTATTATTATTTTTATCTTACTGTAATAAACAGCTTCGATATTTTCATGATGTCCGAATTATCAGTACAAAAAGTATTGAACTTAAAATGTGTCAAATCGGACACTATGTACAGAGGCCAGCACATGAAGCTACTACAATCTGTCAAATTTCTTTGATAGATTTTCAACTTTATTACAAAACCATAAGGTTCATATTTAATTGGGAAAATTTGACAGTTAGGTATGACTTGATGTGCTGGCGTCTGTACGAACATACTACATAATTATTAATTAAAGTTCGAGAGTACATTCACAAGAAGTTGGCAGTTTCATCACAACGGTAATGTTTTCTCCATTGTTTGTCTTTTCTTTTTCTTTTTTTAATATCCGTGTAAATATCTATTTACAGTAGTATATATGTAGTCTGATGGTATATTTATATAGTATTTATATTATATATTTATAGTATTTTATTTTTATATCCTTGTAGTTTAGCTTAGTCTTAATTTAATTATTTTTTTCTTTACACCTACCACTGCGTGTCTCTGCATCACCCAAAGGTTGACTGGTAGAAAATGCCTATGGCATTAAGTCCGCCTCTGTACATCTATATTGTGCTTAAAGTGTTAATAAATAAATTATGTTCGAATTGTCAGCAAGCCAAAATTTTAAATTTTAAACATTTTTGACAAAGACATATTAGAATACAATGGTTCCTAAAATGTAGTAGAATTGATCCTCTGATAACTGAATGGGGATTCCTGAATTTAATTTAAAATCTGATACACATAACTTTTATAATTTAATTATCATCCCATACAAGAGTATGTTACAACGGCAACAGAAATAAAATGTCGCAGTTTTACGGTCACAATACTATATTTTATAGGTCAATAAAACAGCCCCTACTACACTCCAGGGACGGTGCTAGTTTACCAGTAAAAATGTGAGCGGTCCTTTTTATGTGGAAATTGTATACTTATGTATGGAATGTAGGTTTTGATGATTTGCTTGCGATTCCACTTCCTTGCGGTTGTTTATTAACCGGTTACGCGGACGATGGCCTTCTGCTTATTCAGGCAAGTACCCGGGCTGAGCTTGAGAATTTGGCTGACACTTGCCTTCGCTTAATATCTCAGTGGGGCGACCGAAACCGTCTAACCTTTGCACCTCACAAAAGTTATTAACTTATTTTAACAGGTAATCTTAAATCATGGCCTAGTATTAAATTTAATAACGTTCCCGTTAAAAGAAAACTATCAGTGTGCTACCTTGGTCTGGTCATAGAGAAAAACTTTTCATTTATTGACCACATAAAAACAGTTGGTGAAAAAGCTAAAAAGAACTTTTATGCCTTGACGAGTATATCTAAAGCCACTTGGGGTCTATCATTTTTAACTTTAAAAACTATTTATGGGGCTACCTATTTGGGATGTATGTGCTACGGGGCACCTGTTTGGGCTGATAGGGCCACCATAGGGGCGGTACGACGTAAATTGCTTCAAAGTCAACGTTTGGCTTTAATATTTTTATGTAAAGCATATAGGACCGTTAGTACTGAAGCCCTTCCGGTTCTAGCAGGCGTGCTTCCAGTCGATCTTGAGGTGCAACGACGTGCTGCAATGTACTATTCCGCGCGAGAGATCATGGACGCAAACTTTTTAACTCAACGTGACCGCGCTAAGATCTCTAAATTATTTAAACCACAGACTGACGTCTGGGAGGAACTTTTATCCGAGTGGCAGTGTAGGTGGGATGATTCTAGCAAGGGCCGTCACCTTCATCAGTTCTTTCCATCCGTTCGTGAGCGGCTGGCCAGGACATGGCTGGAGGTGGACCACTGTGTTGCCCAATTTCTAACAGGACATGGCAACTTTAAAAGTAAATTATTTTCTTTCAAGCTTGTTGCTTCGCCTTTATGTCCATGTTCTACATCTGACTGTGAATACGAACAATCTGCACATCATATCTTATGGGAGTGTACTCTTTGGCAGAAAGAACGCAATATTATGTTGGATAGTGTACAGGCTACATCCGGAGCAGTTTATTATGCGGATCTTGTGGAAACTAGAACTAATTTCCGTGCGTTCAAGCGATTTTGCCCTATCTATTATTGGAATCAAATTTAATATAGCAGCTCACTTTTTAGGACCCATTAATTATGTCAAATATAATCCGTGGTGCTTAGCAACTGGGTTTCTCCCAGTTGCAGAATCATTAATATTAGTTCCAAGACTCATAGTGGTTTTAATAAATATATTATACTTATCCATACCTACTCATCCATCCATAGGTATGTACTATCCATACTTCCACACTAAAATTATAATTGCGACAGTAACTCTGTCTGTTACGCTTTCACGATGAAACGGCTGAACCGATTTGATGAATTTGGTATGAAGATAGCTTAAACACCGGGGAAGGACATAGGCTACTTTTGAATCCGCGACTATGTCGGCATCCACGATAACCGCCATTCGCGCGGACGCTAGTAAAGCTAGTAAATTATAAATGTGAAAGTAACTCTGTCTGTTACGCTTTCACGATGTAACGGCTGAACCGATTTGGATGAAATTTGATATGAAGATAGCATAAATCTTCGGGAAGGACATAGACTTTTCAATCCGCGACTTTGTCTGCTTCCGCGATAACCGACATTAAGTCGCACGCAAAAGCCAGTTACTTATAAGCTGCGTTAGTGAAATAATTATTTGACTATAAAATACAAGATTCACATCACTACCGCAAGGTTACAGGCCCAGCCGACACCTTGCAGCAACGGTTCACAAACGCGCAGTCTAGTCGGTTCATGCTCGCTATCATGGTCAGAATGCTGTTGGCACTGGCCCGCACCCTTCGGACCAAGGTCGCGCAACGCTTCCACTTGACTGCGTAGAAGCAGTCCACGAACCCCAGCCTAAATGCGTTATTGTACTGGATTCGCAAGGCGCCATAGGATTTTTGGGTGAAATGAGCGAGGTGAGTGAGTTACTTCACGTGTAAAACGGCGTATAGTATATAAGGACTTGGGAGAGTTCTCACTGGTGTGCGAAGACCTCTCCCCAAGTCTTTCAAAAAACTTTTTTCCTGCACCACCTGGAACCAACTGTGCTGGTCGCGCGTCCAGGTCATTACGCATCTGCGTTTCGCTCTATTGCCCAACGGTGAATATTCATACTGCTGATGTGACCGCCCAATCCTATTTAAGCCTGGCCGCCCCACGTCTGTTGTGCTCTCAACATCGTTTGGGTGGATGTTGCAAAAACAACAATGTACTGCTTATAGAAGGTATTCCACTCCACCTTGAATAAGGAGGGTAGTCCGACTGGACGTGGGAAGTGTGACCGGAGGACTGCTTTAGGGGCATTTTTAGGGTACCCTACCTCAAAAAAAAAAGTAACCCTAATAGGATCCCTTTGTTGTCCGTTTATCCGTCTGTCTGTCTGTCAAGACCCTTTATCTCGGGAACGCGTAGAGGTATCGAGTTGAAATTGAAACTTAGGTCCATGGTCCCGTGAACTGAGAAAAAATCAAACTTCTAAGTTAACGTGAAAAAAAGAAGCGGCAATTTATGTCGCCAAAAACGTACATTTCGACACTCAAGGGAATCACAATTTATAACCCTACTCTCCGTTGACCTAGAACTATGAAATTTGGCAAGTAATATCGTCTTATACTATAAACACTGAAAAAAGTCTTAAAACTATACATTTGTAATTAAATCATTAAAAATATATTATTTATTTATAACGAGCTTTTGGCCACGACTTGGTGCGTGTGAATGTCGATTATCGCGGATGCAGACGAAGTCCCGGATTAAAAAGTACCCTATGTCCTTACCCAGGGTTCAAACTATTTCCATACCAAATTTCATCAAAATCGGTTCAGCCGTTTCATCGTGGAAGCGTAACAGACAGAGTTACTTTCTCATTATTATATATAATACTAGCTGACCCGACAGACGTTGTCCTGTCCCGATCTACCTACTGGGGATGAAAAGGGGGTGAAAAATGGGGATGAAAAATAGATGTTGGCCGATTCTCAGACCTACCCAATATGCACACAAAATTTCATCAGAATCAGTCAAGCCGTTTCGGAGGAGTACGGGAACGAAAACTGTGACACGAGAATTTTATATAATACTAGCTGACCCGACAGACGTTGTCCTGTCCCGATCGACCTAATGGGGGATGAAAAAGGGGTGAAAAAAGGGGATGAAAAATAGATGTTGGCCTATTCTCAGACCTACCCAATATGCACAAAAAATTTCATCAGAATCGGTCAAGCCGTTTCGGAGCAGTACGGGAACGAAAACTGTGACACGAGAATTTTATATATTAGATTAGTATGGAAGTATGGATAGTATGGATATGTACCTACAAATTTGTACAGAACCCTCGGTGAGCGAGTACGACTCGCACTTGTCCGGTTTTTTAATACCGCAAAGTTTCATTTTGATTTTTGAATGGATTCTTTTCGCAACTTTATTTAGGAAGAGTTCATTTCGAAATTAACATGCATTCGGCCACCACCATAATTCGTTGTTTTTTTTTCTTTTTAAGGTCTGGTTGAGCTAAATGGTGCCGATCCGTGCGTCATGTTCATGAACGGACGCTGTTAGTTGGGACTGGACATCTCTTAGCTGCCTCGGATATTTTAAATTTTAGTTTGAATTGTTATTATAACTATATTTTACTCTAAACCTCTTTTAACATGCAAGACTTGTCGACATTGTTCTCACATTGTACCCTTACATTGAACATGAATGATGTAACCTTGATTATAAAATATTGTTCATGGAGTGTCTTGCTCTTTCTACTCCATAGAAACCTACTGTTTGGAACGAGCTACTAGCTTCATCTTTCGGACTGACTGATTCAAAAGTACCTGAAAATGGTTTAATTGAAATAAATGGTTTTGAGTTTGAGTTTGAGTTTAACATTCCAAAAAGGTAATATATTTCCTGTAATGCCACTAGTGGCAATGACATCGCAGCGACAATTAATGTCAAAAAGGTATGTAAATTGGCAGATTGAGTCTGATCTTAAAATGCTAACATTCTTAACATACGAAAATTGCCCTCAGTATGATGTCTTTGAGGAACTGTAATTTTCCGTAAACACAGTTAAGTGCTTCTGTCCACTAACTGATAATTTATGTAAATTAACTGTACACTATTTAGTGTTTATTATCAGTCTAAGGTCGAACACAAGCGACTGATTTTTATAGGGACCGATTTTTTGTCGGTGACCGATTTTTATCTGTCGACTTTTTTCGCGAAATCGGTCAGCGACACCAAGCGCGAAGTAAACGAAACGTAAATTCGATCATATTTATTGAGTGTGGAGACTATATTTGTGATGCTTGTTCGTTTGTCGAATAAAATTTAATTAAAATAGTCTAAGATACTCGTATTTCCAATTCTAAAATCGACTCAAATCGAATACTGACTTCACACTAGGGCTTCGGTAGTCTTATATCGGCTGTTAGTAAATTCCTGCGTATGGTCTAGCTTCTTTCCTTAAAAACAAAACCTAGGTTCTGTATCACCCTTTGCCCGTCACTAGGAATTTCCTGTATCGACTATTATCAACCGACTTTTGCCGGACGCAATTTGTCCGATAACAGTCGGTCGTAATCGATATCTCCTAAGTCGAATGACGAAGGAATCGCAAACAATGACATTGCTAATTACTTACCCAGTTAATATTTACTTAAAACACCTATTCATATTTTCTGCAAAGTACTTAACTTGTAAGTAAACCTACCTATTATTATAATAATACTCTAGTCTACTATTATACACCATCAAAATGTATGGTCTCGTTAGGGTTCCTCCTTTCCATCCTTTAGGGATCATCATATCATCATTATGAAAGTGGGCCTCCCTCCGAGAACGCCAACCAACCCGATATTGAGCAAATCGCATCCATCCGCTGCAAGCCGCCTTCTTAAAATCATCGGTCCATCGTGCCGCAGCCGCTAGGCGTCCCACACTCCACTCTAAAGCGTGTCTGCTCCAGCTACTGGGTTGTTCCACTGCGCCCCAGGAATGCATTCCACTGCACTATTAGGAATGCATTCCACTGCGCTCCAGGAATGCATTCCACTGCGCTCCAAAATAAAATAAGTAGAGTCAGCATAAAAGGCAAACCATAAGTTGTTTGTTGCGAAATGTGCTGCTTTGGCGCATTTGCTTCATAAATTCATGATGTAGGTAACTGATGATGCGTGGTTGATGATCATGGCAGAAGCACCACTAATTATTATTTTAAAATTTATAAATAAATTATTACAAAATTTATTATTTTGCTAACTCTACCTACTCAAAATTTCTTGGAGCGCGGTGTAATCAATGTATGAACAATACAATTGTGAGAACAATGGGATTTGGAGGGCTATAGAACAACCCCATCTATCGTCTATCCGCTTACAGACGTGGCCGGCCCACTTCCACTTCAGTGTGCTGATTCGACGCGCAATGTCAGTGTTTCTTTTTTCTTTAAGTAGTTCTCTGGCGAATACTACTAATACTTCATTACCAATACCTACCTAACGCCTACCTAGTACTTATCAAACGCGATCCTATCACTAAGACTTCACTGTCTGTATGTCCTTCTGTTACAGGACTGTATCTTTTGATAGGTAATATTGTAGACATGAAGAAGGTAGCCGGTGGTGGCTGGATGCCATGCTCTCGGGACATGGTTGCTTCGGGAAGTAACTGTGATCCTCTATACATTTCGTCGCAATTGCCAGTATAAAATTAGCAGGCGCTCAAATTTAGTTTTTTTTTTCAAAATTACTTTTAAATCTTTGGCCGCATCTGATTCTGCTTTTGGTACGTTAGAGCACATTGCCGGAACATTGCTACGCTAATGTTTTTTAACTTAGATAGTAAGTGACTTGCTCAGACTAAAAATACACCATCAGGCTGGGGCCTCACTAACTTTAGTTATAAAAAAAAACAGTTTATTTGCACCTTCAAGCATGTAAATGTAGTGTTACAATAAAAAATAGACCTTAAGGTTAATCAAGTTATAAATTAGAGTTGCAGCCAATACCTAAGCTAAGATAACTTAATATCTTGTAATTATAGGCATCAGCGCCCACCCTCTATTATCATTATAGCCCATAATAAAAGATATTAATTACAGGAATAGTTATGAACTAAGCAGATGTGTATGTTATTCCCAATTTGTAACAATAAGTTGAAATTTTACAATTTTGTTATACTAAGCACAAAATTGGAAACTATTTAGGTGCAAAGACAATTAAAATTAACAAAGAAAAAAATGATAACAAGAACGGTATCTACTAAATGTGTGTGTGTGTGTGTGGTGTGTGGTGTAAGGGGTGAGTGTGTGTGTGTGTGTGTGTGTGTGTGTGTGAGAGAGAGAGAGAGAGTGAGTGCATGTGCAAGGGGAAAACTTAGGATATTTTTTTTTTTTTTTGTTTTTTTTTTTTTTTTTACTAATCTGTTATGTAAGTACGCTAAAAAGCTTTTCAGTTTCGTCATAGGTCAGGGATAAAAGCCACTTGATCACCTTCCGTTTACACTCTTGTTTAGTCACGGAAAAGATTTGCAACTGTTTATTTGCAATGTTAAATAGCCTTGGGCCCAGGAACATGTAGAATTTTTGAGCAAAACATGCTCTACAGGGTACCGATTTAAATAGATCGAGACGTCTTCTCCTAGAAGTTTCCATTTCAGTCAGGGTGTTTAGCTTGACCTGAGAATGCTGTCTCATAATTAAGGCTAGTACAAGGAGTTTACGTACTGTTAGTACCTCACATTCCCTATACAGCTCAACGGTAGAAAAATACATTGGTTTAAAGTAGCTGACCTTTAATAAGGCTCTTTGAGCTCTTTCAGCAACTAAATTATGCGTTTTAGCTGCACCCCCCCAGCAAGTTATACCATACGTTATAACCGCCTGGCATAAGGAATAATAAATCATTTTCATAATATTACGATTGGCCGAGTGTCTTATTTGTTTAAATACATATATGAGTTTTCTTATTCTATTAGAGAGATTAATTAAATGATTTTTAAAATTGAGATTTTTATCAAATTTGAGTCCTAAATATTTAATATAATCAACGGCAGATAGAGAGGGACACGAACAATTAATAGATTTACTATGGCAGATGTGAGAGGTTATACGATGTGTTGATTGTAGCGGTTTACTAGGGTTTCGAATAGAAAATGAGATATATTTAGTTTTATCGGTATTAAGAGAAAGATAATTTTGAGCGAGCCATTTTGTGACCATGTCAAAGCCATGTTGTGCCATTTGATAGGTTTCACTCCAAGTATCACCATGGAATGTCAGGGTAGTATCATCTGCATACGAAATTATTCTGCAATTTTCAATATTAAGTAGTGTAAGATCATTTATATAAACTAGGAATAACGTTGGCCCAAGTATACTCCCCTGAGGCACTCCATGGGTGACAGGTAAACTGTCACTTGTATAATTGCCAATTTTTACTCTTTGTGTTCTTCCAGACAAGTAGTCAGACAATAAATTGAGTTGATTTCCACGGATCCCAAGTTGATATAGCTTGCTAATTAGGGTGGGAATAAAAGCCGTGTCAAACGCCTTCGCAAGATCGAGAAAAATAGTAAGGCACTTCTTATTGTTGTCTAAGGTTTTGACAATGTGTTCAGTAAAGTCATTTAATGCATCTTCCGTGGATTTGCCAGTACGGAAACCAAATTGATTTTTCGAGAGTAGGTTATATTTTTCTAAATAAGTTGTAAGTCTTTTATTAATTATTCTTTCAAAGATTTTTGATAGAGATGTCAGAATAGAAATAGGTCGATAGTTAGTGACACGGCTTCTATCACCACCCTTGAAAATAGGTCTTACTACAGACCGTTTGAGTGATTCAGGAAAAATGCCCATCTCTAAACACATATTAAAAATATATGTGAGCGGGGCTTTTATAATATTTTTTAGCAGTTTAAGAATATCAGATGTGATTCCATCATCACCTGCAGCACAGTTACTTTTCAGACCATTGATTAAATTTTCAATTTCATCTTCATCAGTATCGAGTAGAACAAAAGAATTGCCAGAGTGGCAATGCGCAACGTTAGTAACGTGAGGTAATGCTGTAAGATAGGGTGATTTTGTTAACCAATTTTTTGCCAATGTTGGCAAAGAACTCATTTGTAGAATTAACTATAGATGAGGGGTTGACTCAATTGAGAGAAGATCTAATGAGTTATCTTTTTTAACAGTTCTATTTGTAATATTATTTATAGCTTTCCAAATGTTTTTATTATTATTACCGGCTTCTCTGAGACGTTTTTTTTTCATGTTCACGCTTTAACTTACTAATAATCTTGTTATAGAAATTCCGGTATCGTTTGTATGTGATTTCAAGTATTAAGTTATCTGGATTTTGTTTAAATTTTTTGTGCATCCGATCCCTGTTACGAGTACACCTGATGAGTCCTATTGTCATCCAAGGTTTAAGAATTCTAAACTTATTTGTTACATTTAAAGAAATCATGTTTATTTGTATAATATGAGTTATTTTCGAGATAAATATATCCATAGCAGAATTTGGGTTAAACGAATTAAATACAGATGTAAAATCAAGATTTTCACATGCCAGCTTAATAGCCTCATAATCAAATTTAACTATTTGTTTTTTTAACTGTTTATTATCATTATTAATTTTAGCACAGCAGAGTATGGGTGCATGATCAGTAATAAGAGATTCAATTATGAACGTGGTTATTGGAATTTTTGTCTTCATGATTACGTGATCCAGACAGCTATTTGCACGTGTTGCTGTATTAAAAGCTGGTAGAAGTCCATTAAGGGATAGAAAATCAAGATAGTCCGACAAGAAGCGATCAGAACTGTTGGAAGCAATATTTATGTTGATGTCACCCACTATTATAATATTCTTGAAGGATGATAAACTATCTATTATTTTTTGTAGGGACAATAAGAAATGGTGTATGGTTTTGAAACAAAAAGGGCGGTATATCGCCAATATAGCCACTTCATTTTTAATTTTAATAAGTAAGCAGTTTGCTTCTTGTATAATAGGTTCTTCAATAGTGGCTTCAATATTACTTTTTATAAACACTACTACACCATCATTCTGGTTATAATGTGAAGATGTAGACATACTTGAATATCCATCTAATACAGGGAGGTTTCGTACACACGACAACCAGCACTCAGAAAGAACTATGACGTCACTATCAAATTGTAATCTTTTCAGTAGGATATTAAGATTATCAAAGTTAGCATTAAGGCTACGAATATTTTGCGACAAGATTTTTAAGTAGCAGTTAGGTTGTTTCAGAAAAGATGCGCAACGTTCAGGTTCACAGCTAATCGTCTCGGATATTGAATAGTTATCAAGCTCACATAATAAATCTTTATCGAATTTTAAGATTAGATTTCACAATGGTGTACAACATTATTACATAGCTAAGCTGTATGATACCTTTAAGTAATGTCATTAGAACAGTCGTGTTACGCATGGTATCGTAACCATAGTATATTGTGGTAAGTTTTTTAATATTAAGATTGTTGTTATATAATAATAAGGTATGTGAGGTAATAAACAACAACTCATCCTAGTATAAATGAGTTGAACTTCTATTAGAATAAAAAATCTGAAAAAAAAACTATATTAGAAACTACTTTTTAAATGATAACACCAATAATTGTATTTACTTAAAAATTATTTATAACTAGCTGACAAAAATATAATATATACAAAGCTTAAAAATAAATATAAACACATAATACGTACAATGTTCACAGGGCATCAAAAACCTCGTCCGCATCGCTCTCAATGGGACAAGTGCCCAAAAGGCTAGCAGCATTACCACGTTGAATGGCAATGCTAATTCTTTGGCCCAAGAAAAGGCCAGCCCTTTGGTCACGTGAAGAGTCGACCAGCCGCTTTGCAATGTCCCTAAAAACAAGGTGAGCACTCGGGCCCCATGGCCCTAATGTTTCGACCCCAAACTGCTCAAACATATAACTTTCAAGAAGGTTGTTATATTTACGCCGTTTGAGGTTTTCCGCACCTGCAGCAGCCGCCCCAGCACAACACGACGTGCTAGGAAGATGGGATGGTGCAAGGGTGTCGACACAAGTTGCATCCCACACCAAAGGCCTACCCAACTTCCACGGCATTATGGTCATTCCATCTGGTCTCTTTCCATCGTCACGTGCCAAGCCAATAGGTTCTAACACAGCTGGCACGCCGGCGGAGGCAAGAGCACGACGGATAATGTCATTGATGCTGGCGTGCCGTGCTATCCGGCCTGCGCTCTTACAGCAGGAAAGGCCATGGTGACCGAGGCAGTCGACAACTGCACCGCATTGACAGCGATGCGGGGCCCCGCAAGGAGCGCCCAAACGTAGGCATGTAGCGAGCCGGAATGTAGAGTCACCAAGCATAGTACCTATGTTAGGTGACGGCAGTGTCTGAAGCCAGAGGCCCGACTCCCACTCACCCACAGCCAGCAAGCGGGCACGCTCAGCAGAATTGGTGGACGTATTAATGAGTTTATTCCGTACCAACCTGCAGAGCGGCTCATCTCACTGTCTCTGGGAAGATGGGTTCACGGGCCGAACCGTATTTGGGCAAGCCACTTTCCAGGCGTTCACCGCATCAGTCAAGCACGGCACTTCAAAGTCAACCAGTGACGAGGATAAGATTTTTGTGGTTAACTTTTCGGTGCTGTGGACGGAGGACAGGAACGCCGGCAAACTAACACTGGAAATTTTGCGGATCCCGAGACCACCAAAACGAATAGGTAGTGTGGCTTGTAGCCACGCTCGGTCATCCAGGGACACATTGAGAATTGAAGTGAGTGTATTTTTAATAATTTGATCAATTTTGTCCAAAAGGTGTGGCTGCTTCCATAAAGGTGAAGAGCGAAGGTAATACATAAAATTTGGGCCAAAACAACAATATTTGATGAGGGTAAATGCCGAATGTAGATTAATTTTGGAGAGCCTATCCGAAATATCGTCAAATCGTCTAATTTTTTCGTCAATAAAAGGTGCGAAACTATCTTCTAAAACTGGGGAAACTAAGAGGTGCAGTGAGCTTTTTTCTAAAATTTTGATTTCTGGAGCTATGGCATTAAATTTATCTAAAGCTGTTTGTTTGTTGGTAGAGTCGCAAAGAAAAATTTCACATTTGGAGGGATTCAGGTCTGGGCCAATAGATTGAAATAGCTGTTTCAGGAGTTCAAAATCTTTCAAAACGGTGTCTATATCACCTCCTAGAGTTCCGTCGTCCAAATACCATACGTTCAATTTGGAATTTAGTTTTTGTATTATAGGATGAATAGCCAAACTGAAAATAACTGGCCCAAGAGGCCTTGACCTAGACCTTGTTGACATCCGACTGCAGATTCCAAAACGTTGTCCTTATAAAGCAATTTTGAAGGGTGCCTGTACCTGTACCATAAATTTCGGGTAATTCTTTTTTGACTTCGGCCAACAAAGTGTCTCTATTGACGGAGTTGAAAGCGTTCTTAACGTCAACCTTAAGAATGACCTCACCTTTGTTTGATTTTAAAAAAGTGGAAAGGGCATGTACGGCAGCCTCGCAGCCCCCTCTGGAACCAAAGCCAAGCTGCAGGGGCTGAAACTTCTTGGTAAGGTTTTCGCTGTAAATTTTACAGCAAATTTTGGCTGCCATACGCCTGTAGGTGCACCCCACGGCGATAGGACGAATACCGCCGTCTTTCTTGCGTAGGGCGCATAAGTTTGCCCCATACAAGACATCGACGACGGCATCGTTCACACCGCCGCAGAGCATAAGTTTAACCAGAGCCGCAAGCTCCTTCAACAATGACTCACCAGCATCCCCGGCGGCCGAGCTCAACAGGTCCTTTAAGTGCTGTGGAGTTAAGCCGTCGAGGCCGCCAGCGGAACCACTCCGGAAGGAACCCACGGCTGCTAATAACTGGGGAGCTGAAATATTAAAAAAAATCGAATCCAGATCGGGGAGGTCGGGAGGGTCGGGAAAGGCGAGACCATCCGCAGGCGCTGGGTGTTTACTCTCCAGAGCTGAAAGAGTTTCTAGAGAGTAAGGCGCCACCACATCGCTGCTGAATAATATCCTAGCAGCTCCCCTAATGTCACCTTCGCTCAACTTTGATTCCACAAGACAACACACGCCTTTAGATGTGTGGTTATGCAATGTAGGAAATTTTGAGTCTAAAATAAGGGTCGAATTGATGCAATTATATTTAATTTAGTTTGTTAATGTCTTTTTGGTAGCCAAATTTTTTTGCACATGCAGAATCCTATAAGGGAAGGTAAGCAATTGCTCCCAGGCACTTTGAGAATTCTCCTGGGTCGCAAGACGAACACATTGCGCCAAATTTAATGCAACAGACCGTCTTGCGCCCCGGGGAACTCTCTTTAAAACGGGAGTAGATTTTTTTAATTTTGACAATATTTTCCAAAGTGTAATTTCAGAAAGTGTTGGGGAAGTGGCTGCAGGGCACAAAGGTACACTATGAGGTTTGTGAATCTTGCCATAGTGTATCCTCAGTCCCCGTTCACCTTTAAAAAAGCGTGCCTGTGAGCAATGGGGGCATCTCACCAGGGCAACAATGTGGAAGGTTGACTAGCACTGATACCGGCGTCGCTACAGCCGGCTACAAACATAAATTATTAAAACTGAAAATTTAATGAATATAATAAACTTAAACACAAGCACAACAAAAGAAAACCAATTCAAAATTAATAGTCACAAAAAAAACAAGAAAAACACCAAAATTCGTCACTTCACGTCAACTGTAGCGTAGACGGGCAGGGAGTCTGGGCTCACGCCGCCCAGTAAGCAAAGCGCAAGCCCGGCAACTATTCGTCGGGCTGCGTCGCGTCAATGCAGGCTTCGTGAACAACACAGTCGATTTCATCCGTTGTCACTTCCACATCATCCACTTTGGCAGCCTCGTCCAGCACTTCTCTCCCGAGCCAACTAGCCATTTGATCTGACCGAAGAACTTCGCGGCTTGTTTCGAAGCAGGGGAACCGTTCTGGTAATCAGCATGGTCTGAACCACCGATATTTGAATGCACTTTACGCTTTGTTTTGAATATAATAAACAAAATAAATGAAAGGACTATTGTTGAAATTTGCTGAAATTAATTTTTAAATAAATAAAATGTATAATGTCAGTCGGACACAACTTGACAGCTTGACAGCTTCTTCAACTTCTTATTTCAATTTATTGGTATTCGTTTTTGTCAACTTATGCTAAGTATATATATATATGATGACTAAAACTAATACCAATAAATTATAGAAATAGGTATTAGAGGATATATTCGTAGTTAGACGCCGCGCCGCGGCACGTGTTTGCTTTTTTTATGTGGGGCAGTCAAAAAAATTAAAAAACTCAGCAAGTTACCAGTTGTATAATATAATAGCATTAACGTTAGCGTTTTTTTTTTTTATAATAGGTATTGTTTGTGGTTGACTAGACATTTAATTCACATCCGTGATTATAATTAAGTAAGTATCTAAAACTACTTTTTTTTGTTGATTTTTTAGTTGATATTTAAAGACCTAAAAAAACACATATGTAGACTTACCATGTTGCTTAATAATAATAATCAAGAGCCTCGACCAACACCTAAGGAGGCCCTCGTTGGACAGCTGGACTAAGGATTGATTCAGAAAGCGGTACTCCTGGACACGGCGCGTATTGTTGGGAGACTCTCCTCAGTCCTGCAGATCACCGGCAGCTTGAACCCTGTTTTCGATAACAGTGGGCTACTATTTTTATATTTTAAGTGCTATATTATTTTTGTAGTTGTAATAACTACAGAAATAACTTAACTATAAAAAACTACTTATTTGAAAATGTAATTAAGTGTGAAGAAAAAAAACAAATGAGTGCCAAGGTACTCACGAGAATTGATGTGTAAACAAGTGAGCTCGTCTCAGTACCAGTCTCACTCGCACATGAACAACAAGTCTTACGGTGACGTCATCTCACGCTTACGACTTAAGGTCAATTCACACCGGGATGACAGCGCACCGTTCTTTTATGCGGCGGTCATCGGCTCGCAAAGCCGCGCGTTGCCGCGCGTTGCCGTGAGCCGCCGCTCGACTCATGCAAATCTTTAAGCGATACTATGCCATGATGTTTACACGTAAAGTTGAAAATGGTTTGTCGACCGTTAGCATTCCGCAACCGTGTGGTGTCGGACGTAAAGAATAGCACCATCCCATATCTTCCCGTGGGTGTCGTAAGAGGCGACTAAGGGACTTACCAGAGAATGGGTAGCAGCGTTCTCTGTGCCTTTGTAACAACCATACTGCGATCGCCAACCCGCCTGCCAAGCGTGGCGATTATGGCAAAACCCCCCCTTGGGGAGGCCTATGTCCAGCAGTGGACGTCTTTCGGCTGAAATGATGATGATGATTTCGGTGTGAATTGACCTTTACGCATCTGACGTTCAAAGTCTCAGCTAGCAACTACTACACGACCTAAGATAAAAGGAATCAAACTTAACAGGAATCATAATCATAATTACAGTTATCAATATTAATCGATGTTATCACTTTCGTTTATCGATTTAATATCGATTATGTTAATAAACTTGAAAGAATCAAGTAGCTGATACAACGACATTGCCCTGATACACGTGTGTGTTAAGGGTCAGCGCAAATATAACAACGATATGTTCTACCAGTTTATTTATTGATTTACTAGCACTTAGCCCGTGACTTCGTCAGCGAGAATTGTTTTACTGATTCTTAATTTTGTCATAATAAAATATAGCCTATTAGCTTTTGTCATAATAAAATATAGCCTATTAGCTTTTGCCCGCAACTTCGTCCACGTGAATGTAAGTTATAGCGAAGCTATCTTTATACCAAATTTCAGAAAAATCGGTTCAGCCTTTTCTTCGAGAGAGCGTTATAGACAGAGTTATTTCATAATTATATTATGGGAATAAATTTATAATGACCACCAAAAATAGTAAATGGTCACCAAATCTTAGGACCCTTAAGTCCCCCCTGGGGCGGATCCGACATGGTTAGGTTAGGTTAGAACTGTGACGCCCCACATGCCAGAACCAAATCGCTTTTTACAGTCAAACTCATACATTTCTACAATACTTTGGTTAAATGTTGGTGATCATTTACTATTTTTGGAGGTCATTTACTATATCTGGAGGGTCGTTAAACATAAGCCTTATAATATTAGTAAGGAAGTAAGGATTAGTAAGGATAGCATTAAGGGATAACGAAGCTTCCTATTGTTGAAAGAATTTTAAAACACGGTTATCAGGCAAACAATCATTAGAAAAATCTTTTTAACAAAGTTCAAAAAAGGAGGAGGTTCTCAATTCGACACGTAGGCGTAGGGTAAACAATATAATGTTGGCACCCCTCCAATGATTGGCACTTCGCTAATCTAAGCTAGTTTATTCTATATAGTAAGAATATTTTAGTTTTTTAAGGACGCTGTTACTTTTTCTACAAATATTACTATTTTTCGGGCACTTTCGGGTACGGGGTCCCTAAAAAACGAAAATATTCTTAACCCTAGAGTGGGCGCGTCTTCCCGCGGAACGTCAGTGGGCGCGTGCCGCGTTTGCCGCTCCTTTTCATTGACCATTTTAAGTAGGAATACTGCATTTTATTAAATTTATTTTTTTAGGATTTAAGTAAAACACAAATAAGTAATGAGAAATCAACATATTTATTGAACTCTGTTTTAGAAACTTTGGTTTATAAAAGATTTTGGAAAACGTAACATTTTAATTGACTTTTTAACTCATTATACATTTTCCTGCATAATTAAAATGGAAAACTAAATTAATATATTATATTTTCTACATCTACAGGATATGCCTTAGCAAATCAGTCTTCACATAAGTATGTGCAATGTTCATTGCACAGTAATTTTGAGAATCTGCAACGTCCTTTTTTTGTGCGCCTATTTTCCTTTGTTGGACATTGTATACTGTATTTGCCCCCCTTTTTTGGAGATATTGCTTGTTCTATATGTACAAAATGAGCAATTTGGTTACTGAAACAAAAAATTATTGCCTCAGTAGAAGACCTTGTGATCATATCAATCTAATAATATCATCGTAATCTCTTATGATCTTCCATCTTGTTATTTCATTTTTCATTTTAATCACGTGATTCTTTTAAATCCTGAAATTATATACGTTTTTTTTTTAGTTTTTATAATAAATGCACTACAATTTAAGTCTACATTTCAATTTTGCATACAATTTAAAACACAATTTTTACTTACGCGAGAAGGCGCGCTGTGAGCATATTGCCGCCTGGCGACGACCGATGGTAAAAAGTTCCTCCTCCAGCGGCTCCGCGTACCCTGATGACGTCCAGCCTTTCGGCACGAGTAGCGAACGAAACTAGGGGCAGCTACTAAAAAACGTAAACTTAACAAGAAATTGTTTTACGAATTATTAACGTTTTGTTTGGTGAGGGCGGCAAAATGCTCATAGCGCGCCCACTCTAGGGTTGATAAACAGAATAAATGAGCGAGGTGCCAATCATTGGCGGAGGGGGGTGCCAATATTAGTATTGTTTACCCTATTATGTTTGACCACTCATAGCTTTTTACAGTGTAGTCCGATTTTAATGGGTATTGTTCAACTTTTATGGTCTGTCTCATATAAATTTCATGATAATATTCCACCTCTAGGGTAGACAATTTAGGGATAACTCAATTTGTTTGATGTTGATGAAAGCAAGTAGGCAATAAAAAGCGAAAAAAAATTTTTTACAGAAAAGACAACCGCCTTCAAAAATTAAAAGGTAAAAAATAACTTTAATTATAATATTAGTTTAGATAATAACCAAAAAATGTGACAAATAGAGTTGAAAGTTGAGTTAAACATTAACTTCAAACGGAATTATTTATCTTGCACACAATTAAAGCAATTTTTAGTTCTATTTCTTAAAAATTTAGTTCATTATTAATTCATAAAATGCAGACTGCACTGTAATAGGTATGTTTATTGATATTCAAATATTCTTCATGTTGTTATCAAAACCAAGTAGATATTATAATACTGTTTTGTATTGACCTGTGTCAGGAGTAGTAAACCTTTGGCTATGCAAAAGTGTTTATGTATAGTCACGAGTATAAATATGTATACAGATTACAAAATTCAGAAGCAATTTTCTCGTGAAATAACTATTTCAACCTATAGATAAAACTTATTTTATAGTAGTTAGGTATCAAAAATACCCTATTCGTAACCTCGTAACATTTCAATCAATAGTTTAGGAAAAAAATCAGTTTAGAATGAGACCAACTGTTTACAAGTTTTTGCTCGTGACTGTACTATGACTGTCAATAGTATGTTTACTTACCTCAGTCACAGATTTTATTATGCCTCAGTATTTATTCATGGTTGGTTGCCCATTCGTTTCTATATGGAATTACCTTCTGGAAAGGGTAACTTAACCATTTGGTTTTTAAGTTCAAAAGTGAGTGTTTATGGTCTAATTGTAATAAATTTTTGATCTTTTACTTGGTTTTTTGAACTAAAACTTTATTAGAAAAAATAAGGAAGTATCTACTTATGAATCTAGAATCAAACCTCTCCCACAGGTGCGTTATTATCGGCCGATAATATCGTTTGTGTTATTGCGATATCCTTTTTCAGTATATTTTGTACTAGGATGCCTACAAAGTTACACACTGCTGTGATAATGAAGGTTCAAGCTTAGTCTGTCCACAATTTCATTAAAATCGGTACAGTAATTTAGCCATGAAAGTGTCACAAATAGGTAAACAAATAAACAATTTGTTAAGTACCTATGAATATCAAAAGAAATTGTCAGGTGAAGATAAAATAAAATATAGTAACAAAATTATACATAGTATCTACCTCCCTACATACTTATTTAAAGACAACATAATTAGTACTTTTTTACATTATCATTTGATTATACAATTTATCATAATTGATTACCTACATCTGTTTTTAAACATTAATTTTAATCAAAGTAAGTACTTTTTTTAATCCTGTTAATTAAATAATATGTTAGTTCAATCATGACACCTCATTTTATGGACGTCTACAGTAGTAAACAGATTTGTGAACACTTACTCGTCCTAAGTCCTCGTACTGTCAATATTAGAGAGATATTTGAAAATTCATTCATTCGTCTTTCGGCTGATGATGTTGATGTTGATGATGATATCAAAAACATTGCAAAAGTTTTTTCAACAAAAAGAAAACCGCCTTCAAAAACAAAAAAGTGATAAATAACTTTAGCACAGAACACACATTACTTTACTTTCGGAAGTCGGTGGTGGTGGCTTTGTGTTTGTTGTTTTGTATTGCCACCGACTTCCGAAAGTAAAGTAATGTGTGTTCTGTGCTAAAGTTATTTATCACTTTTTAGTTTTAGAAGGCTGTTTTCTTTTTTTTTGAAAAAACTTTTTATTTTTCGCTTTTTAGTGTTGTCTTAGCATCCAAATCCATAAAGAAACGGCAACACACTTAAAAGAGATTGTAAGTCCTCCAGTGATTGAAGAAACTAAAACGCCGTCTAAATAAGTTTTTTTGGGAATTTGTAGATTTTCTCAAAAAGGGCTGTACCAATTTGGATAAATTTGATATGGGGCCATTTCGAAATAAACCCCTTTCGAACAAAAAAAGAATTTTACAAATCCGTCGATATAAGACAGAGTTATGCCCGAACATACATAAAAAAAAATATATAGAAACATTCGAATTGATAACCTCCTCCTTTTTGAAGTCGGTTAAAAACCCACTAGTGCCAAACTCTTGATTCAGAGTTTTATCATCATCATCTCAGCCTATTGCCGTCCACTGCTGAACGTAGGCCTCTCCCAGAGATCGCCAACCAACCCGGTCTTGGGCAGCCCGCATCCATCTACTGCCAGCCACCTTCTGCAACTCGTCGGTTCATCATATCATAGGGCGTCCCACTACACTTACCCAAACGCGGTCTCCACTCTAAAGGTCGTAGCACACATAATTATCAAATCGAAAAGGGATCGTCACCGTATCGCCTTTCGCCTCGCCGTCAAACAAGTGTCAACATAACATAAGCAACGTAACCAAAACGGATCAGCAGTTCCGATACGTCGACTCGGCTGCGGATAGTTGACGCCGCGCTTACGGCTCGCCGACCGCTGGTTGACCTGGCTAGCACCAGATCAAACAAGCGCGTAACACGACTAGAAGTTGCATTGTGAATGACAGCACGTGTGGCAAAAATAGTGTGCTGCAGGCAGGCCGCGGGAGGGATGGGAGGGACACGGGTGGACAAAGAGACGCAAGCGCGGCGACGGAGAGGCGGTTGGTTGACCACGCGCCGCACCGCGGTTCGTGAGCTTGTCCCGAGGCGAGTCGTTTACGTTACGTTCCGATTAGTGTGCCTTGCAGTAGGTAGTTTTATATAAAGAATACTGAACTGCTCGAGTTGATACAGTTACGAGCCGTTTCCGAGTTGATATGTGTACTACGATCTTAAAGCGTGTCTGCTCCATCTACCGTCTGTCCATCTGCAGACGTGGCCGGCCCACTTCCACTTCAGCGTGCAGGGCCTCAAGTCTGCTATTACAATAGTGTCAGAATGGTCTATCATTGATTTCATAATTGTTGATTATGACAAGTTTATTTCTACTAATATAATGACGTCATTATGACTTTCCAATGGTCAACCACTGACACGCCATTGAAAGAAATGATATAGAATGGTAATCTCGTACAAAATGACAAATGAATTGCTAAAATTTTGACAGTTCCTTTGATCAATGATTGACTTACCAATAAAACGTCATTGTGCAGTCATTGCTTTTAATTCGACCGACCAATGATCGACCATTATGAATTTAGCAGATTACGAACTTTTAGCAAAATGACAATGGGATCGTGTTGGAATGACGAAATTATAAAAATAGCAGACTTGGCCCCCTGATACGACGCGCAATGTCGGTGACTTTACTTCTCTGGCGAATCACTTCATTACGAATTCTAATTCAGAGATTAGTTAATACTAATATGTCATAAATTTTACACTTATGCCCAAACCTTGGTTGACTTAAGCGGGCCAGACGTGACGATGCGTTCACTTTCGCTGAAGTTCATCGAGATAAGAACTTCGACACACTTTCGTGCATATATTTATGTATTTATATTGCGTGCATGCGTTGCACGTATACACCTTATTGAGTACCTAGTAAATAAGTTCGATATTGTGTTGCTATCTAAAAAATCCACACATCACACCGCGTCTGAGTGTGAGCTGACCTTAAGATAAACGAAGTAATAAAACAAAATGAAAAGTCACTATGACTATTTAAAAGTAGTGTTTGTTTACATTTTGTGATACAAATATGTAACAGTCAGAATGACTATAATAAAATACTTATAATTCCTAAACAAATCTGTCTACGATAGGTATTTTTTTAAGTTAAAGGGTGTTTGAAACTTTTTAAGACTTTTTATCTGTCTCTTAAGCTCCAAGATGCGAATAAGGCGAATAATTGCACTAAAACAACGCAGACATTTGTATACCTACAAAATGTAGTGTTCTATTTCTGTCATAAAAAATATTTCTTTCCAACTTTGCATTAAAAAAAATATCCCTCTAAAGCCGGGAATATACGTCAAATTTCCTTTCCGATTGTCTAATCCTGTCCGAATTTTGGTAAGTAAAGTTCGACCTTTATTTGTATTCAGTAACTTAATAGTTCAAAGAATAATTTTAAAACACTTTACACATAAAATTTAAATCAAGAGTTGATAAACCGAGCTATAATCATCAATAGTAACCATCTGTTCCAACATCTTATTCAACGAATCATTTCACATCATAGTAACATAGTGACTATTGGCATACCTGGTACTACGTACTTCATTACAATCTTATCTGGTCACGTGTTTAACGTGACTTGCATCTTTCAATAATATCTTCTTAATGATGCAAAACATTAAAGCTTTACACACGGATCTGGGTTCTATGTCTGTGGCTCAAGTTATTAGATGTGATATAGATAATATACAAACCCATGTTAATCATAATAATCGTCATCTCAACATTCTCTCCCAAAATATACGTAGATAGTATTTCGTGCTATATGTCAAACTTCATAACACTTCTACACAGGTCCAATATAAAATGGGAGGTGCTGGTTCTTTCCGAATGTTGGCTACGCTCAGCCAAGTATATACCTATCCTTGATAATTTATACAACGCATCAATCTCTTCACATAGAACACAAAACGAAGGGTTACTTATTTTTAACAAAATACAATGCAACCACAAATTAGTGACGTAGGTAAACTATCTATTACTAAAATTAAATTCGAATACTTGCATTCTTGGAATTTATCGTTCTCCAGACAATCCTAACACCAGCAATTTTACTGACTCCATTGATGTACTCATCACTTCCCTAATCAGTTACAAAAATATATGTCGGATCATCAGGATTTACTCTGTTTGATTCAGTCATCATGTGGGCAGAAGATGGGTTTCGTGCAATGCAAACACACTGGGTAGGTATAAAGTACATACACGGCGTTTATTAAAACCACAATTTAACACAAACTCAATTTAAAATAAAATCAGACTCAAATTAAAATAAACATAGTAACATTTAAACACAACGAATCGAGTACAGTTTCGGGACGTCTTAGCTCCGATGCGATCAGACACTGGATTCTGAATGTCTTTCTCGCTGTGGGCTGAAAACATCACGACTCTGTAGAAGCGCGCCAAAAGTACAGATCACGTGTTCTCGATAATGGCGGGCTTGCGATACGTTCCACGTTCGTACTATTGACAGGATACGACATTTATATTACTTTGCGGTGACCAGAATAATTGACTGTAGGGTCCTATAATAAACCAAGAGTATTTTTTTTTGCAGCCTTGCAGCATTGTTATGTATTTAAAAGATTGTTTTTTTTTGTAACTCCACTGCTGATATAACTAACTCCAAATTGGTTTACCACGTGTGTTCCACATGTGTATTGATTTTGTGGTTAAGGGTGTGATCCTTGATTGGATCAATGTCTAGTCATGTTTTCCTGTTTAATATAATGTAATGTAAATTATAGACATAGTGCTGAATAGCCCTACCCCATACCTGAATGCCTTAGCTGGTCACTGCATGCTACCAGCTTATGTTCTCCCAACTCATGGCAAAACATGCCTGGATCACATTATGCTTAGGACCTGACTGAAAGCTACCTGTCTTGCTTGTGGTTGAATCATCAATTACGGATCATGAGAGCGTGGCCATTAGTCTTGGATCTTACACATTTGGTTTGGGTTTTTTAGTTTTAAGTACCTACATTTATTAAGCTCATTAAATTTCGTTAATTCTAACACCACCTCACTATTTTATTTTTGTGTAATATTAAGGTCTCACATTTTTAACCGACTTCAAAAAGGAGAAGGTTATCAATTCGAATGTTTATATTTTTTTTTTATGTATGTTCGGGCATAACTCTGTCATATTATGTAGACGGATTTGCAAAATTCTTTTTTTTGTTCGAAAGGGTTTTACCCGAAATGGTCCCATATCAATTTTATGTAGACGACGTTTAAGTTTCTTCAATCTATGGAGGACTTAAAATCTCTTTTAAGTGTGTCGCCGTTTTTTAATGGATTTGGATGTTAAGGCAACACTAAAAAGCGAAAAAAAAAATAGTTTTTTCTAAAAAAAAAAACCGCCTTCAAAAACTAAAAGGTGATAAATAACCTTAGCACAGAACACACATGACTTTCGGAAGTCGGTGGCGGTGGCTTTGTGTTTGTTGTTTTGTTTTTGAAGGCGGTTTTCTTTTTTTTGATAAAACTTTTTTATTTTCTAAATAAGAAAGTCATGACTGAATTTGAAGATGGATCCGCCATTGAAATATCCCTTGTTTAATCTAGCATCCTGTATATCTACATTGTTTTGTTACTTTGTTGTCGTCGATAATTATTAGCTAAATTGTTGACAATCATAAGAAATGTGTAACATCTTAGCACACGCGTGTGTTATGCCACCACGCTTTCAGTATTTTGGGAGACATTCCCGAAACAAAGGTCGGTTTCAATTCGATTTTTAAATTTAAACCGAATGAATAATTGTTAATACAAAACATTTCTCATCAAAAAAATCGAAACAGCTCTGAAGCACAGTATAAATATCTGAAGTTTGGTTTTGTATGAGTTTTAAGTTTTTTTTACATTAATCAAAAATAAACAAATAATGCCAGTTAATTACAGATATAGGTATTTTATAACGAATATTAATGTTTCCAATTAAAATTAAATTTCTTTAGCTATCGTCTTTTGTTCTACAGGTATGTTTTTATCCCTAAGAAGAATTTATAAAATGTTGTATGTATTTCCTCCCCGGCTAGTAACAGCTTCACCGACTCACAATTTAATCTTTTGTTGTGGGATGTTATTCGTTTTAAGCTGACCAAGCGTCTCTGGAGCAGGATTTCTCGCTCTGACTCGTCTCATACCATAGGTGTTCTATGGGATTCATGTCCGGGGTTTTTGCTGGGCAGTCAATAACCGTAATACTAACTTCGCTTAGGTATTCATTTACATTGCTTGTGGCTCAGATAATTTTCAGATTGAAAAAAAAAACCTTATGAAACAAAAGGCAGATAGACCGCGCGAAACACTGCGAGTGAAGCTAAAAAAGCAAATACAAATTCATAATCTGAGGTTTGTGGTATGAGCCTTGAAAATGTAATGTAATTAAAATAAACTCTTCGCCAATAAAATGTGCGTACACCACATGACGCTCCAGACACTCTTCGATGTAACATGACCCATTTAATGACGGTAAGCGAGGTGCAGATACAAAATTAATTTCGGTTTTTCGAACGGCGCTTATGCCCAAACCGTTCATGACTCGTTCTTCAATGCAGCACTGTGCAAAACGCTCTCCCTCTCTTCAATACACCTTCTTTCTTCCATCGTTACCATACACCATGATCTTACTTTCGTCAGAAAAGAGAACTTTGCTCCATTGAAGCTATGACCAATTTATGTGCTCACTCAAAAAAATATGGCTTATTACACAAATGAAATCGCAGGTGTAATCGCAGTTAGAACAGATTGGATCTGATTTAGTCTAAATTGGTGGTTTACTAAATTAAATTTTAAATTGGTCTAATTTAGAATTCAATTTAGTGTAGTACGATCACTAGTTAACATCTTAGGTTCCTAAATAGATTTTCTGCAAATTGTATTGTATTGTATTGTAATAAGCTCTCAAATGCAGAAATTCCCACGGAATACACAATTGAAAACAATTTCAACATATAGAAGAAAATTCGAAAACTAAAATTTAAATTTGGAATTGTGGTTGTTTTTTTTGTCACTATTTTGTAGACAAAACTGTCAGCTGTTTATTGACATTTTTTTATGATATAAGTTATCTTTTTATATTAAAAGTCATCTAAATAATACTTGCAGTACTATATAGATTTTTTGACAAGAATTGTATTATTAGTTGTATCAAAACCAGCAGTAGTCCCATTCCCATCAAGTATTAAAAAAAAATACACATGCTCGCCAAAGTCATAATGTAGCGTATTACGCACGTGTCTTTTTCAAATCTCAGTATAGAGTTGTGATTGTTTCTAGGCCCTAATATTATATCATTAATAATCAAACTATTTATTTATGTCAAAATAAATACAGTTATTTGTGTTCTATACATACATAGGGATGGAAAGTTGGGTGTTATGGCAAATGAGTGACATGAAACGTAAAAATGAATAACAAATGTGAAGCATAATTGAATGAAACAGATAAATAAATGAAATGGACCAGGTGTGAAAGAGATAGTGTGTGAATGTAAAAAAAGTGACAAAAGTAAGGTAGAGAACTGGTTGAGAACGGAAGATTCTTTGTTCAAAATTTGAATTACATAATAATTAAAACACTGTAGTTTAAGAAATGATATTTAATTTTCCTAACTAGTGTGTTAAAAACGGTGTTTGAAACGCGTGAGAATTTTATCATTACGAGTATATAAGCTCGACACTATTACGCCCTCGCCTACAGCTTGGGCTGCAATCCTGTCTCGACCATAATACCAAACTTACCTGAATTGCAGCTATACATTGATTTGTCAAGAGGTGTATCTTATACTTTTTAATCTTATTAGAATTCCTCACGCATAAAGTCGTGGTACTATTTTGAAATGCTTATTAAAGTATCAATTATTACCGTGAGTATTTTAAAAACATGAAGACGTTGTCAACCTCAAGTGCGCCTAAATCATTATCTATAAAACATACTATAAATACCCAAACACGCTTATAACCTAATCAGATTTCACGAAACTTCAACATGTTCGCATTACTCTTGCTTGCTTCGCTAACGCTGATTTTGTACGCGGTGTACCTTACGTCGAAACGAAAGTTTCATTATTGGGAAGAAAAGAAAGTGCCTCATTTACCACCGGTCGCGTTATTCGGGAATTTTTCCGAATATATTTTACAGAAGACGTTCCTAGGACAAGTCACACAGAAAATATGCCAGAAATTTCCGAACGTGCCGTTAATTGGTGCCTATTTCGGTACGGAACCGGCTCTCATCGTACAAGATCCAGAGTTCATCAAGCTCGTCATGACGAAGGATTTTTATTACTTCAGTGGCCGTGAAACCTCAGATTACTCTCACAAGGAATTGCTCACACAAACTCTTTTCTTCACTTACGGCGACAGGTGGAAGGTGTTACGTCAAAACCTGACTCCACTGTTTTCCTCCGCCAAGATGAAAAACATGTTCCATTTAATCGAGAAGTGTTCTCACGTGTTTGAGAATATCCTTGACGAGGAAGCGCAAAATCACAACGAAATTGAAGCGAGAACCCTAGCAGCAAGGTACACTATGGATTGCATCGGATCTTGCGCTTTTGGCGTTGACACAAACACGATGGAAAAGAAAGAAAATAATCCATTCAGACAAATTGGTGATGTGATATTTGATACTCATAGATTAAACGCATTCAAGGTAGTTGCGCGATCTATTTGGCCAGGCATCTTCTACGGTTTGGGATTCAAAGCGATGTCGACAAAAGTTGACCAATTCTTCAACCATTTGATGACAGGAGTTTTCAAAGAACGTAACTACACGCCGACGTCAAGAAACGATTTTGTTGATCTCGTATTGAAATTGAAGAATAATAATTCGATGACAGGAGACAGTTTGAAAAATATGAAGGCTGAATCAGAAGAGAAAGTAAGTTTAGATGTGGATGATGATTTGTTGGTGTCGCAGTGCGCTTTGTTTTTTGCAGCGGGATACGAAACTTCGGCAACAACTTTGAGTTTTACTTTGTATGAGTTGGCGAAGCATCCTGAAGCTCAAGAACGACTTTTGGAAGAGGTGGACGATTACCTGCATCGTCATAACAATGTGCTGAAGTATGAGTGCGTTGCAGAGACACCATACATGAACGCGTGTATTGATGAAGCTCTTCGACTATATCCAGTATTGGTAGTCCTAACTCGAGAGGTGGTAGAAGACTACACGTTCCCATCAGGACTGAAGCTTGAGAAAGGTCTCCGTGTGCATCTACCGGTGTATCACATGCACCATAACCCAGAGTTCTTCCCAGAACCAAAGCAGTACCGACCGGAGCGTTTCCTCGGCGAGGAGAAGCAGAAAATCAGGCCATACACATACATGCCATTTGGTGATGGTCCCAGAATCTGTATCGGTAAGTACTAATTTATATTTGGTCAAGTTTGGGAAATGTATGTGTTGTGTCTATGCCGAAGTAAAGAAGTTAGTGAAACAATTTACTAATAATACAGTCTCAAGCCACAAAACGAAAGACGAAGATGAAGTAGGGTGCTGGTTCCTCAATTCATTAACGATTATAAATTAAGTTTTGTGTAATATCTTTCCGCAATAAGTAAGGAATAAAAGAGCACTACTTATTTAAAAATGTGATAAGCCGGTATCGGTGTAATTGAGTAATGATTATGAAATTGATAAGATAAGATAAAAGCTGTTCCAGGGCTCTGATATTGGACCTGCTATGTTATTCTGTAAGAACTCACTCTAGTTCTCACTTCTGATTCCGCGGTGAAAACTGTTTTAGGTATTCTGTAACTCGATAAAAAACTACGCTAGCGCCACTGAGTGACAACATAGGTGAAGCGAAATATTATTACGTTACTATTTTAGCGAATACCAAATACTTTTCGCTTCAGGTAAGTGAAATCGGAAATGAGATAGTGTTCGGATTCACGGGTGACTTCTTACAGAATTGCACTGCTGGTCATGTTATTATTCCAAATGTATTTTTCGTGACGTCAATCATATGCGTGTTCATCAGGAAAAGTAATTAGCCGTATTGGGGCCAACCATAGGCATTGGGAGCTTTCATATTTACCAGCAGATACTTACAGTTGTCTTCTTTTTCAGGAATGAGATTCGCAAGAATGCAAATGGCGGCCGGTCTGATAACATTATTGAAGAAATATCGCATTGAACTGGCTCCAGGCATGAAGAGAGAGTTGACATTCGAGCCCAAATCTATAGTGACTCAGCCAATTGGGGGAATCAGGCTGAAGCTGGTAGAAAGGGATGGGTGGGAGCAACGGCTGTTGAAGTCGCCATGAAAATTGTTTGAAATGTTCTAGTTTTAGGTTATCATTGTCTCATTTCAAGCAGACCACTGCCTATGTCTAGCAGCTCCATGTTGTTGTCCTCATTGCTGTTACTGTGGTGTAGCTATAAACAGCCTCGAACGTTTATGTTTTGGTTTATACTTTTGTGTTATTTCTAAGTAAAATAAGTAACGTTTATCGATCTGTAAATACATATGTAATATTGTACGTAATAATCGTAGCCCTGAGCAAACCAAGAACTGGATGATATATTTCCATATCACATGTTGTAGTTTTATTTTGCTAAGTACATGGTTTAGCGAACGATGTTATCTGTATCAATTTTAGAACGAGGTAGGTAATCTCCAAAACCATCCATCCAAGTTGAAAAAAATCTTCAACTTATAGAAAGCTGTAGTATTACCGAATATCGAATTTGATTTTGAATTGAATCGTTTCTCTGGGACTCGTCGAGCTTCATTGCTCTGGCGCTTTTCTGGTGGTCGCCACTGTTGATTCTGGCTTACAGGAGTTACAGTGGTTAGGGAATAGTGTGGCGGGCTAGTCCCATTTAAAAAAAAAGCCGTCAAGTATTTCTAGTATATAACATAAACATGGACTACGTCTATTTCTCCCAAAGGGTTAGGTAGAGTACTTAGTGCACCCACATTTCGTCAGCTACACTTTGCCTTCAACCAGGCTAAAATGCAGTACAAACTGCTAATTAAAAAATTGTTTAAAGAAATGTTAAATTTCGCGAGCTACCTACAGTAGCGCTTGTGTCAAACTCTCAACTCAGAGTTACTGTCCATGAATACAATTATGTCTTACATTGTATAATGGCGAGTCGGCAACCATCTCAAAGTTAATGAAATAACCTTGGTTGACGTGAGCGGGCCAGACGTGATGATGCGTTCACTTTCGCTGAAGTTCACCGAGATAAAAACTTAGACACACTCCGTGCGTTTAATATAATGCATGTGGGCATACATTGCACGTATATACCATATTGTGTAGTAAATAAGTTCGATATTGTGTTGCTATCTTAAAAAATCCACACCTCGTCGTGTCGCACCGCTTCTGGGTGTAAGCTGACCTTAAGATAAACGAAGTAATAAAACAAAATGAAAAGTCATTATGACTATTCCAAAGTAGTGTTTGTTTACATTTTGTGATAAAATATGTAAGTCAGAATGACTGTAATAAAAACAAAACCGGCCAAGTGCGAGTAGAACTCGCGTGGAGAGGGTCCGTACAATGCCAAAGTGAAATGTTTTTATTCGATTGACAACATTTCATCTTTTCAACCTACTTGTATTATTACGTTATATAAAAGTAAATACAAATTAAGGGCACCCGTATTTTTTCGTTTTTCAAAATTATGTACTTTTCATTCATAACTTTAACTTTGAAATTAGGTGTATTCTAAAAAGACGTAGGTAAGCGCGAAATGACGTCATACTTACGGTGGAATAGCGTTTTATCCTTTACTTTACTGTGACCCGTCTAAAAACTATTATCATTATTATTAGACTTCTTAAGTGACATTGACGTGTGTCTTATTTGACGTTAATGTTTTCATATAAACCTTTGAAACGATTATGCAAAGGTAAACGTAAAAACGTAATTCATAATACAAAATAAGTGTGTAAGAATTCTAGCCCAAATAGATAACACGGAGAGCTGCAAACCATACTTCATTAAATATCAGATGCTAACCCTGCCGTCAATATATATACTCGACATTTGCGTATTTGTTTTTAAAAACATGAACAAATTCACTAAAATAGAAGATACGCACAACGTCAACACTCGCCACAAAAAGAGGTTATGCGCTCCGTTTTCAAGAATCAAAATGTTAAGTGATAGCCCTTACTATATGGCAATTAAAATATATAATAAGTTACCCAACCTGTTTAGAACTGAAAAATCAGTAACTATATTTCAGAAAAGGCTAAAACTATACCTAATCCAAAAATGTTTCTACTCGGTAAAAGAATATCTGGAGTCTAGCTTAAAATAACAATTCTCTTTCATGTACCTACACAAATGGCGATCTGTCCTATACAAATAAAAAAAAATGTAGTCTATCCTATTCAACTTCAAATAAAATCATAATTATAATATTTTTAATATCTCAATATACAATATTTACATTTAAAAATAAAAAAGGAAAACAAAAACAAACATAATTACAAATTTAGGTTACATCACTCATGTTGAATTTACAGGACACAAAAATGAGAAAAATGTAATAAGTTGTGCACGTTAAAAGAGGTATAGAGACAATCATAACCAATTCAAAATGTGTCAAATGTCAAATCAAAACATCAATTATTTTTCTGAATAAAATTAAATAAATTAATAATCAATGGAGTTGTAATTGGCAGAAAGTAAGATTCGTGCTGTACCAGAAGTGATTAATAACTGTACACTGCACTCTGCGGGCCAACTTCTAATTCCACAGAGTACAATATATATTTACAGAGAACCCAACACCATCTTTAGAATCCTCCCGGTCAAGTGCACTGTGCGCCAACACATTGCAAAGAAGTGAGCTCACAAAAACGGCAGTGAACGTGCGTAGTACATTTATATATCGATGCAGTGAACTGAGTCGGCGCGTGGCGTTGAACCTCACCATTCCAATTACTATATAATAAATTATTATTAATGACAACTTCGCGAAGACGGCCTGTCTCTTGGCAATGGTTGCTAGGGCTACAAGGAAATGACTGCTACAGTGGCGCTGTGCCCTAGGCAGCCACCGCGACTGCGCTGCGCGTCACGAAGTGTAGTGTCAAATATTGTTTATTCATTTTCAAAAACTGACAATTATTGTATATTCATTTTTAAGTTTAATTTATCTAGTTACATAAGTGGTAATTTTAATGATTAGTGGAAGCAGCGATGGAGATCGAAGTGCATGCCAACCTTCTGCATCACTACATATCCTGGAGAGATGCCCCCTATGCACCCAGGTCCGGTATTTTAAAGGTAAGCGGGGTCTGAATGTGCATATTGGAAAGGTCCACAAACTGACAAGTGCTCTCTCTTCAGACCCTGTTATTACTCCTACTTCTTCTACACAAGATACATCCAGTTTTGATCCGTTTTGGAAAACCCTTTCCAAATTCAAAAACTCTTTTCCTGTCTTGAAGCGAGTTCCCCGTGGCGCTAGGCCACTAGTTGCACAGAATTTAGCCGGTTGCATCCGCCATGCCGCCCGGGAGAACTCGCAACGTGCCTGGGAACAACTACTCACCTTCCCTTACAGAATTCTCCATGTGCAAAAGAATTTGGCAACTAAAAAGACATTAACTGCACAAATTAAAGAAAATTGTAATGATTCGGCTCAACTTTTGGATCCAAATTTTACGTCACAGGGATATTCCTCCTCTAGAGGTATATCCCATCTGGTAGAAACTAAGTTAGGGGAAGGTGACATTAGTGGAGCGGCTAGGATCCTTTTTAGTAGTGATGTGGTGGCTCCGTGTTCTCCAGAAACGCTCTCCGTTCTGGAGAGTAAACACCCTGCCCCAGCAGATGGCCTTTCTTTTCCCGACCCTCCCGACTCGGTTAATCACTCCCTCACCGTCACAGGTCGAGAGTTGGTCGCAGCCGTTTGCTCCTTTCGAAGCGGTTCCGCCGGCGGCCTCGACGGCTTGACTCCTCAACACCTAAAGGACCTTATTTGTTCAGGCGCCGGGGTAGCTGGTGAGTTGCTCTTGAAGGAGCTTACGGCTCTGATTAATCTTATGCTCTCAGGCAAGGTGAACGAGGCCGTCATCGATGTTTTGTACGGGGCTAACCTATGTGCCCTGCGTAAAAAGGATGGCGGCATTCGTCCCATTGCCGTGGGTACTACATACCGTCGTATGGCAGCCAAGATTTGCTGTAAATTTTACGGTGAGATTATTTCGAAAAAATTTCAGCCCCTTCAGCTTGGTTACGGCTCTAAAAGGGGCTGTGAGGCTGCCGTACACGCCTTGTCGACCTACCTAAATTCTGGCAAAGGAGAGGTCATCTTGAAGGTTGACATAAAGAATGCCTTTAACTCAGTAAATAGGGACACCTTGCTGGCAGAATCCAAAAAAGAAATACCCCAAATCTATAGTTTCCTTTGGCAATGTTACAGACATCCTTCGAAATTACTGTATCGTGACAAGCTTTTAGAATCCGCTGTTGGTTGTCAACAAGGTGACCCTCTTGGGCCAGTGATTTTCAGTTTAGCCATTCATCCAATAATCCAACAACTAAATTCCAAATTTAACGTTTGGTATCTCGATGATGGGACCCTGGGAGGCGATGTAGACTACGTTTTAAAGGATTTGATTATCTTAAAAAATGAACTAAATTCAATAGGCCTAGAACTCAATCTTTCGAAATGCGAATTGTATTTAGCGGACCATACTGACAGACAATCGACACTTGCAAAATTTAAGGCAATAGCCCCAGAAATCAAAATTATGGAAAAAAGTACTCTTCGTCTTCTTGGGTCTCCAATCTACGAGAATTCGTTTTCCAGTTTCATTGAGGAAAAAATACAACATTTTTATGACATTTCGGAAAGATTGCTTCAAATTAATATGCATTCGGCCATCACCATAATTCGGTACTGCTGTTTCGGCCCAAAATTAAATTACTTCCTGCGCGCTTCCCATTTGTGGAAGCACAGTCACCTTTTAGAGAAAATGGACCAAATTATTCGTCAAACATTAACCTCTATTTTAAATTTGGCAATGGACGACCGTGTGTGGGCCCAAGCTACTCTACCAATTCGTAGGGGGGGTCTCGGCGTCCGCAAAATCTCAAGTATCGGTTTGCCTGCATTTATATCCTCGGTCCACGGCACTGAAAAGTTAATCAGGAATATTCTAGCTCCTACACTGGTTGATTTTGATGTGCCGTGCATTACCGAGGCCATAGATGCTTGGAAACTTGCTTGCCCACGTACTGATCTACCTGACAACCCGTCTTCTCAGAGACGGTGGGATGAGCCGCTCTGCAGGTTAGTACAGAATAATTTACTTACCACTTCTGCTAATTCTGCTGAGCGAGCGCGCCTGCTGGCTGTGGGAAAGTGGGAGTCGGGTCTATGGCTTCTGGCACTTCCGTCGTCAAACCTAGGAACTATGTTTGACGACACTACTTTTCGCCTCGCTGCTTCCTTACGTTTAGGAGCATCTTGTTGCTCCCCTCATCGCTGTCGCTGTGGGGAAGCTGTCAACTGCCTTGGACACCACGGCCTGTCGTGCAGCCGGAGTGCGGGTCGCATAGCGCGGCACGCGAATATTAATGACATTATCCGTCGTGCTCTCGTCGCCGTCGGCGTTCCGGCTGTTTTGGAACCCAACGGCTTGGCACGCGACGATGGCAAGAGACCGGACGGCATGTCATTATTTCCATGGAAGTTGGGTAGGCCCTTAGTGTGGGACGCTACGTGTGTCGATACTCTTGCGCCATCCCATCTTCCTAGTACGGCGTGCTGTGCTGGTGCTGCTGCTGCGGCTGCAGAAAACCTCAAACGGCGAAAGTATAGTATCCTAAGCGATAACTTTATTTTCGAGCCGTTTGGGGTTGAAACCCTCGGGTCGTGGGGTCCAAGTGCTCATCTACTTTTTAAAGAAATTTCCAAAAGGTTGGTTGACACTTCCCGTGATCCAAGGGCTGGTTTTTACCTCGGACAGAGGTTAAGCATTGCCATCCAACGTGGCAATGCCGCCAGTCTCTTGGGCACATTCCCAGTTGACGACGATGTTGGGGATTTTTTTGATGCCTTATTGTCTTAGCTTTTCTTTTTGTTTTTAATAGTTATAGGTTTTCCTTTTTTATTTTTAAATGTAAATAATTATAATATTGTATTACCTGAAAAAGATGACATTAATATTGCTTAATCATTGTATTTAATTCAATGATTACTGACATTTTAATTTTGACTTATCTATAATATATCAATTTTATTGTACAAATATAATATGAAAATAATTAAATATCTAATAAAAATGTTAAATGCATGCTAATTTAGGATGAAGAGGGTAGGCGAATGATAATATTGCAATGCTTGTAGAAGGCTACTAAGTCATAAGTACTAACTTAACATATATATAACACCAATATTGTACGCTTAGTTCGCAATAAACACTTTGACTTTGACTTTGACTTTGACTAAACTATTCCATTCCACCGAATATGTGACGTCATCACATGCTTTTTGGTTTTACTTATTTTCTCAAAAATGAAGAAATAAAAAAATAAAAAAAATATATATTTGGACTCAGGATACGAAAATAAAGAAATGGTATTTTTGTTTTAAGGTCGTGTCAGTTTTGAAATGTTGTCAAATTGTGCTATGTTTTACAATAGGTACTCTTACTAAATGTAAATTTTGAATGTACTACTATTTTCCGTAAGTGAACTTATTATATTGAGTTAACCATTTTATTTTCAATTGATAGAATTCTTATAGATTTTTAGGGAGGAGCTCGTGGCTAAGTTTAAGTCGTACAGATCGATCGGTCAAAGGTTAAGCTACGCTAGCCGCGGTCGAATGAAAGCCGTTGGTCCCGGCTGTCATTAGTAGATTTTTGGCAGTCGTTATGGGTAGTCAGAAGCCAGAAAGTCTGACAACCAGTCTTACCAAGGGGTATCGTGTTACCCAGTAATTGGGTTGTGGAGGTCCGATAGGCAGTCGCTCCATGTAAAACACTGGTATTCAGCTGCATCCGATTAGACTGGAAGCCGACCCCAATATAGTTGGGAAAAGGTTAGGCAGGTGATGATGAGAATTCTTATGGGTTTTCCGGTAATCAATGAACAAGCAATGAACTGTATTTTTTTTTTCAACATTTTAGGCTCAGTAGTTTCGGAGATCAGGGGGGAATGGTCAATTTTCGTCTTCTTTCATGAATAAAATAAAAACTATTTATTTAAAAATAATAACAAAAATTTATTTGAGATCCTCATAGCGAGCCGTTTCATTTCATATAAGACACAGTCAGATGCACTAGTGATCCTAATAAGGGTTCAGTTTTTTTTTTGTACGGAACCCTAAATACTTATAATTCCTTAACAAATCTGGCCAAGATAAGTAGGGTAAACTACTAGTGATTGGACACTTAAGTGACTTTAAATAGTAATAATTATTTTGTGGGTTTGTTTTTGAAGCTAAACTTGTTAGGTACTAAAATTTTATTAGTAGATGTTTTATTCTATCATAGTTACCTTTGTGTAAAATGTAGTTTAATGATATATAGGAAATAAAAAATAAAATGAAAAAGATACTAAAACGTACAGTTATTGGACAGAAATTCTAATATTGGACACACAATACTAGTCAATGGACAGATATTCTGACACTGCTTTAAGAATAAAAAACATGTTTAAATAGCCGCCAATGCTTGAGCTATGTTAGTAAAAGGCTAAATGAGTAATTTTCAATCATATTTATTGCAACATTATTAAAAATATCTCAGTTATACTATCACTATTATCTTTGAGTAACAAAATTACTTACTTTAACTTGGCACAGCACAGTTTAGTCTTAATAGGAATTATTTTATAAGTAAAACATAAACAAAACTTATTTACTTTTATAAAAACATAAACATCTTATAACACTTATACTTAATTACCTAGTTATTATTTTGGTACAACTTCGAATCAGTCTTAATGTGGAGATCTTTCAATGTAAACTAAAAATCTAAAGAAAGTTACTCTTACAAACAACAAAAGAACATAAAAAGAATTCTTGATAGGACATTCATATTTCAAAATTACTTCACAATTTATTATCCTTTTTCTGTTGCATGACCATATCATATAAAATCCCAACTTCTGAGTCTTCTGTATCGTTAGTATTCTGCATCAAATTTGTTAAATCATCTTCACTGTCCTTTTCGGAACTTATATCTTCAATTGTGTCATTATCATCTTCTTTGTAGCAATGATGACATACAAACATGTCTATTGCAATATCCTCTGGTACGTGTTTTTGATGCTTTGCTGGCACACATCTAATATGAAATATTGACGAACACATGTCACATACTACTCGATTAGTCGTCTTTGTTGACATTGTGCACACTTTACATGCATTTGTGGTTTGTGGTGTTTCTTTATTTACACATTTTTTTTCTTTTTTCGCCTTTGCCTTTTTTATTTTATTCTCTTCTCTTGTTTTCTTTCTTTCTTCCTTTGTTTTTAATTCTATTTCCTTCTTTTGTTTCTGTTCTTGGAACATCGCTCTATACTTAGCTGAGGTAATCGCAAATGGCATTTTAACTGTATTTTTTTTACCTTTCCTTTCTGGGGTTTTGGGTAGTGTCAAAAATCTTCCAAAAAGACTATTTGATATAACTTTAAAAGCAGGACTTTTCTCGACATTCTCTGTGTTAGTATTTGCTTGTGATGCATTAAGTGAAGTAAACTGTAATTCATCTGTTCTAGGTTAATAAGATGTCAGTTCATGGTCAATATGTTCAAATGTATTTGAATGTGGTTCATTTCCTTGTGATGCATTAAGTGCAGTCTTGAATACTTGTTTTGCTGGAGTTACGTGTTGTGTCGTACCAAAACCAATATCCTCATTAAGAAACTGTAAATCATCTAGTCTAGGATCGTACGATGGCGGTTCATGGTCCATTTGTTCAGTAGTATTTGAATGTGGTTCTAGAGAAACAATATTTTGTATATTATTGTCTGATGTGTTAATAAGATATGAATCTAAATCAGGAGAATTGTTAACATTAAATACAGAGTAAAGTTGGTATAAAATTTGGGAGTTTTGATCTGTGTCTAATCTGGGTTCGTTCATTGACTTTAATTCTGACATTTTCGATGGTCCAACTATTTCCGAAAACTTTGACAGTGTTATTACATTTTGAGAGTTTGTTTCAATTGGTCGAGACAAATTAGGTGGGACATTTTCATCCTGATTATTAGTGGCATCTGGATCAAAAGGTACTAATCCACAAGTTTTAAATCCATTAATGAGAGTTTCGGGTTTTAATGATTTTTCTAGAGCAATTTCTAGTACTTTTGCAAAATTAACTTTCGTAATAGGCTCTCCTTGATTTTCTAGGTACCACAAACGTGTTGCGTCTTTCCAGGCTGCTTTTACAGGCCTAAAAACAGCTACATCAGCTGGCTGCAAGATACGCGTGGCATTAGGGTACAATGCAATAACTTCGATGCCCAACTCCTTACAAAGCTTGCTTACGTTGTAAGTAAGATGACTTTTGTGACCATCTAAAAAATATATGACAGGCAAATTAATACCTTTTTGAATTAGGTAGGGATGATATACATTCGCAATATATTCGAAAAATAATTCCGATGTCATCCATCCGTTATCGCTTCGACCGATTCCCCATTCTTTTGGAACTCCATCCACATTTTTTTGTGGAATACGTTGATAATTGTATACAACCATAGGTGGACAGGCATATCCAGCAGCGGAGAACGTAAACATGACTGTGATCGATTCTTTCGCATTACTTGTCTCTACGTGGTAAACATTTTTTGTCCCCTTGGCTGCTAACACTTTCCCTGTTTTAGGACAAAGCTGGAATCCACTTTCATCACCATTAAACACCCTTCTCGTATCATTTAAAATGTTCAGTAAATTGTTATCCGATAAATAGCTGTGGATCTCGGCAAACCATTTGCGAATGTTCGGTTCTGATACACAAGCACTTGATTGTGTCACACCCTCACTAGTACGTTGGACAATTGCCGGGTGTCTTTTCAAAAATCCTCTAACCCATCCGTCTGCGGGATAATTATTTTTAAATTTATTAGGACGGGGGTTTTCTGTCAAGAACTTATAGACACTTTGTTTTAAGTCTTCTATGTTTAATGGAAAACCATTTCGCATCATTTCTTTGATCCAAAACACTAACAATTGTTCTTCTTCTACGGTTAAAATAGGTGCTGGACCAAAGGTTGTTTTATGGGTAGGATTTTTCAGTTTAAAATGTAACGTTGACTTGGGAATGCCATATTTTCGAGCGATTTCTCGAATTTTGCCACCTTCATTAATTTCTTTTAATGCTAAATTTAAAACAGAGACATCATAATCTCTTTTCTTTCCTTTAGGCATTTTTATTTCTCCATAAAATAACTCGAAACTGCAACAATGAATTATTGGACACTTCATTACAAGTCATTGGACACCTTGTCCAAATACTAGTAAGAATCGTCTAAACTGCCTAAAACTCAAAAAATGGTGCAATATGTTTTAACTGCATAATTTTAGAGTACAATTTTTCTAAAATAATAAAGGAACAAAAACTCAGTTATTGGACACGTGTCCAATAACTCAATTTTGAGAGATTAATAACGGTAGTCATTGGACAAGCACAAATAACCTAAACATAACATCCAAATTGTTTAAAACTTATAAATTACTAAAAAGAATACTGTACCTTACCTATCTTCAATGAGGTAAACACCAAAGATTTGTTCTCCCAACACTGTGACTTACGAACGACGTCGGTTACTTTACAAATTTCTTAATTTTCTGCCAAATGTCACCGTATCGCGCCAATGTCAAATGCAACTAAATATTTTCGAATTATTACTGCCATCTATCCAAAATATCGTGAATCACGAAGGATGGTCATTGATTAAAGTACAGAAAAATCATCATAGATTGCGTTAAAGTTCAACAATATCCTTATTATTGACATATAATCACTGAACTGTCCAATAACTCGTAACGTCCAATCACTAGTAGTTTACCCGTAAACTACTAGTGATTGGACACTTAAGTGACTTTAAATAGTAATAATTATTTTGTGGGTTTGTTTTTGAAGCTAAACTTGTTAGGTACTAAAATTTTATTAGTAGATGTTTTATTCTATCATAGTTACCTTTGTGTAAAATGTAGTTTAATGATATATAGGAAATAAAAAATAAAATGAAAAAGATACTAAAACGTACAGTTATTGGACAGAAATTCTAATATTGGACACACAATACTAGTCAATGGACAGATATTCTGACACTGCTTTAAGAATAAAAAACATGTTTAAATAGCCGCCAATGCTTGAGCTATGTTAGTAAAAGGCTAAATGAGTAATTTTCAATCATATTTATTGCAACATTATTAAAAATATCTCAGTTATACTATCACTATTATCTTTGAGTAACAAAATTACTTACTTTAACTTGGCACAGCACAGTTTAGTCTTAATAGGAATTATTTTATAAGTAAAACATAAACAAAACTTATTTACTTTTATAAAAACATAAACATCTTATAACACTTATACTTAATTACCTAGTTATTATTTTGGTACAACTTCGAATCAGTCTTAATGTGGAGATCTTTCAATGTAAACTAAAAATCTAAAGAAAGTTACTCTTACAAACAACAAAAGAACATAAAAAGAATTCTTGATAGGACATTCATATTTCAAAATTACTTCACAATTTATTATCCTTTTTCTGTTGCATGACCATATCATATAAAATCCCAACTTCTGAGTCTTCTGTATCGTTAGTATTCTGCATCAAATTTGTTAAATCATCTTCACTGTCCTTTTCGGAACTTATATCTTCAATTGTGTCATTATCATCTTCTTTGTAGCAATGATGACATACAAACATGTCTATTGCAATATCCTCTGGTACGTGTTTTTGATGCTTTGCTGGCACACATCTAATATGAAATATTGACGAACACATGTCACATACTACTCGATTAGTCGTCTTTGTTGACATTGTGCACACTTTACATGCATTTGTGGTTTGTGGTGTTTCTTTATTTACACATTTTTTTTCTTTTTTCGCCTTTGCCTTTTTTATTTTATTCTCTTCTCTTGTTTTCTTTCTTTCTCCCTTTGTTTTTAATTCTATTTCCTTCTTTTGTTTCTGTTCTTGGAACATCGCTCTATACTTAGCTGAGGTAATCGCAAATGGCATTTTAACTGTATTTTTTTTACCTTTCCTTTCTGGGGTTTTGGGTAGTGTCAAAAATCTTCCAAAAAGACTATTTGATATAACTTTAAAAGCAGGACTTTTCTCGACATTCTCTGTGTTAGTATTTGCTTGTGATGCATTAAGTGAAGTAAACTGTAATTCATCTGTTCTAGGTTAATAAGATGTCAGTTCATGGTCAATATGTTCAAATGTATTTGAATGTGGTTCATTTCCTTGTGATGCATTAAGTGCAGTCTTGAATACTTGTTTTGCTGGAGTTACGTGTTGTGTCGTACCAAAACCAATATCCTCATTAAGAAACTGTAAATCATCTAGTCTAGGATCGTACGATGGCGGTTCATGGTCCATTTGTTCAGTAGTATTTGAATGTGGTTCTAGAGAAACAATATTTTGTATATTATTGTCTGATGTGTTAATAAGATATGAATCTAAATCAGGAGAATTGTTAACATTAAATACAGAGTAAAGTTGGTATAAAATTTGGGAGTTTTGATCTGTGTCTAATCTGGGTTCGTTCATTGACTTTAATTCTGACATTTTCGATGGTCCAACTATTTCCGAAAACTTTGACAGTGTTATTACATTTTGAGAGTTTGTTTCAATTGGTCGAGACAAATTAGGTGGGACATTTTCATCCTGATTATTAGTGGCATCTGGATCAAAAGGTACTAATCCACAAGTTTTAAATCCATTAATGAGAGTTTCGGGTTTTAATGATTTTTCTAGAGCAATTTCTAGTACTTTTGCAAAATTAACTTTCGTAATAGGCTCTCCTTGATTTTCTAGGTACCACAAACGTGTTGCGTCTTTCCAGGCTGCTTTTACAGGCCTAAAAACAGCTACATCAGCTGGCTGCAAGATACGCGTGGCATTAGGGTACAATGCAATAACTTCGATGCCCAACTCCTTACAAAGCTTGCTTACGTTGTAAGTAAGATGACTTTTGTGACCATCTAAAAAATATATGACAGGCAAATTAATACCTTTTTGAATTAGGTAGGGATGATATACATTCGCAATATATTCGAAAAATAATTCCGATGTCATCCATCCGTTATCGCTTCGACCGATTCCCCATTCTTTTGGAACTCCATCCACAATTTTTTGTGGAATACGTTGATAATTGTATACAACCATAGGTGGACAGGCATATCCAGCAGCGGAGAACGTAAACATGACTGTGATCGATTCTTTCGCATTACTTGTCTCTACGTGGTAAACATTTTTTGTCCCCTTGGCTGCTAACACTTTCCCTGTTTTAGGACAAAGCTGGAATCCACTTTCATCACCATTAAACACCCTTCTCGTATCATTTAAAATGTTCAGTAAATTGTTATCCGATAAATAGCTGTGGATCTCGGCAAACCATTTGCGAATGTTCGGTTCTGATACACAAGCACTTGATTGTGTCACACCCTCACTAGTACGTTGGACAATTGCCGGGTGTCTTTTCAAAAATCCTCTAACCCATCCGTCTGCGGGATAATTATTTTTAAATTTATTAGGACGGGGGTTTTCTGTCAAGAACTTATAGACACTTTGTTTTAAGTCTTCTATGTTTAATGGAAAACCATTTCGCATCATTTCTTTGATCCAAAACACTAACAATTGTTCTTCTTCTACGGTTAAAATAGGTGCTGGACCAAAGGTTGTTTTATGGGTAGGATTTTTCAGTTTAAAATGTAACGTTGACTTGGGAATGCCATATTTTCGAGCGATTTCTCGAATTTTGCCACCTTCATTAATTTCTTTTAATGCTAAATTTAAAACAGAGACATCATAATCTCTTTTCTTTCCTTTAGGCATTTTTATTTCTCCATAAAATAACTCGAAACTGCAACAATGAATTATTGGACACTTCATTACAAGTCATTGGACACCTTGTCCAAATACTAGTAAGAATCGTCTAAACTGCCTAAAACTCAAAAAATGGTGCAATATGTTTTAACTGCATAATTTTAGAGTACAATTTTTCTAAAATAATAAAGGAACAAAAACTCAGTTATTGGACACGTGTCCAATAACTCAATTTTGAGAGATTAATAACGGTAGTCATTGGACAAGCACAAATAACCTAAACATAACATCCAAATTGTTTAAAACTTATAAATTACTAAAAAGAATACTGTACCTTACCTATCTTCAATGAGGTAAACACCAAAGATTTGTTCTCCCAACACTGTGACTTACGAACGACGTCGGTTACTTTACAAATTTCTTAATTTTCTGCCAAATGTCACCGTATCGCGCCAATGTCAAATGCAACTAAATATTTTCGAATTATTACTGCCATCTATCCAAAATATCGTGAATCACGAAGGATGGTCATTGATTAAAGTACAGAAAAATCATCATAGATTGCGTTGAAGTTCAACAATATCCTTATTATTGACATATAATCACTGAACTGTCCAATAACTCGTAACGTCCAATCACTAGTAGTTTACCCTATTTAATTTAAGTTAAAAGGTGTTCGAAACTTTTTAAGACTTTTTGATAACCCGATTTATCCCGTGCCCCGACCACATCGCAAACATTTGTATGTCTACGAAATGCGGTGTTCTGTTTCTGTCATAAGAACTACTTCTTTGCAGCTTTTAACAAAAAAAGAAAATCCCTCGAAAGCCGGGTATATACGTCAGATTTCCTTTCCGATTGTCTGATTCTGTCTGAATTTTGATAGGCAGTCACAAAGGCAAAGCAACTGTCGACAAATCTGTAAGGGTGACCATAATTTTAAATAATTCATAAGTAAGGCCTCATATTTTATTTTTGAAATAAAAATTACATACTGCATTTGAAAATGGGCACACCCTTAAAATATCTCTTGTTTAACCTTTCATCCTGTATCCCACTTCCTACTATAATATTATAAATGTGAAAGTTTGTGAAGATGTTTGGATGTTTGTTACTCAATCACGCATAAACCGTTGAACAGATTTGCATGAAAATTAGCACACAGGTAGACCATTTCCTGGATTAACACGTAGGATACTTTTTATCCCGATAATGTGTTCCCTTGGGATAATCGTTCTTTTTTACGCGGGCGAAGCCGCGGGCAGAAGCTAGTATATACATTGTTTTGCTACTTTGTTATCGTCAATAATAAGTTAAATGGTTGACAATCATAAGTATTAACGCAGAAAAGTGCAACATCATAGCACACGTGTGTGCTCTGCCACCACGTTTTCAGTATTTTGAGAGACATTCCCGAAATGAAATAAAGGGAGTTTCTTTTCATTCTTTTTTAAAATTAAACTGAATGAATTGTTAATACAATCTCATCATTTGAACCAACTACAAGTAGTATAAAATTACAAAAACAGGCCCATCAGCTAAAAAAAAAATGAATACACTTACTCGTTGCTTTCAGGGTCATAATGCAGAGTATCTACATTATGACCCTGAATGCAACATCATAGCACGTGTCTTTTTTAAATCTCAGAATAGAGTTTTGATTGTTTTTGTATGCCTTTATATTTATAATTCATCAAACTATTTATTTATGTCAAAATAAATACAGTTATTTGTGTTTTATACGTAGAGACAGAACGTTAAGAGTGTTATGGCAAATGAGTGAAATGAAACGTAAAAAATGAAAAGCATAATTGATTGAAAGAGGTAAAAGTACAAATAGTCCAGGAGTGAAAGAGATAGTGTGTGAATGTAAAAAAAGGGGGAAAAGTAAGATAGAGAACTGGTTGATGACGGAAGATTTTTTGTACAAAATTTGAATGAAGTAGTAATTAAAACACTAGTTTAAGAAATTATATTTAATTTACCTAACAAGTGTGTTTGAAACGCGTGAGAATTTTATCATTATAAGCTCGTCTCTATTACGCTCTCACCTACAGCTTGAGCTGCAATCCAGTCTCGACCATAATACCAAAGTTACCTGAATTGCTTAATAATGTACTATTATTACATTGATTTGTCAAGAAGTGTATCCTTAACTTTTAAATCTTATTAGAATTGCTCAAGCATAAAGTAGTGCTACCGGAAATATTTTAAAATCATGAAGACGTTATCAGCCTCAAGTACACCAAAATCATTATCTATAAAACATACTATAAATAACCAAACACGCTTATAACCTAATCAGATTTCACGAAACTTGATCATGTTCGCGTTACTGTTGCTTGCTACGCTATCTCTGATCTTGTACGCGGTCTACCTCACATCGAAACGAAAGTTTCATTATTGGGAAGATAAGAAAGTGCCTCATTTACCACCGGTTGCGTTATTCGGGAACTTCTCCGAATATATTTTACAGAAGACGTTCCTAGGACAACACACACAGAAAATATGCCAGAAATTTCCGAACGTGCCGTTAATTGGTGCCTATTTCGGTACGGAAACGGCTCTCATCGTTCAGGATCCAGAGTTCATCAAGCTCGTCATGACGAAGGATTTTTATTACTTCAGTGGCCGTGAAACCTCAGACTACTCACACAAGGAATTGCTCACACAAACTCTTTTCTTTACTTACGGCGACAGGTGGAAGGTGCTACGTCAGAACCTGACTCCACTGTTCTCCTCAGCAAAGATGAAGAATATGTTCCATTTGATCAAGAAGTGTTCACACGTGTTTGAGAATATCCTTGACGAGGAAGTGCAAAATCACAACGAAATTGAAGCGAGAACCCTAGCAGCAAGGTACACTATGGATTGCATCGGATCTTGCGCTTTTGGCGTTGACACAAACACGATGGAAAAGAAAGAAAATAATCCATTCAGACAAATTGGTGATGTAATATTTGATACTCATAGATTAAGCGCATTCAAGATAGTTGCAAGATCTATTTGGCCGGGCATCTTCTACGGTTTGGGTTTCAAAGCGATACCGACAGAAGTTGACCAATTCTTCAACCATTTGATGACAGGAGTTTTCAAAGGACGCAACTACACGCCGACGTCAAGAAACGATTTTGTTGATCTCGTGCTGAAATTGAAGAAGGACAATTCGATGACAGGGGATAGTTTATTGAATATGAAGGCCGATTCAGAAAATAAAGTTAATTTAGACGTGGATGATGAATTGTTGGTGGCGCAGTGCTTTTTGTTTTTCGCAGCGGGATACGAGACTTCGGCAACTACTTTGAGTTTCACTTTGTATGAGTTGGCGAAGCATCCTGAAGCTCAAGAGCGACTTTTGGAAGAGGTGGACGATTACCTGCGTCGCCATAACAACGTGCTGAAGTATGAGTGCGTTGCAGAGACACCATACATGAACGCGTGTATTGATGAAGCTCTCCGGCTATATCCAGTGTTAGGAGTTCTAACTCGCGAGGTGATAGAAGACTACACGTTTCCATCAGGACTGAAGCTTGAGAAAGGTCTCCGTGTGCATCTACCGGTGTATCACATGCATCATAATCCAGAGTTCTTCCCAGAACCGGAGCAGTACCAACCGGAACGCTTCCTGGATGAGGAAAAGCAGAACATTAAGCCATACACGTACATGCCATTTGGCGATGGTCCCAGAATTTGTATCGGTAAGTACTCATTTATTTTTTGGTCAAGTTTGTAAGGTGGATGGGTTGTATAGACACAAGCATAAGTAAATAAGTTAGTGACACAATTTACTAAATATACAGTCTCAAGTCACAAAACGGAAGACGGAGACGAAGTAAGATGATGATTCCTCAATTTATTAACGATTATAAATTAAGTTTTGTGTAATATTTTTTCGCAATAAGTAAGGAATAAAAGAGCACTTCTCATTCAAAAATGCGATTAACCGGTATCGGTGTGATTGAGTAATGCTTATGAAATTGATAACATAAGATAGGCGCTGTTTCGGGGCTCTGATATTGAACCTGCTCATGTTATTATTTGAAATGTATTTTTTGTAACGTCAATAATATAATTCGTGTTCATCAGGAAAATACCAACCATTGGGCATTGGGAGCTTTAAAATTTACTACCACATACTTACAAAATATGGCCGTATACATCCAAGCCATCGCCTTCAGTATATATTTCTTGTTTATGACTTGACAAATGTTTTTATTTCCAGGAATGAGATTCGCGAGAATGCAAATGGCAGCCGGTCTGATAACATTATTGAAGAAATATCGCATTGAACTGGCTCCAGGCATGAAGAGAGAGTTGACATTCGAGCCCAAATCCATAGTGACTCAGCCAATTGGGGGAATCAGGCTGAAGCTTGTAGAAAGGGATGGGTGGGAGCAACGGCTGTTGAAATCGCCATGAAAATTGTTTGAAATGTTCTAGTTTCAGGTTATCATTGTATCATTCCAAGCAAACCACTGCCTACGTCAAGGAGCTCCATGATGTTGTCCTCATTGTTGTCACTGTGGTGTAGCTGTTATCAGCCCATACTACGGTATTCGAGGCTGATAACAGCTAACCAGCGGGTTCAACGGGGCAATGCTGTCATTATTTTAGATACGCTACTCAATAAAAAATGCGGAGCAATTTCTGATGACCTGTTTTGGTGTATGCTTTTTTTGTAGAAATAGAATATGTTTCGTTTATCGATCTGTAAATATGTAATATTGTAAATAATTGTAGCTAACCAAGAATTGGAAGATATATTTCCATACAGATTGTAGTTTTATTTAGCTAAGTAAATAGATTTAACGAACGATGTGATCTAAATAAATGTTATAAAGAGGTTAAAAAAAATAAGTTCAGTTTGGGTGTACGAGATAATCTGCTAAAAAAACTATGCCTCCAATTAAAAAAAATTGTAATTAATAGAAGAATATTGCCGAGTGTCATGGGATAATACCTATATGTTTTATGGTATATTAGACACGGCGCGGACGACCTCTCAGGCAGGAGCTAGATACCCATAAAGAACAACAAATATTTCACTTAATTAGCACAAAAGAGCATTTGTAGTAATATAACATAAACATAGCATTCCGGGGCAATGGTCCAACTGCTCTGTCCAACTAATTGGACCATGGCAGTCCGGGGCAGTGGTCCAACTGTTCTGTTCAACTAGTTGGACATTGGGTCTTTACTAGGGGCAGTTGTCTAACTTTAAAATAGTTGAACCACAGCACCTTCTGAGAGTTCCGTGGTCCAATTCATTTAAAAAATAACTTGTCAACTCTAAAACCTCAACTGTATCGTTATGTGTGTATGGTATCTACTGGTTTACGGTCATATTGAACCTCTATGCAGTAAATAGGGAGGTACTGGGTGGTTGTTATCAATAATAATTATAGTACAATGCATTTGTCATAATTGTGTCAATTTGTGTCAGTAAAGTTTGTTTTACTTTGACACAGAATTACGTCTTACTTACTTACTTACTTACTTACGTCTGTTTCTCCCAAAGGGTTAGGTAGGGGTGTATGTACTTAGTGCATTACATAACGTACATTGCCTTCAACCAGGCAAAAATACAAAGTACAAACTGCTACTAAGAAATTTATTGTAAAGATTTTAAGAAATTTTAAGTCTCAGTGGCGCTCACACTTACATGAGAAATAAGGTTTACAAAAAGTACGTATTTATTGTCGATAATTTTGATTATAATTGTTGTGGGTACTTTTATAATGCATTTGTGTTAAATACTGTCCACAAAAATATTTAACATAAACTAGGCGATAATATTAGAATAAATTAAATAAATCTTATATTTTTATTTATATAGGAACATAAAACTAAATACAGACAATAAATAGAGACCTTATTCCTAAATATGTATACACAAAAAAAAAAGCTTTTTACAAAAAATACTAGTTTGTGAAGGCGGTTGTCTTTATTGTAAAAAGCTTTTTATTTTCCGCATTGTAGTACCTCCTTCTCATCCAAATTTATTAAGAAGATATTGAAAGTTAAATACTCCAAAGCTTGAAGAAATTAAAACGTCGTCTATGTAAATTTTTTAGGTATTTGTTGATTTTTTCAAAAAGTACTTGATCAATTTCGATAAAATTTATTTGGGACCACCCCTGAAGCATACCCTATTCATAAAAAAAATAATTTTCAAAATAGGGTTACTTTTGCTGGAGAAATCGCGTAACAAATCGCGCACATACTTAATGCAAATTTAAGCCTTATACGGTTTTCTCATGGATACCATTGTCAGAACTGGACCAAATTAAATTGGGACCAAACGGGAAGCACCAGCTTTCAATAAAAACATGAATCATCAAAATCGGTTCACCCAGTCCAAAGTTCTCAGGTAACAAACATAAAAAAAAAATTACAGACGAATTGATAACCTCCTTTTTTGAAGTCGGTAGAAAATATAACAATAAATGTAACAAGAGTACAAGTTGTTCTCGAGGTTCATCACGAATCTTCTCAATCGCAGGTTTGATGACTTCCAGCTTCCCGAACAAGCCGGTTTCCGAAAAGACTTCAGCGCCATAGACCACATTCATACGCTCGCCAGATTATACAGAAGACCGAGAAGTGAACCTAGGCGGTGTTGCAGTCTCTTCAGCGATGCCGTATTGACTATAGATATTTCGCAATGTTGGAGTGTTTGTATAGTAACGCCACGTCTGTAGATCCGACTACAGTACGAGAGCACGAAACCAATCCAGTTGCAAAGAGGCGTGAGACAGGGAGCCGTCATCTCTCCGAAATTGTTCACAAACGCACTGGAGAATGTTTTCGAGTTCTTGGACTGGGATGGATGTGGCATCAACATCAATGGCGAATACATCACTCATCATCGTTTCGCGGTTGATATAGTCATCATGGCTGAATTGATGGAGGACATTAATACTATGCTCAGCGACCTCAGTCATTACTGAGGTCGCTGAGCATAGTATTAATGTCCTCCATCATCATCCTCCTCAGTATTAAACCTACCTATTGAGAAACATTTTTCTCAATAGGTAGGTTTTAAAATGAATATGGACACCACGAAAATTATGTCGAATGTCCATGTTCCACCTGTACCGGTAATTGTTGGGAACGACACTCTGGAAGTTGTGGAACACTATGTTTACCTTGGACAAACTGTCCAAATAGGTAGGTCCAACTTTGATAAAGAGATCTCCCGAAGAATCCTACTCGGATGGGCAGCGTTCGAGAAACTATGTTACATCTTTTGGTCCAAAATTCCACAGTGCCTAAAGACGAGGGTATATAACCAGATTAACCAGTGTGTGTTGCAAGTGATGGCACAGAAACGTGGTCCTTATCTGCTGGCCTCCTAGAGACGCTCAGAGTCTTGCAGTGAGCCAAGGAGAATCCGGAACAAGAAAATTCGCCAGAAAACTTAGGTTACCGACATAGCTTTCAGAAATTATGCAAGGTCAAGGTCGCAGGTAAGCGGTGGATGCAAGCGGCAGGTTGCAGCTCGTTGTGGCGTTTCATGGGGTTCAACATTGGACGTCTTTCGGCTGATGATGATGATGATTGAAATATGAATATGATTTTAAAAACCGAGCCGTAGCCGACATTTGATCTTTGACTTTGACAAAGATTATATATATAGGTATTATGATTAAATATACCATATACATACACGTTAAGCGAACGCTCGGCCGAGCTACATGGTAGGCGGAGTGGGGGCTGTCAGGTTTTTTTCGTTACGGAATTTCTTGATTCAGTCGCCGCGCTCAAAGCCCGCGATAAAAGCTATGCAATAGCTTAAAAGTACTTTGTAACGTAAAATAAACAAAACCAAAACTCTTTGCTGAGATTTAAAAATGCCATTACTGCACTAGTTCAGTCATGTAGTGAAAAAAAACACTTAATACGCTTATTATGACTCTAAAACCGGTGCAGTAAAAGTCACTTTACAAGCGTCTTAAGTAAAATATTACTTTACTACCTTCTCAACATGTCATTATTATTTTTTTGGTAACGTCACGTGTCCAATGTCACCTGGGTCAAGTCATTAATCACATGTTAATACCTGATTAAAATACATCTGATACAGAATATTTTCACAACATGACTGAGTGTCAATCAGTAACGGAAAGTTCCTAAAAACTTATGAATCGTTGTCATCCTTAAGTACCAACTCATTATCTACGAAACTATAAATACACAAACACACTTCTAAAATTATCAGATTTCACGAAACTTCAACATGATCGCACTACTCTTGCTTGCCACGCTATCTCTGATCTTGTACGCGGTCTACCTTACTTCTAAACGAAAGTTTCATTATTGGGAGGATAAGAAAGTGTCTCATTTACCACCGGTTGCGATATTCGGAAATTTCTCCGAATTTATTTTACAAAAGACGTACCAAGGACTAAACGCACAGAAAATATGTCAAAAATTCCCAAATGTGCCGTACATTGGCGCCTATTACGGTACGGAACCCGTCCTCATCGTACAAGATCCAGATGTCATTAAACTCGTCATAACGAAGGATTACTATTTCTTCAGCGGCCGTGAAGTTTCCAATTACTCACACAGGGAGCTATTAACACAAAGCCTCTTCTTCTCTTACGGTGACAGGTGGAAGGTACTACGTCAGAATCTGACTCCACTGTTCTCCTCCGCTAAGATGAAGAATATGTTCCATTTGATCGAGAAGTGTTCTCACGTGTTTGAGAATATCCTTGACGAGGAAGTGCAAAAATGCAACGAGATCGAAGTGAGGGCCCTCACGGCGAGGTACACCATGGATTGCATTGGTTCTTGCGTATTCGGCGTTGACACAAACACGATGGAAAAGAAAGAAAACAATCCATTCAGTCAAATTGGTGATGTAATATTTGATACTCATAGATTTAGAGCATTCAAGGCAGTAGCACGAGCTATATGGCCAGCCATCTTCTACGCATTGGGGTACAGATCTATGCCAAAAGAAGTTGAACATTTCTTCAACAATTTGATGACAGGAGTTTTCAAAGGCCGCAACTACACGCCGACGTCAAGGAACGACTTTGTTGATCTCGTGCTGAAATTAAAGAACAATAATTCGATGACAGGGGACTGTTTGAAAAATATGAAGGCTGACTCAGAAAAGAAAGTAAATTTAGACGTAGACGACGACTTCTTGGTGTCACAGTGCTTTTTGTTTTTCGCAGCGGGATACGAAACTTCGGCAACTACTTTGAGTTTCACTTTGTATGAGTTGGCAAAGCATCCTGAAGCTCAAGACCGAGTTTTGGAAGAGGTGGACGATTACCTGCGTCGTCATAATAACATGCTGAAGTATGAGTGCGTTGCAGAGACACCATACATGAACGCGTGTATTGATGAAGCCCTCCGACTATATCCAGTGTTAGGAGTTCTAACTCGCGAGGTGATAGAAGACTACACGTTCCCATCAGGACTGAAGCTTGAGAAAGGTCTCCGGGTGCATCTACCGGTGTATCACATGCATCATAACCCAGAGTTCTTCCCAGAACCAGAGCAGTACCGACCGGAGCGTTTCCTGGGCGAGGAGAAGCAGAACATCAGGCCATACACATACATGCCATTTGGTGATGGTCCCAGAATCTGTATTGGTAAGTGTTCAATGTTCTGTTTTTGTAGAAGTAAAGGTGAAGGGAGAGGGGTGGTATGGGGAGCGGCGGGTAACGTGGGATTTTAAGTTAAGCTAAGTAAGTGTAACAGTTGTAATAAAAATACAGAAGTCGCAAGGTCCACTCTTGAACGTGACTTCCTGGGTTCAATTCCCAGGATGGGCCAAATGTTATTTACGATATTGTTTCCTTCCTACGCTACAGAAATATAGAAGTTTCATAATTTTTGTTCGTTTGCTTACAAAATAGTAGTTTATTTAATTGTTGGATAACATCGTTTTTAAAACAATAACAATCCACGAGTGTTTAAATAGGTACCTACCTACTCAGATTATGAAACAAAAGGCAGATAGAGCGCAACACTGACAGTGAAGCCAAAAAAGCAAAATATTCATACAAATTCAAAAGCGAATTCAAAAGTGTTTTCAGACTTTTCCCTGTATTTATGGTATAAGACGATATTATTTGCCAAATTTTATAGTTCTCGGTCAACGGGAAGTACCCTCTAAATTTTGATTCCCTTGAGAGTGTCGAAATGTACGTTTTTTTGTGACATAAACGGCCGTATCTTTTATTCACGTTAACTTAGAAGTTTGATTTTTCACAGCTTCAAGGGACCGTGGACCTAAGTATGTGGTTTTAATTTCAACTCGATACCTCTACGCGTTCCCGAGATAAAGGGTCTGGACAGACAGATGGACAGACAGACAGACAGATGGACAACAAAGTGATCCTATAAGGGTTCCGTTTTTTCTTTTTGAGGTACGAAACCTTAAAAACGAATTTTCGTATATCCATTACCTGTTAAATATATTAAATGCTTACAAAAATGCACAAAGATCTTCCAAGAAAGGTATAAGAAAGTTTTGGGCCTTTTTTATCTTGTTCCCCACAGTTTCTATCGCGTCATTCAAAGCACCCATTTACCTATAACTACTAGTTTATAAGTACTTAATCCCGAACAAACCTTAAAATGGTTAAGAACTGTGAGGCCCGAGAGAGGTATCTACTAGTAGTGATACTATTATTGTTATGACAACTTGATATATTAGAAAGTCTCAATTAAATTATTATCTATTTTATCATATCTCCTCGACCTGTCAGTCCAAACCCTGGACGCACAAAGTACGTAAGGCTGCGTCGCGTCCCAGAGAGACCACTCAGAACAAACCAACATTTTTACCACACACACATTGACATTACGTTTATAGGCATTCTCAAGCAGTTTCAAGCAGACTTATGACACGACTGTCACGTGTTGCCTAATTGAATAAATGAGAGACATTTCATCTTTGTGCACACACATTTCACGACAAACAAGAACATTTTGATATAAAAAATTGCAAAGAGTTCCATCCAGTGTCAATAAAATTTCATATTGTCACAAATGAAACCTACAGAGTCAAAACAGTCGCAGCCCTAGTGAGCCTGGCAAGTTTAGGTAATTATTTTGAAGATGGCCGGAGCGGTCCTTCTGTACCCTCTATATTTTGTGCCGGTCGTCAAGATCACTTATACCAGGGATGTCAAACTTATTTTTCTAAAGGGCCAATTATACATTTTAGAGTTTGCTAGCGGGCCAGACTACCACTCCACATTTATTATGCGAACTGCCAGACTGTGGAATTCCCTGCCCGCCTCTCTGTTCCCTGATAAGTATATCTTTAAGGCACGAGTGAACCGGTTCATCTTAGGCAAGCGTGTTCCAACTTAGGCCGCATTATCACTTACGATCAGGTGAATTGCGGTCAAACGCAAGCCTATTTAATTGTAAAAAAAAGACTAGAAATAAAAAACTAAAACACGTATTGAATAAATATATTATTTATTTAATTACCTTCAATAAATGTTTATAGTAAGTATAAGAAGTCTAAATTAAATTGAGCTTGAGGATCCTGACACCTGAGGTCTCTTATTTTTGACCAGCTCATTGATGTCAGGGGTCATATTTGAGGTATTTATTAAAAAAATATATAAAATGTAGTAACATTTACTTCCTTAAATTTATCCTTTACAAGGAGATTTATTAATTCCATTTGCAAGGAAATCGGTGCTTGTGCAGCTTCAAAAGTGAATGAATTGTTAAAAAGGGGAAAATTCCATTTCGTTCATTTAGCAAAAAACGCATTTTTTTCTGGTTCACTGTGCCAAATCATCAAGTGAAAAATCATCAGGAAACTGATCAAGTGTTTGGTTTTTATCTGATTTTACCAGTCAAAATTTTGTACGGCAACGTAGATAAAACGCGTGCAATTTTAAAATAAAATAAAGGCAGCGAATGCCGTTTAAAAATCGCGGGCCGTATAAAAATGGCTTGAGGGCCGGGTGCGTCCCGCGGGCCGTATCTTTGACACCCCTGACTTATACGTATAAAGTGTTCATCTGATACCATAAACGAATTTAAATAAGGATGAAATCTAAAGACTCTAAGTACAGACCTACATTATTTTAGAGAGTTAAGTAGGATAATGAGAAGTAAAACACTTTTTTACACATTTTATTCAATATCAATCGTTTTGCGTTGAACCACATAACTATTTTCCCCATACATTTGAATTAAAATAAATACATTCCGTGAAATGTTAACCCTAAATCTTCAAAACAAACCACATTTCAATACTGGACGCTACTTCGAGGTACCGGGTCAAAGATGCCCAATTACCTTTTTACAAGCATATTTAACATTTATTTTTGACACTATAACAATAGGGTATTACACCCATTTTAGAAAAGTGTCTCAATGAAATTCTGTAGTGCTAATATGCCACCAAAAAAAACATAAAATTTTTATTCAGTCGATAAGTGCTATAAAAATGCATCTAAATTTTAAATTTTCAAATTTCGCGCGTAGTTTGACGAAAACGCCTAGCTCTTACTGGACGCCATATTGCTCAGCGTAAATGACGTCAGTTCGTTTTATATCAAATGCGCTCATATTAAATATGATAATTGTATATAATTTAAAAATAATTAAAAGCATATTTTGTAATAGGAGTAATAATGAAAAAATTACGTTAGTTACGAAAATAATAAAAGTACAAAGCCTATATTATGCCAATCGGTTGACTGACAGTTGACATTTTTTTGTTTACACAGACGTACGGCGTAATAAAATGGCCGCTACTATTTCACGATGTTTTATAACAGATTAAAAATACTGAAAACTTTGAATTGAATTTAAAAATTGGTTTTATTATTTTATGAACTAAAACTTACATTTTCCGACTGCTCTATGCCTAAACTGTCTGAATAACATATTTATAGATTTTTTCTCGTATAGAGTAAAATACCCTATTAAGATTACACAACCATGCATTTGTCCTTGTTGTTGTCATTGTCCGTGTGGTGTCGGACGTAAAGAATAGCACCATCCCATATCTTCCCATGGGTGTCGTAAGAGGCGACTAAGGGACTTACCAGAGAATGGGCAGCAGCGTTCTCTCTGCCTTTGTAACAACCATACTGCGATCGCCAATCCGCCTGCCAGGCGTGGCGAATAATAATAAAAATAATAATAATATATGGGGACATTTTCACACACGGCCATCTGACCCCAAACTAGGGAGACCCTGTACTATGGGTGTCAGACAGCTGATATAGTACATACACAAATACATTTTTTTTTTGTAAATACATACATATATAGATAAACAACACCCAGACACAAGGCAAACACAAGTGCTTATCACACAAATGTTTACCCTGGGCGGGAATCGAACCCGCAACACTCTGCGCAGCAGTCGATCGCTCAGCCACTGCGCTAACCGTGTCGTCCCCCCCTGCCCTTGGGGAGGCCTATGTTCAGCAATGGACTTCTTTCGGCTGAAATGATGAATGATGAACCATTCATGCAATTTATTTTTGTATAACCCCATATTTCAGGGTTTGAGATTACACCCCATATTAGGTATATGGCGTGTAATCTCAAAGCCTGCCTTGCCTCGAAGTTTTAACAGTACATATGTATGAATTCTTATCCAAATGCAAACAGACAGTATCATCGTAATGGATAAAAAAAATCCGAACTCATTATTACATGCATATAAAAATACGAGATAAGAAAAGAGCTGTCTCATAATAATATGTTGACACATTGGACCTGCTCTAGGCTTATATTCAAAACAGTTACAGTTAAAATATAACCAAAGTATTGTCGAGATGTACGAGTTTGACTGTAAAAAGCTATTTGGTGCTGCCGCGGCAGGCTCGCTCCGCTCGCTTGCCTCGTGCGTAGGGGGCAGTAAACTAACCATGTCGGATCCGCCCCAGGGGGGACTTAAGGGTCCTAAGATTTGGTGATCATTTACTATTTTTGGCGGTTATTTGGTAACTAAGATTTGGTGATCATTTACCTACAATTTTTGGTGGTCATTATATTTATTCCCATTTTTTTTAATTCGTTCCTATCTTTTTCAGGTATGAGATTTGCAAGAATGCAAATGGCGGCGGGTCTGATAACATTACTGAAGAAGTATCGAGTGGAGTTAGCAACAGACATGAAGACAGAGCTGACGCTTCAGCCTAGGGCCTTGATTACGCAACCGATTGGGGGAATCAAACTGAAGTTTATTGAAAGGCAAGGGTGGGAGCAACGCCTCTTGAAATCGCCTTGAACTTGTTGCTGTTAAAGCATATAATCGCCTGCGCGCTCTTGCACTCTCCATACAAATAAGTAGTCTAGTCACATTTAGGATAAGGAAATTACATTTATATCTAACCTCGTGGTTAGCCCGACACACTATTCCCAGACCATTAAGCCAGAATCAGCGATGGCGACTACCAGAAAAGCGCCAAAGCAATGAAGCTCGACGAGTCCCAGAGAAACGATTCAACTGTCTTGGATCCCGCAACGAAATTAATCAGAAAAGAACAGCGGAGGAGTAAGAAAAACATATTTTCATCCCACCATCTCGGAAAGAGTATTTTTAATCTTCAATATCTGAGTGGAAAAGCCGTTTTTATTCTCTAGAGGATAAAGTAAATTTATCTTCAATATCTGAGTGGAAAAGCAGTTTTTATTCTCTAGAGGATAAAGTAAATTGAATTTAGAACATCGTGTGCACTAAGTTTGTGAATTAAAAAAAAACATTAAACCTATTTACTGCTACCTCTATGGTGCCGAATATATCATACAACTTTTTTTTAATTTGTTAAAAACTCAGACTTTGTAAACGTTTTTTTTTTGCATTTAGTCATTTCCTCGCTGAGGTGGAATGAAAAGTTACGTGTTGCACTCGAGTGCAAAGATTTTTCACCTCGTGCTCTTTTGATTCCCTCGCTAACGCTCAGGATTCTAATTTTGAATCACTCGCTGCGCTCGTGATTCAATTTTAGAATCCTTCGCTTGCTCGGTCATCAAAATTGAACACGCGGTTAAAATAGTTATTTGTTATACAAGAGTGCAAAGTTGCTTTTTAACCGCGTGTTCAATTTTGATTGAATTATGATTCAAAATTAGAATCCTGAGCGTTAGCGAGGGAATCAAAAGAGCACGAGGTGAAAAATCTTTGCACTCGAGTGCAACACGTAACTTTTCATTCCACCTCAGCGAGGAAATGACTAAATGCAAAAAAAAAACGTTTACAAAGTCTGAGTTTTTAACAAATTAAAAAAAAGTTGTATGATATATTCGGCACCATAGAGGTAGCAGTAAATAGGTTTAATGTTTTTTTTTAATTCACAAACTTAGTGCACACGATGTTCTAAATTCAATTTACTTTATCCTCTAGAGAATAAAAACGGCTTTTCCACTCAGATATTGAAGATAAATTTACTTTATCCTCTAGAGAATAAAAACGGCTTTTCCACTCAGATATTGAAGATTAAAAATACTCTTTCCGAGATGGTGGGATGAAAAGCAACTTTGCACTCTTGTATAACAAATAACTATTTCCACTTTCCTCCAAATTAAGCAGGAGACAGAACAGAATTATTGTATATTGGCCTAGCAATAGGTAAAAAAGGACATTTACAACTGGGAGAAGCCCAGTTGTAGGGCACCACGGATTGTAATTAATACAATTAATGGGTCCTAAAAAGTGAGACTAACCACAAGGGTTAGTCAATTTTCCGTCCAAATGACTTAATTTTAAAGTGAAATCATTCGTATTTTTCAATAGGAGTTTTTGAACCTACCTATCATTTTAAAAAGTCTAAAATTTCGATATTATGCCTTGGCTACTTTTTGTACAGAGTGCGCTCTATAATCATCTTACCATCCCACCTATTTTTCGTTGAATTTCAAACAAACTCATACCTATTTAGTTTTTTAATGCATCGACACTGTAGGAGTCAAATAAAATCGATCGATCGATCGGTCGATCGGTCGCTTAATGTCTCATGAATTCTGTTTCAATACGGACCACACAAAATCTTTAATTTCTCATATTAACAAAGTATTTTATTGCTTTGTTTAGTTTGTAAGTATGTCAATAAGATTTGTTTTAAGATAAGAATAATTTATTTAACTATATAAATGATAAAGAAGCGTATTTTTAAAATCATAAAAACGCATTTATTGTTGTATTTCGTACCATGATTGGAAATAAAGTTATTAAAAATCAAATTTCGACGCTAGTTATTTTTGCAAACACTTCAAATTAATAACATCCCTGAGTGGTTGTTTGTTCCGGTTTCAGAGGAACAATTCACATATTTTTAAGATCATTCACATTTTAATCTGTCTCAACTTTTAAATGTTTGCCAAGTTTACGACACTGATTGTCTTTGAGATAGGATGGCAACTAGATTTTGATTTTAATGAACAAATTTCTGTTTGTTGTATACTAAAACCGGTTCAGCCAAACGGGAGATAATCACGGACAAACATACATACAAACATTACGGGTCGAACTGTGAGAACCTCCTTTTTTTGAAGTTGGTTAAAAAAAACAACCATCGGTTCAAAAAGAAAAAGATTGCATTTTGTAAGTTTTAATCGAACATCGGTAACATTGGTATCAGTTTGCCCTATGACATTGGCTTCCTATTATTTATCCTGTTTCTGGCATTTCCTATCCATGTTGCTAAAGCAGTTTTTTATTTCATCCTCCCTTCTCGTGTTTTTTTTGCCGTATCTTTCTCGTATTGACAGCTTACGTTTGCGAATAGCAGCAAGGCCAAATGTAATTGCAGGAAGGCGTAGAAAAACTAATAAAAACAAGTACCTACCTATTATTTTTATTTGACTTTTGATTTAAACTTTTTGTGTGGCATATTAACTTCGTGATGTTTTTATTAACGAATCACCTTTTTTAAGACATTTTAACTGAAGTGCTTTTTATACTGAACAGGAATTAAATGTATAAGTACATTTAATTCCTGTTTAGTATAAAAAGCACTTAAACAAAAAAAAAAACACGTGTATATATGTATACGTCGGGCAGAGTCTGAAATGTTTGTTTTAAAAGAGTTTTGGAGTCCGTATAAAATAATATTTAATTATTGTGTGACGGCGACAGAGAACGCTGCTGCCCATCCTCTGGTATGGCCCTTAGTCGCCTCTTATGAAACCCACGGGAAGATTTGGGATGGTGCTATTCTTTACGTCCGACACCACACGGACTACCGACACCACACGGTCAGCTAGTAGGCTGTGTCCGTGTCCGCGTCGGTAGTTCTATAAAAATTACCACCGGTCACTTCAGATCAGTCTGTGACTTTTTAACTTTTTTAACCGACTTCAAAAAAGAGGAGGTTCTTAATTCGGTTGGTTTTTTTTTTATGTATGTCATCGATCACTCTGTGATCTATGATCCGATTTACGTGATTCTTCTTTAATTTGATGCGGAATAGTTGCCATTTGGTCCCATAAAAATGTAACATTGTTTGGCCCAGTAGTTTTCATTTTATGAACATTTTTTAATTTTTATATTTTTTTTTTTATGTTTGACCACGCATAACTTTTTTCAGTGTTGTCCGATGTCATGATTCTTTTTTTAATTGATAGTGTAATATTCCACCCCTAAGGGTTGAAAATTAAGGGATGACAGGTTTTTTTTTGGTGTCGCCGTTTCGTAATTAATTTCTATGATGAGAAGTAGGCACTAAAAAGCGAAAAAAAACACTTTTTTACAAAAAAGACAACCGCCTTCAAAAAGTAAAAAATAACTTTCAATTCGCAAGTCAGCGGCTTTAAACAATTTTTTACAAAAAAGACAACCTCCTTCAAAAATTAAAAAATAACTTTCAATTCGCAAGTCGGTGCCAATACAAAACAACAAGCAAAACCAAAGCCGCTGACTTGCGAATTGAAAGTTATTTTTTACTTCTTGAAGGCGGTTGTCTTTTTTGTAATTTTTTTTTTAATACATTTTTTTCATAATAATATGCACCTGCCTTGTTATCTCTTCATCACCTTTGGTTGCCTGATAGAGAATGCCTAAGGGATTAAGTCCGACTTGTACCTTTGAGCATGAAGTATAAATAAATAAATAATCAATGTTGATGAAATTTGCTGTCATATGTAGTGCTATTTTATTAAAAAAATCTAAAGGTAACTTATGTGACCCGTTGTCCTACGCGAACGACAAACGCGATAATGCGACGCGACGCGTAAATGTCAATAGTCGTTGTGTGTACTATCGCGGAATTTCCCGCCTGCTCAGTTAAAAAAAAATCCCTTGGCGCCTGCGAAGTCAACGGGGCGGGGTAGAGAGCGCTTCCATCTTTTGAGTGCAAGCAAAAATGAACTTAGTGGTGGTCAGGCGGGTGTGTCCACGATAGTACCTGTGGCCTACGTAGTCGCCATAATCAATGTGCGACCCAACGCGGCAAGAGCGGATTTGTTTTTTGCGCGACGAGACGCGACACAATAGTTTATTAATAATTAAATATTTATTATAGTATATTTGTTAAAAATAATAAAATCTAGTTTAGTTCTATCTTCTATTATAAATAATAAACTTGAGCCAAATATTTACTATTGTAAGTACCAGTGTTTTTTAGTAAAGTCAATAACAACCTTTCCTCAATAGAAATAGGTTTTGAAAATTGGATATTGATAGGTGCATTGATAGGTGCGCGTCACGTCGCGTCGTATCGCGTTCGGTCGCTCACCTAGGATAACGCCTGAGCTTCAGGTGGTCTCTGGAAAAAGTCTCTCAACGAAATAATACTCTTTACCATATTCGTGAAGAAGATGTTCTGCAGTGTTCATCATCTGCCGTACCTTATCCTAACTATGTTGGGTTCGACTTCCAGTCTAACCGGATGAATCTGAATAAGTACCATCATACATGGAGCGACTGCCTATCTGGGGGCCAAGTCTGCTATTTTTATAATTTGATCATTCCAACACGATCCCATTGTCATTTTGCTAAAAGTTCGTAATCTACTAAATTCATAATGGTCGATCATTGGTCGGTCGAATTAAAAGCAATGACTGCACAATGACGTTCTAATGGTAGGTCACTGATCAAAGGAACGGTCAAAATTTTAGCAGAAAGTCAGTCATTCAGTTGTCATTTTGTACGAGATTACCATTCTATTTCAATGGCGTGTCAGTGGTTGATCATTGGAAAGTCATAATGACGTCATTATATCAGTAGATTACCAAACGATTCAAAATAAACAATTATAAAATCAATGATAGACCTTTCTGACACTATTGTAATAGCAGACTTGAGGCTCTGACCTCCACAACCCAGTTACTGGGTAACACCCCTTGGTAAGACTGGTTTTCAGACTTTCTAGCTTCTGACTACCCATATAACGACTGTCAAAGATCTACGAATGACAGCCGGGACCAACGGCTTTATGTGCTGCCCGTGGCACGGAGGGGTGTCGGTATGAAATGGATGGTCACCCATCCAAAGACCGACCGCGGCAAGCGTAGCTTAACCATGACCGTTCAATGCGCTCGACTTTCACTTAACCATGAGCTCCTGGACTCCATGTTCAACAGTGGTACAAAATAATTACGCTCTTAAACTCTTGGTGTAACACAAAGGTGTAAAATAACATTTTTTTATTTGAAATTCAGGCTTTTTTTATTTATTGCAGGCGATGCCTCGCGTCTTTAAACATTCAATGTTTCTATAAACCTAATTGATATGCGTTAGCGGTTTCACACAAAATACAGTTCAGAAGGTTTAGTCTGAATTGATGCCAGTGGATGGTCCACTAGCGTAGTAGAATAAACCACAAGCTTCTCTTTCTGCAAACTAAGCCAAAAGGAATGGAAAGATCGAAGATAACTGTATAAGCAAAATCCATGCGTTGGTGGCATGACAAAATAAAATGGCAGCTGCAGTAAACAGTTGTTATTGTAACCACTTTTTTGCCTCTAATGTCATCCTTAAACCTACGGAATAGAAGTCAAAATCGGTTGAAGGGACTGTAAAAAAGGTTTGTGTATATGTCTAATCTTATTGTGAACGGAGTATAGATACCAAAAAATGACAAAAAATAAATTTTGCTAGACCATCAATTTGGAAAAACTGAACTAAAGTAATTGCGACAGGTGGTTTCCTATGCGAACCAAGATGTTGAAACTCCTTTGAGACACAGTTTATTGAATTAGGTTAAAGAAATTCATTGATAAACACTTTTTGCCGAGGTCTCACTTACATTGGAATGGTATGCCCAGCAGCGGGCCCCGGTACGATATAAACCTAATAAAACGTGATCTTGACCTTATTATCACCCTAGAAAGCCATGGTTCTTCTGCACTAACCTGCTAGTATCACAAATAAACATAGATATATAAGCTAATATGTGCTCTCAAGCTTCAGACAGACGGTCCGGGGCTGCGCGCATGCGTACTAGCTCCCCTTTGCTGGACTCACCCTGACACGGTAGGGCGGCCATGATGGAAATAATTAAAGGATAATGCCCGTATCAACAGGTAGAGATGCTAATTGTCGTAATAAAATTAATGCTCATTTGTTTAGTGGACGTGTTTAATAAAATTCGAGTTTTGAAGAACATTTGTGGATTTGTTTTAGATTATTTTTTATGATGGGCAGTTACATTTGTTACCTTATTCGGAACAATATTGATTTTATTACTTATAGATATTATAGACACCTACCTACTACTACTCTTACTATCTATCAACCTACATCATCCCACAGCTAAACAGATCCCCCACCATGACATTTTTCATTTTTAAATGAATATTGTAAAAGTGAATAATCACTTGGCATTTATTGGCCATTATAATTGTAGCTTGTTTCATTTTAATTGTAATCCGTAACGGCGAGATAAAGAAGGCAAGAGAAAGCTTGTAGGTACTTAGATTGTGCACATGGCAACAGACCAGACGGCATGTTATTATTTCCTTGGAAGTTGGGTAGGCCTTTAGTGTAGGACGCTACGTGCGTCGATACTCTTGCGACATCCCATCTTCCTAGCTCAGCGTGTTGTGGTGGTGCTGCTGTTGCGGCTACAGAAAACCTAAATCAGCGAAAGTTAAAGTAAAAGCTTTATTTTCGAGCCGTTTGGGGTTGAAATCCTCTAATCCCCTCGGTCGTGGGGTCCGAGTGCTCATCTACTTTTTAAGGATTTTTTTAAAAGGTTAGTTGACACTTCCCATGATCCAAGAGCTGGGTTTTACCTCGGGCAGAGGTTAAGCATTGCTATCCAACGTGGCGACGGCGATGTGGAGGAATTTTTTGATGCCTTATTATATTAGTTTTTTTGTTTCATAGATACAGATTTTCCTTTTTATTGTACGTGTAAATATTGTTTATAAAATAAAATAATTTAAAACATAAAATTAAATAAATATGTTTTATCTTAGTACCTATAAAGGAAAAACAATTAACCAAAGAAATAAGTACGTAATGTAAGTAGTAAAAGTGATTATTTTTACTTGCGATGGGGTCCGTTGGTGACACAAAGGCCTCTTCTCATACAGAGAAGGCACGAGCACAAATTCGGTCCAGTAGTCTAGTCGTGAAAACATAGCAAACAAACCTCACTTTTTCATCGCGGCAGGCGACTGGACTCCTTTATATAACTTGGATTTAGATATGAGTTTAAAGTATTTTTATGACACGATTTATTCAATTATAGATGACTGTGTTCCCAGGAAAAAGCGAAGTCGTGTACGCTCGAGATACAGTTATCCCGAGTGGTATACGGGGGAGATAATTCGCGACATAAAACTCAAAGCTACTTTTCATAAAAAATATAAAAGTAGTGGTATAGGGAGTGATTACGAAGCGTTTGCTCAGTGTAGGACCCGAGTTAAAGAGATGATATTAGTAGCACTGGAACAATATCGGCAACGTTTACAAAACCAAATGTCGATCGACCCTAAATCTTTTTGGGCTTATATTAATTCTAAAAGGGGTAACAGTAGTAGCCAAAAGATTGTAAAGAACCGGGAAGCCTTAACTCCTGAACAAGCGGTTCAAGAATTTGCTGAATATTTTTACTCAGTATATAATGTCGAGAAGCCTACATTAGATGTAGATGCGGCGATAGTTGAAGCGGGCAGTCAGAATGGAGCAGGGCGGGTCCATATTGACAAATTAGAATTGGATGACGTAGTACGCGCTCTGCAGCAACTTAAGCCAAAAAAATCAGCAGGGCCTGATGGTATACCGCCGTACATTTTTAGGGACTGTCGAATGGGATTAGCGAAACCGCTGTTGTACATCTACAATCTTTGCCTGAATTCAGCTGTATTCCCCGAAATGTGGAAGATTACCCGGGTCGTACCGGTACCGAAGGGAGGTTCGGGAACGAAAGTTGAAGAATATAGACCGGTAGCGGTATTGTCAACAACGGCTAAAATATTAGAATCTGCAATCCATAAGAAAGTATTTCAGCAAGTTAGCTCGCAACTCACAGACGCGCAGCATGGATTTCGGCCGACCAGAAATACTACGAGCAATTTATTGAGCTACATGGCGGAAGTGGTGCCGATAGTAGACAGTGGGGGGCAAGTCGATACTGCGTACTTCGACTTTAAAAAAGCCTTTGATCTAGTCGATAACGACGTGTTACTGAAAAAATTTGCAGGGGTCGGTTTCACACCGCGTTTACTTAAGTTTTTTGCAAGCTACCTGAGTAACAGGCAACAGTATGTTGATTATGCAGGTTATCAATCGAAGGCATACTATACCAGATCTGGTGTAAGTCAGGGAAGTAATCTAGGGCCCCTAGGTTTTCTGTTAGTGGTAAATGACCTACCAAGTGTTGTACAAGATGCTAAGTGCTTACTCTTTGCTGACGACCTCAAACTTTCTCTTCCCATAAAAAACATCGATGACTGTGAGAGACTGCAGAAAGATATAGACAGAGTGGTAACTTGGAGCAAGAATAATCTCCTGCAATTTAACACGTCTAAGTGTGTGACTATAAGTTTCTCGCGCGCACACGCACCCATCACACACGATTATACGGTGGAGGGGGTACCGATGGATAGGGTCACTGAAGTGAGAGACTTGGGAGTCCGTTTCACATCTGGACTAACGTTTCGTGATCACATAATTAAGGTATGCAAGAAAGCATATAGAAATCTAGGATTTGTTCTCAGAATGGTTAAAGGTTTTACTAACATTAAAGCTATAACGACATTGTATAATGCTTTAGTAAGGAGCCAATTAGAGAGTAATGCAGTTATCTGGGCTCCGCATGAAACTAAATATAGTCTCATGTTGGAGCGAGTACAAAATAAATTTATTAGGTACAAATATATGAGGGATTACGGGGTATATCCATTTTACCCATTGATGTATCCAACTCGATTTATCTTAGGTATGGTCGGATATAACGAACTGAGGGTCAGGAGGCAACTGACACTCGTAACCTATATCTTTAAGGTAATTAGAGGGAAGATACACCATGCGGACATATTACGAAGGGTGGAACTAGTCGTGCCAGACGGGTATGTGGGTCGCCGTCGTCGGCCGCGCTTGCTGGCGGTACCGCGCGCGCGCACTAACTTGCTGCGCGAGGCGCCGCTGACGAGCGCTCTCCGCACTCTCAACCTCATTGCTGATGACGTCGACATATTCTGTTGCTCTTTGGGTGAATTTGAAAGAATAGCTACCTATAAGATTTGCTATGGTAAAGGTTAAAATATTTAATATTTTTTTTTTTTGTGTTAAAGTGTTAGCGTCATTGTTAAAGTGTGCAACAATATCGCATTGGGTCTAGCCTGTAAGGATATTAGTTTGTTGGGTGAATACATAAATAAATAAATAAATTAATAAATTTATAATAAACTAAGAAGTATGGATTAGTCCAGATTTCCTCACAATGTTTCTTTCACCGATGGTGGCCATAAATATAAAAATTGAAATAACTTACATTTGTTACTTGCCAGGTATGTGTAGTGTGTAGCAGTTTTTACATGAGTAGAATAGAATATAATATATCTTTATTAGCTTAAAAAGTAGATGTACAAAATATAAATGTTCACAGTCTTTTGGTCCGTGATTCTACCTTAAAATAAATGAAAATTTGTTATAAATTAAATTAAGACACACAATAATGTTACTAAAATATATAGGTACACATGAAATTTTTATTTTTATTTGGACTCAAAATTTATAGAATAGGCGAAATAAATAATTTCACACATAAATTAATGTGATTTTTCAGAAGCAGAGGTTACTGCTTAATATCGTCAAGACTGTTCTGCCTGTTCTGTCACTGGCCTTAAATAAAACGAAATCCATATTGAATTCACAAACGCCTTACAAAAAGTTGATATACCTAGTTAAATTGCAGTAGGTATACTTTGTATTCGTCTATTCCATCAGGCGTAGCAACACAACAAACTAATTTCGCAATTCGAATCCAATAATGCAGCTCTAAAACATAATATTTTTTCGGAACATCCCGCAGCATCCAGCTACATGGTCACCCTACGTATCCCACTCCACGCTGCAAGCCCAGTGTTCTGACGTGTTTCAAACGTCGCCTACAAGCGCAGACGGATCCAAACATTAGATAGCTTTCAGACAATAACATATCTAACAACTATATCATATCAGTAACAAAATAAGAAAAAAATTGTCTATTTTGTAACCGTTTGTAACATTTACCAGTTGTTAATTAGTGAGATTGTGAAATAAACTGTTAATATGTGAAACCATAGTGAGAGAAAATCGTGTTGTGAATTTAAAATAGCCCTTAAAAGCATATGTGTTTTCTAAGTGAGTAATTTTCTGGTAATTATAATTGGAATTTTCAATGTTTTCATCAAATTTTCGTTACGTGAAAATATTATTATTTCGTTCGGTAAGGATGCATATGCACACTTATTTTCCAATTTACTAAATGTTTTACGCTCTTCTACTATCGTACAATTATTTTATAGTTACCTATTGTTAACAGGTATTTAGGAAAGTTATATTTAATCTCATGCTCTCTAGTTTATAGGAAGCATATCAACAGTTGTAGTAATTTTGAGAGAGCGATTACACGTGCTGGTTGATTCTTAAGCTAGGACCTAACAGCTCTGGCCCAGACATGCTCGGTGTACAAGGGGCTTTTATATACAAGATAGTGAACTAGCCTGCCTTGTACCTTAGCTTTACTACATTAACTTATAGTACAAGCTAAAATAAAATAGCCTTTAATTACCTCTAACCCTCTGAAGACATTTTCTTCGGCTTTCTATCTTAAAACTGGTTAACTATATTAATAAAAACTAGCTATCAGCAACAAGACCAGGGGGCCAAGTCTGCTATTTTTATAATTTCGTCATTCCAACACGATCCCATTGTCATTTTGCTAAAAGTCCGTAATCTGCTAAATTTAAAATGGTCGATCATTGGTCGGTCGAATTAAAAACAATGACTGCACAATGACGTTCTAATGGTAGATCACTGATCAAAGGAACTGTCAAAATGTTAGCAGATTACCGCCTAAATCAGTCATTCAGTTGTCATTTTGTACGAGATTACCATTCTATATCATTTCTTTCAATGGCGTGTCAGTGGTTGACCATTGGAAAGTCATAATGACGTCATCAGGTATATTAGTAGATTACCAAACTAGTCTAAATCAACAATTATGAAATCAATGATAGACCATTCTGACACTATTGTAATAGCAGATTTGAGGCCTAGGTTGTTCTTTGACATAGGCCTCTTTAATTCCCTCCATTTATTTCTGTCCAGCCATATCCAGCGCTATTTTCCTCCCTTTATCAGATCGTCCTCCCATCTTTCTATCGGTTTCCTCTCCGTCTCTTCGTACCATACCGTGACTTTTCTTGCCCATTTCCCTGTCTTATTCCTCCACATAAGTCCCGTCCATCTTCATTTCAGCGTTCTTATTTTTACTCCCACGCCTGCCACTTTGGTGATGTTCCTGATTTTGTAGCTTTCCACTTGTCTCACACAAGCTTACTTACTAGCTCAGAAATGAAGCTAGTTCTGTTTACACTACACGTGCTAGATTACTAGCTTCTTAAAGTAACTCTCGTGTGTACCCGCAATTTAGTCATTAAGTGCTTTATTTAGGTCGCTTAATACGCAGTGCGTTGTTCTGCTGCGATGATAAACTAAGCCTGTAGGGGCGTAATTTTAATATAATCAATTTATATTTTATTAAAATAACATGTCTTTTATTGTCTTTTTATAGGGCAAAGGCTCTTAATTCTTATTCTGAAGCATGGGCATTGACAATCGCGCATTAATTTTAATTAAATTAAACATACAATTAACTATCACATACTTTATTTATTCGATGGTAATCAACAGCTATACAAGAAATGAATAAAAGAAATTGAGAATAATTAATATATTTATTTTTATTTTATTATATAGGATTACCAACGAGATACATGAAACAATAGGTATATTATCTTTTACTAAGATTAAACACTTACATTATCCTACATTGAATGCACACTCAATTATAGGTAACCACAGTTCACCCATTATCGAGTATACTTTGCTCTAAATACACGATTATATAATTAATTTATTTATTGTTTGGGTTTGCCAACATCTTCTGTATACATTAGAACTTTGATCTTAGGTATAATACATAGTAAGTCACGGACTTATACAATAGCCAATTACAGGCCAACCAGCATGTTAAAAAATAGACAACACAATAAAATATATGACACGATTCCATTAAATTTTAAAATACATTAAAAACAGAACAATTGTCATGTTATTATTATGAAAAAAATATTGATACCAGTTGATTAAAATTAAAAAATATATATAACATTAATTATTTAATTCTTCATTGGATTGATAAATCGAATAACTCTTTACTACTATTATAAATGCGAAAGTTACTCTGTCTGTAAATTTTGTATGAGAGTAAAAGGATCATGGCAGGATTTGTACTAAAAATATAAAAATGTTTAGAGAAGTTGAAATTCTAATTTCATACTCTTGGGTACCTAAACAGTATCTTCATACATTTAAAATATTTTTAAGCCCCCGCAATAAAAATGTATGTTAAAAGTGAATAGTTTAAAGAAAATCTCATTATTTCATAACGAAACGGTGGCTGACAGTTTCCTATACTTAAATTGCATCGTTTTTTGGGAAATAATGTCACAAATAATGATAATAATCAATGTATTTTTTCAACTCCGCCGGTGATTTCCACGATTCACATCACTTGTCTGCCAATTTGATAGATCCGTTAAGGGGGGTTTAAAAATATGGCCGGTATACCTATCAATCTACTCCTGGTAATGTAATCTCCACATTGGAAAATATTTTAAACCCTCTAAATGTTTTTTTTTTATACAAATGAATGTATGGATCTCGCCATGATTCTTTGATATGGTTTGGTTTGGTATAGCTTGAACCCTGGTGGAGGACATAGGCTACTTTTTAATCCTCAACTTTGTCTGCATCCGCGATAATCGACATTCACGCAGACGAAGTCGCGGGCAAAAGTTAGTAATAATTAGTCAAATAATCATTTTATAGAGTTCTTAAGGATTATTACTGGATAAATACTAACGTGACACATTTACGAATTGAACACATTTGGTCCAAGTAACACAAGTCAGTCCAATCCATTGAAAGATTGAACGTTGGCCTGGTTTTGGTAGATCTTAGCAGAATTGCGCTTGTAAAAAACGGACACCAAAACAAACCAGTCATCCCTTAATTTTCTACCCTTAGGGGTGGAATATTTTCTTTTTATGAAATTTATTTGGGACCAAATTTGAGTATGTAGTATGAGGTATTCTATAAAAAAAAAGAATCATCGAAATCGCTGACACTGATAAAAGTTATGCGTGGTCAAACATAAAAAAATAATAATAAAAAATATGTTCATAAAATGAAAACTACTGGGTCAAACTATGTTAAATTTTGATGAGACCATATGGCAAGCATTCTGCATCAAACTAAAGACGAATCACGTAAATCGGATCATACATCTCAGTGTAATCGGTGTACATACAAAAAAAAATACTAACCGAATTGAGCACCTCCTCTTTTTTGAAGTCGGTTAAAGAACAAAATAATACGGAGTCATGAAAAAACGAAAATCGATGTCCACTCGGCTGTGAAGTCTCGATAATGTCGAACAATGAAGCGTCATTTATTATCATTCGTGAATGCAACACACAACTTCCCACGGATACACACGCGCCAATACTCCTACGCTTTTTATTACTGATATAAATATAGCGTCGTTGACCTATATGTTCATATATAGGACAATATTGTGAATACCAACCTACAGTTAAGGCAAACATCAATATAAACGACTCTCTACTAGATCATCATCATCTACCTAGCCTTGTTCCACCTATGTTGGGGTCGGCTTCCAGTCTACCCGGATGCAGCTGAATACCAGTGTTTTACATGGAGAGACTGCCTATCGGACCTCCACAACACAGTTACTGGGTAACACGATACCCTCTGGTAAGACTGGTTGTCAGACTTTCTGGCTTCTGACAACCCATAACGACTGTCAAAGATCTACGAATGACAGACGAGAACAACGGCTTTCCGAGGCACCGGAGGGAACACGGTATCAAACTCAAAGTCAAATCATTTATTTCAAATAAACCATTTACAGGCACTTTTGACTTGTCTAGGTATGTAATGGATGGTCACCCATCCACAAAGCGACCGCAGCAAGCGTAGCTTAACCTTGACCGATCTATATGTACGGCTTTAACTTAGCCACGAGATCCTCTCTCAGCAGAACTCTGTGAATAGGTAACGTGAGCTTTCCTCACTTCACATTTTTACAGAATAGACCGACAGATGAGCATATATCAATCGACATGTAATTTGCATAAATCTAAACAAAACATAATGAAATAAGGACGACAATTCTATGAAAGCTCAGCATCCTAATCACGAGCAATGAAGTGCAATCTATTATAATTTGGGAACAAACCACGGACTTTTTGGCGCCACGGGAATTTCCTCCTAATGAATACGTATTGACGCAGAAGGAAAATTACAATGTTTATTTCTAATATCAGTAGTAGTAGAGGTCTTTGTGAAGCTTGTCCGGGAAAGTAATAACACTCCAGTTTCAAGGGTACCGAGGTGTGCCCGTACCCTTACCAGTGGCGAGCCTAGGGGTCAAAGTTAGGGCAAGCCCGACTGATTTAAGAACATCCATACTTCCATACTATATTAATATTATAAATGTGAAAGTAACTCTGTCTGTTACGCTTTCACGATGAAACGGCATAACAGATTTTGATGAAATTTGGTATGAATATAGCTTGAACCCCGGAGAAGGACATAGGCTACTTTATAATTCGCGACTTTGTCTGCATCCGCGACAATCGACATTCACACGGACGAAGTCGCGGGCAAAAGCTAGTAAACACTATAAATATTAAATACCTATTTCGACGTATTATAATAGCAAGCCAGGCTTTTCGGCTTTAACGGAAAGCAGGCCGTTGACCCTTTCGACACTCCATACAAACGAAACGATTTAATTACCTACACTACTGCCAAAATAACAGACTGTACAAATACGTGCGTGTGTGTGCGTGTATACGCGCCGCTTGAACTAAAAGCAGTTTCAAGAGCACGTTCGACGCGGTAAGAGCTCACCTCTTACCGCGTGCGCACAGTGTTTCGGAGAGAGGTCGGACGTGTGGCTACTGTGGTAGTACTTATATTTATACTGTGGTATGAGTGTCGGCAGGTATATGAGGCATTTCAACATGGTCTTTAGGATGGCAACGCTTTTGCAATATGGTCTCTGGTATTGCAAAAGTCTGAAGGTAGTAGTGTAATTTTTTTTGTATAGGCTTTCGTTTGACCGCATCTCACCTGATCTTAAGTAATGATACAACCTAAGGTGGAACACCCTTGCCTAGAATGAACCGGTTCACTCGTGCCTTGAAGTTACTCAGATTATACTTATCAGGGAACAGAGAGGCGTGCTGTGAATTCCACAGACTGGAAGTTCGCACAAGAAATGTGGAATCTAAGCGCTTGTTCGAGACCGTGGAACTCATTTAATTTTAGGCGGCCATCTGCTGTTTGCCATCGGAGGAAATAAATTAAAAATAAACTCAGACTTATTGACTGGCTGTTGTCTCATTTGCAAGTTATTATGAATTGTGTTTTGAGGCTCACCCCCAACCACGAGTCTACAAGATTGCTATTGCTATGAAACTGCTACGGGTTTGGTAGATGATTGCTACGAGATTGCTACGAAATTGCTAAGGGTTCGCTAGATGATTGCTACGAAACCATGATGAAAGTTTTTTGCTCTCTTTATCTTCGTTCTTATATATTTACGTTTTTTTTCCGTAACTACATATTCTAATTGTACATTTATGGTTTTGACGATTTCGTGTTTTATTTTCATGTTTATTTCATTTAGATTTTTTTTCGACTTATATGGGGCTGATTTTTCAATAATCGGATAACTTTTATCTGAAGAATACAGTTAGGATCGTTATACACATAAGCGGATCGGCGAATTCGGTTCGGCATTAGCCATACAAGCTTTGATAACATGGTCTCGCGCCCTTCGAAGTATTTTCTATACAAATACTGTCAAACCGCTAATACTCCGTAAAAAGTTATCTGACGATTGACTAAACGCGTCATAAATCATAGTTGTGAAGTTCATTACCGCAATGAACGTCGCCAAAGTAGATAAGAAACCAGAATCGTCGAATATAGTTGATGAAAAACGTTGTGATAGAAAACTTTCGCGGTAACGTAAATCGCAATAATGAACTACACAACTATGATTTACACTCGATTAATCGGTCTTAAGTTAAAGTTTGTATACCGACAGAACTTAAAGTCGAAATCTAAGTTGTCAATTTTGTACTAAGAAGTTTACTATCGCTTAAATAAAGTTCAAAATACAAAGACTGATTCAAATCAAAGTTGTACGCTCGTAGTCTAGTTAAAACAAGTTTTATATGAGGGAGAGTATGTTTACGATCGTTTTATGGCTGTTTGTCCGTAGGTACTGTACCAGGAAGGTCCAATCTACTAAGATTTGAACCAGCTCTTTTTCCTTGGTCAGAGGTTAAGCATTGCTATCCAACGTGGCAATTTGCCTCCAGTCTCTTGGACACATTTCCAAATGATGGCTACGTGGAGGAATTTTTTAATGCCTTTGAAACCTCATTGTATTTGTTTTTTTGTTTAATAGTTATTGGTTTTCCTTTTTATTATTCGTGTAAATATCCTAAATACTTACTAACTTACTATAAGTTCTAATAAATGCGAAAGTAACTCTGGCTATTACGTTATCACGACGAAACGGCTGAACCAATAGGGTATTACACCCATTTTTGAAAAGTGTCTCAATTAAATTCTGTAGTGCTAATATGCCACAAAAAAAAACACAAAATTTTTATTCAATCGATGTGCCATAAAAATGCATGTAAATTTTAAATTTTCAAATTTCGCGCGTAATTTGACGAAAACGCCTCTTACTGGACGCCATATTGCTCGGCGTAAATGACATCAGTTCGTTTTGTATCAAATGAGTTCATATTAAATATGATAATTGTATATAATTTAAAAATAATTAAAAGCATATTTTGTAATAGGTGTAATAATGAAAAAAATACGTTAGTTACGAAAATGATAAAAGTACAAAGCCTATATTACGCCAATCGGTTGACTGACAGTTGACAATTTTTTGTTTACACAGCCGTATGGCGTAATAACATGGCCGCTACTATTTCATGGTGTTTTATAACAGATTAAAAATACTGAAAACTTTGAATTGAATTTAAAAATAGGTTTTGTTATTTTATGAACTGTAACTTACATTTTCCGACTGCTGCTGCTGCTGCTGATTTTGCGGCTGCTGTTTATGCCTAAACTGTCTCAATAACATATTTATAGATTTTTTCTTGTATAGAGTAAAATACCCTATTATAATGAAATTTTGTATGAAGATAGCTTGGACGGTAAGGAAGAACATCAGCTACTTTTTAATCCGCGACGTAGTCTGCATAACCGACACTCACGCGGACAAAATGGCGGGCAAAAGCTAGTTGTAGATATACTTGTAAAGTAGGTACATATTCCTAGATTCGATGATTGGCTATTTACGTTATTAATATGTGTAAAGCTCTGCTAATGGACATGGGAAACTCTACTTTTTGTTAGTGATATGTAGTGACTTGACGACTCGTCCGGTTGAATGTTAAAAATCGTCCGCGTAGCTCACTGCATCACGCAATACATATCTTAATTTACATCGTTCATCGTTCATCATCATTACATCGTATATTGATTTACTGTATTGTGACCGCACTGTTTGCGCTCCGAGCGAGTAGTTTGGTGCAGTTCGACGAATTGTAATTTTGTCGGAATATCCACTTTAGATTATGATTAGGCAAATCAATCTACTACATTTATAACATAAAACTGTTTTACATAGCAATAATTGAGATACTCTTTGAAATCATAATGCAAAATCTGAATATCGAATGTATGATTAATTACTTAGAATTTAATCTGTTCTTAGTTAAGCAAAATGTGGATTTCTTTAAGAGACTAAAAAAGTCTTTAACCACAATTAATTTTTACCTATATTTAATTCTATTTTACTGCTAAATCGTCTTGTCTGTCAGCGCATAAGACGAACTATCAAGTCCCTCTAATTATACAAAGAGTTTATCTCTTTGGAATAGGTATATACTAAAGAAATAAGGTTGCATATGTTTAATCCTGCCAGACTCTTTATAGAGTTCATGTCCGCAATTTCGCTCCCTCATTGGTCTACAGACCATAAACATAGCATGTGACCACTAATAAGTACCCACTTTTGATGGTACGACACGAGCGGAGCGTAATTGTGTAGACTGGTTATTGTCTCATTTACAAAAGGTCAACGAGTTTAACGAAATTGGGAGGAAATAGGATACTTATCCTTTGTTGTTTACGTGGTTTGAGTAAAGGGAGTTCTTTTCTTGTTTAGAAAAACATTGCCTCACAATATAATTTCTCCTGTGTCGTGAATGCGTTTACAAACATATAAACTCACATACACAAATAACCAAGGAGTTAATAGGCAGGAGTTATTGGGAAATAAATTGAACCATGGACATTTAGTCTAAAGCCTACAACGCCCATGCGGCTGGACGCAATGCGGCGTGCCGGTGTGGCAGGCCGTATTTCAATTTTTATATGAAACCGCATGATCTGTACGCATTACGCACTGACTTACGGCCTGCGATTTATTCCCTTGACGTCGAGTCGCACCACATCGAGTCGCCGCCACGTCGAGTCGCCACTACGTCGAATCGCCACTATGTCGAGTGGCCGTCACGTGTACTTGTTATTTTGATATTTCATTAGGCTTTATATAACGCTCGACATGGCGGCGACTCGACGTAGTGGCGATTCGACGTAGCAGCGTAAAATTTTAAAGTCAGCATAACTGAGACTTCAAGCGTTAGACGCCTAAGGCGTAAGCATCAGATGACGTCACCGTAAGACTTGTTAATGTGTGCGTGAGACTGGTACTGATATGAGTTCACATGTTTACACATCAATTCTCGTGAGCACCTTGGCATTCATTAGTTTTTATGTAGGTAGTGATAATAACTGAAAACAGCATGTCTATTCTGTTACAATCTCCCTCGGTGTACACCTAGGTGAAGTGAGCAGTCATCCGTCCGTCTGCTTTTTCAAAGTCAAAGTCAAAAAGTCAAAGTCAAATCATTTATTTCAATTAGATCATTAAAAGGCACTTTTGAACGTCATAACAAAAAAATATAAAGTTGATTCTAGTTGCCCATTCCAAAAGGTAGTTTCGTATGGAGAAAAACGGGCAAGAAACAACATAGGTACTCTTTTAAAAATAAATGTGTACAATATTTTGCATTTACAGTTTACAGTTATATAACTATACGTGAATACGATGGACGTTGCATAAAAACACTATATTGAAGTATGTACATATTATTATTTACAATTATTGTAAAAATAGACAACCACTCCATACATTTCAACAAACTATGAACCAGTGTGTGAACCAAAGCAAGAATTAAATATAATGTATATACTAACTATAAATTAAGTAGTTTTAATTAGCAACCAGTTTGATTTTGTCTAGACTGTAGATTGTCCTATGGAGCCCGGCAATCAATCTCTAGCATCGGGACGGATGACAGCTCACTTCACCTAAGTGTTCTCAGCATGCCATGTTACCGCCGACGCTAAGACCTCAATTAATGAGAAAACGTTCCGATAACTTTGCAGCTTTCGGAAGCCACCCCAAATCGTATTTTCCTCAATGCCCCACGTCAGTTCACTGATTGAATCAGCTTAATACACTCCCTCACACAAATGTTGCCTTTCAAAGGAGCAAAAGATCTCAAATAAACCGTAAGTCTTGAGATTAGCGATGTTACAAACGCAAGTCGCGGCAGAAGACAGACAGTTTATCAACCGATTTTTTTTTTATGTTTGTTATGCGATTTTTGCCGCAAAAGTAAATCGATTTTAAAATTCTTATGGGTTATGTTTCAGGGGTGGTGGAACAAATTATTGAATGACTGTTTAATATGTATTAAAATAAATAAATGGAAATCATAATAATATTTTATATGGAATGTTGACATGTGAAATGATTAATTTGTATTGCGTTGCATGTTGCGTAAAACTTTGTTTAATAACTGTCCAAATTTTGAGGTCCCAATCTTTTTTTTAATCTGCCCAGTAAGTGACGGACATAATTCATAATGCCGGTTAATTTGATTTTTCCAATTGCCTACTCATATTGGGCATTTTCCAAACTCACTCGGTCCGTAACGTAAACATTATTTTTTAGTTTCTATTCAAAATGTACACAAAACATAGTTATTTATTTAAATTCTGCAAAACTGCATAACAGTTTGTCGGCAGTAATTATACGAAGTGTTGCCAATATTTAATGTAAATACTGTTGGTGTACTTTAATAAATAAATGTTTGATCAAACGTTTGGCGGTGCCACCCAAGCACTCATGCAAACCGATTGGGGATCGAGCCGAGGCGATCACTTACCGCTTGAGCCGTTAAACTGTTTAATAAGGATTACGATGCTCAGGTACCGAAGTTAATTATGAAGTACTGACGTCATAGGTAATGAAGATTTATTTATATTAGTCATTTAATGTACATAACGTTAAAAAAAGGTTTGTAATTAAATCATGAAAAAAATATAGTCTTTATTTATAACTAGCTTTTGCCCGCGATAACGTCCGCGTGAAAGTCGGTTATCGCGAATACAGACCAAGTCAAATCAGATTAAAAAGTAGCCTATGTCCTTCCTCAGGGTTCAAGCTATTCGTACCAAATTTCATCAAAATCGGTGCAGCCGTTTCATCGTGAAAGCGTAACAGACAGAGTTACTTTCACATTTATAATATTAAGTATGGAAGTGTGGATATGGATTAGTTAAGGCGGTTTGTTTTAAACAGTCAGTTAACGTTACATACGGACGGTTAAAAAGTTACTATGAATTATGATGTTTAACGTACGTTAAATGTAACGGGTTGTTTCATGACATAAAAATCCGTCAGTTAAAGTTATTCAAAAAGAGATTCCATAATATTTTGATGTTTTGAAGTAGCTGTTTGACAACACAAAATTACGTTGACTGGTCGGTTATGGTAATAGTAACTTTTTGACGTATGATTTTGTAAAACAACCCATTTTTTTGATTTGACTATAGTTAGCGCCATTTTTAACTATTACCGGTCAGTAATGGTTAGTTGAAGCAACCCGCCCTTAGTCATTTAATGTAAATATGTTTCTTTTATTACAAGAATAAATGGTGTTATCCTTAACTATCGATCCGCCCGTGGGGTCTCCGGGCTAGAATGGCACCCCCCCATTTCATCCCGAGGGTGTCGTCGAAAGCGACTAAGGGAAAATCCGGAAGTCGGGCAGCAGCGGCTTCCGTGTACTTAACAAACTCACTGCGATCCCCAATACGCCTGCCAAGCGTGGGGATTATGGCTACGCCCCCCATTTATGGAGCAGGCCTTTGTTCAACAGTGGACATCTTCAGGCCGATGATGATGATGATGATGATGACGATGATCGATCCTCCCCGACTTCGCTACTTGGCAACGGGTATTGTCGTCATATATTTCAACTAATTTACACTAAGCCTTAAATTATATACTGAAACCTTCCTCATGAATCGCTCTGTCTATTGCTGAAAACTGCCTGAAAATCGGTTAAAGTATTTTTTGAGTTTATCGCGAACAGACCGACAGACAGACGCGAGCGGGGACTTTGGTTTATGATATGTAGTGATAGCATAGAGCAACGCGGAGCTCTGGCCGCAGATAAAAAGAGTTTTTTTATCAACGGTCACAATAAATAATTTGTTAAGAATGAAAACAGCACTATCAACAAATACATTTAAGAACCTTGACATTTCATGTATTTGATTAATAACGACTTAAATCCCACACAGCATCACTACGTACATATTATAAAACGTCCTACGCCAGATGCCAGCCATCCAGAGAAGCAACCCCAGAGTTTTTATTCATACTCGATCACGTTAACATAAACTCCTGTATTGGAAATGGAACAACGCCGTATAGTGACAACAATAGAAAACACAAATATTCCATACAAATTGACTAAACGAAAGTTTATGTTAACGAATGGGTTAATCAGCGAGAGCAGAATATCGGCGCTGTGACTTTATTTTAATGTTACAGCACCATGCTGAGATAGGAGCCTTTTGGCCTCATACAGGACGAATTTTCGTTTCTTTTTTTTTTATTATGTTATTTTTGTGTGTTTTTGTCCTGGGGGGCGAATAAATGCTTTTTCTTTCTTTCTTAGGTTAATAAAAAACTCACACTAGGCCCTCTGTAACGTCAACTGCTAGCCTTTCTCGAGGAGCTGGGGTGGATCGAATGATTTACTTAGGTTTAGGTTTATAGAAATTTATTCTCAATAAAAACATAACATGTCACTTACTTAAGAACAATACTAATTTTGCTTAAAATTATTTTTTATTTTTTTTAATAAAAACGGTTTATTTAGGAACATAAAAACAGTTGGCAAATAGTGACTTATAGAAAACGATGATAGCCGCAAAAGTTAATAACTGTGTCGCAGCTATCATCGCCCGTATTAACAATTAGAAAACAATGTCCCAGACATAATAGTATGAGAAATAGTATAGGTATAAATTTATTAATAAAAATGTAGCATGCAGAGGTGTTGTGTGGGTTGTGTGTGTGTGTATGTGTGGTGTGTATGTTTGTGCGATGTGTGTGTGTTTGTGGTGTTTGTGTGTATGTGTGGTGTATTAGTGTATTAGCACTAGTTAAGATTACACAATTTTCTCAGTATCATTGTACGCTCGAGTGTTTTTTACCATAATTAAAGTAGTTCGACATCACCAGCGAGTTACATACTAATTACATCTAATATAAATTAACACTATCCGAAACCAGACTCACTCAACGCATTCATTTCTCCAGAAGTGTTCGATTTGTTATTAAATACTGACAGACCTGAGCTTTAAATGCATTGAATGAGTGTACATTTCTTATAATTAATATACTTCCCACCTATACTTACACTAAATACGCGCTGAGACGTGGAGTTGCGGACACCAACCCGTTATACCATAATATTGCTGCACGCATTGACAAACGAAACACCTTCATCGCAACATGTCATCCAGACAATATCCTCAACCACATCTCGCAAACTTACCATACTAACGTCCTCCGCCGCGTCTGTCTTTTTGCGATAAACTTATTTCAGTCGTTCTTTGCCTTACTGGGCTCGCAATCTTTGTCTTTTTCTAGTTCAATAAGTTTTTCTACTGTTCTAAGTTAAAGTGTGTTTCAAAATATGTTTTAACCCAAAATAATAAGATTGTACTTACCGGAACTGCATCATGGTAATCTGCAACACGCGGCAAAGAACACTTATTTGACTTTGTTCCACTCATACACTCACACACTTCACTTTGCTCATCTCACATTATCATTTGCTGGGACCATATAATATACCGGCTGACTTTTTTTACCGTCTGGACCAAAACAGGGTAGAATAGGTGAATGGAGTAGAAGCCTATGGCACAGAAATCTCAATATTTTTTTTTCAAAAATCAAAAATTATATTAACATGTCAATAAATACTATCCCTTATTTGAAGTAAACTTTTCATAATAAAACCAAAAACAACCAAATAAAAAAAACAAACAATTAAATCGACAAATAAAGTAAAAACTCTACTTATAGTCACCCTACTCGACGCGCGGAAATTATCAATGAATTCGTAGCGACATTCAATCCTTTGATTGGAGCCGGCCGATAGGCATTAACGGAACTTCTTCCTCTTTCATTCTATTATATCCTTTCGCAGACGCACACTTGTCTACGTGTCACGTGTCACCGCACGCGCATCCCACACACACGCGCCCTTAGATCCTAGTACCGCGTCCGGGTCCCTACTCCTCCACCAGTCACCTGCGATTAGTCATAGCGTGACGTCGATCGCTGTTTTTTACGTTTCCGCGAGTGCAACGCCCGCCCAGTTATTGTTTTCATAATGACGTACGAATACTCCAACGTGGAGTACCTTGACATAATAAGGTTCTACTTCTTGTCTGGTTAATAGTGCGAGGCAAATGTACGCCGATGAGAAACACCTACAATCGCTTAGACGGAATGGTGTCCCTGCTCCCCGGAATCCCAGCACAGATCTGATACTCCGCACTTATCAGCATGAGCAGCTACTTGACCATGGCATTCCTCTGGGCTCTACGCTTTCTGCAGGACATGTATTTCCAGCACGGGTGTCCAGCTCACTACGAGCGATGTGTGCGAGCGTACTTGGATAGCCAATTCGGTGATAAGTGGATAGGTCGTGGTGGATCTGTGAACTGGCCGGCGAGATCACCAGACCTAACTCCATTAGACTTTTATTTGTGGGCCGAACTAAAACGCGTAGTGTACACCGGAGAAGTCCGTAGTGTATTGTGTAAATGAGTAAAAACAGTGAGTAGGTCCCTAATAGGCGCTTTTAATGTTCTAAAAAGTGACAGACATGCTTAGAAGTCTTACTAACAATTTACAAAAATGTGCTACCTAGTTTTGTGTTTAGAAAGAAACAGTGGACGCTTCGAACAATTATTGCGATATCGCTAAAAACGTTGGTAAGTGAGTGCCTACTTATCTTTATTTCAAATAATAATAATTTTGTGTAATCTTGTAACTATCCAGTTAATTTTTTTAACTAACAAACTATGAAATGCCATGGGAACATATTCTTATTGCTATGGTGTTGACGACAGCGGTACTTCTGTAGGGACTGTAGGTATAAGTAAGCCCTTTGTTATACTTATCTTTAAAACAAAATAATCCTAACGGGGCATTACACATAAGTAGGTGTCGGTCGACGTTTACAATAACAAATCTCAACACGAGTACCTACATACCTACACAAACAGTCAGACCTACAATACGGTCAACGTAACTTGGCGCGTCTGAAGTTAGCTGTTTGGCTGCGCAATGGAACTTTTAGGAACGAAATTGTCTACTGCGCAGCTAATCGGCTAACTTCAGACGCGCCAAGTTACGTTGACCGTACTGTACCTACAGAAACAACTACTTATCTGTTCGAAAATCATTTCATGCGGGAATCGGACCCCCGGTACTCCGCGCAGCAGCCAATCGCTCAATCTCGTCACCAAACGAGTCGTCTACTCTTGCCGTATTTTTAGGCAATTCGCTCAGTCCACTAAGCATCTGTTGTATCAATAGTTTTAGATAAAAATAATAATTACTACTTATTATTAATTTTTCACTCATCAAGTTAAAACCTTCGAAAAACAGATAAACGTGTGTGTTTAGTGATTGTTTTAAGAATACAGTATCATCTACAGGTTTGTTTACATTGCTATCAAAGGCCTTACCGATCTTGCGAGACGTAATTTATTATTAGTTACTTAACGGTTTCGTGACACGGACACTCAGAAATGTATCAAATTATTTGCCTACCACAACTACATACAGCAAGATAACGTGTAGGTACACGCGCAAATGTGTGCGTGAGAGTGTAGGGATCAAGCGGTATCGTCCTCGCAGTCACAAGGATGGTAGACTAGCGAATTAAATCCTAGCGTCTCGCTCACACTACTATCATGCTCCATTCATGTGAAATTGAAGCCTACGCCGTTTACTATCTCCTATTTTGACTATTATTAGTTTTACGCCAGCGTCGTAGGATGTATTCTTTTTCATGTATTTTAAGGATATTTGGAACATTTTTTAAATCAATGGTAGCAAACAAATATTAGCTTGTATGGATTCTATTCTACTTACAGAACACACCATATTGTTGTCCAGACGGTAAAAAAAGTCAGCCGGTATATATATACCATACCATATATATCTACCATTATATTATTATTATATTATATACCATACTAGCGGGCCTGGCAGACGTTGTCCTGCAACCCGACTATAGCGCCACCTGCCGGGTCCAATTGTGAATCTAAACCATTCTCGAATCCACTGGAACACACACAAACAAATTCAGCAAAATCGGTCCAGCCGTTTAGGAGGAGTTCACTTTCATACACACGCACAGAAGATTTTTATATATAAGACTAGCTGACCCGACAGACGTTGTCCTGTCCCGATCTACCTACTTACCTGCCTATTTACTACACCTACCCTACACCTACCCTACACCTACCCTACACCTACCCTACACCTACCCTACACCTACCCTACACCTACCCTACACCTACCCTACACCTACCCTACACCTACCCTACACCTACCCTACACCTACCCTACACCTACCCTACACCTACCCTACACCTACCCTACACCTACCCTACACCTACCCTACACCTACCCTACACCTACCCTACACCTACCCTACACCTACCCTACACCTACCCTACACCTACCCTACACCTACCCTACACCTACCCTACACCTACCCTACACCTACCCTACACCTACCCTACACCTACCCTACACCTACCCTACACCTACCCTACACCTACCCTACACCTACCCTACACCTACCCTACACCTACCCTACACCTACCCTACACCTACCCTACACCTACCCTACACCTACCCTACACCTACCCTACACCTACCCTACACCTACCCTACACCTACCCTACACCTACCCTACACCTACCCTACACCTACCCTACACCTACCCTACACCTACCCTACACCTACCCTACACCTACCCTACACCTACCCTACACCTACCCTACACCTACCCTACACCTACCCTACACCTACCCTACACCTACCCTACACCTACCCTACACCTACCCTACACCTACCCTACACCTACCCTACACCTACCCTACACCTACCCTACACCTACCCTACACCTACCCTACACCTACCCTACACCTACCCTACACCTACCCTACACCTACCCTACACCTACCCTACACCTACCCTACACCTACCCTACACCTACCCTACACCTACCCTACACCTACCCTACACCTACCCTACACCTACCCTACACCTACCCTACACCTACCCTACACCTACCCTACACCTACCCTACACCTACCCTACACCTACCCTACACCTACCCTACACCTACCCTACACCTACCCTACACCTACCCTACACCTACCCTACACCTACCCTACACCTACCCTACACCTACCCTACACCTACCCTACACCTACCCTACACCTACCCTACACCTACCCTACACCTACCCTACACCTACCCTACACCTACCCTACACCTACCCTACACCTACCCTACACCTACCCTACACCTACCCTACACCTACCCTACACCTACCCTACACCTACCCTACACCTACCCTACACCTACCCTACACCTACCCTACACCTACCCTACACCTACCCTACACCTACCCTACACCTACCCTACACCTACCCTACACCTACCCTACACCTACCCTACACCTACCCTACACCTACCCTACACCTACCCTACACCTACCCTACACCTACCCTACACCTACCCTACACCTACCCTACACCTACCCTACACCTACCCTACACCTACCCTACACCTACCCTACACCTACCCTACACCTACCCTACACCTACCCTACACCTACCCTACACCTACCCTACACCTACCCTACACCTACCCTACACCTACCCTACACCTACCCTACACCTACCCTACACCTACCCTACACCTACCCTACACCTACCCTACACCTACCCTACACCTACCCTACACCTACCCTACACCTACCCTACACCTACCCTACACCTACCCTACACCTACCCTACACCTACCCTACACCTACCCTACACCTACCCTACACCTACCCTACACCTACCCTACACCTACCCTACACCTACCCTACACCTACCCTACACCTACCCTACACCTACCCTACACCTACCCTACACCTACCCTACACCTACCCTACACCTACCCTACACCTACCCTACACCTACCCTACACCTACCCTACACCTACCCTACACCTACCCTACACCTACCCTACACCTACCCTACACCTACCCTACACCTACCCTACACCTACCCTACACCTACCCTACACCTACCCTACACCTACCCTACACCTACCCTACACCTACCCTACACCTACCCTACACCTACCCTACACCTACCCTACACCTACCCTACACCTACCCTACACCTACCCTACACCTACCCTACACCTACCCTACACCTACCCTACACCTACCCTACACCTACCCTACACCTACCCTACACCTACCCTACACCTACCCTACACCTACCCTACACCTACCCTACACCTACCCTACACCTACCCTACACCTACCCTACACCTACCCTACACCTACCCTACACCTACCCTACACCTACCCTACACCTACCCTACACCTACCCTACACCTACCCTACACCTACCCTACACCTACCCTACACCTACCCTACACCTACCCTACACCTACCCTACACCTACCCTACACCTACCCTACACCTACCCTACACCTACCCTACACCTACCCTACACCTACCCTACACCTACCCTACACCTACCCTACACCTACCCTACACCTACCCTACACCTACCCTACACCTACCCTACACCTACCCTACACCTACCCTACACCTACCCTACACCTACCCTACACCTACCCTACACCTACCCTACACCTACCCTACACCTACCCTACACCTACCCTACACCTACCCTACACCTACCCTACACCTACCCTACACCTACCCTACACCTACCCTACACCTACCCTACACCTACCCTACACCTACCCTACACCTACCACTACCTAAGTGCAAAATTGACTCTTTGACGTTAGGAACATACCTACATTGTTTAAACAACAGTGACTGCTTGTAATTATGAACTTTATACAATAGCAATAAAGCTCGTTTTAGTTAGAAAACGTTTGTATGGGAAAAAGAAAAGGGCTCTTTTTAGGGTTTTTCCGGCAATTATTCGAATTTTTCTCGCCGTAAAAACCATCTTTGAACTTCAACGAACATTTTAAAAAAAGAATTGGCCAAATTGGTCCAGGCGTTGTTGAGTTATGCGCTTACCAACACATTTTGCGATTCATTTTTATATTATAGATATACCATAAATACCATACCATATAATGGACCATATGGCCACAGTAAAGATAGATATCTTTACTGTGATATAGGGGACCATAAATTGAAAACTACACAAAATTGTAAGCAAGATGGCGATCGTCCGATTATATCGGACGATGATGCGAATAATTACGACTGTCACAGTAATGTCAAATCATTTTAGGGTAGATTTCGTTACAATACAATTTTATTGCAATGTACCCCATATTTATTAATTCGCTCCATAGAGAAATACAACTTTAACAATTTAATGACGAATGGAAACTGGCTGTTCTAATTTTTTAATAATTATTTAAATCTTCGTAACTTTATTCTAAAAGTTACAGTTTTGTACGTTGTCAGGGGAATAGAAAATGATTAGGAAATATGAAAACTAGAGGACTTTTGATTTTAATTAGTGGTGCCTATTAACCAAAATTGTTTTATTGAATAAAGTCGTACTTATTGTCGTTTCGTTGCTTCTGTCCAGGCTCCTAAACTAGATTTTTGAAATAGAAACAAACAACAAGAGCATAAATAACATAGAGGTGTTGTTCATAGATTGCCAAAGCCATTTCAACCTCTTGAGTCACAAGAAATAAAAGAAAAAGCTATCCAAAGTATTCAAACTCCATTCGTTGTAAGTAGCGATTTTCCGAGTAAATATCCAGTTATGCTAAAATGATGTCGCCTACTTATGAATATGTTATAAGTAGGTTTTACAAATTCCTTACCCCCCATTTACACTCAGCACCTGCCACTGCTCCTGCCGCTGCCGGAAATATTGCCTTATATACTTCTGCGCGAGTATCGAAGCGAGTGAGTGTCACACTCAGCCTTCATAGTACTTTATTGAACGAGGGAGCGCCGGGCAGTGGCAGCGGCATGAGCAGTGGCAGCGCGAGGGACCTGTTTACATTCTCGCGCTGCCCACTTCCCTGCTCACTTTCCTGCCCGACAGGGCTGAGTGTAAATGTGGCTTTACGTTTACTAGAAATAGTTCTGTTTTGTCTCCTGCTTGATAAGGAGGGAAGTGGAAAATATGTATTTTTTACACCTCCGCTGTTCTTTTCTGATCAATTTCGTTGCTTGATCCAAGACAGTTGAATCGATTATCCGGGACTCGTCGAACTTTATTGCTTTGGCGCTTTTCTGGTGGTCGTCACTGTTGATTTTGGCTTACAGGAGTTGCAATGGTTCATAAAAAAAAAAGAAAACATTCGTTTTTAAGTAAATTGTTACTTAGAATATGAACCTGTAGCCTACAGGCTGTAGGTCGATTCTGTAAAATTCACACAATAACTCGCATCTCACTTCGCATAAAGTTCAAAATGACCTTGATATATTTGACACTTTGAATCGGATTCGAGTGCGAAGTGAGCGTCGAAGTGACGGGGAAATTACCTTACAGAATGCCACTTCTTACGTCATCTCATACTTTATCTGTCAAAATCTCCCTGTCAATTTAGTTCAACTCGCTGACACGCTCGCAAGGGTGGCGCTAGTGTAAATTCGTATTATCAACCGAGTTTTCAGAATGCCAATCAAGAAACTCACAGCGGATTCAGATTCGAAGTTCAGAATGAGGTCTTACAGAATCACACCCCAGATCTGAAATAAATGTTTATTATTATTTAAACGTGCACCCTTACACTGATTTATGGTATCGTAGAACTGGGATCCGCGTTAACTCAACTGTCTAAAATTCAATTGGTCCCGGTTCACGCCTCCCGAGTCCCGATATTAATACATCGAAGGCTTTACTTGCTCTTGTAAGTCACTTGAGATGTGGTTAATGTCAAACGATAAACGGTTTTATGTACTATAGTGGAATTGGTTCCCTTCCTAGGGATATGTAAATCAAACGATTATGCGTAGTTTCACGTTATTTTCAACCGACTTCAAAAAGGAGGTTCGCAATTCAACTATAGGTTTTTTTAGTCTCTGTAACGCGGTTTCTCAGGCAAAAATAAATCGAATTTGAAAATTCTTTTTAACAGGTATGGTAGGTATACCTCAGGGGTGGGCCCATATCAATTTCATTTAATACCAGCGCTTTTTGAACAAATACCCAAAAAATTACATAGATGACGTTTTAATTTCTCCAATCTTTGGAGTACTTTCAATCTCTGTTTTAACTTTGTTGCCGTTTCTTAATAGATGTGGATGATAAGGAGGTAGGTACTAAAAAGCAGATTATAAAAAGCTTTGTTACAAAAGAGACAATCGGTAGTACAGTCAACAGCTAAAGTAGATGATCAAAATCAGAAATTCAATACTAATGAACGGAGTTCGCGTCAGAACTGTGTGGCGTCGAAGTGATTCAAAAGTATGTGATTCTGATTTTAATCATCTACTTTTGCTGTTGACTGTACCTAATACAAAACAACAAACAGTTTAAAGCCACCGACTTCGGAAACTAAAGTCATGTGTGTTCTGTGATAAAGATATTTATCACTTATTAGTCTTTGAACGCGGATGTTTTTGGAACGCAGTTCCCTAACGCGGCTTAGGGCGCGAAATATGGAGGGTACAGAAGGACCGCTCCCGCCATCTTCAAAAATAATTACTTAAACTTGCCAGACTCACTAGGGCTGCTACTGTTTTGACTCTGTAGGTTTTATTTGTGACAATATGAAATTTTAACCGTCTCCACGAGCGAGTGAATCGCGACGATTCCGCACTTCTATCGTCGGGTTCGGGTAATCTCGGTCTTAATAGACGGCGATACAATGACTTTTCGCTCGGACTCAGCCACTCGTCGCATCGCCGCGATAACATCGCCGTGTGTAGACACGTTCTAAGAGAGTGTATAGAAATACGTGGCACGACGATAATATCGCAGCGATTCTCTCGCTCGTGGAGACAGCCCCGCGTGTATTATTATTGTTTTTTTGTAAAAAAAAAGGTCTTTTATCGATATACTAGCTTCGCTTGTACCCAACATAATCTGCGTAAACTTAAAAAAATACCACGGAAACAAATATAGGATAAAAATTACCAAGATGATAAACTTGACGATACGGTTAACGCAGTGGGTGCCATCCATTGGCTGCTGTGCAGCATGTCGCGAGTTCAACTCCCGCACGGAACAAATATTTGTATGGCCTACAAGTAGTTGTTCCGGGTCTGGCTGTGTATATGAGTTTATATGTTTGTAAATGCACCTACGATAAGTAAGTTTTTTTTTACATTGCCCCACTTTAGGAATGTCTCCTACAGCTAAAGTGGGGCAAAGTTAAAAAAAACTTACTTTCACCAAAGAGTACCTAATCTTGTTCGGGCGCGAATGAGTAACATAACCGCATTCATCTTCTCATCCATTCATCCATCTTCACTAACTTTCGCGTGTATTACTAGCTTTTGCCTTCGACTTCGTCTGCACCACATATTGAAAAGTAGCACAGAAATATAAAAAAATGTATGAAAAGTAGCGACAAAGGGGTATTGACCAGAGGATGGAGCAGCGTCCTTCTGAGTACCATAACACCTATAACTGCGGTCGCCAGTTTTCATCGGCCAAGCATGTAGATTACGGCTGAACCCTTGAGGGAGACTTATGCTCAACAGTGGGCATCTAAAGGTTGACATGATGATGTTGATGATGATGTAAAGTATAGCTTTTGTTAATTCTTGTTCTTCAAGCTTATACTCTGTCCCAATTTTTAACAATATCAGTTTATTTATTTATACTTCATGCACAAAGGTACAAAGGCATTAAGTCCTATGGATCCCTAATTTTTTGATAATAAAATATAACTATAGCATTGAGGGTTTACGTAGCTTTTTATTGGTGGAAGATTTTTAAATCGGTTGATATTTTTTGTTATCTCGTCACCACCAGCAACAACCAAGCCGTCAACCAAGGGTGGTGACGAGATAACAAGGCTGGAGCATAGCAAAAAAAAATAAAAAGAAAAAAATAGGAAAATTCATGCATAAGAATTCGCGGACAAAGTGCTAGTAAGCCATAATATTAGTTGTTCCCAATCAAAGAGAATATAACTAGTACTCGACTACTAACTACTTACTTACTTACTTAGGTCGGGCGCGCCGCAGCCTTACGTACTTTGTGCTTAGGTAACATCACTGATTTTTACGATAAACCTAACAAAGGGAAAGAAAGGGATAGACGTATTAGAATTGTCTAATGAAAGAACGAGACTTTTCCAAAAGACATCAACGCGCTACACTGCCGTGTGCTTTCTTTAACCAACCACCATTTTATCTAGATATGCGGTCACTCATAATCTAATTAAATCAAAAATTAATTTCGTACTGTTTATATATACCGATGAAATGTTTTGTCATTTTTTTTTGTAACTAAATGTCTCGGAATGTTTCCCACACCACTTCATCGCACATGAAGGCATTTTGATGCGTTACCTATAATTGCATAAAAGGTTTAAACAATTTACGTCAATTTTGCGTGCACACAGGTTTAACACGTGGACACAACTAAAATGGTCACCAAGTACAGGTGGGCCTATTATAGGTGACAGCATACTGATAGTTTTCGAGCGTCGGTGCACTGTATGCGTAGTCAAGTGGTTATAGTCTTTGTTCCCAATCAATTCATGTTTATTCATAAGAACTATTCGGAGTTTAAGAAATTAAATTGAAGCACATTTCTGACTAGGACATGAAACCGGATAGAATGTTTGCCGGTTTGTAGCCGGTGCCTGCGCATGGGCAGCCTACCGGACCTGACGGAGCGGTCGCGTCCGGCGCCCGTACGCGCCGCAGTGCGGACCGTTTCCGACCCGCACCGGCATCGCACCATCCTCACACCGGTACGTTGCACTACACTGAAAGATAACTGAGTATGTGTAACTTCCACAGATTTTTCATAGAACCAAAATATTGTACACAGATCCCAGTAAGCACGATATACAAGAAAGAATGGCCATGGAAGAAACAGAAAACTCCAATTCGAGTAGCAGGGTCTTGCATCGGACCTCGTCGTCGAGAGTCTGCGGCCTCATCAGTCGGAGCAGCTTCAGTTCGACGACTGCTAGCCCGACAGCCCCCGAAGCTGCCCAAACCGCTCGTCAACCGGTTCACTCTTCTCTGTATCTCCAGCGGGCTATGTGCCACTGCTCTGCTGCCTTTCACGGCGTTCGCTGGCGCAGAAGCCGGAGCCATGCCCCTATCTATAATGCACACGGCCGCAGCAGTAGTCGCTCCATTCTCGCCCCTAATTCTTCAAAAGACTGGAACGAGATTAGTGATCGCGATCACACACACCCTGGTCTGTGTGCTCTTGACTGCTCACACGGTAGAGACACCACTACCTGTTCTTCTAGCATTGTACGGAATCTGTGGCCTGACGCTGTCGCCGATGTATCTGGCCTTGTCAGCAGCAGCAACATCTTTAGCCCAAGCGGCGGGCGATGAGGCTAGAAGAAAAGTAGCTCTCAGAAGAGCTCTGAGAGCGTTAAGGGCAGCTCAGGACCTAGGACTGGTGTGTGGGTCCCTGCTTCTGGGTTTCGCTCTATTGATATGGTCTGAGGAGGTCTCAAAGCCTGTCACTCCGTCTCCAACAAATATTTCTGTACCAAGATGGCCGCCACCCGAGGAATACTTCTTGGAAGATGATTATGAGGTAAATTCTGCTTTTGAAGATTATTTTTCATTCTTTTGTATCGCAATGTTTTATTCGTTTTTATAATAACCGGTGCTGATACCGGTATTTTGATCTACTTGTTACAGGAGCGAACCTGTGGTGCCGCCGGTTGTCCAGACATGCAGACCTTATCGGGTACAGTGCTGGACGCTGACGGCAGGATGTTACTAGTGGCCATGTGGGCATTCCTGGCGCTGCTGTCGGTAGGGATGGGCGTCTATGGCGCACCGTCTGCGCCTGCGCCACCGCCCGACGCGCGCTCCGTCTTCGTAGACCCTCGGGCGGTGCTGGGGGTGCCTATGGGACTATTCATAGGACTCCAACAGGGATTTATTTATACGTCATATATTAAGGTACAGTTCAATTGACAGATACGGAAGAGCATCTTTAGTTCTTAAAATATTAACAAAAGTCATCATCATCTGCCTAGCCTTTTCCGAGGCACGAAGGGAACTCGGTATGAAAAGGATGGTCACCCATCTACAGACCGACCGCGGCTAGCCTAGCTTAACCCGGCGTCATGGGGTGGAAAAGTGTGACACGGACATAGAGGGTGGGTCATACAGATCCGCTTATTAAATATGAATTATTCCAGTATTTCATAAATAAAGAAGGTCAAATTTATTCGGTTATATTTTTTTAGGTATTCAAGTAATAAATAAAAGAAAAATATCAAAATTATGATATTATATTTTAACCATATTTAACAGTCTTTTAAAAAAAACTAATAAAATATCAACAAAACGTTTCACTTCTAATTAAATGTAGCTCTATTATTAAAAACAATCAGCTTTCATGTTTTAATGGCACATTGTTAAAGGAAACTAGGATATCTTTAGAGAAAAAAAAAACTTGAACTTGAGCTTGAGAGGTGTCAAGGGACACCCGGATGGAACGAAGTTCCTTTCGATTAATTAGTGAAGGAATTGTAATAAAATTTTATTTTTTTTAAGTTATAATAATATTTTTTTTATTATTAACAAATATAATGTAATTAAAAGACAATTTAATTAAACGTGCCCGTTTATGTATCGAGCGAAATGGACTCCATATTGAGCAGTTGCTTCGATACAGGGAAGTGTAAATTTTATACCTAATAAGTAAGTTTTTTAATTAAGCCAAAGTTGATTAAAACTGTGTTTGTGAATAGCTCTAATTTATTTAAATAGGTTACCTATAGCACCTATAGGTACCTACGCCTGCCTGCCTTTCTTTTTCTAGCAAAAGAGTTCCTACTCACTTACCTACTTACAACTACAAATAATTCGCCAATGATAAAAGTAAGTAGGTACCACTACCTACCTAGGTACCCACCTAAGCTCCCACTGGCTTAATTTAAACCAAAACATTTTAATCAAATCAAAAAAAATATTATTGTCGCTAGTAAAACCTAGAGAAAAGTACTCTGTGACCTAGAGCGATAAGGTGCAGTGGTTACCTACTGACGACCGCGACCGATAGAAAGCTCATGATTACCAAACCCAAACTTTCAATAGGTACCTACTAAACAAAACATAGAAGTAGGTACAGTAACTACCTACCTACCCGTAATTACTTTGCATCCCGGTGACGCATTTTGAAGCGGTTTTCAGCTTTTTTAAGCTAGACTAGGCTCCGTCTAACGTTTAGACCTATATTGACTGACCTAAACGCGTGGAAATTTGTTATTCCATACAAACCTTGTTTTATTTAACTTTTTATTTGAAAAACTCCACTTATTCCAAATTTTTACATCAAAAACAGCCCATCATAGTATATCAATAGTTACCTACCTGCCATACCCACACTCTGCACCGCGTTCCGCGAACCAGACTGCCGCAGCGTAGTGAAAATTTGCACTTTGCCCAATTTTCAGTTGAAAAAATACAGTTTTTAGGCGAAAACTCAAAATTTTAGTATTGCGTTCATTCCAGTTTATTTCACCGTTCGACAGCTCGCGCCGAGACGCGTTTTTTGACACCTCGCACGTGCGGATCGCATCTGCAAAACTTCAAAAAATATTAAATTTTCATATCCGACACTTAGAAAATTCCACGCGAAATACACCTTAGAGGTGACGACAAAACATCAAATCGTAATTACTTTGCGTCCCGGTGACGCATTTTGAAGCGGTTTTCAGCTTTTTTAAGCTAGACTAGGCTCCGTCTAACGTTTAGACCTATATTGACTGACCTAAACGCGTGGAAATTTGTTATTCCATACAAACCTTGTTTTATTTAACTTTTTATTTGAAAAACTCCACTTATTCCAAATTTTTACATCAAAAACAGCCCATCATAGTATATCAATAGTTACCTACCTGCCATACCCACACTCTGCACCGCGTTCCGCGAACCAGACTGCCGCAGCGTAGTGAAAATTTGCACTTTGCCCAATTTTCAGTTGAAAAAATACAGTTTTTAGGCGAAAACTCAAAATTTTAGTATTGCGTTCATTCCAGTTTATTTCCCCGTTCGACAGCTCGCGCCGAGACGCGTTTTTTGACACCTCGCACGTGCGGATCGAAGCTATAAAATTTCAAAAAATTTCCCGCCCACCCACCCTATAGTGGCTGACTAGGTAAACTTTTAGTCAATTCAAATAAAAAACCAAAATCTTAATTTCAGCTTTGTAACGGTTTATTTATTTATATAATAGCCTTTAAACAACAGAACAAAGTGTATCCATGCCAACCAGTACCTTCTGATAAGGAACAGACTTACAGATCCCCCCTTTACAGGGATCTTATGTGACATTAGACACAATTTTTATTAAACTTATTAATTGTTAAAATTTTTATAGTCATTTCTAATTATTTATTTATCGATCCCCCCTTTACAGGGATCTATTTTATCAATATAAATCACTTTTATTTAATATTATATGACATAGTTCTATTGAACTAATAAATAGTTGCTCCATTATCACATTGAATTAATACCAATTTTAATCGTATATATATATTTCTCATTTAATACATATATCCTACTCTATCAGCGATGTTCCTCTCTCGAACACCCGCAAAAAAGTCATCCACAGGTCCCCATGTTTCTCCATCGAATGGAGAGAATGTAACTCCCCCTCCCAGTGCTTCAACTCAGGCCTCTAGTGTGAGGCGAAGCATTGGAGAGTGGGAGAATGGAAAGGTGGCGGACACCCAGCTCCCTTCAGCAGCCGCACCTTCACCCAAGAAGGCAGCACCGTTCGTGGCGTCCGACTCAAAACCAACGCGGAGAGTTGCGCCCCCTTCAGAAAACAAGGTTGTCGCGCGCAGAACATCCGCCGAGGCGGCGGGAGGATCGCCGGGAACGAGCCAACAACAGCCTGTGAAACCCATCGACCGGGTGACCGAGGCCCGAAACTGCCTCTTGCGTGCGAAGTCACATCTTAATGACTCTCGCAACCTGAGGTCGGATTTGAAGGCCGGGATCACCCAGTCGGTGGAACGATTGTTCCAGTTGGTGAAGGAAGAGGCCGCGGCTGCAACACCAGCAAAGGGAGCTGTTCCAAAGGCAAAGGAAGCTATCAATGCCACCGCCCCCCCGGAGAGTCAAGACTGCACCCGGGTGATAAATTCGCTGCTCGCTTCACTAGCGGAGCACAGCACGCTGGTGAAGGAGAGCAGCGAAAGAATGGAGAGGCTCCAGGAAGCGATGGAGAAACAAGGGGAACTTATTGAAAAGACGTCCACCTATGCGAGTGTAGCTGCGGGTCCACCGAAAAGGCAGACCCCAGGGAGGACCGCACTGCACTCTATAGTGGTAACGTCAAAAGATGAAGGGGACACAGGCGACGAGGTCCTAAACAAAATACGAAATGCTGTAAACGCTAAAGAGGGAGGAGTAGAAGTAGAGAGCGTGAGGAAGGCCAAAGACCGTAAAATTATTATGGGTTGTAGGTCGGTAGAAGAACGAAACAGGGTTCGGGACAAATTGGAAAAGGCAGGAGACCACCTCATTGTCGAGGAGGTGAAAAACAAGGACCCGATGCTGATCTTCCGTGGCGTCCTACGCATCCACTCCGACGAGGAAGTACTGCGCGCGCTACGAAATCAAAATCGGGATGTCTTTCACGGCCTCGACAAGGAGGAGGATCGACTCACAGTAAAATTCAGGAGGAACTCCAGAAACCCTTTGACCAGCAACGTAGTCTTCAGCACGTCCCCAAAAATCTGGAACAGGATGCTCGATAGGGGAAAAGCGCGTATCGACCTCCAGACCGTCTTCGTCGACGACCAGTCGCCACTGGTGCAGTGCACGAGATGCTTGGGCTATGGGCATGGCCGGCGGCTCTGTAAAGAACCTGCCGACCTATGCAGTCATTGCGGAGGCCCTCATCTCCGAGCAAAGTGTGCCCAGTGGCTAGAGGCGGGTACACCAAAATGCCAAAACTGCGTCAAGGCGAAGATGGAGAGGTCCGACCACAACGCGTTTAGCCCCGAGTGTCCTGTCCGGGTAAAGTGGGATAGGCTGGCACGTGCGTCCGTCGCCTACTGCTAAGGTGGTCCCACAGAGCCAAGTGCCACACAAGATACTCCAGGCGAATCTCCAAAGGAAGAAACTGGCAACCCATGAGCTTATGATCGAGGCCGAGCAGCGCAAAGCGACCGCAGCGTTGATCCAGGAACCCTACGTGGGCAGTGCAAAAAGAATGAACGGGACCAGAGGCGTGAGAATCTTCCAGAGCACCAGGCAAGGAGAAGGGACTGTCAAAGCCGCAATAGCCGTCTTTGACCCAAAACTCACCGTGAGGCAGTACCCAGAACTCACCACGGACAACATTGTCGTGGTGGGGATCCAAACCGGTGCCTGGAAGCTCACGCTGGTCTCGTTCTACTTTGAGCCAGACCAGCCCTTAGGGCCATACCTGGACACGCTCAGAAAGGTCGAAAGCGAGACCGGCCCGCATAGGCTCATAGTGGGAGGAGACGCCAACGCCTGGAGTATCTGGTGGGGCAGCAGCGAGACAAACTGCAGAGGCGATGAAATGCTGGCAGCTCTCGACCAGCTCGGACTGCAAGTTCTCAACAGAGGGGAAACTCCAACCTTCGACGTAGTTAGGGGTGACAGACGTTACACTAGCTGCGTCGACGTCACAGCCTGCACTTCGGATATGCTGACGGTGACAGACGGCTGGCGAGTCGTCGACGACCTGACAGGTTCGGACCACAACGGCATTGAGTTCTTAATTTACCTCGAAAAATCTGCGGGTATCACGGTGAACCGGACTACCAGAGTCTACAATACTAAAAAAGCTAATTGGGGCCAGTTTCGTGAGAAACTGCGCCAAATTATGCTCAACACACGACACCTGTTCGATGACATCGACAGCGCACACAAAGTAGACGAGGTAGTCCAGAAACTCACAACAGCTGTACAGCAGACCTGTGATCACGTGATACCCAAAAAGAAAAGAGTAGAGGAAGTAACCGTGCCGTGGTGGTCCGATGAACTCGCCGACTTGAAAAGGCAGGTTGTCACGAGGAGGCGGAGGATCCGATGTGCAGCGCCAATCCGGAGACCAAAGGTTGTTGAGGAGTACCTGAAAAAGAAAGACGAGTATGAACTTGCAATGGTCAAAGCTCAGGTCGAGAGCTGGAAGGGTTTCTGCGAGAAACAAGACAGGGAAGGAATGTGGGAAGGGATCTACAGGGTGATCCGAAGGACGGCAAAAAGAGAGGAGGACCTGCCGATGGTGAGGGATGCAACGACACTGGATCCAGAGGCCTCAGCGAGGTTTCTAGCAGAGACATTTTACCCGAAAGACCGTACGGAGGGGGATAACGAGGAGCACAAAAGGGTGCGGCGAAGAGCGGAAGAGGTGAACGGGAGGGACCAAGTTGAACCTTGTGATCCTCCCTTCACTCTCGACGAGCTGAAGCGAGCTGCTTCCTCGTTCAACCCCAAAAAAGCCCCCGGTTACGACGGTCTGACGGCGGACATATGGGGCCACACGATCAGCGAAGACCCAGACCTAGTTCTGCGCTTGATGAACAAGTGCCTGGCGCATGGATACTTTCCACGGTCCTGGAAAGAGGCAACGGTGGTTGTGCTCCGCAAACCCGCAAAGGAGGACTACACCACTCCAAAATCGTACAGGCCGATTGGTCTTTTGCCTGTACTCGGCAAGATGTATGAAAAGATGCTCGTGGCCCGACTCAAGTTTTATCTGCTGCCCAGGATGAGTACTCGCCAGTACGGCTTCATGCCACAGAAAAGCACCGAGGACTCCCTCTATGCACTGATAGGGCACATTCGTGGAAGACTCGCTGAAAAGAGGCTTGTCACGATTGTGTCCTTGGACATTGAGGGAGCCTTCGACAGCGCATGGTGGCCAGCCATCAGAGTGCGTCTGGCTGAGGAAAAGTGTCCTATAAACTTGAGGCGGGTCATGGACAGTTACTTGTCCGAGAGAGTGGTGAAAGTCCGATATGCGGGAGCGGAGTACGAGACCAGGACCGAGAAAGGATGCGTCCAGGGGTCGATCGGTGGTCCCATACTGTGGAACCTCGTGCTGGATCCTCTACTGAAGAGTAGAGGGGTCCAGTGTCAGGCGTTTGCGGACGACGTCGTCCTTGTGTTCGATGGGGAGACGGCACTTGAGGTGCAGAGGGATGCCAATGTCGCCCTCGAGTATGTCCGGACCTGGGGTGTCGCGAACAAGCTCAAATTCGCACCGCACAAAACAAAAGCTATGCTGATTACGCGGAAGCTTAAACACGACACCCCAAGTCTGAGGATGGGCGGAGTGGACATTGGCATGTCTAATGAGATAAAACTGCTCGGTCTCACCATCGACCACAAGTTGACGTTTAACACCCACGTCGCAAACGTCTGCTCCCGAGCCGTCGGGATTTACAAACAGCTGTCGAGGGCCGCAAGGGTCAGCTGGGGTCTCCACCCGGAAATAATACGCTGTATTTACATGGCCGTGGTGGAACCCATCGTCCTGTACGCAGCGAGTGCGTGGTCGCCGGCCGCGAACAAAGTCGGGGTGCAAAAGAAGTTGAACGTCGTCCAGAGGAGCTTTGCGCAGAAAATGTGTCGTGCCTATCGCACGGTCTCCCTGAATGCAGCGCTGGTGCTAACTGGGATACTCCCTCTTGACCTCCGAATCCGAGAGGCGGCCTTACTATATGAGGCCAAGAAGGGGGTGTCCCATCCTGCGCTGGGAGACAGGGAGATCGAGCGTGCGGCATCTGCGCTGGAGGCACCACATCCGGCTGAGCAGAAGAGCATAGAGCTACGACGTCTGGTAGACGAGGAGCAATACAACTCCCACCGCGATTACGCGGTGCGAATATTCACAGACGGCAGCAAGATAGAGGGTAAAGTCGGAGCCGCGCTATCCATATGGACTGGCGAGGCCGAGACAAAGACCCGCAAACTTGTCCTGCCGTCATATAGTACCGTCTACCAGGCTGAGCTCCTTGCCCTCTGCGAAGTCACAAAAGTGGTCCTCCAAAGACCAGAGACGGCGTTCGCTATCTACAGCGACTCCATGGCAGCCCTCCAAACAGTCGTGAACCCCGAAGCGCTCCACCCCCTCGCAGTCGAATCAAGAAACGCCATCCGCCACAGCAACTGCCAGAACAAGAGCGTATCCTTGTTCTGGATAAAAGCTCATGCGGGGCTGGAGGGTAACGAGAGAGCCGACTCGCTCGCAAAGGAGGCTGCCTTGAGATCGAAGCGCGCACCCGACTACGACAGATGTCCGGTTTCATTCGTCAAGCGAGCGATCCGATTGGAGTCGCTGGGCGAATGGAACCGGAGGTATTGTACAGGAGAAACGGCGGCCACCACCAAGCTGTTCTTCCCATGCGCAATCGCGGCGTACAGGACGGTGCGGAAATTACAGCTAACGAAGGAGCTGACCCAAGCCCTAACGGGACACGGTGGGTTCTCCGAATACTTGACTCGCTTCAAGTGCAAGGAGAACCCATCGTGTATATGCGACCCCGACAAGCAGGAGACAGTCCTTCATCTTCTGACGGAGTGCCCGGTGCATCTCTCCCACAGGCACGACCTGGAAGAAAAATTTAGAACTGGAATAACAAAAGAAAATTTAAGTGTTTTATTAAATAGTAAAAAGAGTAAAAACGAATTATTAAATTACATTGTTAAAATAGTCAAAATTGTTAATAAAAGAAATAAAATATAAAATGCACAAGTAAATAAAAAGCCTCAAAAAATCCCTGCAAAATAATAGCAGGGGCTCACGCTTAGGCAGGAGTGTGGTTTTAGCCGGTAAGAGTCCGGCACTGCCCAGACGGTTTCAATTATGGGACAGTCTGGGCGTCCATGAGGATTTCCCACTCCTGCCTCACAAAAAAAAAAAAAGAAAAACTAGCTACCTACCTAACCTACGTATTCTATGGCCTAATTATCGACTTAAAATTTACACTCGTTTTCACAATCCACACAGTCTCACAGTGAAAGGTGGACTTATCTCGTAGGTCGTTATCATCGGAATTATCACGCAATGATAATTCCGATGTCATTGAGGTAGGTACCGCCACTATTTGAGCGAATAAACTTAGGTACTAAACATATCGCCGTAGGTACCTAGTTCAAAGAGTTCGCCGCGCCGCCTTTAAATACATAAACATATTCTACGAAAAGCGAATTCGGACTTTATTTTGTAAACGTAAACGGTTAAAAATTGAAATTTTACCAAACTAGGTATGATAAAATTATTCTGAGAAACGTATAGGCTGGTGCCCGACCGGACAATAGGAGCTATGTGCAACCGAATTTCACGGTTAATGTGTAAAAATAAGGTTTTAATTCGCTCCAATATTTTCATAGAAAAGCCGCCATTCAACTAATAATGAACTCTATTTGACAGTTCCAACGATTCAATTTTTCTGTTCGAATTGTCTGCGTTTGTGAAGTATAGCAAAAAGTGTCGTGACAACTTTTCGTAAGAATTTTTTCCGTCTAGCCCCCTTTCACAACGCGCGATAAGGAACTTCGTTCCAATAATATTAATCTCTCCTCATCATATTATTATAGGTACAGTCAGCACAGAAAGGTACAATATCTTCTATAAAATATGTTTGTTGCAACTCTTGAAAGTGTACTTTGTTTTATGATCTTTCATGGCTGCACACACTAGACAACTTCCTTTTGCGAACATTAGCTTTTTCGCCCGAGGTACCCCTGAAGACTTTTATAAAATTTACAACATACGCTGTCGTTCGGGCTCTTCGCGATCCATTATTTACTACCTCCAAAAACACAAATAAAACCATTGAATTACATATTGGTAACTAAAATCACAAACAACAACAGGAAAATTATATATAAAAGCATAAATACATTCAAAATAAATCAAATAATGTGTTCACAAAATGGCGCGAGTAGTGCTGCTGCATGACCATTGTGCTGCCAGCGACGCATAGAACAACTCAATATCTCCAGCTATTGAGAAGAACGGCAACGACCGTAAGGAAGTAACCGAACTCCAAGTAAAATAAAATGTGCCGGGTCCCACAGACCCTACCCCATAACGCCGGTTTAACCTTAGACCGACCGATCTGTACAGCTTTAACTTAGTCACGAGCTCCTTCAAAAACATCCAAAAACATTAACAAAAGTAATGTAGTGAAAAAGTAAAAATGCTTTCAAATCAAATCAAATTATTTATTTGCATAGAATGTAGGTAGGGATTGAACATCAAGTTGTTATTAAAATATAGAGAGCCAGGTACATTCTGCCTGAGTTTTGGCATGCAAAATTTAATAAATAATGTCAGTTTATCAATAACATTTTAAGTAAAATTATGAAATAATAAAGAAATAAAAATTACATTACTAATAAATTATTTTAACAAGCCTTGAAGAAGCACAAAAGTAAATATCAAATAATGTCAATAATCTTAAATTGCTGGAATTTCAAAAAAACGAGTCACATAACGAATAATAACATTTCTGTATCAATAAAGTATAAGTAAAAAGTAAAATTATGAAACAATAAAGATATCCAATGATTACAGGTACAAATAAATTATTTAAACACGTCTAGAGTAGATATTACATAATGTCAATACTATAACGCTGTTGAAATGTCACACATAGGGTCATTCAAAAAGTCACTTAAAGAATAATAACATTTCTGTATCAAAACTTTGCAGAAACAATCAAGATATGAATACAAAATTAACAGTGCTTTTTAGTGGTATGGTGTATGCGTTGACGGTTGGTGGTGTGCCTGGCGATCCCTGTGCGGGACAGGAGTCCTGCAGGCTTTGGCAGCAGGCACCCTGTCTATGGCGGCCGCGCGGGGTAGGCGCGGTGCTCTCGCGGCAGGCGGCGGTGCTGCGCACGCGTCGCTTGTGCTTGCTCTGCTGCGCTGGAGAGCCGCTAAGACGGACCTTGCTCTGCCTGCGCTGGCAGCCGCTGCCTGGGGCGCGTGTGCTGCACTTTGGGATGTACTGCAGGTATAAACTAAATAGATATTTTGTTGCTTTTTGACAGACTTTCATTGTCTACAAAATGAACAATCGTCCTAAACCAACTCATCATCATCATCTGTCTAGCCTTTTCCCAACTACATTGGGGTCGGCTTCCAGTCTAACTTGATGCAGCTGAAAGCCAGTGTTTTACATGGAGCGACTGCTTATCGGACCTCCACAACCCAGTCACTAGGTAACACGATACCCCTTAGTAAGACTGGTTGTCAGACTTTCTGGGCTTCTGACTATCCATAACGACTGCCAAAGATCTAAAAATGACAGCCGGGACCAACGGCTTTACGTGCTTTCCGAGGCACGGAGGGAACTCGGTATGAAAGGGATGGTCACCCATCCACAGACCGACCGCGGCTAGCGTAGTTTAACCTATGACCGATCGATCTGTACGGCTTTAACTTAGCCACGAGCCCCTCGTCGTCCTAAACCTCGTCCTAAACCAACTGCACATGAAAATGATAATTCGTAGCTACTCAAACATTGTCTTGTTTTTGATGATCATCATCTGCTAACCGGATGCAGCTGAATACCAGTGTTTTACATGGAGCGACTGCCTATCTGACCTCCACAACCCAGTTAATGGGTAACACAATACCGCTTGGATTTTGGGACTGGTTCTCGCATTTTCCACGATACCCCTTGGTAAAACAGGAGGTCAGATTTTCTAGCTTCTGACTACCCATATAACGACTGTCAAAGATCTACGAATGACAGCCGGGACCAACGGCTTTACGTGCTTTCCGAAGCACCGATTCTTGATATGAAATGGATGTTCGACCGCGGCAAGCGTAGCTATTTAGCCACGAGATCCTCAGTCTTGTTTTTGATGATGTAACAATTTAAATAGGTAGTTGTCTGGGCTGGTCTATTCTTGGGTCAAAGAATCAGCATTATCATTCAACGTGGCAATGCTGCCAGCCTGTTGGGCACGTGTCCCGTTGACAGCGATGTGGACGAGTTTTTTTATTTTTGAGCTCCCCTACCTTTTTCTTAGAATTGTACATAATTAGATTAATTAGATTTGATTTTGATTGATTGGTAATTAGATTTTTAAGATTTCTATAATAGTAATAACAACATGTTTTTACACTTAAAACTGGTAGTTGTTGAGACACACTATAACGTAATTTCTTAATCAGTTCAAGATATACCAAAGTCAAAGTCAAATCATTTATTACAATTAGACCATTATAAGGCACTTTTGAACGTCAAATGAAATGATACTAGTTGCCCATTCCAAAAGGTAGTTTTGTATGGAAAAGAATGGGCAAGAAACTCCATAGTTACTCTTTTATTTAAAAACGATGTTAACAAGATTTGCATTTACAGGAATTATAAAAATATAAAAGATACGTGAAAACGATGTACCTTGCATAAAAACACTATTTTAAAGTGTGTACAAACCTCCTTCTTCTGTTCTTTAAAGCTACCATTTACGAGGTATGTCTCTCATTGACTAGAATGTGCCCATGGCGGTTGGGAGAGTCATGCTCACTTGAATGTCTCGCTGACGGTGGCGCATGTGTTGGATCATTCGGTTCTCTTCAAAATGGTTGAGCTAAATGATCCGTGCGTCATGTTCGTGAACGGACGTCGTTAGTTGGGACTGGTCATCTCTTAGCTGCCTCGGTTATTTTAAATTTTAGTTTGAATTGTTGTGATATAACAATTCAAAATATAACTACATATATTTTTCTATAGACCTCTTTTAAAATGCAAGACTTGTTACATTGTTCTCACATTGTACCCTTAGATTAAACATGAATGATGTAACCTAAATCTTTAATATAACATTGATTTTATTAAAAGAGTGCTCATGGAGTTACTTGCTCGTTCTTCTCCATAGAAACCTACTGTTTGGAACGAGCAACTAGCTCATCTTTCTGACTGACTGACTCTGACAATTCAAAAGTACCTGTAAATGTTTTAATTGAAATAAATGGTTTTGAGTTTGAGTCCTTTACTCCTGGTTTTCTACTACTTTTCTGCTGTTTTTCTGTCACCAGGCTGGTATCTGCATAGGAGGCCCCGGTTGGCGGGGCGCGTGGTCTATGATCCTGGCAGCGCGGCACTCAGGGCTGGCTCTGGCGTGTATCGCGCGACAGCTTCTGTGCGTGCGCGCACAACTGGCCGGCTTAGCGGCAGCCCTACTCACTGCACTGGTGACCCACACCATGCTGGAGCTTAGGTTGCGCAGAGGTCAGTTTAAATCTAAAACATAAGAGAGAAATAAAAATTTATTTATTCTAAGAAAGAAAGAAGGTAAAACTATATCTTAATTTTTTTCTTCTTTTCATGTGTTTTTCTTCTTACTTTTTATTCCACCCAAAGTAGTCCACAAGCTTCATACTTACATGGTTCTTTTGTCTTATTGTTTTGCTCTCAAAATACATACGTATTACCGTTATTTATACAATACATGGGTTTCTTTTGTTATCCACATGTATCTTTATAAATTTTTTTGGCAGAATCTCAGGCGTTCAGGGATTTAGACAAAAGAGAATCGCTCCTATCAAAGCGCCTTTGTGTTATTTTTTATATTTTGCGTTACGCGATGTAGTTTTTTAATGAAAATACAAAATAAAATAGAAGAATTGTAAACTTAGTATTATTTATTTACTAGATTTTGTGAATGTCGATTATCGAGGATGCAGACAAAGTTGCGAATTAAAAAGTAGCCTATGTCCTTCCGCAGGGCTTAAGCTATTTTAATACCGAATTTTATCAAAATCAATTTAGCCGTTTCAACGTGAAACCGTAAAACACAGAGTTACTTTCGCATTTATAATATTAAACGTATGAATTTTCTCTGACTTGCATCCCTCATTACAGTACGTATTTTGTAAATGCACGGAATAAAGGCCTTTCCTATTTTATTTACAGGGGACGCGAATCGCCAAAGGTCCTAGCGAAGACCAACAGCGACGCAACTGGCGGCACTGGCACCGACGACGTCCGACGACGTCGATGAGCCTGACGACGTCGCGTGCCACGTCATCAGTTAACGTCGCTGGCGATTGAACGACGTATTTAATAAACGTCACTGGGTGGAACCAATATGACGACGTGTTGTGACACTGGACAATGCAGTTATATTGACACTACGACAGTATATTGTTCGGACTATTATCTACATCTCTGAAGCACTAACTGTTCTATATAAACAAGTGAGATCTATTTACCTTTCTACTTCTTGATAAGTAACTATTTTGTAAATGTTCTTGTGGTGTAAGATACGTTCGAAAAAGGAGGTTATAATCCGACGCATTTACTTTGTTTTTATGTACGAAATACCACACTGTGCCCCAAAACGAACTCATAGATGTGGGCAAAAAGGCTGCCCTGCTCAAATTGAATTGGGTAGATAGGTCACGTCAGCCGCATGCATAGTGACCCCTAGTATGGCTCGAGGGAGACATTTGCCAAAACAATGTAAGATCACGCTTAACTTCTTTGAGTTGTCCGATTTCAATAATTATTTATTTATTAAAAAAGGGTATTGTACCCTTTAAGCAGGTTCCATTTCATTGTTTATTAAGTTTATTTTATGCTAATTATATTATTTTTTTTGATCCAATGTTTCACAAGTTTTTCTGCCATTTACCTACCTACCTCTAGAATGATGAATGATAATAGTTTATAGAAAGGAAATGCTAAAATTATTTTGACCTTTCATTTAAAACAAAGTTCGAATCATCGTTGATGTTTAATATCTTACGCCACAAGCTTGCCGTGACTTTTAGAAGTAAGGGTAGGTACATCTATTGACATAATGTTAATTTTCTCATTATCTTTGTTAAAGTTTACTGGGTAGTTTTCCACTTAAGAGTGGCCAACCCGTCTTATTTTCCATACAAACGCTCATACGTGATTTCCATCAGATATTTTGAACACATAGGTAGTTTTACTGCTATGGCTATTAATGAATGAATTGAATGAAAGAATTAAATGAAAGTATGAAATGAAAGAATGAAACGAAAGAATGAAATGAAGGAATAAAATGAAGGAATGAAATGAAGGAATGAAATGAAAGAATGAAATGAAATGAATAAATGAATGAAATGAATGAAGTTTTATTATTTCCGCGAAAAATAAAAGGTTTAAGCTTGGACTAAAGTAAGAACTGGTTATGCATGCCTAGCATGATTGCGATCTGTACCAACCCTCCCCTGCTTCATAAGCCACGGCCATACACACAGTAATACTCTATCAATTAAGAACTTAACCCTAAACTAAGTATTCAGTTTTGTAAAATAATATATTTTATTTTAATACCTACCTATTAAATCCTTGACTGACTGTTCACTACTCTAAAGTCAATGTTTTATAAATGTTTAGGATAAAGTCGTTAAAGTGTTATTTGACTGATCGAGTTTGACGATTGACGTTTGATGGAATGTGTTTATACGACATCGTAATGACGTGAAGTGAGTCAACGGCATGAAGCTGGTGAGAATGGTAATTTTTGGTAACAATAAGGCTAAGAACTCACGAAGCGGTATTCACCCGCATCCGCCGCGGTTGCAGGCCCGCAGCTTCTGTAGAATGTAGATATATATTATGTTAAAAAAAAAACAAATCTGTGTTGGGACACATAGTAGAAGTGAAACTTCAACGGACAATCGCCTACCCCCTCCACGCGGCCGTAACAGTTTTTCGTGACAGAAAAATCATAACAAAGACAGGGTTATAGAAGTTTCACTTCAAAAATTTAAGCACATTTCACGACGCGGTTTACGCACGCGGTGTGCTCGTTTGTTTGCGGCTCCCGCAGCCTCGGCAGCTACGCGCAACGTTCGTTAACCGCCCGTCTTGCGATAATTGACCGCCAACTTTGCGGACGATAATCGCAACCGCGACAACTGCATAACCGCACGAAACTACGGTCTCGTGAGTTTGGGCTGTTCTTCAACCGCGGCGGGCGCGGGTAAAAACCGCTGCGTGATTTCTTAGCCTAACTCGTCTTTGTGCGGCGATATCTAGTCATTTGGCCAGCCGCATGCGGGCAGACTGTCACCATTCTCACCAGGAGACACCCTTTAAATACTGATTTAGGCTTCCTAGTGATAGTTAACCAGTCTTACCAAGGTGTATCGTTTCGTGTTACCCAGTAACTGGGTTGTGGAGATAAGACAGTCTGTCGCTCCATGTAAAACCTTGGTATTCAGCTGCATTCGGTTAGACTGGATGCCTTCCAGTCTAACCCAACATAGCTGGCGAAAATGTCAGGCAGACGATGATTTACATATTATTATTTATTTGAAGTGTCACTTAAAAACTTTTTGGAAGTTTTAATTATTTTCTAAAGTCAAAGAAAGTAATATTTTAAGTGCCAACGCAAGACCAATGTTGGCCAAAACTTCACACTCGCCACTGTGGTATAAAATAAACTAAGCCTAAGTATATTGAAAAGCATATTACATGGTTTAACAAATCAGTACCTACAAATTATTTAAAAGCGGTTACACGGTACGGCATTTCATACAATCTTTCAAGTCCAAAATCTTTTAGAAATTAATTAGTAAATTTTAGTTAATACTAGTTTTAGTTTTAGTTAGTACTAGACTATTATTGTTCCACTGCAGGGCAAAGACCTCTTCGCATATAGAGAAAGCAAGAACATTGATCACCACGTGCGCTCAAGGCAGATTAGCGATTTCAGGCATATAGGTATTAACCCATACTCCATACTTAATATTACAAATGCGAAAGTAACTCTGCCTGTTACGGTTTCACGACAAAACGGCTGAACAGATTTTGATCAAATTTGGCATGAAGATAGCTTAAACCCTGGTGAAGGACATATGCTTCGACTTCGTAAAATATAACTAGCTTTTGCTCGTGACTGCGTCCGTGTGAATGTCGATTATTGTTTCCTCACGTTGTTTTCCTTCGCCTTTATCAGTGATGTAAAAGATAAACTAGAAAGTAAGAATATGTGTAAAACTTAATTAAAATTGGTTAATTAATTGCCAAGATTTTGGACATGAATGTTTCTATGATAAAGCGTGCAGCATAAGCGCTATAAAGTTTTTTTACAAGAAAAGCAATCAACGTTTTAATCTTTTGTTCTGTCGTATTGCGTGATTTTTAAGACTTAAACTGTATTATTGCCCCAAATAGCCTGTCTCAAAGGAGGCAATAATATTGTATTTTAGCAAGAAGAGCGAAAGAAAAACAAAGTAACTAAATTATAATTGAGGAACAAACAATTCAAAGTTGTTTAGGCACCAACAAATTTTATTACATTGTAAACTAATTGACGTTGACATAAATTTGTTAAATAAAGTACTTACATGTAAACCGTTTAGAGCTCTTTCATACGACGGCAGCCGTCGACACGCGTCAGCGGCAGCCGTCGTCGAGTCAGCGGCAGCTGTTGACGCGGCGTCGGCAGCCGTAGACATGCCAACTTAAGGCGTTTCCCTGACCAAATAACCTTGACCATACTAGCACAATATAATTGCGATATCCGAACGAGTGAAACGAACAATATTGTCTATGCTAATTACCGTATGCCACGGCGACGGCCATGACAGGTCTTTTTTCGAATTCCGGCATTGGCGGTGATACAATTAAGTACAAGACAATATTGTATTATCATTTCCTCTTTGCCGCAAAATCGAAATTCGCACAATTTTTGGGTTTTTTGTTAAAAAAAAAGAGAAACGATCTTTTTAAATAAAATAAAAACGTGAATTATAAAGATTTTTAAGTAACGTATCTATTAGTGTAATCCTCAAATTAATAGCACGTCAACTTTAGCAAAATACATGTTTTCAATTATTTTAGTAATTTTTTTAAAAGAAGATTTAGGTGTTTAAAGTGTACATAAAAAAATAAAAACGTGAAATGTGATGATAGGATATTGAACATTAATAATATGCTTTTAGATGTAGTTTGTTTCTCTTAATTAATGAGTTATTAGCCCCTGAATAACGAAGAAAAACGCACTTTTGGTCGGGGTAGCGTCTTAAAACGACGAGGATGACGGCTGACGCTAATCTTTGAAGTTGGCATGTCGACGGCTGCCGTAGACGCGTGCCGACGGCTTTTGTTACCCCTGCCATTAACAACTCGTGTGTAAGAGCTCTTAGGTTATCGATAGGTCTCAAGCGCGCTCCGGGGGACCCGGGAGACCTATCCATAATCTAAGGTAAGGTTAATTTGGTTATAAAATGTAATAAATGTCATAAAATGATCAGACAATATTATTTGGATATGCGATAAGTAAAATAACGAAGTTGGATGTGAATGTTAGAATAAAGCTATGTTTACGACGAAAATATGAGAATAAATAATTGTTGACTGAAATTGGTTTTTATTTAGTTAATCACTGTCTAGTTTTAGCGGCACATTGTGCCCTTCGATATCATACCCTATAAAAGATAGCTTGATCTCTGCGACATATGTCAAACTGACACATATCAAAAATTGTCGACAGAAATTATCGACGTTTCTTACTAATGTTTTAAAATTACTAATTATCAATGCTAATGTAACATATAATTGGGTTTAATTGAATTACAAACGTTACTAAATTAAACGAATATGTTAATATAAAATACATTTATTCTGTTAAAGGAGTACACCCCACCATATCTGAATCAGTTTCTTAATCGCTAAAACAAAATTTGTAAATTTATTATAAACTCTTGTTCGCAAATATCATCAAATCAGACGTCCCGCTCCCAATCTTCTTTCATTAGTAATTAATTTTAAATTAAGTTTTATTTAAAATATCGATAGTTCATAGTCTGTGGTCGCGATGAATCATCGCCCATCACTAATTAGGTCGGCATGCCCATAAAGTATGACATTGGCAGGTACTGTCCGTACTATTATGAAATTCAGTACTTCTTAGGCGTGATTTTACTGACAGCTGTCGCAGAGATCAAGCTGTCTTTTATAGGGTATAATGTCAGAGGCCAGCACATCAAGCTACAACAATCTGTCAAAGAATCATGGCGAGATTCATACATTCATTTGTATGAAAAAAAAAAGTAATTTAGAGGGTTTAAAATATTTTCCAATGTGAAGAATACATTACCAGGAGTAGATTGATATACTTAGCATATTTTTAAACCCCCCATAATTAAAATATTACGAAATGAAAATAACACTTTTTCGTTTCATCTCGGTGCCCATAAGTGACAAGCGACGTTAACGGATCTATCAAATTGGCAGACAAGTTATGTGACAAGTGTGTGGAAAAAAATAATCATTATTTGTGACATTATTTCCCTTAAAACGATGCAATATCAGTGTAAGATCTGCGAAACGCAGTTTCGTTCTTTTCGTAAACTAAGTATTCACTTTTTTTTGCGAGGTTTTAAAAATATTGTAAATGCCTGAAGATAGTCAAGACTCTTTAGGTACTCAAGTCTATAAGAATTTGAATTTCAACATCTCTAAACATCTTTTTTTTTTTTTTTGTACAAATCCTGCCATGATTATTTTTGTTCAATGATTGCGCCATCTTCAATATTAACTCTAGACGGTCAATAATATTGCACAATATAATTGATCGTCTAGGGACCGGCTAAGACGCCACTTGTAGGTTGTCATCAAGAAGCTTATAGGTAAAAGTGAAGGCAACACTCGCTCTGAACAAATGAGTGAAACCAACTGTGGGCAGACGCTCTCTATCTGAATGCATACATAAAATAAAGAAAACACTGTCTCGTTCTTACACATTTATTCAGAAAGAAAGCGTCTGCTCACAGGTGGTTTCACTTAGGTTAGTGTTGCCTCCGATTTTTTCTATAAGCTTCTTGTTTGTCATTTGCCAAGTCATTTGACTTACTATTTACCTATTGAAAATGCAATTAAAAATCTATTTTTACAGTTAATTGAAAAATTATTTGGAATTTCAGAGAGCTATAATCAAGTGCTTTTTAAAGGAGTTCTGTTTTAGAATTGTTAGTAAATACCCAATTCGTTAACTAGAACCTCCCATGAACTGCATACTTACCTAATATCACGGATTTCTTTACCTACAGGCGGAGGTACTGAAAACTTTTTAAGCATTTGGTGTTGTAGTATAAATAAAACACACATTGTCAACATCAACACATTATTTTTATTTTTCCAATGTCGTCTAAGACTAGGACCCCCGTCGCATCGTCGTCATTTCACGTTAACATTTTGATACTAGTAATACGCCACAGAAACAAAAAGAAGCTGTTACCGACTGTGATATGGTGCCGATTCCCTTGTTCACAAACTAAACTAAGACAGTTGGCATCTCTTACTACCAGGCAGCTGAAGAAAAAGATGGCAACAGATAAGAACTAAGTTAGAGATGTCAATTTAGCTCCAAAATCCTCGAAGCGCACCCATTTTGAAACGCACCTAAAGTATTCCTCGTAACGCATCCGTAAGGTGCACTTAGAAAATTAAATATAAAATATTAGAGTCTTATTCCTCGAAACGCACCCACGATGAAACTAAATGAAGTGCATGAAGGATTCGTAATGAATGATATCGATTGAAGACGTTTTAAAATTCAATTGTTTATTCAAACTACCAGGAGAGCAGAAATTAACTGGAAGTAAGTGCTTAAGCGACTCACAATTCAGCTCAATAATGGTAAAAATACAGGTTTTAAAATGATGAGTTTGTATTTTTGAAAAGTACCAGGGTGACAGAAATGAACAGAATCTAGGCGCTTAAACAATCGTGCACAAACGATTAACCACAACAAGGAATTTAAAGTGTTTGTTATTATTCACTATAACGATAGAAGTCCTTAAAAACTGTTCTATCTTACCTATAACTGTCATGTCCTATACCCATAACTATTAGGGAAACAAAATGAACTGGAAGTAGTTGCTTATGCGATACTACTTAGCTCACTAATGGTTGAAGTACACGTAACCCATCTAAACTCATGGAGTATATACTTTTTACGAACTCTTAAAAAAAAACGTGCATTATTTGCTATCGATATTTTCCGTTAGCTAATATCCATTCCTACCTACACCTTGACCATTGGGTGCGTTTCGAGGACTAAGATTATAATAATTTTAATTTAATTTCCTAAGCGCACTTGACGGGTGCGTTTCGGGGAACACCTACTTTAGGTGCGCTTCGAGGAATACCCCAAATATATACGTTCTGAAATGACAACTATAACTGTAAAAACATTTTAGATCAACTTAAATTGACAGTTTGTTTTTGTTTGTTTTATTGAAGAGAAAAAGATATAATATATATAGCTTATACAATAAGTTTAGCTTGTGCATAATAGAATTGGAACCATTTTGTAACTTAGCTTGGCGCCGAAGGCACGTTTTTGTTAATTCCTTTGCTCTGTATTTGACGACTACGAAACACGGTCCAATACATTTGTCACAATATGATAGTAGGTACATAGCACTAGCTTTAGCGACATGAATCATTTCTACAATCACGTTTAAAAAATTGCATTTTTTTACCGTTTAATTTTTGTCATTGCACAGATTTTACACTACGACATAAAAAAATGCTTTAAGCCGTGAGTTTTTTACAATTACTAAGTGTTGCGTTTCTGTTTTGTCTTCTACTACAGGAGTAATTTCTGTTGTAGTCTTTAACCGCCCAAAGCTTTACATTTTTGGTAAATGTCAGTTGAAAAAAGCCAAACACTCGCGCGGGTGCACATAGCGATTATATGCTCCGGGCATCCTATGTGACGACGTGTAAACCCGTCATAAGCGAACGCGCCTTTTGACACTGCTCACACTATTTTTAAATACAGAAACGCGAGCGCACACCCGCACGAGTTTAGGCGGACGCCTGTCGCCCCCTACGGTACAGAAAAAAATACTAATTGATTGCAGAAACCATCCTTGCCTTTTATTATAAGTTAGGGATAAAAATACTAACAACACATATTATATCATACTATTATTGTCTGCAATAATCGATTTTTATTTCTAGCTGATAAATCGTACAAATTTTTTAATCGATTTCTTTATAAATGCGTCTGCTTTATTCTTTGTCAAGTGGACAGTTTAACGTATCAAGCTTCATGATATCATTTAAATTTAATTAAACATCAACAAAAGATTGATTTCAGTCTAATTTCATTTTGATTTATGCCATTGCAAGCAATCATTTTTATTTTGAAAAACGATACGTTTCATTCGTTTTTAAATACATAATTGACATGTAAACAAGTAATGCAGAAGTAAAAGCTTCCCATAAGCACCTAATTAAGATAGGTCGTTATACCTACGTGAACATATTTGCTACAGCGCTGTGCATTTATCAGTAGCTCCATTTAATTTTACATTCAAACGTCTACTGATATAATTAAAACTATATTAAAATATTCATTCGGTTCTTCAATCGCTCAATGTCATTTATTTACAGCCACAAATTTTCAAAAAAACGGAAAATAAGGTTACAAAAGAGGAAAAATAAAAATAAAAGAAACATATGAAAACAAGTTTTGTCTTTATTAAAAGTCTATCCGTAAAATAATCTAAAAATAGCATCACAATAATAATTAATCAGCGCAAGAAAAATAATTATAAACAGTTCACAAATAAATAAAATCGTGGACGAAATAAACGTTTACAAAAACAAAACACAATTTTAGAACTAAAGTCCGCACGCATTCCATTTTTAAAATGAATACACGTTGACTACACTAACACTATACCCTGTCCATTGGGTTATAAGTTTTTTGACAGCTGCCTTAGAATGTGATTTTTCCCGATTACCCTAAAGTTAACTTTAAAATGCGTTATAAAATAAATACATAAACTGCCTTGTCTTGTTGGATTATCTTATTCATGATATAATAATATTATATTTTGTAAAACTGAAACGGTATGCGTATCAGTTTTACAAAAAACATAAATATTGTTCACTAGTTCCAGCTGTCAAAAAACGGTTAAACCAGTGGACAGAGTGTAAATTCAACAAAATATTTGTTTTAGTTGTAAAATGTCAGGATTAGGACACTATACAACGTTTATGACACAGCGCAACTAACTTTTGGACAAAGACGTCGGCCATGTGTGTTATAAACATAGGACTGGATTATGAGTACCTATCTAATTTGTAGGAACTGAGTGTAACTACGGCATAACTCACTAAACGAATACATACAAAATGATATAGACTATATTCGATGGATCTGTTAAAAATGTCCCAAATTAAATATAAAACACATAATTTCATAATTTTTTCAGCAGCTAAAATACAAAGTTATGTAGGTTATTTACTGTAATAAGTCTTATTCGAAGTACATGTTTATATACATAGACGATTGTAGAACCACTGCAATAACCCTCGAGTGCTGGACAAAACAGGGAGGCTAACTATAGGTACTACACAATAAATAACATAAAAATTGATTATAAGTTAAGAAAAATACGCATGGAACTATAAAAATGCATCATTTCATTAGCTTTTGATAGTAAACTAGTTGAGATGACTATGTTCCAAAGAATAGTGGTCTTGGAGTATATTTTCCATCTTTTCATTGGCTGTCATAAATATTTTGTAAATGCTAACCAAACGGATGGAAATATTTAGGCATTGTTCACGTCTGTAGAGGCACAACACACGCGATATAATTTGCAGGAAAATAGTCATTATGGTGACTTTTAAGATCAATAAATAAGATGCAGTTTTTTCATAATATTATGTTTATTTATTTTTAAGGTTCCGTACCTCAAAAGAAAAAAACGGAGCCCACAGATGATCGCTTTTTGTCCGTCAGTCACAAAAAGTATGATTTTTATTCAATAAAATTTTACGTAAAATCAGATTATTAGTTTAATGTTTTGTTTTGTTTCTCTCTGTCCTATGAACAAAATATTTCATTGCATTTCTAATTGAACAGGACGACTGCAACACATTTGATTTTTTTATAGTTATTTTTTTAATATTTCAACATCCTACATTTATAAACAGCGATCTAAGTTCAATTTTAACACTATACCTAGATAAAAGCGACGAGAAATAATATATACGTTAAATTAAAAATACTGTAAGAAGCATAAACAATCAATACTGTTGGCCATTTTGTTTTGATACTTTTCATGCGATTTGTGTTGTCAGTGTTGCCATATTCATGTCAAAATCATAGACTAATTTGGATTGTTTACTATCAACGATTTTTATGATAGTTAGTGTCGATACAATGATAGATAAATAAATAATACAGAAGAGTTGGCGCCAAATGTAGAAGTGTCTTAATAGAAAGATATAGAAGATCACATGGCTTTCTTAAACCTAGGCCAGCTAGGTGGTAAGCGGGGCTTAATGGATTCCCTTTCTGAATAATATTATGTACCTATATCAGTGATGTCTGTATAAGCAACGCTGACATATTTTATATGTATGAATATTATACAAATATTTACAACTCATGTCTGTTTAAATAATAATAAATACAAGATCGAGTCTACAGTATATAAGTACATCATGTGGTTATTATTAAGTAATATTTTTTTGAATAATTTCCAAACATTTGCATCTTGAAATAAGTATACTTATTTCAGTTTGTTTCAGATCCTTTTTACATTATGTAGCATGCCAGATGCTACATATTATTATCTTATGTACACGTTGTGTAGTTCATAATCTTGTATTATTTTGAAATTTTAATTTATTATACCACAATTTTCTTTCTTTTTTAGACGCCTCAGTGTTGGCAACCTCCTTCGTTCAACCGGTTCATGAAACCTCTTTCAAATAATCATTTCTAAGCTTAACAATTTGGTATTCAAAGAGCCTGATAAATAAACTTATTTATTTAGGTACCTGACACCATTAATCATTTTTAACGAGCTGTCCGATTTCCCAATAGATTTTGTACGACAATAGTAAAACGTGACGTCTTTTGGCCAACTCAATTAGGAATCTTACTGCTAAACTTATCCGCTAGAGGCGCCACCGAACTATAACGTAAACAAACTGACATTGACATGATAACACTTCTTCTCTGTACATCAAAATTGAATTTTTTAGCTTCCGAAGCACCTTTTTTAATTCCGGAATAGTTAAACGTCCGTTATTATCAATTTTGGATAATATATTACAACAAAATACTCGTAGTGCAACTTGTTTATCATAGTAATATTACCGCGCTAATAGTGTTTATGTTATAGTTTGGTGGCGCCCTCTGAGATTAGCTTTGCGTAAGCAACCCTATTGACATACTTTTTACGAGTATATTTTGTACGACAATAGTAAAACGTGACGTCACTTATTTACCGACTCAATTGAGTTACTATTTATTGTTTCCAAAGCAACAAAAAAATTTTTTTGCCGTTAATAGAAAATTAATCGTGTTTTCAAGGTTAGGTACTGATTTGTTTTGTTAGAGCAATTGTGTCTTGTATTATTTGTTAACGGTGTCAACTACTCAAATGATAATAATTATATCTTCTTTAACTTTAGTGACAAGATTACGATACCTGAGTTATATTTATCAAAGTCGATTAAATTACCAATAATAGTTTAAATATTTAGGCACAGACGCCAGTACATCGAGACATAACTGTCAAATTTTCCCAAAAGCATATGAACCTTATTTTTTGTAATAAAGTTGGAAATCTATCAAAGAAATTTGACAGATTGGGGTAGCTAAATGTGCTGGCCTCTGTGCCTGCACAAAAATTGTGTTCTTATTAGAAATATTTATTCGAAACCGGTTTTAAGGGAAAAGTCCTAGACAACCGAATTACCAACATTACATCGCAGACAAATTAGGGATGAGACTCGACGCAAGTATATCGATAGATTATTTTGACTGCGGTCACAATAACGACAGTCGAATTTAGTGCGAGACCGAAAAATCCAGACGATGTATCGATATATCGCGCCGAATCATTTCATACAAACGCACCGCACTAACGCATCAACTTGCGACTAGAAGTCTACCCACATGATTGACATTTCCGAACATCCCGCAAAGTAAATTAGACTATAACACATGGACTTAAAGTGTATATTTACACGGGCGTGTAGTTCCCGACCGGTTTGTAGAACATTTGGCCGGTGACGACCCGGCGGATGATTTCTTTGAGGATGAGTTTCTTCTCCTTCTTGATCTTCTTGAGGAAGCCTCGGTTCTCGTTGGCTCGCCGGGACAGGTAAGGGAGCACCTCAACCACAGGGCCGTACGGTACGTATTTGTAGGCAGAGTAGCCAGCTTGACCTGGAGAAATGAAAAGAGATTATAATAAGCCATATTGTATGACGGGCTGCTGACAACTCCACTTCTCGCTCCACCCCAGCTCCTCAAGAAAAGCCAGTAGCGCCTTGACGTTGCTATCCATCTCCCGTAGGTTACCTGGGTTATCCCCATAAGCCTTACAAATCAATACAATGGGGAAGAGACTTTGCCGCATAATGTGTAACCATTGAAATAGCAGATAATTGTACCCCTCAGCCTACTCACCTTCCCCCCGCAAAGCGTTCAGATATTTTTTATAAGTGGGCAGTTCCATATGGTTGAAGTTCCACGGTCTCGAACCAAGCGCTTTGATTCCACATTTATTGTGTGAACTGCCAGACTATGGATGGAATTCAGTGCCCGCTTCTCTGTCCCCTGATAAGTATAATCTGGGTATCTTTAAGGCACGAATGAACCGGTTCATCCTAGGCAGCGTGTTCCACCTTAGACCGCATCATCACTTAAGATCAGGTGAATTGCGGTCAAACGCAAGCCAATTAGAAGAAAAAAAGAAACCGACGAAAACTTTCCTCTAGTGGACTAGATTCTATGGTAAAAGTTTCCGCATCGATGTCCTGCAGTACACCTGTGACTGAACCAGACGTAACCGTTTTTTTTTTTGGTATGCGGTGGAAATCTCCATCGTGATGGTGACGGAGGGGACTCTTAACCTCTCGTATGACGGGAACGTAGATCTACGCGAGACACAATAGCTTTTTAATCGTGTCTGTAATTACGACATACAAGGGGTTAAGGCGGACGGATACGCGATCATGATATGCAGTCTTGATACACCGCTCTGATATTCAGCGCGATACTGCCCGTTCCATTTCGAGTCGATTTTTGTCCGATCATCAAAGAAGATACGGTTACGGCACGGTTTGCCGATACTTTTTCTTGAGGATACGACAGGTAGGTTACGGAGTGAAATAAAGGCGTCCATAACTAGATACGGAACGACGAATGATACGGAAACGGTGATCGGATCGGGTAAATGATCATATGTGGATCCGCCTTTACCAGCTAAAACCACCGCCGTTATCCACTGCCCTTGGTGGTGGGCGGAATTCGCATAACCATTCACCGCTCCCAACCTGACGTAAATTGCGGAAAAAGATGACGTATTTTCATTATTTCCCTCTTTTTCCGTAATCTTTGTCTTTTTTACTTTCTTTCTTTCAACATACCTAGCGGGAAAGTGACGTGGTCGCACATGCCGAGCAGTTGTCCGAAGCACACGACCTTGTCTTCTGGCTTGATGTCGTGTTCCTTCATCAGCTGGATGGCGTACCGTACTGTGTCTTCATTGTGGGACGCGACCATGATGCCCAGGCTCTCCTTGTTGGGACCCTGAGGAGAAAACAAAGATTATGACATGTTTTATTAACTCATATCCTTGTTGCGCTTGTGCCATGTAACTTGGGGTCGGCGCAACACGTTTCCTTCTTACTATTATTATCAATTATTATTTTTCTACACATATAAATTACATTTTATTTTAAATAATAAATATTAAAATCTTATTCAACATAATAAAAATGAATCGTTGTTCGTTAGGCTCGCTAAATCTGGAGAACTGCTGCATCGATTTGGCTAATTTTGGTCTTGAAATATTTGTGGAAGTCCAGGGAAGGTTTAAACGGTAAGAAAATTGAAAAATCTATTGACAGGACAACGTCTGTCGGGTCAGCTAGTCTTCTATATACTGAAAATGAATCGTTGTTCGTTAGTCTCGCGATTTGGCTAATTTAGGTCTTGAAATATTTGTGGAAGTCCAGAGAGAGTTTATACTGTAAGAAAATTGACTTATTAATTGACACGTCAACGTCTGTCGGGTCTATGGATACTGGGTTGAAAATTGCAAAAAAAAAACGTAAGAATATTTGAATTTCGCGGCCATAAAGATGACTTATGTTTATGCTAGCATTAAGAAGCTTACCTTGACTCTGCTGAGGATCTCCTTGAGGCACTTGTGGAAGGACGCGGTGGTAGCCTCCACGTTGTCGCACGTCGGGTCGTCGTAACCCATGGCTGAAGCACGAGCGCGTTCCTGCAAATAAGTTACAAACATTAGTACGATAAGATCTCCTTAGTAGCTTTACTGTGCAATCAGGCGCCCTCTGAGATAAGCTTTGCGTAAGCAACCCTGCTTACGCAAAGCTTATCTTAGAGGGCACCACCGAACTATAGCGTAAACAATAGTAGCGCGGTAAAATTCCAATTTATAGAAGTTGCGTTAGGAGTGTTTTGTTGTAATATATTCATCATTATCATCAACCGGAAGACGTCCACTGTTGAAGAAAGCAGTCGCAGTGAAGTTGTTAAGCACACGGAAGCCGCTGTTGCCCGACCTCCGGATTTAATAATAAAATAATAATAATATATTATCAAGAAATAATTAATGATAATAACAGACGTTTAACTATTCCGGAATAAAAAAGCTGGTCCAGAAGCAAAATTTTTTTTTAAAAGTATTGTCATGTCAATGTCACTTTGTTTATGTTATAGTTCGGTGGCGCCTCTAGCGGAAAATTTTGGCAGTAAGAATCCTAATTAGCAGATACAATAGTTAAACCATAGCAACAACGCTGATTCAATCGACTCCAGAACTGCCCCGTTGGTCTTGTGTGCTTGTGTTAATGGGTTTTTTAATTCGGAAATTTCTCCGCAGCAGCGCGGAGATTGGAACTTTGTGGGGTAACACCCCCGTGCCTCGGAAAGCACGTAAAGCTGTTGGTCCCGGCTGTCATACGAAAAAGGTTAAGACGGATCCCACACATGATCATTAGCCCGATTCGATCACCGTATCCGTATCGCCGATGCGTAGCATAATCGCCTATCTGAGGGCTAATTCACGTAATTTTATGACGCGCCGATGAAGTTGTAGTGCAGTTGCAGTTAAGTTCAAGTTTGAGTAATAAACGGTATTCTTGTAATCTTTGAACTGCGCGTAAGCTGCGCGTGAACTGCACGTCAACTGTACGACAACCAAACTTGCTAGCCACATGAGAGAAAAAATATTACTCACTAAATACAGTACAGATTTTTAGTACTTTTTAACTGTCATTTTGAAACGACTAACGAATAGTTGAATACCGATCATGATGCGTTCCGAAGCACGCATCAAAGACGCGCAACAGTAGAATGCCTTTATTGCGCTCGCGTGACGCGAACTTCACGCGAGCGTGTCTGACGAAAACGTTCTTCTAGTGGACTAGATTCTATCGTAAACGTTTCCGCATCGATATCCTGCAGTACACCTGTGGCTAACTCCACAGAACCTAAAGGCGATATATTATTAAGTTTTCACATTCACTTCGATACAAGAGAAGAACCAGACGTAACCGTTTTTTTTTTTTTGGTGTGCGGTGGAAATCTCCGTCGTGGGGGTGACGGAGGGGACTCTTAAGGCGGACGGGTAATGATACGCGATCATGATACGCAGTCTTGATACACCGCTCTGACACTCAGCGCGATACAGCCCGTTCCATTTCGAGTCGGTTTTTGTCCGATCATCAAAGGAGATACGGATACGGCACGGTTTGCCGACACTTCTTGTTCTGCTAATTCTGAGGATACGACAGATATGATACGGAGTAAAACAAAGGCGTCCATAAATAGATACGAAGCTTGATACAGTACGACGAATGATACGGAAACGGTGATCGGATCGGGTAAATGATCATTATGTGGATCCATTTCAAAACACGTACAACTTACAACTTCATACAAGGGATTTGAAGGTATTATGCAGGAAGTATGCCAGATGAAAATGTACGACCACGGACGTAGGAAGAGGAACCGATGAGCTCAGAGAGATCACGACTAGTTTTGTATACGTTTTTGTTTGTTTTTAGACAGGATATTTGACTCCAGATTTTATTTGACTCATTTGATTGCCATATCTATAGGTGAGTATAGACTTACCTAGATCTATAAGGAAAGAATAGGAATACTTATAGCAGGAAGACCTTTTATACTTCAAATGGCATACCTGTTCAATGTACGCGCCACGCACGAGCTTGGCTCCCCAGAAGAAGTTCTGTCGTTGTGCCTGCTCCAGGTCCGTGAGGATCTCCTGGTATGTGCTCCTGAGGTAAGTCTGGTACGTGTTGAATACTAGGAACTTATCCTGGAGGAGAGAGACGAGGATTAGGTAATAATAAAAAAAAAAAACATTTAAAAATATGAAGGAGTCCAGATCATCCCGCCATCTCCACCTGGGCCTACCGTGATGTCACTTGTCATGTAGGGTTGTGCGTTTGGCCCAATGATCGTCTGACATGGGGCAGATGTGTCCAGCCCAATTTGCCAATTCAGCATGACAGCTTTCCGAGTGACGTCAGTTATTTTTGTAATAAAACGGATGGTGGTATTCCTAACCCGGTCTTGCAGTTTTATACCCAGAATTAGGTAATACACGACTGTTATTTGTGGTGACGGATCCTTGCGGTGACCAGTCCCAGAAGCCACGATATAATAATAATAATAATAAATCTTAATTTCAAGCAAAAAAACTCATATAGGGTTAGTAACAAAATTCCTAGACCTAAGTGTTAGTAATTAATGCTATAGGACGGTGCATGTAGACTATAGCAGTGAACTATATACGGAACTATATATAGTCCACTCAGTCAGCTATCATATTCAGAACCCTGTTGGGGCTAGCCGTGACCCGTGCTAACAGCGATGCCGCGCGCTTGCGCATTGTAGCATAAAAACAGTCTACACGCGCCGCCGCAAACCCTCTTCAATTAATCCCTGACGCACTGCAACGCCATGAAAGCCCCATCAGTAACAACTAGCCTTCACATACAATCTTTATTATAAAAGGTAGATATCTAGAAGCCTTTAAACTTCGTAGGACTCTAAACAAAGATTTTGTCCTTGATGTTAATTTGATCAGAGTCGTGATGGTCCAGTGGTAAAGATGCCTACATGCCACAAGGTTGCATTGTGAATTCAAGAATTTTTTAATTGATATGTCTTTCAAATGAAAATTGTGTATGCATATTGACTGTATTCGTGGTATTAACACATATTTTATTAATAACTAGCTTTTGCCCGCGACTTCGTCGACGTGAATGTCGGTTATAGTGGACGCAGACAAAGTCGCGAATTAAAAAGTAGCCTATGCCCTTCCCCAGGGTTCAAGCTATGTTCATACCAAATTTCATCAAAATTGGTTCAGCCGTTTCATCGTGAAAGCGAAACAGACAGAGTTACTTTCGCATTTATAATATTAGTATGGATTACAATCATATTGACATTTCATTTAAAATTGTATGTTTTTAATTTATTTGTTTTGTTAAATTCAATTTTATATTTCTACACCGGCAACGGTAGTATATGTGAAGCTAAATATATTAATTTTAAGATCTCAATGTACCTACTTCGTGGTACCTACCATATACTCAGAAAAAAATGATATTCTATTCTATTCTATTCTAAAAGTTCATTTTGGACATCATCGTGAGGAATTCTGGATTGATCTATACTTGATATTATAAAGCTGAAGAGTTTGTTTGTTTGTTTGGTTGAACGCGCTAATCTCAGGATCTACTGGTTCGAATTGAAAAAATCTTTATGTGTTGGATAGTCCATTTATCGAGGAAGGCTATAGGCCCATGCGAAGCCGGGTCGGGTTGCTATAATTCATATAAGTCTGATGGAGGAAGTGTAGGATGTCATGGATAAGGCGCCTGCCTCTCGTACACAAGGTTGTGAGTTCGCAACCGTACATGAGTGTACCAATGCGACTATTTTCATTTCATATGTACTTTCTAAGGTTATCTTGGACATCACTGACATCGGTGATCGTGAAGAATCCTGGACTTTTAATTAAAAGTCTAAAATTGCCAATCCGTCTTGAACGAGCGTGGTGATCAATGTTCGTGCCTTCTCTGTATGAGAAGAGGGCTTTGTCCTACAGTGGGACAATTATTAGGCTAGTATTATCTATACTAATATTATAAAGCTGAAGAGTTTGTTTGTTTGTTTAGTTGAACGCGCTAATCTCAGGATCTACTGGTTCGAATTGAAAAATTATTTTTGTGTTGGATAGTCCATTTATCGAGGAAGGCTATAGGCCCATGCGAAGCCGGGTCGGTTACTAGATATCTATATAATAAAAATTAATCGTTGTTCGTTAATCTCGCTAAAACTCGAGAACGGCTGGACCGATTTGGCAAATTTTAGTTTTAAAATATTTGTGGAAGTCCAGGGAAGGTTTAAACGGTAAGAAAATTGAAAAATCTATTGACAGGACAACGTCTGTCGGGTCAGCTAGTTATTATATAAACCTTGAGGAAGCGTGTTGATCAATAATCGCGCCTTGTCTGTGTAAGAAGAGAAGAGGCCTTTGCCCTGCATTTGGATAATAATAGGCTGGTATAATAATAGGCTGGTATAATAATAGGCTGGTATAATAATAGGCTGGTATAATAATAGGCTGGTATAATAATAGGCTGGTATAATAATAGGCTGGTATAATAATAGGCTGGTATAATAATAGGCCGGTATAATAATAGGCTGGTATTTTTACATAATTTTTTCTATCCTCAACCAGCAAAAAAATCCAACAAGAGGAAAAACAAAATTCACTCACTTTGTTGTATCTCCTCATCATCTCCAAGCAGATCCTAGATATCGCTGGCTGGAAGTACGTCTGCTCTGCATCGATCATGACCCTGACATCCGCATCATTGGCTACCTTGATGATGTAGTTCAGTCGCCGCAGCATGTTTCGGAACATCTCCTCTTCCTTGGGCGAGATCTGTGAGATCAGGCGACGCATCTGACCGCTCTTCGGATCAGGAACTCGGAAAGAGTCGGAAAGGTTCATGTTCTCGTCCAGAATGTTCGACCAGGGGAACAAGTGGACGATTCTGGAATGAAAATGTTTTTTGTTAGATTCTCGAGGGGTTTTGTCTTAAATGGTATCAAATTAGCTGTGATTTTTTTTAACCATAGCAGGTTAAATGAGATTTGGCAACTGGTTTGCGAAAACTGGAAGTTAATGTTAGCAAACGTGGGTAATCTTCGCGTCAAGCCGTTCCTAGCATAAATATAGCACGTTTGAAAGATTTAGGAGTTATTTAAAGGCAGGAAAAGGTTGATTAATTATTTAGCTTACAGTCATAACCCAATATTCATACCATTGCAACATTAGCAATCAACGAACGACACATCACACGGAAAGTACTAAGTAATCGAAAGGTTATATTATAGCAACCACACAAATCTTGATTCTTTTCTCGCTCACTCTTTTATTCTGTGAGTGAGAGGGGAATAGGAAGGAACTCTCTACTGTTAGTTGTATTTCGCTCTCTCGTATTCTGTGAGAACAAGAGGTGCACATCCAAATAGCCACTTCTAATACTAGTCAAGAGGTGCAGTAAACATTCTAGCAACATTTACGAGACAGCCCTTACAAATGCTAAAAGATGTCGCCACTGACCGGTCCCATGGGAATAGGTGTACCACACTGAAATTACCAAACGTAGCTCTGAATACATACACACCAGAGTGTCTTGACTATTGGACAACAAAAAATAAAAAACCATTAAATTTCCATGCACTTTGTACAGTAAAAAATTACTACACTTGGGTCTGGGGATGAGCAAAAAAAATTTAAAATTAAAAAAAAAAACTGTGTAATGCAAATTTATAAAAAAAGACGTTTTAACGTGAATAGCATAATATATACAAAAAGTAATAAAGATATTGTGATTGAAGTATTAGACGAAGTTGTATTGAGCCATACAATTTAGGACAATTGGTACAATCGACGTGATCAAATACCATCATGCGGGTGTAAGGATAACTGAAACTTAACCTCGTATGTGCCCAGCCAAGTGGAAAACAACCCGCATCAGAAAAACCACGTGTGGACAAGAGACCATAGACGTCCAAAAAGTAATCTTTGGAAGAATATAATGACTCCAAGTATTCAACCTGCTACGCTACGCTTCTTTTCGCATAGTATTTTATTCTACACCACGACGCGCATACGCACGCGCCCTCACCTACGCACTGCAGCACAGAACATTACATGTAAAACTGTCAAAAAGCTATTTATCTCTTTCGCACGATTCTCGCTGCTGTTTGTCATAACGCGCTCAAGGTCAAAAAATAAGCTGAAACAACGCATTCACAAAAGAAACTGCACAACGTATCTTGGAAACTTTTCGACTCATCTTGAAACGAATTCTTGTACTATCAATCTCTTGGTAGCACTTACCCCTCCTTATCCGAAGTGATCTTCTTCATGAACTCTTGGACCTGCGGCTTGGCACTGTGGTCTCCGAAGTACCGCTGGAAGTCCTCGATAGTTTTGTGGTGCGTCAGCACGTTGCCGGTGCCACCACCTATCTGCTGCATGTAGTTGCGCGCTCGCATGATCACTTCTGATAGTTGCAGCTGGAAGTTGAAAGGATGGTTGTTAAATTGAGAGGATTTCTTTCTAGAACTCAAAGTCTGTGGGGCATACCACACTAACATACGCATGGGTAAGTCTTAGGGTGACTATCTTATTCTTATTAATTTCGCCACGCAGAGACATAAAAGCATTAAAGACATTAAGCATTATTTCAAAATTATTAACCCATCTTTTGATACATCTACCCGCAGTTAGAGTCCGGATGGCAACAAAGGATTTAACAGAAATAGGAAAATTAATAATGATAACCGTGCTACAGAAGATCTAGGCTAGAACTGCATTATTTCACGAGAGATCAAGCGCCATAAACATGAATCGGTCAGTAATTATTAAAACAATAAGCCTAATTCTATTTTGTTATAAACCACTTACAAGTAACTGAGGCCTGCCAAGTGCGGTCAGTTTGACTGCCATCAAACCAGTGCTTTTAGTGATGCCTGAAAAGAAAAATGACAATAATTAGGTGCATTTCAAAACGAACATTATGACTTTCAGAACAAAGATCGAATTAAAATGATTAACGTGCCTAAGACGGTAAGGTGTCGTCGTAGGCCACGAAGGAGATAGCGGGACGAACTGGACGGATTCCTCCAAAACTGGAGGGATGAAGCAAAAAAGCACGAAAAATGCAAGGCAAGGAGGAAGACAAATGTCTTCCGTCATGCCCAGGAGTAAGACAGAATAGGCTAATTAAAAAAATACGTGTTTGGTTTGGATCTAGGTGACCATAGCGTAAGGCCCTTGATTTCAGAGTCATTCGTAGACAGTCGCTTTGGGTAGTTAGAAGCCAGAAAGTCTGACAACTAGTCTTACCATCCGGGGTAAAGTGTTACCCAGTTACTGGGTTTTAGAGGTCAGATAGGCAGTTGCCTTCTGTAAAATGCTGCATCCAGTTAGACTGGAAACTGACCCGCCGACACAAATTACTAATTTGATTTTATGTTGACAACGTGGCACAGAAAATAATAATGATAGTAGACATGACAACAGCGCGAAAAAAGAGTTAATTTTTAAAAAACTGATTGAACAGGATATTCTTATTGCTAACAACAAACTCCCTTCGAGGTCATGAAGCCCTGGTGTGCGGTCAATCAAGACCGAAACTCAGCACGGATATATCAATTTAAAGATAATGACCGCCGTAGAAAAACATCGTGAACATTATATAGTAACATTTATGTTTATAGTCCCAGTCGCTATACGAGACACCACAACCACACCAAAGAAATGATGAATGGATAAATGAAAATGATGGCTACCTATTGAATACTGAGATAGAAGCTGATAGACATAGAACAATGAAAGTAAAGGACATATATGCTTCGCAAATCAATCAAATGAGTTTCGGTGTCGAAATCAGTACATATACACAAAAGTACCTACCACAGCGAGCATGATTGTGTTCGTACGGGCAAATTTCAGAGGATAGGCAGCTCAGCGTCCTTGTAAGTACCATAACACCTACTGCGATCGCCAACATGTATCGGCCAAGCATAGCGATTACGGTTAAACGGGTAGACATGATGATGATGATGATGAATCTCAGAAACTTCGTACGGATATGGTTTTCACCAATGAAAAGAGGTGGAAACCGAAAGAAGAGAGGAGTCCGAAGCCAGGGCGTGTCGCTAGTTATAAATAAAAGACGCCCGCCACGCTGAGTTTCTATTCGTTCGGGTAATATCAGAAACTATTATAATGTACATCCAAACTACATACAAGCGACCCGACGAGCGAGCTTGTACATACAAGCGACCCGACCCGGTTTCGCATGGGCCTATAGCCTTCCTCAATAAATGGACTATTCAACACAAAAAGATTTTTTTAATTCAAACCAGTAGATCTTAAGATTAGCGCGTTCAACCAAACAAACAAACAAACAAACTCTTCAGCTTTATAATATTAGTATAGATATAGATTTCCAAAAGAACGGAAAATTTACTAAGATGGTTATCCATACTTATAAATGCGAAAGTAACTCTGTCTGTTACGGTTTCACGATCCGTAACAGACAGAGTTACCGAACCGACCAGCTTGAACCCTGGGGACATTTATTAATCCGCGACTTCGTCTGCATCCACGATTCACGATAACCGATAACGAAATATTCACGCGGGCGAAGTCTAGCAAAAGCTAGTATTAAATAACCCAGTCCTCACCAGCAACAGCATCAATACTCTTCAGGAAAGCCTCCATGTTTTTCTCGCATGAGGCCTCGTTAAGGTAGAAGTATGTCCTGGCGCTAGTGACCTTGTACCGTCGGTCCGCGAACCTCTGTTCCACATGGTACTGCTTCAACTGTCCCTCCTCTTGTTTGTCTCCGCAAGTTGATATTGAAGCACTGGAAATTGATGATGAATAGTTAGTATGGTAGAATTGGTAGACCATAAAACTTGGTTGAAAATAACTGCAATAGTTTGGGTACAATTTGGCATTCATTTTGTAATCTGAGTTCCGAAAATTAAATTCAAAGCCTTGATAAAACGATATTTTCAAAAAGAATTCTGTAACTTAAATTATACGAGTAAAACCTAAAATGAATTCGACGGTGATAAGACAGTTTACATTTTGAATGGTTCATAACTCCAAAAGCTGCTTATAAACCCATTAAGTATCTAGATGCTGCCGTAGGAATAAAAATGAACCCTATTTCTCACATTAAGTGACAGACTACCTCGTTAAAACCGTAGAAGGTTCATGGATTGGGGCAGTTGTAAAGCAGAACTTAGGGTTGGAAATCACACGGGAAGATTATACCTAGAAATAGTCACGAGTTGAAGAAGAATTTAGATAAGAAGATTCTTACTTCCAAATGTGTTGTGCGAACATGACTTTTTGCGAAAGTGACCAAATTTTTCAAGATGACATTTTGCGAAAGTGACGCGTGTGCGAAATGCGTCAAGACCGATAGTACTTCTAATATCAGTTTATCAATGACTGGCACGAACCAAGAGAAGTGCCAACTGTAATAGTCACCCATCATTCGTTGGACACTTTAATTGCTATTATACAACACTGTATGCTTCATTTCCTAAGGATGACTACGTCTAACTACTTGGTCACTCTTTGCCCGACAGTGTACAGCGTACAGTGTTTTATCAGCTGTTTGACACCCATAGTACAAGGTCTCCCTAGTTTGAGGTCAGATGGCCGTGTGTGAAATGTCCCCACATACATATTATTTATTTATTGATATTATTTATGTACAACTCTGTATGCTTCACTTTTCTAAGGATGACTCCGTCCAACTACAGGGTCACTCTGTGCCCGACAGTGTACAGCGTACAGTGTTTTATCAGCTGTCTGACACCAGTGACACCCATACTACAGGGTCTCCCTAGTTTGGGGTCAGATGGCCATGTGTAAAATGTTCCCACATATTATTTATTTATTTATTTATTGGTATTATATGTACAACTCTGTATGCTTCACTTTCCTAAAGTTGACTCCGTCCAACTACAGGGTCAATCTGTGCCCGACAGTGTACAGCGTACAGTGTTTTATCAGCTGTCTGACACCCATAGTACAGGGTCTCTCTAGTTTGGGGTCAGATGGCCGTGTGTGAAATGTCCCCACATATTATTATTATTTTCGTATAGTGTTATTTTTTCTCAGTTCTTTGGCTGGTTTTAGCTGTATTTACGGCCGGGGTCATGTAAATGTGGCGTGTGGCCTGTTTTATGTTGAGGGTGTGGAGTGTTCTGTTGTGGGTATATTTCGTTTTCATCTATTTGCATGAACTTTCTTACAATTCGGCTTTAATATGGCAGCTTTCTGAAGAGTTATATAAAGTGTTTCATTTAGATCCAGTAGGTTTTTTATTATTATTCGTTATAAACAATAACGAATAATCAAATAGTCTTTTTTTAACTAGCCTATGCTACTGGGGACAGTCGGTCCCCCCAAGTCCATCTAGGCACTATTTTGTCACGTCAGCCGCATGAACAGTGACCCTTGGGCAAGTCTCCACGCAATGGGTACATGAAGATGGAAGCCGTCGCCGAATAGTCTTATGTAACAATAATTCACTAAATGACTCTTCAGCTGAACACATCCCATCGTTCATTAACCCATATCTCTAACAAATGACACATCATCAATTTAAAAATAAACTCCTAAGAGTCCACTTTCACTATCAAATTATTGGCACGATTCATCCAGACCCATCCAATTCAATATCAACCTATTTTTCTAGTTGATACGGTGCAAATTAAGTTGTTAAAAGTAGATCATGTTAAAATTTGCATGCTCGACTCAGCCTTGACGTATCCAGGTCAACAAATTAGTTCATTGAAAGTTATTTTCGGTTGCGCTTTCTCCGTAGTTTTTATCTACATAGTAACGAAGTATTTGGCAGAACAAATTAGTAGGCTAGTAGCTCGATATAAACAAAAACTTTCATCATCGTTATCATCAGCCAGAAGACGTCCGCTAAACAAAGGCCTCTCAAAGAGTGGAGGGGAGGTCCGAGGCGTCTTGGGGATCGTAGGGGATGTGATTGTCACACACATACTTTTGAATCACTTCGACGCCACACAGTTCTATAATAATAATAATAACTTATTTACCAAATAAATAAGTGCTGACATTACCTGCAAATACTTCATAACATCTAGATTTACACATCTTTAAAATAGTCGAATACATAAAGGAAACAGAATATTACTATTGAAGTCCACACTTGGTCTAGCCTGTCTCGTGGAGTCCGTGAGTGGATTTACCAAAGGTTCTGACGCGAACTCCGTTCATTAGTATTTAATTTCTGATTTTGATCATCTACTTTTGCTGTTGACTCTACAATAGCGACACGCTCGGCCTTCCTCTGAGACTGTTCCTCACCTCTCCCCGCGTCGAACGATTGCTCTGGGAACTGCGTTTTTGTTCGAGCGGCGCGTAGACACGCACACACACGTACGTATTTGTAGTAATAGCGTAGGCAATTATATTGGATTGTTTCTATGGAGTGTCGCGGGTGTGGTATCGCGGAGTTATCTGGTTTACTGCGCCATCACAAATATCAAATTGCACACATTTAAATAGCCAGTGAGAACAGAAACTCGTCTGATCTGTTTCTTGTCAATATGTAATGGTTACGCCATTTTCCTTATTTTAATTTCTACGTTGAATGTTATTTGCGTGATTGTTTATAGAGGCTGTTTGAATTGAACCTATTTTTGACACTGTTCTACAAAAGTAGTGGAGGAAAAAAAAAGAACGTGGATTATATTGTGGATTTAAATAATGTTCATTATATTTTTCATTAGATACACATATAGATTTCATTAATTCATTAAACCTCCACCTAACGACCATAGCGTCTTGTAAAAATATAATAATCACGGGAGACATTAATATAAACTTAATCCATAAGCAAGACGAACAATCTTACGAACGATCAAACAGGCTCAATTATTTAAACATGCTAGCTATGCACAGCCTACTTCCCGGGCATTCACTTCCCACTAGAGGCAAAAGCTGCTTGGACCACTTCATACTCAAATTGACACCTGGTAATAAATCTGCAATTATATCAATTATTGACACTACTATCACCGATCATTCAATGATTTTCTTAAAATTATCCAATTTGAAAAACACAGATAAAGTTACTAAAACAAGAACGACTATAAACTTAGAAAATGCACTAGATCTCTTAAAAACCAGTAACACCCAAGAATTACTAAACCAAATTAACCCTGAAATATTAACAAACAACCTAATAACTCTACTGCAAAATTGTCTTATAGCCAGCACCCTCGTCACAAGAATCCCCTTAAAAAATAGACTGATTAAACCTTGGATGACCATCGGTTTACTACGATGTATACGTAACAGAAATAATATGCAAAAAAAGCTAAATTTGGACCCACACAATGACATTCTAAAAATCACATATAAAAGATATCGTAACTTCTGTAATGGTATAATCAAAAAACAAAAACGGAAATACGACCGAGACCAGCTACAAAAGGCCGAAAAAAACCCTAAAAAGCTATGGCACACCATCAACAAAATTACTTTGCGAAAACCAGCAAAAGCGCAAAACTCGGAGTTACTAAATTTAACCCCCACTCCAGGTGATTCGGTAAATAGTGTAAACCAATACTTTTGCACTATAGGTCAACTTCTTGCTGACGACATCTTAAACAACCCCAAGAGGGTATCAATAATCGACCCTAAAATATTACCTCCCGCAAACCCGCCGGTCTCATCTTTTATGTTATTGGACACAGATCCTGATGAAGTGAGAACCATAATTAGGAGTCTGAAATCTGATAGTGCTACCGGCTGGGACAAAATTCCTATCAGCTTTTTAAAAATTTCCCAGACCATCGTTGCCCCTATTGTTTCCCATCTTGCAAACCTCTGTTTTGACCAGGGTACATTCCCTACTGCACTAAAACAAGCTGTAATTACACCAGTGCACAAGGGTGGGGACAAGGCTGACCCCTCGAACTACCGGCCAATCTCTGTCCTACCGTCCCTGTCTAAAATCATCGAGAGATTATTAAACCAACGTTTAATTCGGTATCTAAATAAGAATAATATTCTCTCACCGTCGCAGTTCGGTTTTAGGCAGGGAATGAGCACCGAGGATGCAGTCCTGGCGCTTGCCTCCACCGTCACCACTAAGGTAGACGGTGGGGCAAGTGCCTGGCTGTTTTCCTCGACCTAAAAAAAGCCTTCGACACAGTCTCCGTCCCCACGCTTCTGCACAAAATCCATAACTGCCTCAACCTTTCTCGCCCTGATTGCTCTTGTCTAACAATAAATAAAGTAACTCACACCAAATACTTGGGAGTAATGTTGGACCAAAGACTATCATGGCACCTCCACGTAGAGCTTATAATGAATAGAGTTCGGAAATTGATCTGGACTTTTAAAACACTGCGGCACGTTGCGACAAAAAAACTGATCGACCAAATTTACCTCTCTCTGGGTCAATCTATCCTAATGTATTGTTTACCAGTCTGGGGTGGAGCGGCCAAGACCAAATTTCTAGAACTTGAAAGAGCACAAAGGGCCCTTCTTAAAGTCATGTTCTTCAAGCCACTCAGATACCCCACAGAAAGTCTCTATTTAAACTCAAACCTCCTATCAGTCAGGAAATTATATATCCTTCAGATAGCCCTGAAAAAGCACAAGTCACTTTCCTTCGTCCCTTCCAAGACAGTGGCTAGGAGGAAGAACAGAGTAGCTCCACGCACACCGGTTAACACCAAATTCGCTGCTAGACAATATAATAGACAGTCGACCCACATTTATAACTTTCTAAACAAAGAATTAGGTATTTACCCAATGAATTACCGTGACTGTCGAAATACCCTCACGCAGTGGTTAGCAATCAAAAGCTACGCAGAAGTCGAGTCAATATTACAAACTGCTACGTGACGTGACCGATCACTAGGGTCTTCTACAGTCAGTGGAAGACACTGATTACAGTGTCTTCCGACCCCAAGACATAGTCGTAGGGCTGACCCCAAAACAGACAAAGCACAAATAACTCACACACACCCCTGACATCCTCACATACCAACTCACACACACTTATACACAAATACACACTCACACACACACACGCTGACACACCTCACACTTATTACACCGCGCGCGTTGTTATTTCACCCATCATCCACTGCATGCTTATTTTAGATTTCCTTTGTTTATCTCACAGCATTTTTATACTTAGTTATTGCAAACTGGAAGAGCGGAACCACCTAACACAAGCATATTGTTGCTTAAAAGGTGGTTCCACACACGTTTTATGTAAAATGTATACTTAAGTTGATGAAATAAACATTTTTATTTTTATTTATTTATTTTATTTTACTTTAACGTTTCACAGGGAAGGTTTTATGTCTGTCTCCTAGCACAGTCGAAATATTAGGAAACTAACTGATTTTTTCCTCCTTTTTTTTCCTCTGTATGGCATCTCGCAGTTCAACCTGAGGGTTGGTTACTGCTTAACCGAACAATCCTGTGGTGCCTTAAAAGTGACTTTTAGGGCCTCCAGCCAGGGCAAAAACTTATAAACTAAGTGACTACGCTAAGGGCACCCCCTGTGGGGTACGAGCCTCGGCTTAGGTCGCCACTGAGAGAGGGCAGCAAAGGGACAGGCTGGATCGGGTCTCCATTAATTAGGGGCTATTTTAAAGCTAAGGGCTCAGCGACGCGGGCTGGCGCTAGCAAGGGTCGGGGGGGGGGGGGGCGTTACGGGGTCGTCGCGAGGGACCTCGGCGGCGAGGTCGAAATGACGGTAATCTGTATCTGTGTTTGACTAATGTGCTAGTGGCCCTATTTCGTTCTTGAAGGAGGGTAATAGCGTCATTTGGATCGGACAGGGTATGACGTGGACGACGGGTCCTGCTAATACGGGAAGGGGTATATCGGGCGGCCGCTACGACGAGCGGGTTGCGGTGTTTCTCCGCTTGATCGAAGAAGCGCTTGCAAGCGCGCTTCATGAACTGACGGATGGTCGGGAGTTTAAGATCGAGATGAAGGTTCTCGTTGCGAACATAGAACGGGGCGCCCGTTATTTTTCGCAAGAAACGGTTTTGCAGGGTTTGCATTCTGTGAAGACGGTATGCCTTTACGTGTGCGAATACAGCACAGGCGTAGGTCATGATGGGACGAATGCACGCGGTGTAGGTACGCAATTTGTACTTGAGTGACAATTTGCTACGTGCATTCAACATACAGTGAAGTCTACCTTGAGCGAAAGCGGCGCGCGAACGCACCTGCTTTATGTGCTCCGCGAAGGTTAGGTGGCGGTCGAGAATAACTCCTAGGTATTTGGCTTGCTTCTCCCAAGAGATAGGCTCGCCGAACATGGATATCGGACTGGGAAAGGAGGGGGAAACTTTCTGAGGGTATTTGTTATTTGTCGGTTTTTATACTAATCGTTAGTGACAGTGTTGCCATTATTTAAAAAGTAAGAATTGATTAATTTTTGCACATTAAAATCGACTAATTTCCAACAATTTATTTTATTTAAAAGACTGCTTATTGAAGACTAGATGTCAAATATACCATAAAACCACGAAGTAAGTAAGCATAATACTTCGTGCATAAAACATATCCTTTGACATACGTCAATATGGAGCTTTGATTCAATGAAGGATTTGTTTTTAATCGGGTGAGTACTTTTTTTAATAGTCTTCTTGCGTTTGGCCGTAACTCACCTGATATTAAGTGATGATGCGACCTAAGGTGGAGCACGGTTGCCTAGGATAAACCGGTTCACTCGTGCCTTGAAGATACCCAGATTATATGTATCGGGGATAAGAGAGGCGAGTAGTAAATTCCACAGTCTGGTAGTTCTCAGAATAAATGTTTTATTGTGCGAACTGCCAGACTGTGAAACTTCGCAGTATCTCTGCTCGTTCGATGATGGAATGGAGATGGGGGAATTAGGTTGTGCAGTTCCAAATCACACTCTCCGAAATGTACCCGATAAAAGACCGAGGCTGGTATCGATGAACCGATGTTCAAAGCTTTAGAGCTTAGCCTTAACCAGGGAGTCGTTGTTTATGAGCCTCTTGGCACGTCTTTCTATAACTTCTCACGCCTCCAACTGGTGTTTGACTGAACCATAGTAATTTTGGAGATCACCTGCTACATCCAAACGTCTAAACATTACCTCTTTTTTACTATTAGCATAGATAGCATCAGCATGGTTCTCAAGTAAAGATCAATATTTGAGATGCTATTGGTCATTCTCTTAATAAATAAATATGTGGATACATTTCACACACGGCCATCTGACCCCAAACTAGGTACTGTATTTCAAGTGTATATCAGCTGTCTGACACCCATAAGGTGTCTGTCCTATAGGTGTCAGACAGCTGATATACATACACAAATATATAAATAGATACGTATATAGATAAACCACTACCAGAAACAAGGCAAACACAAGTGCTCATCACTTCTTGACCTTAATGACTTTTATAAGGACATACAATACGTCAGAAAATCAATTTAGTTTAAATACTTTCACAAATTATATAGTGACGCAAGTAACGAGTGTTCTCATTTGTCGCCATGAAACCAATGAAGCCCTATCTGACAACAGTTAGTTGTAATTAGGTAGGCATAAGTACCTACAAGAGGGACATTGGCATATACTTAATGGTTAGTAGATATCTTGGGTAGGTAAATATTGCAAAAAGATCGAGAACCTAACTACAAATAGACTGAGGCATTATAATTCTCGATAAAAAAGCATAATTAAAAAAATGAAACCTCAAAATAACTTATGGTCTGCAAACACTTAAAATACAATGGTAACACTATGTATGTAAATCTGATAATAATCTACCAAACAATGTTTCAAAAGAAACCAATCAAAAAGAACAATAGTAAAAACAAAACGCGAAGGTCAGCCTTAATGAAACGTCTACGTCATGGGTATGTCAAATGACGTCTAAATGACAGTTACATAATGACAGCTATAACATGTCAAAAATACCATGTCTCGGCCATCAACGAGTGACAAGGCTTAATGAAACAGGACCTTGGTCCATGGATATTTTCGTCAAGCTACACGAAACTAGTGAAATGATAAAAAAGAAAAAAAAGAGAAACCCAGAAACGAATAAATCTTGAAAATTTTTTGTTCCTTTTAGTAATTCCGTCAAGTGTTCACTGGTTAAACTGCCACTGAAATGAGGTGGAAATGCTTTAATTAAAAATAAAAAAAAAAGTTAAAACACAATGATATCAAAAGACTATCTACTCGAGATTCCCTGCGGTTGAAATAAAAATCAGTTGCGATGTACTCAACAAAATGTATGTATCAGCCCTTTTTTTCAGGGTTTGTTCCATAGCAAAAGTTGTTCATAATGATGAATTCAAAGACCTCTTTCCAGGTTTTAATTCCTCATCATCATCAGCCGGAGGACGCCCACTTCTGGGCATAGGTCTCCCCCACGGGGGGGTATAGCCGTAATCGCCATGCTTGGCCGATGCATGTTAGCGATCGAAGTAGGTGTTGCGGTACTCAGAAGGACGCTGCTGCCCATCCTCTGGTCCATCTGTCGCCTTCTGCGACTGGGGTGGTGCTATTTTGCGACCGGCACCACACAGTCACAATAAATTTAATTACAATTTGTATATTAAAATTTGATTACTGTAACTGAAATCGTACATCGTATCTCAAGAACATCACAGATTTGGTAATTATACAAAATCTCAGACTCATTCTGATTTTGTATACAACAGAATTAAGTCCTAGACCAAGATTATTTTTTACTAAACTATAAGTACTTACGCATTTATGGTTATTAAAAACACGTGATGTCTACCTTTGTAGTTCGAAACAAAGCGGCAGAAGGTAGGACATTATCACAACAAAGCCTGTATGATAGGTAAACGTTTTCAAGACAATCACACGAGGCGAACAGACGCTAGACATTATCTACTATGCTCCTTTGAAACGCGAAAATGGGCAAGAATAAATAGAGCATTAAAGAGTCAAGTCCCGATGCACAGACAGGTATTTGGTCCTAAAACTCGGACAAAAATATTTTTTGGGTTTTATTAAAGTATTTCGTTCTATTTTGAGGCATAATAGAGTAAAAAAAAGGCATTCATTATTCTTAACTAATTTTATTTCTAATTTTCATCATCTTCAGAGTCATTTTCAATATTTCTTTTGAATTTCTACTATGGATCTTCCACAACCAGGTATGTACTTATTATTTTATTTAGTTTTGTTAGGAAAAGAGGGAGTTTTCGTACCTTTAGCTCCATTAGTAACTAATTCTTAAAAAGTCCTATAAAATACGCATTTCAAAAAATCTTTAAGCGTTTTAAAGTATTCTTAGCATATTAGCTTTAGCATTTTTTCTAAGTAAAAATGTATATGGTTTGTTTTAGAATAGACTCTATAGTATTCTAAAATACGTAAAACAGCCACCCTAACGCACCCCTCCATTTTTGGCAATCTTCTTTTGCAATTTTTTTTTCAATGGACTCATAGTATTGAATGAGTCCATTGAAAAAAAAATTGCATTGTATTTCGAGGAATAATAAAAAACGGCGTCTAACTAAAACAAAAAGAATGGATTTCGCCCGACTTTTAGGGCCAAATACCTGTCTGTGCGATGTAGGTAAATTCTTTTGTTGGTGGCATACCGGTATGCCGCCCGGAATAATGCTACCACTTCACATGGCGTATTTGTACAAATATTCGCCTTACTTGGATAATACAAAATATACTTTATTTCAATAGCAATAGGGTACACTTTGTATTATCCAAGTAAGGCGAATATTTGTACAAATACGCCATGTGAAGTGCCAGCATAAGATTATGAATTAAAACATCTAAATATATCAGACTATCATGAAGCATTTTAATTTAATTTGACTAGCCCTGTTTAAATTGCCCGCGGCTTCGTCTGTGTCAATATTCTTACGGATCTCTAATTTTTTAATAGTTAAATATAGCCTATAGCTCTCAAGGGTAACGTAGCTTCTAGCGAAAGAATTTACAGAATGGAACTAGTAATTCCGGAGATTTGCCCGAACGAATGTAAGTTTAGAGGTATGAGGAACAGAGTATAAAGTTCCTCGTCCTCCGTAGAAAAGGGAGGATCCTCCGACCAGACGGGTGTTGTGTCTGGTGGGCTACTGCCCGAAGGCTGTAGTCGGTTAAAAAAAAAAAAAAAGCTTTTATTTGACACTAAAAATATATGTTCCAGTCCAGTCGTAATTAGTTTATACAAGAATGTATTTTCACGAATCTGATCCTAACCCCCAAACTAGGCCTGGACCTGTATCTTGGGGGTCAGCGTTCAGCCATGGGCTCAATTTGATTGTTGATCTAACAATATTACAACGTTGTGGAGGAAAGCCAGGGTAAGTGTCGTTTAGTAACATGTGTTTGTATAAATTCTAATGTCGCGGATAACTCTGCTTGCGCGATCTAGGTAACGTCGGTTGTAGTATGCTTCATGTGCGATAGATGTATATGACGAATATGAAAAAAGTCTTCAGACTAAATCCATACTTCCATACAATATTATAAATGCGAAAGTAACTCTGTCTGTTATGCTTTCAAGATGAAACGGTTGAACCGATTTTGGTATGAAAATAGCTTGAATCCTGGGGAAGGACGTAGGCTACTTTTGAATCCGCAACTTCGTCTGCATCAACGATAACCGACATTCACGCGGACGAAGTCGCGGGCAAAAGCTAGTCATGAATATTTGCGAAACGAGTATTTTGAGTTTCAAAATCGATCCAATATACGTTAACTCCGGGCACTCGTTTTATGATCTCAATGTCCCCATCGGCGTTTACAAACTGTATTGTCATACTACATTGTAACCGTATCGATACAATGTATTTCCCATAAACTTTTATTACAGTCTTCTTGTAATACAAGGAGAATAGTAACAGATGTAATTGATTCGTCTCTGACGCTAATTGCCGTGCAAGTAAAGAATTAATTACAGAACGTGAGGTTTTATATTTTTTTTTACTATTCAGTAGGTTTGCGTTTGACCGCAATTCTTTTTTGTCATAACAATGATTTGTTTTCAACGAATATTGAGTAGTTGCCATTTTACATGGTATTGTACAAACGTGGTTAAATAATTCAGTGCGTCAAACATACAAAAAAGAAACAATATAAAGCCAAATGTATATATTAGTTCAATAGTAATAAAAGCTCTCATCACGCGATCACGAAGACTCCCGGACCCCAACGACTTGTAACATTTCCTTGCATACGTAAATCTTCGTAACTTCGTAGTTATTGACTTAACTGTTATTCGTATCCACCATGTACAGTCACCAAAAGAGATAAGTATCCATGTCGTTGGGAATAGTTGAAATTTACTTAGAAACCGATGGGTGTTTATGAATAAAATATATTAGTAATTAATAAAGAATAAACAGTTCAATGATTGAATTAAATTTCATTTGAAAATCTCCATTGGTTTCTAAGTAAACTTCAACTATTATTAATTCAACAACAATTAACAGTAGCAGCAGTAACTGTAGGTACGTTTTAAGATAACCCCCAATTTTTGTAAGCTGATCATATTGTCAAATCTTCTGATTGGATATTGTTTACCTATAAGTACATCCAAAAAACCGGAGACAAAAGGATCCCACTACTAAGGGCTTGTACACAAAACTGCGATGCGACGTCGCATCGCACACATCTGAGAGAGAGAGCTCGGAACCCGTCGTACCATACTGATGCCAACTGCGATGCGACGTCGCATCGCACACATCTGAGAGAGAGAGCTCGGAACCCATCGTACCATACTGATGCCAACTGCGATGCGACGTTGCATCGCACACATCTGAGAGAGAGAGCTCGGAACCCGTCGTACCATACTGATGCCAACTCCGATGCGACGTCGCATCGCAGACATCTGCTGAGCAAAAGTATGTTACGACGGGCTATGAGCTCTCTCGCTCTCTCTTTCAGATGTGTGCGATGCGAAGTCGCATTGCAGTTTTGTGTACAAACCCTAAGATGTTGTTTTCTCTGAATTATATAACCATCATAGCGAAGGTTAATAGCGGATGAACTGATCAAGCTTTCAAAAAACAGGGATCAACGAATACAGTAGTAATTGTATAACTGGTGTCCGCAACTCCACCATTCAGCGCGTATTTTGCGTAAGGAACGAATACAGTACATACAGGACTCATAACAGACGCCAATGTGTAAAAGGAGTATTATAAATCTCTAATATTTACCTGACTTCTCGCTTTTCAGCTTCCTCCTGAGACAAATCCTCCTCCACGGAGTAATCGAGGATTGACTTCACTCCGAAAGAGCGCAATCTGAAATGTTACAAGCATTTGCATTAATGAATGAATGAATGAAAATATTTATTTCAGACCAAGCACACAGTGATGAGAATGAGATACAAAGTCCATATTATGTTAATGGGTAGATACTTACAACAATGTTAGTAAAATTAAAAAAAATATATTACTTTGGACATGCATGAGCGACCAATGCCTCAAGATTTGGCTGTCGACTCTGCCCGACACCACGCTCAGAAGCGTGTTGGTGCTACCCTTTACCCGAGACCACAGGGAGGCCGTTCTTTTTCGAAGCACCGCCTGGAAGCCGTCCATGCTGTGGTCGGCAAACATGCCAGAGGCACTGCACCGCCATGGGAGCCCCAACAAACCCCTGAACACGTTGTTATACTGGACGCGTAGAGCATTGCAGGCTTTTTTGGTGTAATTGCTCCACAGGTTGCACGATAACGTTTGGCAATAGCTTTTGAATAGTGTGACTTTAACGTCACGTGAGCATCGCGCAAACCTGCGAGAAAGCATATTACCCCTTACCGACAACGCCCTGCGGTCCCTTTAATGACCATTACCTTTCAGTGCAAAACCAGATGCAGATTTGAAAGGCAACGTAAGGCTACGTTTTGTGTAACAAGGGTCTGACTATACCCCTTATAGAAATTCAGTGGATAAAGTTAAGCTGAGGACATGGAAGGAACACTGAAGATATTTCCTCGTTATTAAATTGATAGAATAAGATTCTATCGAAGAAAATGCTGAAGAAGAAAATATTACTGATGGTAAATTGTTAAGGTAAAAAAGGGGAACGTTCAAAAGAGAAAACAAAAATATGGGCACCCCAAAGAACCCCCCACCCCATTTATATAGAAGGGGAAGCCGATATTAATTTAAATATTTACTTTCAGAAAAACATTTTTTATTACCCTGTCGTAATTTGGGTACATGTGTATAAGTGTATTTAAATGTTAAAGCTGCACCCTTAATCATTCATTAAATCTTACATTTCTTAATATGTTACCTATATTAGGTAGCTAGTACCTATAATAAGCAGCCAATTAACAGAGGTTATAATCTTGACATAACTGCATTTAAGTAATATATTTTTAATGTAAATGTCCACATTGGTTTCTATTTATCGTAAAATAACAGACCCTAATACAGGTTAGCATTGACATAACGATAGTTTTATATCCATAATAATCGACTAATGAATGGAGAATAGTAATTAAATCACAGCACTCATATCATTACTCATGCGTAATTACTAATTGCATCTCGTAATGTTTGTGTTATACGTTACGATCATGAAGCTGAATTATTTTTCAAAAGCATGCCCCAAATCCTACGACACACAAAGGTAATTCCCGACTAATTGTTGTTGCTAGATATTAGGAATATTTATAAAATTTTTGACTTTCTGTTAAATTTTGACTTGTATCAAATATGACCGATGAATTTATCATGCCCTCATCCCAATTTACTTTGGGTCATTTCACTCACTTCAGTAACTTTTTCTTTGATAAGTATACTATCTCCATCCACCGTTATTTCACATTGCGGACCCACCATATCACTGGCCATACCACTGGTGGTATGGTGGGTCTAAAATGGTCTAAAACTATATCCCTAAACTAACCCAAATGATTCACCAACAACAGACGGAATCTGGCACTCGGCGGCCGCTACCGCGGCACCGCTCCCTCGCTTTCACGCTGGAATGGTCATAGTCTTAATCTAACTCAACCCAAACTATTTTCTCAGTGGTATACTTTTAGACCCACCATATCACCAGGTGTATCGGCAGTGGTATAGTGGGTCCGCACACTTATTTCAGTCCTTGCTTAATACTTTTACTCTAACTGCACTAATATTCCTATATTTCACAACAATTCACACAATTCACACACTTGGAATCGAGACTTGAAGCGACAGAAGAATTCGCTTTAGAATAATATAGAACCTTCTTCTTAGCTTGTCGATGACAGTGTTTATAGAGTTGGCCCAAACCTTAGCCATCAGTTTGGCACCATTAGTAACGTCCATCAATTCCTGAAGCTTTCAGGCACCAAGGCACTCAGGACGCCATAATAAGTGTCCTATTGTTTGAGGAACCGCATCACATTTACACCCCCATGTGGAATCGGTTATAAATATCCTCCTGAGTAGGGTTTCCTTGGATAATACGAAACCTAAACTTCTTGTATTAGTCAATCCATTATCTAAAGTATATTTACCTCTCGATGGTTGGTTTGATGGTGTTCTGATCCTCGCCTGCGACGAACTGGCCGTAGAAGGTGGCCTTCATGAATATCTCGAACATCCGTTGCCCAAACACCTGGCGCATCCTCTTCATCAACTGGAGAAATGAAGAGAAGATAGAAATCAGAACTTTATTTAAAGCTGCATTAAAATTATCTATGTCAGCAAGATGAGATATGAATCAATAATTCATGATCATCCAAATGCTCAAAAAGGAACGCAAATGGTTACTGGCGTTGTCTAATGATACCATAGTAGTGAAAAATGTGACATGGAGTCGTTAGACTTCAATTTGTTATCTCAGTCCTATTTGGACTCAACGCAGTGCATTTTTGTCCATACGTATATCATCCATCATCTCAATATTTGTAACTTCTTTCCTAGCTATATCATCTTTCACACCATCCTTCATTTCACTTTCTTCAGTATTGTAATCTAATTCTGTAGTTTTTATGTGTTTACTTATTTATTCTTTAGATTCTAACCATATTTTTCTATACATAAAAAGCGTGCATCTATTTTATATCGTACAGAGGCAGAATCATTATTCCATTACTTACACATTATCTACCATTAATATTGTTTACGTCTCTCTCCTTCAATTATGATAGAAGCCCGCATTTTCTGACCAGTGTTTTTAGATCTATTTTGTAATGTTAATGTATACAAAAAAGTAACTGAGCGTATACTTTACCAAGTTTTACGGATTAATTTTACATTAATAAAGTAATAAACATGATTATATAGAAAAGTTTGGAGTTGTTAATGGACATGAGACGAAAAGTTTTCCTAATGGCAATTTTTCATGTGGTAGGTAAAGACCTAAATTGATGGTCGGTATATCTATCTGAAGGTACAAAACTAACTTACGATGTCATTATATTTAGAAAAAAATTACCTAAGTTCGGCCAAAATTAGATATACACATCCTCTTAACCATTAAATAAATTACCTACGTCAATATAATTCAATACGCCGAATTTAACATTACCATCCAGCAAAAACAATTCAATGAACATCCAAAACCTATGCTGTTTGTCTGTTTGAACTAGGTTAGTTCTCTTTTGCAGAATACCAAATTGTAAAGATTCCGCCGAAATAGGCCGAAATACACAAAACTTTAGAAATTTTTAGATATATAGACTTCACAAAGACATTCGACACGCATGACACAAACCAACCGATGATCGGTTGACTGTCACATTACCAACAAAACTGCCATTTTATCTTTAAAAAAATATTGACACAGCCGTATAGCCTATTGTCAAGGGTAAATAAAGAATTATTTTTCCAGCAAAACTAAACAATAGTCATTCAAATGCAATCCTTAAGTAATTGTCATAATGCATACATTCGCATAAATCGAATTGTTTTACCTAAGTCAGCTGTTTAAATACGGGTTGCTGATGAGCGTCTAAACATAGTTCATCATTTAGATCATCTTCCCACGCTACACTAGTCACATGACTAATAATTCTATAGTTATCCATCTAAAATTCATTGAACCCGTTTGAATATTTAGAGTTGGCTCAAATTGATGGGTTTTATCACTTTTTCGTAGCGAATTTTAGACGCATTGCCAATAGGCATTTTTGGCAGCGAAAAGAGTAGCTTATTCGTATTCACGAAACCTTTATTCTGTACTTCTTCCTCACATTTGATATTGTATGCTTTTACCAAACTGAAACCAATGAATACTTAACCTTGGCGTGCTCTCACGTCAAACTACAATTCACCGCAAATATCCTCAAATAAAATTATGGAAATAACAACTAAAGGATCTGCTTTTGTGCCTTTTTACAATAGGTATTTCATTAATGTAGTTTTAAATAATAGAAAAAAGAAACGCAGAAAACTTAATTAAGTAGATATATTTATTTTGAACGAATAAATGTTCGTGTAATCGTGTTACGTTTTCAATTGCCGTCTATACCGCTTAAAAGTAAAAAAAAAACTTACTATATAATAATATAATAATACCTACCTGCTTACGTAACATACCTAACCTTAGCCGTAGTATTGTTACATTACCGATATTTTCCTGCTCCAATAATTACAAATAAGAATCACCAGTCGTTGGTATTTCGAAAACGGCTTAGTTACTAGCGAATGTAGTTGCCATAATGACGTCAAATCAGTCAACAACAACGGTTCCTCATTAGTCAAGATAAGCTATTTTTATTTTGGCGAATTGGGATATTATAGACCTGTCTAACACCCAGTGCAAGTCCAGAGCTCCTGATCAAACTATGCCCCATTTGATGAAGTGTCTTAAATCTCCCTTTACCTACACCCTTAACGATCTAAACAACGCCTCTGATCTAAGAATAGACGTGGTCACCTACTTGGGCCCAAAATATATAAAATAGATAGATTTTAATGGATCAAGGGGCTTACAGGAGTTCAGCGCTTTGGAAATAGTGTGGCGACACTATTTCCAAAGCGCTAGTTCAGCGCTTTGGAAATAGTGTCGCCACCTATAAGCCAGAATCAACAGTGGCAACCACCAGAAAATAACCGAAACAATGAATCTCGATGCGCTCCGGAGAAACGATTCAACTATCTTGGATCCCGCAACGAAATTAATCAGAAAAGAACAGAGGAGGCGTAAAAAAAAACAACTTTTTTCCACTTGTGATGGGATCAGATAATGGGCAGATATATTCGTCAATACGAAAGGATACTATTTATATTTGAACTGTAAAGTATGGGAGGAGCTCGTAGTTAAGTTTGGGTGATCGATGTCATCGGTCGACATCGATCGACGTTGATCGATTGGTGTGGTAGCTTTGACTGATCGACGAATACCGTTCGACTAACTAATCGAACGATTGCCGTTCGATGGCATCGGTCGACGTAGAAACTATCGATCAACGTCAACTAATCTATTCTACCATCGATCGATTGGTCTGGTAACACCCTAAAAGCCGTACGAATCGACCGATAATGATGATTAAGCTACACTTGCCATAGTCTGCGGTCTGTCTGTAGCTGGGTAGCCATCCATTTCATATTGAGCTGCATCCGGTTAGGCTGGAAGCCAAGTCAATGTGGTAGTTCTACGTTTCGTATAGTGCAAAATTGAAATGTTGCTACGACGGGTGCCGGTTCTTTTAACAGAACAACCTTGGCCATGAACACTTAATGAGTTCGCTCGTCGAATAGGTAGCATAGGTAGTAGCTGTACGAACAATGACTCATATTTTATGAGCATTTCGCATACGATTTATTGTTATTTGAATAGTTCCGGCCGATAACAACTGAAAGATCATCAAATCTTATTTGGAATGCTTGTGGGTGGGAAACTGGTTTTTGATGACATCATTTTATGGGATAGATTTTTGGACACTGAACAATTAACATGTATAAATATTATTTATCTTTTTCAATTAAGATTTTTGGACATTGGATTTGACTTGTGATAGTCCGTTTTATAAGATTTAAAGAAATAGGCCCAGTTGTCAAAAACTTAACTTAACTAAAGATTGAGTAAACTAAGTCTAAGTTAACTTACGCCAAAAGTGTTTCTGATTTAAGTTATTGGCACTAATTGGCCCGGGCATAGGAAAATCCATGCTTATAAATCCATGCTTATAAATCCATGATTATAAATCTATGCTTATAAATCCATGCTTATAAATCCATGCTTATAAATCCATGCTTATAAATCGAAAGTGAGTTTGTTTGTGTATTAGGGTTTTACGACTAAACTACTAAACTGATTTTGATAAAATTTAGCACTGACTAAGCTTGAAGCCTACGAAAGGCAATAGGTTCACGCGGACGAAGTCGCGGGTAAAAGCTTCACCTGATTAAATTTCTTGCAAACTCATTCCATACAAATTATATTCTATTTTTTAACAAATCAGGTCAATATTGTTAATTGAGAGGTGGTGAAAGCAAATAATCTTAGGTATACTCATCATCATCATCATCATTTCAGCCGAAATACGTCCACTGCTGGGCATAGGCCTCCCCAAGGGGGGGTTTTGCCATAATCGCCACGCTTGGCAGGCGGGTTGGCGATCGCAGTATGGTTGTTACAAAGGCACAGAGAGGCGCTGCTGCCCATTCTCTGGTGGTGGTTAGGTATACTAAATGAGACCAATAGATTTACTAATAAGATTTTAAGGTAGTCCAACCACTGTAAAAACAGATCTATCTACGAATAGCACATTGTATACCTGCTTTCGTCCGACTATTTAAGGCATCCTTCACTCGACCTTTCCCAAAGTCACATTGACAGAAACCTGATATGCGGATTCACAAACGTTATGTACTAACTGAGAAACATTCATGTATTGATTTGTATTTAAACAATTTTTGATAACTTCCCGAACAACGGGTGTAAAAATACCAAGACCAGGACCGAGACCAAGGCCAAGACTAAGCCGAAAATTACATGGTCTTCCTATCATTGCAGTCTTTTTTCTGGACCATACCTGAAAACCTTCTATTTACGATAATATTGAAGGTCAAAGTTAACTCTTTTTACGAAAACCAGAATTATGCTTTGATCAATGCTACTTAGTTCCAGGGCCTCAAGTCTGCTTTTTTTTTTTATCTATTAGTAGGCATACGTTTGACCACTATCTCACCTGATGGAAAGCGATGATGCGGTCTAAGATGGAGCACGCTTGCCTAGAAGTAACCTATTCACTCTTGACTTAAAGACTCCCAGGTTGTAGTCTGCTATTACAATAGTGTCAGAATGGTATATCATTGATTTCATAATGGTTGATTTTGACAAGTTTGGTAATCTACTAGTATTATGACGTCATTATGACTTTCCTATGGTCAACCACTGACACGCCATTGAAAGAAATGATAAAAAATGGTAATCTCGTACAAAATGACATCTTAGGCGGTAATCTGCTAAAATTTGGACAGTTACTTTGATCAGTGACCTACCATTAGAACGTCATTGTGCAGTCATTGCTTTTAATTCGACCGACCAATGATCGACCATTATGAATTTAGCAGATTACGAACTATTAGCAAAATGACAATGAAATCATGTTGGAATGACGAAATTATAAAAATAGCAGACTTGGCTCCTAGGCTACCGACATAGCTCTCAGAATATACAAGTTGAAGTGACCATGGGCAGACCACATTGCCGAACTGATAACTGATGGGAAAGAAAGGTTCTCGAGTGGTGACCACGAACCCGAAGGCGCAGCATTCGTAGGCCTCCCACCAGACGGACCGACGACATCGTCAAGGTCGCGGGTAACTGGTGGATGCAAGCGGCACGTTGCCGCTCGTTGTGGTGTTCTATGGGGGAGGCCTTTGTTCAATAGTGGACGTCTTCCGACTGATGATGATGATGATGGTATTACTTAGTTTGATGGGTAGTATGAATGAATATTTAACGGCTATCCCACGTGTTCTTTGACTCTAGACCTATGTGTGAAACAATGCAATATAAGTCCGAAATCGCCAATCCGCCTTGAGCGCACGTGGTGATCATTGCTCGTCTTCTCTGTATGAGAAGAGGCCTTTGCCCTACAGTGGGACATGAATAGACTGGTATTATTATCATTATTATTTCGTTTTAGTGAACATTACATTTGTCTCGGATTGAATTTCTAAAAACACATGCTTGCTACCTCAGATTATGAAAGAAAAGGCAGATAGACCGCGCGGAACACTGAGAGTGAAGCCAAAAAAGCAAATACAAATTCAAAAGTGAATACTTACCTACAATCTCGTGATTGTATTGGTTTATGAATTATTTTTAATTGGTTTTTTGACGATGCGGCGATTTGTGCTATACTGACTCGTATCAGTAGAACAGGAAGCGCGTTGTAGGTATTAGCTTTTGAATTTGTATTTGCTTTTTTGGCTTCACTCTCAGTGTTCCGCGCGGTCTATCTGCCTTTTCTTTCATAATCTGAGGTAGCAAGCATGTGTTAATATGATACCCCTACGTTCGACTGGGCCAACTTCTTATAGTTTTGATTGTATCCGTATTAAAATACTAGTATTATTTCAGGCAATTTGCAATGTTGGATAACACCTTATTTATTGATGATATTGATAACACACGCCTCTCAACTTGTCTTGAACTCGACTCCCCCGAACTATGTAAAGAACATCTCGATATTTCACATAACAAACTTGTAATCTTGTCACAAAACATACGTAGCATAAATAAGAACTTCGATTTGTTACTCATATTTCTGCATCGCTTAAAATTCAAACCCGATCTAATCGTACTGACAGAATGTTGGCTTGATGACTCTTTCAATGCCATCAATCTAGAAGATTAGAACTGCAATTATTCTAAGAAATATCTGAACAAGAACGATGGCATTGTGGTGTTCTCAAAATCAGATCTACATATCCATATAACGGAGCCCCCTTTTACTGATGCCAACTGTTTGCAGGTAGATTTTGGTCAAGTATATTCTATTATAGTGATTTATCGGTCACCATCAATTTATAATATTGGTAACTTTTTGACATCCTTGGAAAACGTCCTGAGCAACTGCAAGAGCCAACACTGTGCATTGGTTGGTGACATTAACATTGATATAAAAGAAACATCTTCAGATTCTCGTGTCGATGAGTATCTTAGCCTAATTTCTCACTATGGTTATATTCCCAGTCACACCTTCCCGACACATGGCACGAATAGCTTGGACCATTGTATGATCAAATCAAAGCTATCCTCTACAACTGTAGTTTGCCATTCTGACATAACAGACCACAGCACAATACTATGCACCATTGGGTCACCCCTACCAAAGGAAAAAAGTAATAACAATCACTACACGAAAATTGACTACGAGAAGCTAACCCAGGACCTCAAGGATACTGATTGGTCCGACTTGTATAACACGACTGACATCAATGAAGCCACTGAACTTTTCACCAAAAAATTTAATGTTCTCCTTAACCAAAATAAGTATACACGTAAGCTACGATGTTCGGATGTCATTGTAAAGAAATGGATAACACCTGGGCTTCTAAGGTGCATTAGACGTCGAGATACTCTACACGCTGTTGCTAAGAAAAATCATAATGACCACAATTTACAGGAAAAGTATAGACTTTATAGAAATTGTTGTATATTGATACAACAATTTCTATAAAGTCTATACTTTTTGATACTGCAATATATTGATATTGCAGTATCAAAAAGACCAATACGAGCAGAAACTAATAACTGATAACCAAAATAACATCAAAAAGACATGGGAATCAATTAAAACCATTTGTAATATTAAAAAAGTTGCCCACAAAAGTGAAGAATTACTTAAAATAAAACCAAACACGAAAGACTCGCTGAATGTGGTTAATGAGTACTTTAGCTCTATTGGAGTTCAGCTAGCAAATACGGTCCTGGATAAGTTAGAGCTAACTGAGGTTGAACTAGCAAACAACTTCAGAAAGCCAACGGTAAACAATCTGGCAGATTCTCTATTTCTGACACCAACCGACGAAATAGAAATTACTAAACTAATTAGTACACTAAAATCAAGTTCATCTGCTGGACACGATAACATAAGCAATGACTTATTAAAACATACCAGACACGTTATAGCAAGTCCCACTACGTATTTGTGTAATCTCAGTATTTCATCAGGCATGGTACCTAGAGATTTGAAAATTGCTAGTGTAATTCCCATATTCAAAGCTGGCGCTTCAGACCTACCAGCTAACTATAGGCCTATTTCACTCCTGAGTGCTATATCAAAAGTAATTGAGAAGGTTATAAATGTGAGATTACTCAAATATCTCGAACAAAATGGTCTTTTGGCCGGGAATCAGTTCGGTTTTCGCTCTGGCAGGTCCACTGAGGATGCAGTTACGCATCTTGTTGATTCAGTCATTAGCAAAATAGACAAGGGATAGAGATGCATCGGCGTTTTCCTGGACCTGGCAAAAGCGTTCGACACTGTTTCCCGGCCAATACTGCTTAAGAAATTAGAGGCTTATGGGATCAGAGGCCTGGCTCTTGATTGGTTCCGATCTTATCTCGAGGAACGGAAGCAACGCGTTCGCATAGGTGATCATGTTAGTGATCTTGCAGCGGTAGGTTACGGCGTGCCGCAAGGCAGTGTCTTGGGGCCCACGTTATTCCTGATCTACATAAACGACCTATGCGCCCTACAACTTCGCAATGCTAGCATCTTTACATTTGCGGATGATACTGCAATAGTTTTTGATGCAAAAACCTGGAGTGACGTCGTTTGTGTGGCCCAGGAAGGACTTCAAAAGGTGGCAATCTGGCTGCAAAACAATCTGCTAACCTTGAACGTCGATAAGACTAAAACAGTTTGCTTTAGCATAACCGCACGGTCTGCGCCAGATCACGCACTGGAAATAAAACTCCATATATGTGGCAATGTAGATAATGAAAACTGCCACTGTTCACCAATTCAGCAGGTCACGTGCATCAAATACCTAGGGGTATTAATTGATGAGCACCTAACATGGAAGAATCAAATTGGGGCGCTTTTGAAACGTACAAGAAAACTCTCATACATATTTAAAAAATTAAAATCTATTGCTGATCTAAAACTGATCCGTATTGTGTACCTTACCTTATGTCAGTCTATATTAGGCTATTGCGTATCAGTTTGGGGTGCAGCTAACAAAACTAATCTGCTTAGGTTGGAAAGAGCTCAAAGAGCTATTCTAAAAATCGCCTATAAAAAACCTTGGCGATACTCTACTGAGATGTTGTACACAGAATGTGGCCTCCTCCGTGTTAGGCAGTTGTTCATTGCCTCTGTACTGCTGCGATACCATAGACATGCAAATGAGCTGGCACGCCATTCATCCAGAACACTAAAGTGGGATCGACCACGAGTGCACTCGAACTTTGCACGTAGATCTTTTGCATTTCTTGGACCGTATCTGTACTCAAAATTTTACGCTAGCAACAAAAGTATAATTACTTCAACCTATAGTAGCTGCAAAGTTGCTATTTTCAAATGGTTGCATGCTAAAAATTATGCTCAGACTGAAGAATGTCTATACATACAATCATAGGTTATAGTGATATGTATACAATAGTAAAATACATTAAATCTAGCACGCCTCCACTCATACTTACGCACACATATGCACTACACACTCCATTATTTTTCATTCACGCACCTAAATCACCACACCACATCTCACACCACACCTCACACCACAATCACCACACCACACCACACCACACACCACACCACACACCACACCACACACCACACCACACACCACATCACACACAACACACTACACCACACACCACACCACACTCACAACATCATACTCACCCTCATCACACCTACACTTACGCCACGCACACTAATTTTTCTACATTATTGTTATTTCTCTTTACATTATTTCATTATTATTTTTTTTATTTTGTAGTGTTATCACTGTTTAATTTTTGTTAATTTATTTATTTTGTACTACCATACATCTTACATTGGTATGTAGTTTAGCCCTAAATATAACATAAAATAAATTATTATATAAACTTTACTAGGAAGAGACTGGTCACCACGACACAGGGAATCCTAGTGTGGGGACCAGGGAACCTGTAATTTAGAGCTTAATGCATATTTTTGTACAAATAAATATTTTTTCTTTTTCTTTCTTTTCTTTCTTGGCTTCACTCTCCGTGTTCCGCGCGGTCTATCTGCATTTTGTTTCATAATCTGAGCTTGCTACTTAACTAATATTGCGTGAAAAATGGTTAAAAGAGTCAAGTTTACTAAACCCAGCACTGTTTGTATACCGCGGCTCGGATTACGTGGTAGTAAGCAAAATTCCAGACAGCAAGATTGATAGGTAGGCCGTGATACTGTGGTAAACACACATACAGACGTTTAGTTTACTTTTAGTACTAATATTAGATGCAGGAAAGTTTCTGTTTTGTACGTCACTCTCCGGCTAATAACCCTACTCTGGTACTACTTTTATAAACGCCAAAGTAAGTATGGATGGATGGAAGTTTGTTATACTCTTTCACGCTTAAATAGCTGAACGAAATTAGCTAAAATTTGGAACACATTTAATAAAAATTTGTGGGGACATTTCACACACGGCCATCTGACCCCAAACTAGGGAGACCCTGTCAGATAGCTGATATACATAGACAAATACATTTAAAATGCGTTTATTTGTGGTGACATAAAGAGTTACAAAAAATGTTACTACTGCCAAACTGTAAAGCAGTTTGTTGGCAGATGTAGCTCCCATATACAATTTTATTTATTTTAGTGTAACTACTTTCTGTTAGTACTAAACTAAACACAAAAAATTAAAAGCACCACAAAGGTTGACTGTTACACAACGATATAACTATTTCAAATTGCGTAATGGTATTTCAATTCACGCCGACGAGACCGCAAACATAACTGACGACACGGTTGGCGCAGTGGCTGAGCGATCGACTGCTGTGCAGCGTGTTGCGGGTTCGATTCCCGCCCAGGGTAAACATTGGTGTGATGAGCACTTGTGTTTGCCTTGTGTCTGGGTGTTGTTTATCTATATATGAATGTATCTACAAAAAAAAAATGTATTTGTGTATGTATATCAGCTGTCTGACACCCATAGTACAGGGTCTCCCTAGTTTGGGGTCAGATGGCCGTGTGTGAAAATGCCCCCACATATTATTATTATTATTATTATTATAAACAAACACACTATCATAGATATGTTCTATGAATCACCATAGAAGAGGTTTTGACACAAAGTGTTTAAAATGAACTTTCTCACTTTATTTATGAACGACATGTGGTACAGCTACTCTATAAATCGAATGGCATGTCATTGAAAATTGTTGGAACCAAGCATTTTCTTATCCATAATAGTTGGTACAAGTGGGTACTACAAATCTTTTAGTGTATTTATTCCTTTGTAGCCTTACGTGTACCGTCTTGATTTGAAACTTGTCCTTGCGATAATTTTCTAAAGCCAATAACAATACCACCTTTTGATGAACCGGCAACATCTTACATCCTAAGAATAATTCTTAATTACTTTTTTACGTAATTACTTTTTTTACAACGTTTTTTTGTGTTTTTATTAACTAACCGTTTCAGGGGCGGTACGACGTAAATTCCTTCAAAGTCAACGTTTGGCTTTAATATTTTTATGTAAAGCATATAGGACTTTAGGATTATTTAAACCACAGACTGACGTCTGGGAGGAACTTTTATCCGAGTGGCAGTGTAGGTGGGACGATTCTAGCAAGGGCCGTCACCTTCATCAGTTCTTTCCATCCGTTCGTGAGCGGCTGGCCAGGACATGGCTGGAGGTGGACCACTGTGTTGCCCAATTTCTAACAGGACATGGCAACGTTAAAACTAAATTATTTTCTTTCAAGCTTGTTGCTTCGCCTTTGTGTCAATGTTCTATATCTGACTGTGAATACGAACAATCTGCACATCATATCTTATGGGAGTGTACTCTTTGGCAGAAAGAACGCAATATTATGTTGGATAGTGTACAGGCTACATCCGGTGCAGTTTATTATGCGGACCTTGTGGAAACTAGAACTAATTTCCGTGCATTCAAGCGTTTTTGCCATACCTATTATTGGAATCAAATTTAATGTAACAGCTCACTTTTTAGGGCCCATTAATTATGTCAATTATAATCCGTGGTGCTTAGCAACTGGGTTTCTCCTAGTTGTAAACGTCCCTTTGTGCCTATTGGCCTAGTTCTGTTCTGTCTCCTGCTTGATTTGGAGGGAAGTGGAAAATATGTTTTTCTTTCTCCTCCGCTGTTCTTTTCTGATTAATTTCGTTGCGGGATCCAAGACAGTTGAATCGTTTCTCTGGGACTCGTCGAGCTTCATTGCTCTGGCGCTTTTCTGGTGGTCGCCACTGTTGATTCTGGCTTACAGGAGTTACAGTGGTTAGGGAATAGTGTGGCGGGCTTGTCCCATAAAAAAAAAAAAAAAAAATAACAGTTTCATGAATCTTACTTGTAATAACTTTATAGAAAAACAACACCCAGACACAAGGCAAACACAAGTGCTCATCACACAAATATTTACCCTGGGCGGGAATCGAACCCACAACACGCTGCGCAGCAGTCCATCCATCAGTATATTCTTAAACATAGATATTGATCTATAGCTTCGCGTTTGCAACTGTAATTATGTCGTGACGAATATTCTGCCCTACTAAGCCGAAAGGCCCTGTCTCTGAGTTACGTCCTTTTACTATTTCAATAGCTATTGAAAGGTTGATTATTTAGGTTATTTTTATGCTGTTTTCGCAGGATAATTTCGGCCTTTGGCTTGGTTTTGAAATCTACGCACACGAAGACGTGGACTTCTCTTATCATATAGGTACTGTGGTAAAAATATTGGTCAGTCTTCGATGTAGTAGAAAATCACTGCACAAAGAGGTCCGGACGTACCTACATTTATTTTAAACTTGACCTGACTTATACAACACAGCCTGAAGCGCCTGCAGACCAATTTAAGAGCGCCCATCCCCATCGAACGAACTTCAACGCAAGCATGATTGAAAATTTTTAATGTCGCACTGCAGGGCAGCGTTACCTACCTAATCACAACATAGTTAGGAAAAAGATAGGCTCATGATGATAAAACTAGGAAATGTTGAAGGTTCTGGAGGTTGCCTTATTAAACAAAAATTGTTTACTATTGTGCAGAGTCGAAATAATTTCTCATTTGCCATTGAGCACCAAGCTATTATATTGATTGGTGCTCAAATGGGAATACCTTTGGTGCTCAATGCAAAGGTGCCCAAAAAATAGGTGTTCAAACGGGAATACTCCCACCAAACTGTTTTAGAATTACGATACGCGTGTAACTTTTTCATTTGTTCCCGAATTGGCACGAAATATTGAAATTGCTTGACGAGTATTTGAGTTCTTCGAACTTTTTTATTGAAAGTTTCTCCATACCCTGCCAAGATTTATTACGGTACTTATTAGTTCGAGAGAAAATATTATGTTGCCGAGAGCATCAGATGGAAATACAACATTTTTTCCGCGATTGTCGTGTGACGTGACATGGAGACTTTGCGTTGGATGGCATCTGTCCACTTTTCAGACATCGCCTCGGCCCACCTCCTATGACACTCACTATATTGGGCAGAACTTACCTAACATCCACTTGTTAATATGGTTAACTAGTTTTTTCTCACGAATTCGTCCACGGAAATTTTCGTGATCCCTAATATATTTTGATAATAAGTTATATAGTCTATAACCTTCCCAGATAATTCCTCTTTCTATTGGTGAAAACCATTTGAACATTTGTGTAGTAGTTTCTGAGGTTTTTGTCTGAATGAAATGACCAAGAAAAGACACTCATCGCAGTGTTAAATTAAGAGACGATAGTGAAGGTGTATAACTTGTGAAATTAAAATGGGAACAATCGTCGGATTCAAAACTGCATAATAATTTTTTTTTTACTTTTTATTACATATTTTGATGGTTTAGGTCGGCAAAAACTAACATGAAAATGAGCAGATGGTCGATTTACAAGTCAAAGCATTTATTTCTATTAAACCATTTACAGGCACTTTTGAATTTTCAAGGTCAGTTAGTCAAAAAGTTGAAGCTAGTTGCTCTTTCCAAAACGTAGGTAGGTCTCTATGAAAAACAATGAGCAAGAAACTCCACTGTTGAAAAATAGGTAAATTAATACACAACGACCAGAAATATACGATAACCAAAGGCCCATTTAAAATGTATTGAATCGTAGCCAATAGTTTTTGTTTTATTTTTAGTCCATTTTATCAACAGGAGGAAAATGTCAACAGAGTAATATTAACGTAAATTATGTGAACATTGGTGTTCCTACACGTTTTTTTTTCGCAAATTTATAGCTGGCGAAGATCTCTCTGGCCTATGGAAACGCTATCAAAAAATATCTTAATTGCACTTCAATAATAGCTCCCATCTAGATACGAGTGATCCCCAATCCCAATAAAAGATAAACAAAAGAGATATGATACTGTATAATAGGATTGTCAGTATCACCCCAATACTTATCAAACGGTAAACGTAAAACGGTGGCGTCATATCGATGTAATATGAATTCATGATGTTAACATTTCGACGTCACAGCAAGATATAGTATGACTACTCGCTAAACGTTTACTACATACTTAAGTTTAAATTAGACCAATAAAGCTGTTATAATGTCGCTTATACACCTGAAAACCGCACCAGATTTCTCGCAATGCTGGAAATCGGCTGGAGTCAACGTGACACAGCAAGGACAGTTGGTGTGTCGATATGCTTTGACTTTAACTTTAAGGAACAATTTTTTGTTTAGATAGTTATACTGTCGGCAGCCGACGACGGCTGCAGTGTCTGTGAAAGTATGGCGGTTGACAGGACGAAATGGAATAAGAAAACATGTTGCACCGACCCCAAGTAACATGGGACAGGGCAGAAAGATAATAGTTAGCTGTCAAATGTCAACTGTCACTGTCAGTTGACTTGTGATTGGACCACAGATTATATTGCCTTTTAGAAAACTGGTGTTATGGACACAAATATTCGTAAATATATACATTTCAATTCCTGATTGAAGTTCAACCAAAAGACCCAATCAAACCAAGAAATAACCATAAGAGTAATGACTACTGATTTAAAACCACAAAATATACTCGTATAAGAGAAACCTTCACATGCTCTGTGGGAAACCGCGAATAAGTAGTTCATAAAACTCCAATAAAATACCTCGTTTATTGAAACCGCTAAACGACGAAGTTCTAATTCCGTTAAAAGTTGCACAGAAACCACGTGGAATACGTTTAAAGTTTATTAAGAATAGCAGAAAATTCCACACAACTGTGATGTAACTCAAAGCTACACATACAGTACATCATTTAGCTGTCATTTTAACGCTGTTTTTTAACTTGTAATACTTTGTACATACTATAATTATGATTTATATACAAGAAACATCGTATTCACGTAACATAATAATATTATAATTCTTGTAAATGCAAATTGTAAACATTATTTTTTTAAAGAGTATGTATGGAGTTTCGGGCCCATTCTTCTCCATACGAAACTACCATTTAGAATGGGTAACTAGATTCAAATTTTACAATGTGACGTTCAAAAGTGCTTTTAATGGTCTAATTGAAAAAAATGATTTGACTTTGACTTTGCTAATGGAAACTAGGAAAGAAATTTCCCTTTCAGTTTTATTTTAAGACATAGAAAAAAGTTTAGTTTTAGAAGAAAATTCTCGTAGGAGCAAAGAAAATAAAACTTATCAAATCAAACTGGGAGATAATATGACGAAATGTTTAACAGAATTATTTTCGAACCCAATCTTCTCACAATATAGCTCTAATTATATTTTCGTCATTCGAGAAACTCCTTGAGACTAATACAAGAATAACTATGTTCCTAGGTACACATAAAATCAATTGCATTAGGTTAACAAACGTTATGTAACCGAAGTTTCGAAATATCGGGAACAACAAATTTTAAGACAAGACGTATGCCAAGAAATGCAGTTGAGCGAAACTAGGAGAGCGAAGAAAAACATCTTAAAAACGTGACGGTAATTAGTAAAGTTGATTGGCATTTATAAGCTGAAGTCTTTACCAATGTGGTTGGGCAAATAACTAATAGATAATTTTGTTGCGATGCTCGATATAATGTGAGGTTAGAACCGTTAGAGAGTGTCATGATGGAACCAGGGAAGATCTTTAAATTACACTCATATGCCTTTTGCATTATTTTATCCAAAACGGAGTACTTGTTTTACGATTTCGACGGTCTCTCTGGTCCTGTGCCCATGTCTCTAGACGGAACGCCCATACCGACCTGCTGTGACTTTCGGTACCTCGGGTCGCTTGTCCAAGAGGATGGCGGGGTAGGCCGAGACGTAACCCACCGCATCAACGCAGGATGGATGAAATGGCGACAGGTCACTGGAACAACTTGTGACCCACGGATGCCTCTCAAATTAAAGGAGAAAACCTACAAATCCGTGATAAGCCCTGTCGTACTGTATGGATCGGAATGTTAAACGGCAGGAAGAAGAAGATTATATGCCTTTTTCCCAGAAAAGATTGGGCCCAAAAAAGGAAGCCCAAAGACCGGTCGTGGTGGCAATACAAGGGGGAGGCCTATGTTCAGCAGTGGACGTCTTCCAACTAAATGATAATAATGTTTTAAAAGTCAACCAGCCCTTTGCTATATCCAGAACGTATGATGCTGAACATTCCACCGTGACCTAGGTGAACAGATCTACGGAAACATTGTCTGTTTTGTTCAAAGAGCGCAGTTCTTAACAATAATCGTGTTAGAAACGCAAGCGTGGCATCAACATGACCTTGCACTATTTATAAACAGATTATTCAACTGAATGTAGTAGACAGAAAGTCGACTGGCAACCTAAACGTAATGAAAGATAACAAAGATTATAGTATTCATGTTTAGTGTCCGACGTCGGATTTCGACAGGTTCCAGCTATTGTCCTTAAAATGTTTTTAGTCGCATCAATTATAACAACGTGTGGGATGATAAACTGGTTCCGTACTGATTCAGACTTTTAATATCCCAATTTTAAAGACGTTTGATATATGAGATTTATTAAATAGTTATACCAATCTAAGGTCTTTAAATAATGCCTTGTGAAGCATTGGTATCAGTAACAAATATCTAGTCAACAAAACTAAACAAGAAATAAAAAAAAATAAGGTCATGTCTGTCTGTCTGTGTGTAGGTATATTTACGTAGTAAGTACTAAAGGTGTCAAGTTCAACCTCATGTAACAGTTTTGCTTACATATTTTTCGGTTTAAAATGGTTAGCTATTTAATTAATTGTCTTGCCTTTTTGTCTTAAATTCTCCATTATCGATCAATACCTACCGCATCATTTATTACTGTATTGTAAAATAAGTGATTCATGAGGTTTCGTGTATTGTACAATTTGACGGTTTCCCTAAGTTTAATTAAACAAAAAGCAGTTAAAACTAGTTTGTCCTGACAACTGACGAGTCAGACTCACATGTTTTTTGTCCTTACAAAATCGCAGTGTGTTTTTTCTATGTATAAAAAGACCGGTTTCGGTGATGCAACATAAGGATTCAATACTTATTTACATGGTTTTGCTCTTTGAATAAGCGTGAATTTTAATTTATTTGCTTTCTGAATGTCTGGCGTGCGTTTTCGTTTCTACAGCATTTAATCTCAAATTCCATTTTAATTCATTTAACAATAATCAGAATGGGTGTAACGATCTGTTTGCATGAAAGTGCCGAATTAGTATATCTATTTTTAGAGTAAGAAAGGCCTAGTCTTCTAGTATCTGTTCAAATTCAAATTCTTTATTGCATTCCATATGTTTTTAAATAGGTGGTATAACAAGGAGGTGATCAATATGGACCCTGTCAGGCAGAGCAAAATTAGAAGATTGGAAGAGGGCTAAGTAGCTATTCATGCATTATTAAATTATTTGATGAGTTTAATTGAGTGTATAATTAATACATATATCATTATATTTGGTATAATTAATACATATATACATATAAATATATATGTGTGTATAAAAGTATAGTATACTAGCTTTTGCCCGCGACTTCGTCCGCGTGGATGTCGGTTATAGTGGATGCAAGCGAAGTTGCGGATTAAAAAGCCTATGTCCTTCCCCGGGGTTCAAGCTATTGTCATACCAAATTTCATCAAAATCGGTTCAGTCGTTTCATCGTAAAAGCGTAACAGACAGAGTTACTTTCGCATTTATAATATTAAGTATGGATTAGTTATCCATTCGTCTTTGTATATTCTATTTACTGCATATCACCCTAATCTATAGTCTTGAATATTGGATCCATCGTATGGAAAGCAAACGGTGCGCCAGTTCATCAATGTTATGTTATGCTCATTGTTTGGCGACTTGCTATTGTGAGAGTGCTTCATTTAGAGTCTATTGTGACAGCTGACCAGTAAGAAACATCTGTTACTATCGAATTTTCTCATAATATAATAATTGTACGTGTATTACTAACTTAAACTATACTATCGACGACTAAGCAAACTGTCTTTCAGTACCCGAATTGTCTACTTTTATCGTAGCTAAGTAATTTGACAGATTTTGTATTAGGTCCCAAGACAGTACCTTGTGGTACGCGAAGCGTTGTATCTCAATACTTAGGTTTGAGTCGTTGCTCAGAAGAGACACTGTTTTGCATATGATTGGCGGTATCCCTTTTAAACCTATTCAATACGTTGGGTCACTCATAAAAGCAAACTTATAATCCTATAATCCAGTTGACTAGATTTTAGTTCAACACTTAAAATAGTTTGAAGAGCCATCATCTGCTTATTGAGTCGAAAACTATACAGTAGGAGTCTCAATTATATTCTCCTTATAAAATTTTGGGTAGCTAGACAGGTAGTCAGGGCAAGGCAATTGAAACCATGCCAAACTTTCGCTTGGATTATTTTCTTTGTCGAATCGAATTATCAAAAAGCATTCTGCGACTTGCGCATTGCCAAAATGTACGCTGATAGAAAACTAAGTGCGACAACGACTGATTTTAAGGTTACATTTCTATTCAACCCATGAACGTTTAAAAAACTACGATTACGTTGATAAAACAATGCCTAACTATTGAGGTCGCTAACCGCTACTTCTAACTGGGTCACGAGGATCGAACTGGCAACACTCGCTAATGGCGGATCAAACAAATTACAATACAGTGCAACTTTCTTACGCCTAGTGACAGCCCTGTGCCCAATACATCCAAAATAGAACTGTACTGTTAAAAGATAAGACACAATTCACCTTGACACTTAATTTTTTTAGTTCTCATGAATGCCATACCTCTTGTTTTTCAAAATTGCATCACAATTCAATGTCTACTTTATGTTTTGGATCATAAGTTTTTAAATTGGTTGGCAACGGTGTTAAGACGTTTAACATTCTTCATTCGTTTGCAAACCAGTTTCAGGGTTTTTATCGCGAATGCGAAGTTCATTGACGTCCTTGATATAAGTCGTCTATAGTTCAATAGTTCGAGCCCCTTTTTTTATCTATTCTGTTTGTATGCTGCATCCGTATTGTAGGATTTACAAAGTTTTACATATTTTTTATTTAAATGTCTTATAAATTGAACAAAGTCAAAGTCAAATCATTTATTTCAATTAGACCATTAGATGGCACTTTTGAACGTTATATGAGAAAATTTAATTCTAGTGGAAAAAGTAGTTTTGTATGAAGAAAAATGGGCAAAAATCTCCGTAATTACCTACTCTTTTAAAAAAGATGCTTACAATATTTTGCATTTACAATAACTGCACAGTAGATGCTTAGCCGAACACACCGGTGTATATCTCCTGCCTGCACTACGCCACTAAGGCGGAGGACATCGTAGAGTACGTGCGCCGAAATATAAAGTACACGCCGAGGGTGCAGTTACTAGAGTCGCGCCGCAACGTCAATTTCAAGGCGTTTGTGGTGCGAGTACCGAATTGTTTCCTGCCTGCGTCATGGAAGAAGACTTTTGGCCGCAGGACGTGGTGTTCCGTCGCTTCCGCGGGCAAGTACCACAGGACAGCACACAGTGAACTTAGTGCAATTTAGTGAAGTGCTACTAACATAGTCTTAAGTCGTTTCTATTAACACAAGGTTGAAATTATAAAATATGTATGTTTAGGTTAAGGTATTTATCTATGGGCATAGGCCCATAGACAGATACCTTAACCTAAACACAACAGCCTGAAATAAATGAATTATTATTATTATTATTAGATGGGCCGGCAGGGTAACTAGACTTTATAAAGTACAAAAAAGGTACATCAGAGAAAGTTTCAAAGTTGCCCCTATTACAGACAAGCTCGAGAAAGCCGTTTGAGATGGTTCCGATAAATAAATAGAAGATAATCCGACCATTCCGTAATTCGAGCACTTCCTGAAAAAAAGTGCGGCAGAGGTCAGCCACAAGGCTCTCTACTGTGACGAGTGACTTGAAGACCCTTCATATTCATAACTAGACAATCCAGCAGGCGTAGCATGACAATTCTATCTCTACTCTACGTAGAATAGACATAGTTCTTTCTATCCTACTTGACATCTCTATCTAACCGAGCATGAGCCGACTGGTAGACTCGCGTTTCTACGTAGAGAAAGACATATCTTTTCTTTCCATAGCAACGCCGGAGTGCTGTGTTGTAGATAGACGTTAAAAATTTTACGATAAAATTGCGTTTCGTTGTCGACAAAAATGTGTCAATCGTTACGTTTTATCACATTTTGAACGTTTATTTATTTACTTAGAGACAACAACAAACAGTGTAATAATAAGTAGACATAGGTAAGAACTTAATAATAAAGGTAACAAATAAATATTATGTACCAACTCCTATCCACATTGTAATGTTATTCAAAGCAACAACGAAACGTTATTTTTATTGTGTCGGCTGTCGGATCGATATAATAACAAAATATTTTAGAAAACAATATTAAAAATTTAATTGTCCAAATGTTTCGATTTTGGAAAATAAATAGACTTGGGTCTACGGCAAAAAAAAGTAAGTACGAGTAAATCTAAGTGAAAGAAATTACTAAATAATTAGCATTGTGCATTGGTGTACCTATTGTGTGTGATTAATTTAAGAGAATGTAGTCCTCGATTAGTTGAAAATCGCATTTGAGGATTGAAAGAAGATAGTCGCATCGTCTGATAAAAATTCTTGGTTTACAAAGGAAAATTCTTCACTTTTATCTTCAATCAAAGAAAAAGCATGCACCTATCTTAAATCATAGCAAGTGATATATGATAAGTGCATGCTTTTTCTTTTCATTATTACTTATCGTCAGTGTTCTTACCTCATTCACATACCTATGTACTAAAACTGATTAATTATTTATTTGCAGCGTGCAAAGTACCAACCCACAGATTGAGATGTTGTTGGTGGACTACAATTTCCAAAGGAACTATTAGTTAATCTGTGACAATAAGTTTATTTAAAACAAACTAACTGAAAGGAAAATGAGACAAAGCCATTTACAAAGGTACAATTTTTATTTAAGTACTTAAAATAAATTTCTTATTATACGAGTAATGTCAGTTCTTCCATGAGTTACAACTTGTAGAACCTCTACCTATGTGCCTCCATAAAGGGCTACCTCTGTGCTTCCGTGCTTCAGGGTGTACAATGATAAGCATTCAAGTCATGAGCCGGTTCCAAAGTTTAGCCTGAACCTCCTGAAAATCAATAATAAATAATTAATTTTGTGTTTTGTTATTACAGATAACATAGTTCCTGAATGGTGAATCGATGTATGAGGCCCAAAAATGAATTACCTAGTTGTACATACTACCTATAATTATATTAATAAATAAAACTATACACCTATTGACTGTTTATTATTTCAAATTATTAATAAGTCCGGTTTCAGACTGAAATAAATTAAATACAATAGTATAAAGTTTCTTATATGAATATTTACTACTTTTTTTTCTTGTTTTCCAAGTACTGTGGCCTTGCATGCTTTCTTTGCCGTTTATTGTATTCTTGTTCTAGTTATAAGAGAGCGCCTTGACTTCCATAGTACAAGTTTTACTTCGTTTGGAAGTCCAGTTTGAAAATAAGTACAACCCTATTATGTGCAATATACTCTTTTTTTATTTGGTAAGTACCTACAGTAAGAAATCTATCCAACTAAACGGCTACCTACTCACTTTCAGCAATCAAAGACCCAGCAAATGATAAGACATTGTTGGATCCACCGTACCTAGGTAATATTTCTGACCTATTTGTATTAGAAGCAGTTGGAAAGCGTGGGTTCCTAATCTTCAAATAGGTTGAACTTGCTTTAACAAGAATAGGCAGTTCCTGAGATTTTCTAGGAGACAGATTCTTGCTCAGCTCCCGGCACAGATTTTGCATTTCTCTTTATTAACTTCATAATTTTCCAAAGCCTCGTTTTCGGGAAGAACGTAAGCACCGGTTTAATGCATTCTTCTTTGAAAAAAAAACTGGAAGGATGGTGACGGTAGTCCTCCAACAAGTTTATAAAAACAACTTCAACTCTGCTTTTGTGGAAGAGTCACCACAATTTTGCCAATATCACGGAAGTACTTATCATGATTGGCCATCAAATGAAGGAGATTCTTCAATAACAACAAGTTTAGATGGTAAAAAATATTGAATTGAGTTTTTAAAATCAATATAGATCCTTGTCTACATAGAAATATACTTGTCTAGGTCAATTGTGATGTAGACTATTTGACACTTGTTAGAAGAAAAGTTTCTACACCCAAATGTCAAAAGTAGAGAAAAAAATGGTCGTCATGCTCGGCATTGTAGACTCTTGTCTACTGTAGAGTAGAAACATTTCTTCTCTTCATCGCCATGCTCGCAACGTAATAAATCTTTCTACGACCGTCATTTTGTCTATTCTTCCTGTCAGTATGTCTATTCTTCCGTAGACATAGCGGTGGTCATGCTACGCGTGCAGGATAGAGTATCCTGACGCCGAGGCAAAGAAAAAGAAGAAGAAATATCTTACAACTTGTTCAAACGAATGTAGCTTCCACTATTGACATTCTCCATGAAATGCACTGTCGTGTCGAAAGAGTTGTTTTTGAAAAAGGAAATTTACTCTTCATGAACAACAATGAAAACATTGTAACGTCTCAACCTTAGGTGTCTTGCCTTTTTCACATGTATTCTTTAAAAATGACTTAATTTATTTGGTTACAAAGTAGTGCTTTAGAAACTCTGGCATGTTTAAACGAACTGGTAATCATCAGCAGTTAGATACAAACATTTATGGAGGACAATCACGATCAAATGTGTTTTTTGTGTCTTTGTGTCTGGAAAAGATAGGCCACTCTGGCGCTCACCGCCTCAAATCATCTGTATTTTAATTTTCATTATTTAAGATTTCGTCCCATTACAAAAGTTGTCCATATTTCTAAGAACTTTTACCTCCGGAAAGACCGGTCTTGAATTAAAAGACAACGTATATGTTAAATCTACAGTAACATTACAGATGTCAATAAAGAGTAAGTACATTATTATATTCGTGTATAGAATGACGCGTGACTCTCATTACAAATAGAAGACATGCAGGTCTTACGGACATCCAACTGTTCCATTGCCCCACGAAATATTCCGTGCTCTGATGCCATTTAGTCACGACTCCATTGTACGAACTGAAGCACCTGATGCGCCAGTCGGTCGAGCGGTCATGACCACTGAAGTGCTAACTGTCGTTCAATTAGGACATCATGTATAAGAAACTGATAACGTTTGATTAGACCCGAATGAGGTACCTGGAGAGTAGAGCAGGCCTGTTCAAATTTTGTGTCATCATTAAAATTTTTGTGGTCACATTCCAGGTCTTTCAGTGTTACTCTGTAGAAACCTTGTTGTGAATGTTAGGGATAAGAACTCACCTTTCCAGAATGGACCTGCTGACCAGGGTCTCATGTACAGTCACCAAAAGAGATAAGTACCAGGGTAGTCGGATATAGTTGAAGTTTACTTAAAAACCGATAGATATATTTTTGTATGAAATAAAATAAAAATCATAGAGAATAGATAGTACATTAATGATGATCTCTGAATTTTTGAACTAAATGGCGATTCTACGAATAGTTATCTATCTATGGTCATGGTAATGTTTTTTTTTTAGAATAAAATATATCCTCTTGTTTTAATTTTAGGCTTTGTTATACAACATTACTAGCAGTTTATCCACCTATATCCGTGAATTTTCTTAATGTTTTTAATAATGCAATATAAACTAAGTTACTCAGGGATAATGTACCTTTCGATTGCTAAAAGAACTTTTGAAATCGGACCAGTACTTTGAGTTTATTTGTTACAAATATACAAAAATACAAATCTTTCCACTTTACATTAGTATAGACTCAGATTATGAACCAAAAGGCAGATAGACTGCGCGGAACACTGAGGGTGAAGCCAAAAAGCTAATACAAATTCAAAAGCGAATACCTACAACGCGCTTCGTGCTGTACCGACAAGAGTCAGTATAGCACGAAACGCCTCATCCTTAAAAAAAACAAATAAGAATACAAATGCAAATTCAAAAACAAATACAATTACGAGATTGTAGGTATTCGCTTTTGAATTTGTATTTGCTTTTTTGGCTTCACTCTCTGTGTTCCGCGCGGTCTATCTGCCTTTTGTTTCATAATCTGACAGTATAGATCGCGATATGTGGATCACGATATTTATCGAGCGCGTACAAAGAGAATATCGTAGTTATAGGTACTACACGTACGATACGGATCGCACCAATTCGCTGATAAATTTGATTTAGCAAAGACGTGCATTGTGCTATTGCAATGAGTGACAACATAAAAAAGCTTGTATTGCTATCATATTAGTGTCAGCGTAATCATTACATTTTAAAGAGTTAATTTTTGCAATTACTTCTATGATTGTTGCGGCCGGTTTTATCTTTTTAAATATTTGCAGCAGCTTCTTATAAGCCAAGGCTCTCTTAACTTTATTTAAATTGCCGTGACTTGAGCTGTCCCAAACCTCAGGTAGCGTCTCTAACATAATTATAAACTGTTTTAAGCACAATTGATCGCTCGTAAGACCTGGAAATCTGGTGATCCATATCACGCTCCGTGATACGTTATACTACACACTCGATAAATATCACGATCCTGGGCGTGTAGCATTCGCCTCTCTCGTGAATAAAAAGTTTTTCTTTTTTTCTAATATATCAGGCTTTAGTTTTATGGTTTATTTCTTTTGGCAAGTGATCATTTAGAAAAGTTTTATCATATCAGCAAGATTGGTATATTGGTAGGTATCTTTATACTGAGTGCTTCCAAACTTGCAACGCATGGGTGACTATGTTGCAACTTACATTTTATGCCTATTCCATGAATTTCCATGTTTTCCTTTTAGCACATCCAGTTCAAGGACTTTTTACTAACCATTAAACTGGACATGCCGAAACGTGTTTGCTCAGGCCGTTCGTCCGGACATAACAACCAGCTAATCATCTGACAAACATGGCTAAATGGAAACAAGTCTACACTAAAACCTAAAAAAAAGAAGTCAAGACGTGCTAATATAATATAGTCACGAATCTAAAGAACACGTTTGGTAAACATTTTGGAGGAGATCCGGTGGGAACTGGATTTATCCGGTTCAAGTTCTCTGCTTCTTTTTTTAAACGTTGTCTTAAACTAGGAATATCTTCTGTATCTTGGGTGCGTTCAAGAGATATTATGTTTTATTTTGTGGGATTTGCAATATAATAGTGTTGCTTGTCAGTCATATATCTTACAATAGGTTTTATCTACGGTTATTGAGTTCTAAAGCAGTGATTCCTTAAATGTGTTCTGCAGAACCCACGGGTTCCGAGGAAGAGTCACCATGGTTCTGCGATATTACATTTATTACTGAATTGTTTGATAATTAAACTGAATACAACTGTTGCAATTAGAAAATGTGAAAATGCGATTAATAAAGGTCTTTGTTATTACGTCGTCGTTATTTTAAATTTCAGTGTCTTTAATGCAGATCATAAATTAAAGTTCTGCGTCGCGCTGTGTTCATGCATTTTCGTTCGGGCTTATGTCAGAAACTATAGTCCTATCCTGAAACTTATTTCGCTAATAGAAACCTATGTTATCCCTGAGGATCAGGAATTGATTGATTGATTGGATTGATTTTTTTTATTTTGATTGATTGATTGATTGATTGTTTTTTTTTGATTGATTGTGTGTTGTCCCCACATATTATTATTATTATTATTATTAATTGTAATGACCTTTTTAAGTTTCCAACTTTTAAAATCCTGTAAATAACTCAAAAATACGCAAGCAGTTTTAAGTTAAAAGAATTAAGCATTTAAACTGTCATCAGAACAATACCTAAGTACTTATATTCTGTAAAAAGAGATTTTTACAGAACACAAAAACCCGAACAAATTAAGTAATTTAGCGCAAATCAGTGAACGTAACGCTGTAATTATCCATAATCATGACAATGATACCAGCGTAATAGCTGGCCGTGAATTATGACACAATGAAGCAACATCAAACTGTGTTGAATATAACAAATGGGTAGTAAATAATTCTAAGACAGAACTTCTTTAAAAAAGACACTTTAGTCCTGAAAACGCGATTAGGTAGGTAACCGTAATTGTCACCTGCGATTTCATACAGATTTGTAAACCTCAAACGGCATGCAATTCAAGGTAATTCATCGCAAAGCATGGGTGCGTCCAATTCGCGCAATTAAGTGGGCAGGTACCTTTGTATCGTACTGCGCTCACATGATCTTGATCCGTCACGGTTTTTTTTTAATAAACGCATTTGAGTGATTGTGGTCAAACACAATCATCATAACTTGCTACAATGTTATTCTTATTTTTATCTAGGATTTACCTTGTAACGTAGGAACAAAATGATATCGTGAAATTTACTTTTGATTTTCGTTATTTATTTATTTATTTATTTTTACTTTAATTACCACGGTTTACACCACTTAGAATAATGAAAGACAGATAATATTAGTTATAGAAGAGAAAAAAAAAAGGAAAACAAAGACAGATACAAAAACAATAAAAATAAACATCTTAATTAAGTTTAGGTTCCACATACACATTCATCCATTCCTCTCACAGTACTTCTGACACACCAATAAAATCTTCGTCCATTCATCCGCAAACAGATCGTTAGTTGAATTAGAATCCAAGAGCAACATATAACACCTAGAAGCACCTTTATTAAAATCCACACAAAATACTGGGGAAGTAACTTTGTCCATGCCACTCAAAAAGTTTAAGAATTAAAAAAAACTGTCTATCTGTTTGCTAAGGTCGTCACAGCGAACCACTGAACCAATCATAACGTTGACAATTTTTTTTTTTTTACTAACTTTTTAATACTCTCCCTCGTCTGCGTATTCATGCGGACGAAGCCGTTGAACCAATTAGTTATTAGTGCATTCTTCAGTCTAACACTATTCTTTCGCCTTACATAAGGACCATGGCTTCTTAAAGATTTCATTATCACTTAAACGTGTCCCAAAGTCAGAAGTCATCTTCATCAGCGATACGTTAATCGCCGCTGTTAAATATTTTGCAGGTAGGTATGCAATTTACTTTAGCGTTAAGTAAATTGTGCTATAGTGATATGTTTCAAATACTCGGCTAAGCAATATATAATACGGTCAACGTAACTTGGCGCGTCTGAAGTTAGCTGTTTGGCTGCGCAATGGAACTTTTAGGAACGAAATTGTCTACTGCGCCGCTAATCGGCTAACTTCAGACGCGCCAAGTTACGTTGACCGTACTGTACTGAAGTCCGTTGTGAAAGCTTAGGTTGTAGATAAAAGTTCGAATAAAATAAACTAAGAAATGCGCGCACGCTCGAAAACAATTCCAAACAGGTACTAACTAATTACGACACACCGACGCTAGCGCAAAATAGTTCGAAGTACCCACGTAATGGATAAAATTACCGATACGTCGAAGGTGTGTGGGTCGATTTTACTAAGGATTTTCGGCATTTTCAACATCGAATATCTTTTTTCCTCTGCAAGCTACGAAGTTGCCCCCGTACAACAAATATAATATATATATTTTCAAAGAACTTTCGAATGGTATCAATTTCAACTTGCTACAAGGTGGGTACGTTTTGTTCCATGTTCTTTGATTTTCCCCACATATTATTATTGCCTTGACGCTTTTCTAGTCGTCGCCACTGTTGATTCTAGCTTTCAGAGTTGCAGTGGTTTTGGGAAATGTGTGGCGGGCATGTTCCAAAAAAAAGCGGTCAAGTACGAGTCGGACTCGCCCACCGAGGGTTCCGTACATATTTGTAGGTACATATCCATACTTCTATACTAATTCATACCTAGTATCCATACTTTAATCTACTTAATATTATAAATGCGTTTTTTGCGTCATAATCGGCCGTATCTTTTTTTCACGTTAACATAGAGGGTTGATTTATTTACAGCATCAAGGGACTGTAAACTTGAGTATATTAACAGTAATTTCTCTCATTTTGGTTTATTTAACTGTACAAACCCTAGTTTTAAAGCTCAGCTTAAAAATATAATTTTAAAAGACAAATAGCAAGCAACTACGCTCTGTTCATCATCATCATCAATCATTATCATTCATTATTCATGTCATCACTACGCTCAATTAATTAATTAGTCTATTTTTACATGTATATTTCACCAACTTAAATTCTCTAAATTTTTATTATCATCAACATACTGTCTGAAGTCCGTTCGCATGGTTTACATGTATTATGTTAAACAGGGAACCTATTATTAGCCTTACAAGTCCGTTTTATATCTCTGTAATAGTTTATAAGTATCGTAATAGTGTAATAGTTTATAAGTATGTTGGTTTTCTGAATAAAGAAAAATAAAATATATGGTTTTAATTTCAACTCGATACCTCCACGCATTCCCGAGATAAAGGGTCTTGACAGACAGACAGACAGACGGTCAACAAAATGATCCTATAAGGGTTCCGTTCCTTTTGAGGTACGGAACCCTAATACGGCACTGGACGCCGACCTCAACATACTTGAGAAAGCTATGCAGCTGATGATACTTAAGAACAGCATGAAACAACACGAATATGTTCCATTGTTTATCCACATAATGATGATTACTTAGGTTAAAATTAGATACTATTTGTGGTTTGTATTACAAAAAGATGACTCGATGGTTTTACACAAATCAAAAATGGCTAATAAACCTTCGTGGTTTTCCTGATATTTGCGTCATTAGGAAAACAATACCTACCTATCTACATAGGTAAATGATACAATATTCAGTGGGAAGGTACCTACATACTTTTGCTACGATTTATTTTTCACAGAATACCCAATTATAACTGGCTATTGTCCTTGTTACGCCGTGTGGTGCCGGTCGCGAAAAGTATCACCAAGTTTCTACCCGTGGGTGTCGTAGAAGGCGACAGAGGGATATTGACCAGGGCCTCAAGTCTGCTATTACAATAGTGTCAGAATGGTCTATCATTGATTTCATAAATGTTGATTTTGACAAGTTTGGTAATCTACTAATATAATGGCGTCATTATCACTTTCCAATGGTCAACTACTGACACGCACTTAAAATAAACGTTATGAATGGTAATCTCGTACAAAATGACAACTGAATGACTGACTTAGGCGGTAATCTGCTAAAATTTTGACAGTGCCTTTGATCAGTGACCTACCATTAGAACGTCATTGTGCAGTCATTGCTTTTAATTCGACCGACCAATGATCGACCATTATGAATTTAGCAGATTACAAACTTTTAGCAAAATGACAATGGGATCGTGTTGGAATGACGAAATTATAAAAATAGCAGACTTGGCCCCCTGGGCCTCAAGTCTGCTATTACAATAGTGTCAGAATGGTCTATCATTGATTTCATAATAATTGTTGATTTTGACAAGTTTGGTAATCTACTAGTGTAATGGCGTCATTATGACTTTCCTATGGTCAGACACGCCATTGAAAGAAATGATATAGAATGGTAATCTCGCACAAAATGACAACTGAATGACTGACTTAGGCGGTAATCTGCTAAAATTTTGACAGTGCCTTTGATCAGTGACCTACCATTAGAACGTCATTGTGCAGGCATTGCTTTTAATTCGACCGACCAATGATCGACCATTATGAATTTAGCAGATTACGAACTTTTAGCAAAATGACAATGGGATCGTGTTGGAATGACGAAATTATAAAAATAGCAGACTTGGCCCCCAGAGGATGGACAGCAGTTAGTTATTTCAATAATACCATATTCCTTCGTGTTTGTCCACATTATATTTTCCTGATTTCCAGAGTTCATTGCCTTTCCTTACCTACGGGTAAATTACTTCACGTGCTAAAAGCGTGGTTATAATAAATAAATACATCATCACTATTATTTATAGGTATAAATTAAATTATGTACAGTACGCAAAGGAGATAAGTATCCATGTCGCCGGAAACAGTTGAAGTTTACTTAGAAACCGATAGGTTTTTATGAATAAAATAAAATACAATTTATAGAGAATAAACAGTTCAATGATTTAATAAAATTTCATTTGAAAGCCCCGATTGGTTTCTAAGAAATCTTCAACTATTCCCGACGACATGGATACTTATCTCCTTTGCGTACTGTACATAATTATGTCTACTAGTTGTCATTATTTTATTATCTACATGTTAAACGAGCTTATAATTTAATTTTAAATCATGTAATCTTGCTTTTATGGTTTTTGTATGTTTTGCATGTTTACAACTTCCAAATTTTTTATATCAAGGTAAGTACTGTAAGATCTAAACTAATATTATAAAGAAGAAAGATTTGTTTGTTTGTTACGATTTAACTCAAAAACTACTGGTCCGATTCCAAAAATTCTTTCACCAACTGAAAGCTCCCTGAGTAACATAGGCTATATTGGATTATCACAAAATTAAGGGCCCTTATGGAAATTGCAGCAGCGTCCTTCTAAGTACCATAACACCTACTGCGATCGCCAATATGCATCGGCCAAGCATGGCGATTACGGCTAAACCCCCCTCGGGGGAGACCTATGCCCAGCAGTGGGCGTCTAAAGGTTGACAATCATGATGATGATGATGATGATGATGAAGGAAATTGACGCGGACGAAGTCGCGGGAGAAGTGCTAGTTGTTAAAATATATAGTTACACTCTGTCTACTGGTTTAACCGTTTTTTTGACAGCTGGAACTAGTGAACAATATAAAATACTAGCGACCCGACCCGGCTTCGCATGGGCCTATCTCCTTTCTCGATAAATGGACTATCCAAGACAAAAATATTTTTACAATTCGAACATGTAGATCCTGAGATTAACGCGTTCAACCAAACAAACAATTATTTATCTGTATTTACTAAAAGAAAAAGAAATGTATTAGTGTATGTATATCAGCTGTCTGACACCCATAGTACAGGGTCTCCCTAGTTTGGGGTCAGATGGCCGTGTGAAAATGTAAAAAAAAAAACAAACAAACTCTTCAGCTTTATAATATTGTATAGTACAGATATGTTTTTGTAAAAACATAAATTTTAACCAAGGCATACTGTATTATAATGTCTGTAAGAAGTCATAAATAAGATAATCCAACAAGATTTTACAGAAGTCATAAATAAGATAATCCAACAAGAGTTTATATATTTATTTTATAACGCATTTTAAAGTTAACTTTAAAGTAATCGGGAGTTTTACGTTCTAAGGCAGCTGTCAAAAAACTAATAACCCAATGGACAGGGCTTTTTATATGTAGGTGCACCTTTTTCATTTTCTTTCATATATTTAATTTTCAGGGTTTGAAAGCACTCATGAATACGAAAAACTTATACTGTGGAGCCAACTAAATGGAAAAAGCAACTATTCAAAGAAATCCACTACATCAGTTTGTTTTTTCCATGTTTCATGTTTAGTTTCATAATTCAAATTGTTCACATTCATGTGTACTTAACCCTCTGCAAAATCTGCACTGAATCACAAAGTACGTAAGGCTGTGGCGGGCGCGATATTTTGTGACTGAATTAAGTTGAAAATTAATATTACTACTACTACTACTTTTATTTTCTAGAGCCGTGCACCTTTTCTAAGTCGAGTGGTACCGGTCGCGAATAACACCACCCCATTTCTACCCGTGGGTGTCGTAGAAGGCGACAGAGGGATATTGACCAGAGGATGGACAGCAGCGTCCTTCTGAGTACCATAACACCTACTCGATCGGCTGTCGATTACGGCTGAACCCTCCCTTGGGGGAGACCTATGCCCAGCAGTGGGCTTCTAAAGGTTGACATGATGATGATGACTTTCTAGAGAAACTAAAATGGAAATATTATTATTTTCGCTTTTCGTTTTAGTTTTATATATTTGTCTCTAGACCTCTTTTAACATGCAAGAAGTGTTACATTGTTCTCACATTGTACTCTTAGATTCAACATGAATGATGTAACCTAAATTTGTAAAATTTATCTGATTTTAAAAGAGTGTTCATGGAGTTTCTTGCTCGTTCTTCTCCATAGAAACCTACTGTTTGGAACGAGGAACTAGCTTCAACTTTCTGATTGACTGACTGACAATTCAAAAGTACCTGTAAATGGTTTAATTGAAATAAATGATTTTGAGTTTGAGTTTGATACGATACCTGTACAATAATTCATCTGCCTAGCCTTTTCCCAACTATACCCTGTTCACAATAAGATTAGACATAAACACAAACCTTTTTTACAGTCCCTTCAACCGATTTTGACTTCTATTCCGTAGGCTTAAGGATGACATTAGAGGCAAAAAAAGTGGTTACAATACAACTGTTTACTGCAGTTGCCATTTGTCATGCTGCCAACGCAATAGAAGTCAAAATCGGTTGAACGGACTGTAAAAAAGGTTTTAGTAAATGTCTAATCTTATTGTGAACAGGGTATAGGTATGCTGGTTTCTAGTTTAACCTGATCCAGCTGAATACATTGTTTTACATGGAGCGACTGCCTGTCTGATCTCCATAACCCAACGACTGGTTAACACGATACTCCTTGGTCAGACTGAATGTCTGACTTTCTGGCTTCTGACTACCCATAATGCTTGTCAAGGATATGCGAATGACAGCTGGGACCAACTACCACGAGTAGGCACCTTAGGTACAATACTTAATTATAGACGAGAAAATAAATTCTTGTACATGTCTTCATCTTTTCTAAACTGAAGACATACCTATAGATACCAGGGTTGTTGTTGATGCATATTTTTTTCACATCGGCGGATGCTGATGCTGATGTTTCGTCATTGACATCAGCGGATGCTGATTTAAATTCAGTTCAGCATTAATAATCAGCATCGATCAATGCTGACGCTGATGCTAATGTTGAAAATGACACAGTTGTTGAAAATGATGCTGAAGTTCAGCGGATGAAAGAAAGAAAGAAAAAGTATTTATGCGTGTTGTGTTTGTGTGTTTTTTTTGATTGTCGATGCTGATGCTGATGTTCGCAACAACCCTGATAGATACTTTACCTTATTAATTGTCCATTACTCTATCTGTCCAAAAGCCAAATTAAGTAGATAGCAATTAATCAATGTATAGGACCTACGTCAATGTGTGCGCAAACCATTATTAAAATTACTTTATTATTTAGGTATAAGTAGCAGTTTACAAATTACATGTTGACGTTATTGATAGTAAGTAGAGGTAGGTATACCTATTAGATATTTAGTTTTAAAAATTATCATCAGCTGTAGGACGACCACTACTACCACAGACCATAGACGACCGGTAGAAAGCGGAGTTTTAAGGCGCTAACAACCGACTTTTGTAGATTTTAAACTGACAACCACGTCAAAATGTGTAGTGTAAATGATTTGAAAAAAATATATGTTAAACTAGAACATCCTCTTAATCATTTAATTTGTAAATATTTTTGATTAAGTTCATATTAAATAGTTTAATTAACTCGTGAAGTTGTATCTGACGCGGACAAAACATTGATAATCACACAAAATCTACCAGGAATATTTAAACGAAACTTTTACTATCTTACAGACAATTTTATCATCTATCTTTTAGTATACGCCTTTTTTTAGTTATCTATATATAGAATACTATCTTTTTTTTTTTTCAACTAAACTTCGAGAGTTCTGGACGCAGCGCATACGATTTTCTGGTCGCTCAAGGTCGCCGGCGTATAACGTCGCCATAAGGAAATATTCATCGAATGTTTATATTACTTAACCTTAGTTAAAAAACATTGCGGAACCACCATACCATTGGCCATACCCCTGGTGGTATGGTGGGTCTATACCACTCATGAGTCACCTAACCTAACGATTCATCAACAATCGAGAGGATCTGGCGCTCGGCGGCCGCTACCGCGGCACCACTCGCTTCGTTTGAATTAGCTTCGCGCATTGCGCAACTATAAACAACACTTTATGTTACTTATCTTTTTTGTTGACTGCAGATACCTACGCATTTAATAATAGCCCATTATATTTTGTGTTCTAGACTAAACAATATAAAGGATAAAGAAATTAGTATTTAAAAACGGTTTTAATTAATATTATTCTCAAGGTAATTTTTGTCCAGGTTTGTCCTATTGTTGCCATACACAATAAGGAGGTAAATCATATTTATTTATACCTAGCCCGCGACATTGTCCGACTGAATATTGGTTATCGTGGATGCAGACGAAGTCGCGAATTAAAAAGTAGATGTCCTTTCTTGTGGTTCAAGATATCTTCATACCCAATTTCATCAAAATCATTTCATCGTAACAAGACAGAGTTACTTTCGCATTTATAATATTAGTATTGATTTACGCTACTTATAAGAGTTTTATATAATACTAACCTTTAAAAAAATTAAAAATGCAAACATAGGAAATAAAGCCAGTTTAAAACTTAATTACATTTAATTTTCCAAAAACTCTCAGTTCTGAACATACAGGAGTTACTTTCGCATTTATAATATTAGTATTAATTTACGCTACTTATAAGAGTTTTATATAATACTAACCTTTAAAAAAATTAAAAATGCAAACATACGAAATAAAGCCAGTTTAAAACTTAATTGTTTTCAGAACATTTAATTTTCCAAAAACTCTCAGTTCTGAACATACAGGCAACATAATAATATCACAGAAAAGATAACGTAAATGTACGAATCACGAAATATATGAGTAATAAAGATAAGCAATGCGTCTCTATGTCTGTCGTATGTCTACATTTTAGATCTAATCGGTTTCCCTGATAATTTGTTTACGTTTAAATATTTAATCAGTCCACACTGAAACGTATCTCTGACTGTAATATTTAAACGAAGAATGTTTGTTGTTACTATTTATCTGTGCACTATTTCCGTTAAATAAAATGTTGTAGATGCCTTATTAAAAAAAAAAAACTATGCCGAGTTTTCAGTTTTCTTTTTTCAATCTATTGGAAAATATTTTTCCCTAAATCTTAGGATATTAAATAAGAGCAAATTCAGTAAAGATAGGAAGGAGACCACCTACATACTATCTTTTAATTAAGAGTCATGTCAGCAAATTTCTTAGAATCTAAAAAAGACCTAGAACGACATGGCGACAGCATTACGACCACCTCAAAAATGGCCGCACTATCCCGCCAAATCCTCCTAGAAACTTGCGGTAATGTCGCCATTTTCTCTCTGCTTAATAGGTCCTTTATAAAGAGCTGTCCTGAGACTAAATAAAAATTGGAAAGAGGGTAAAGCGAACTACAAAATGGATAGGAAGGCGGTAGTCCTTTTTGCAAAAAAGGTTTTCTTCAGTACCAACTTTGTAATCGTCTTCACATTCATTAAGAAACGGATATGAACGGATATGGAATATGCTAACAAGATAATATGCTTCATTTTTCGCACGGTACCCTTTTCACTGCATATGTAATGTTTGTCGACATGGTTTGCATATCTTCGAAGTCTACGATCTTTTGACCACGGATAGGTAACTAACCAGCAATATTTTCTGTGTACAGAGCCAGCACGTCAAGCTACAACAATCTGTCAAATTTCTTTGATACATTTTCAACTTTATTACCAAAGGATAAGGTTCATATACAATAGGGAAAATTTGTCTTGTTTGTTTGGCTTGATGTCCTGGCGTCTGCAATTCAGTACTACAAGCACCAAATCACAGTACTTGTACTGTTCCATATTGCGGAGTTTCACTGTCTACATCAGCCGGTCTACATCACTACATGATCTTCACGAAACTAAAATAATAATATGTGGGGATATTTTCACACACGGCCATCTGACCCCAAACTAGGGAGACCCTGTACTATGGGTGTCAGACAGCTGATATACATACACAAATACATTTTTTTTTAACTTTTAAATACATACATATTATAAATAAACAACACCCAGACACAAGGCAAACACAAGTGCTCATCACACAAAATGGAACCATACTGAAAGTATACCCTTTCAAACCAAAGACCATCACCCAACTCGGTTAAGAAATATCCGAAATATGAAGAAAGTTCAATTTTTTTCTAATCATTCAGAAAAAAACAGGTAGAGACCAGAAATCCTTACATGTATCTAAGCAAGGGATTACAACAATAGAACATCGTGCTGGCTATAAAAATCTTAGTAGTTTGTTGCAAGGATACTTGCTTTATGATGAGATTATGTTTAGGTGGCGACCATGGCCAGGCGTTAATGACGGAAGGCTTATCAATGTAACACCATATAATACTTTACAATGTACTAAGTACTTGGTTGCTGACACGAATGGGAGACGACACGGTTGGCGCAGTGGCTGAGCGATCGACTGCTGCGCAGCGTGTTGCGGGTTCGATTCCCGCCCAGGGTAAACATTTGTGTGATGAGCATTTGTGTTTGCCTTGTGTCTGGGTGTTGTTTATCTATATATGTATGTAATTACAAAAAAAAATGTATTTGTGTATGTATATCAGCTGTCTGACACCCACAGTACAGGGTCTCCCTAGTTTGGGGTCAGATAGCCGTGTGTGAAAATGTCCCCACATATTATGATTATTATTTTTTAAGCCACGTTCACAACAATACGTAAGGGTGTTACCAAGGGTGTTATATTAACTATACTGCTGAAACTTCGTAAGTATGTAGATGTATTCTGTGAACGGTATTAAGATTTTCAGACAAAATTTGAAAAAAAAAAAAAAAAATTTTGAGGGTTCCCCATACTTAGAACTGAAGCTCAAAATTTTTTTTCATCCATCCCATACCAAACATGACCAGTGATCATAATATGTATTGTTTTATTATTGCCGGTTGATTTGTGTTTTGTTTTTGAAATACTAACATTAGGTATAAGGTTTTTGTTTTACTAACAAAATGGATTACATTGTTGTCCGAAACTGAATATATAAATAAATAAATAAATACGTGTGGGGTATCTATGGATAGGTCTTCAAACATATTTTTTTCTAAACTTAATAGTTTGCGCGAGAGACACTTCCAAAGTGGTAAAATGTGTCCCCCCCCCCTGAACCTCTAAAATAAGTAAATGATAAAACTAAAAAAAAAATTAATGTACATTACCATGTAAACTTCCACCGAAAATTGGTTTGAACGAGATCTAGTAAGTAGTTTTTTTTCATACGTCATAAATCGTAAACCGCAATTTACTATTAAAACATCGATCAAAGTTACAACGAACTACATGAACTTTTATATTATGTTACTTGCTGCTGCGGAACCCTTCATGGGCGAGTCCAACTGGCTATTTTATTTAAAAAGGTATTCCTCCAAGTTGGTCCCAACTTGAATGACAAAAAATGTTGAAGATCAAACCTCCACTGCTTATAAACCTATGCGGTATCATCGACAAGAGGTGAAATTAAAAAAAACTGGTCAAGTACGAGTCGGACTCGCGCACGAAGGGTTCCGTAGACAGACATCGAGCAAAAAAACGGCAAAAAAATCACGTTTGATGAATAGGAGCCCCCCTTAAATATTTATTTTATTCTGTTTCTTGTTGTTGTCTGAAGTGGAAGTGGGCTGGTCACGTCTGTAGACGGACAGACGGTAGATTGAGCAGACGCGCTCTAGAGTGGAGACCGCGTTTGGGCAAGCGTAGTGTGGAACGCTCTGCGGCACGATGGACCGACGATTTGAAGCAGATGGCTGGCAGCGGATGGAAACCGTTGACCGGTTTAAAAGCTCGAAAAAATATTGAATTTGGGTTCTTCTGAACGGGCAATACTTTAACTAATACTGGAACTGCAACATTTTCGAGAATAGAAATACTTAAAATATTGCTGGCGATATATTGCATCCACACATTGCTGGACAAATATGACCTGGCTGCCTAAGACCTGGTTGGTTGGCGATCTCTGGGGGAGGCCTACGTTCAGCAGTGGACCGCAATAGGCTGATATGATGATGATAAGGAGTTCGTACACAATTTGAGGCGGCCGCTAGTGGGTCAGTGTGTGACGTAACTTGTGAGTCATAAACTACAAATGTCCAATCTTGTCAGAATCCATGACATGACCTACCCACGTATCCTGTCATAGCAAAACTTCAAAATATCGGGAGTTAAATTATTGGTGAACTTCAGGAAAGAAACAACAGTTTTTGGTCAACAAACAGGAAAAAAATTGAGCTCATTATTATTAATATTTTACATAGGTAGTTATTTCCTCATTTGTTATGTAAAATGCCTATGCAATTTTATATAATAAAGTAGGATTATTTTGTCTTGCCTACACATAAATTTTATATATCATTATTTTTTTCTTAACGTGGTCTTACGATAGAGGCTTTAAATAAATAAAAAAGCGGCCAAGTGCGAGTCGGACTCACCCATGAAGGGTTTCGTAGCAGCAAGTAACATAATATAAAAGTTTTTTGTATTTTCATATTTGAGTTGATTGAATGAAAAGTAAATTACGGTTTACGATTTATGACGTATTAAACTACTTACTAGATCTCGTTCAAACCAATTTTTGGTGGAAGTTTACATGGTAATGTACGTCATATATTTTTTTTCAGTTTTATCATTCTCTGATTTTAGAAGTTACAGGGGGGGGGGGACACTTTTTACCACTTTGGAAGTGTCTGTCGCGCAAACTATTCAGTTCAGAAAAAAAATATTAAAACCTCATTATCATTTTAGAAGACCTATCCATAGACACGTATGGATTTGATGAAAAAAATTATTTTTGAGTTTCAGTTCTAAGTATGGGGAACCCCTAAAATGTATTGTTTTTTTTTTTCATTTTTGTGTGAAAATCTTAATGCGGTTCACAGAATACATCTCATCACACTCATCATCTCATCTTACCAAGTTTCAACAGTATAAGTAGTTCCTAAAGTTTCGGAAAAAAGTGGCTGTGACATACGGACGGACAGACAGACAGACATGACAAATCCATAAGGGTTCCGCTTTTGCCATTTGGCTACGGAAACATAAAAAGGCTTAAAAACTGTATAACTATTTCCACCTTTGTGAGAAACTGGTGCCTGAAATAGGTTTTGGGAGTATTACAATCTGTGTTGTTAATAAATGATTTAATAACCTTATTTATTGATCATGCGTGCAAATTCTTATTCTCCTCAACTAAATTAATATTAATATGCAGGTACTTAAAGATATGACCTACCTACTTATATTTTTTTAATGAGAGTTATTGCAACTACTGGCCGTCTAGGTAGTTTAGTTACCTTCATAATTATGGTAGATACATCATCATACATCATTAAAAGGAAACTGGCTGAATAGGTATAATATCATTGGGCTAAAGGAAAAAAACTTGCTTATTGGCAAATCCTGAAAAGTGTCTACAATTATTGTCAGCAAATAATTCAATTTTGCCAAGTAGGTAGATGACCAGGTGGAGATAGGCAGGTGGTAAGGGGAATTAAAAAAAAACAATCAACACTCGTGCGCATACCGCCGCAGCTGCCGGCTAGCGGCTGTTAGTGTTAAGTTGTATACCGTGTCCAATGATGAGTGTAACCAGACGTCTACGTCGCGACGTACGCGATGCAGACGTGTGACTACCGGGGCGCCGCACAGGGGCTGGCCCGCCGACACGCATGCGCTCTAACCACCGATCAAAAATCCATTCCATCCACCCATTCATTGCTCCCACGGTTAGGTAACACGCTTCCCTCCGCCCTCCCCTAACTACCCACATGCTATCCTGGGTACTCACTCACGCCGTCTCCATTCCCCAGACACTCCCAAATTTAAACGCGAAACGAACTTATACATCCACGCCGCGTAAATCTATAAACACACGCATCAATCACTAGTTGTTACACAGCCGCAAGGACGCCAACCGAACTCAATTTAGTGCTGAACGATTGCCGGCGAGTAAACATTGCTATGAAGATCTTACGTAAGCTAACAGCTGAAGTGTATCTACTCACCATGTCATTGTTCTCAACCAGCCAGTTTACCGAGCATATTTGATACACAAAATATGCCCGCACAAGTTCGCTCGTCTTCTTACTTTTGAACGCATCTTTGGGGCTGTTAAAATTAAGGTCGAGGTCGTCCCGCGACGCCGACGGAGGCGAGGAGGACAGCGCGCGTACATTCCGGGGCGCGTTCACTGCTAGCCGTCTGAGCAGAGCCATGTTCGGAGCTCCGCGAAATATAACACGTACACAACACGCGCCCGTCGACCGCGACTGACAACTGACAACTGACACTGACGTCCGCTCGATACCCAGTCGTCGGCAGTGTTGCCAACAAGACCAATGGAGAATATGCTAAAATGGTGTGTAAAATATGCCAAAAATATGCCAATTGCTTTATAAAAATGCTAAAAATTATGCTAACATTTTTTAATGTCTAATAAAACGTAATATTTAAAATGTTTATATTTTTTTATTATTATATTCAAAGAAAATAATTTATCAAAAGTATTTTTTCAAATATAAACTCGGTAAAAAAGCTAAAATAAACTCGCTGTCTCAATTATAGAGGCAATTTATGATATAAAATCGAAAGAAGTAATCCCAGATATAGAGGTTTGTATTGTCCCACAAACAGAGGTAGTTCAGGGCTAAAGTGTCGTGTCACAATCGGTGCAAGCTAGGGTTCCCAACTATATTGTTAATAGCTATGGTGTTAATAGTGATATTAAAACAGTATTATACTGTTTTTAATATCACTGGTACATTTATAGGCGCACCACACCACACAGTTGCACGATGCAGCGCAGGCCTCCCTTGTTTCAGAACGTACTGTATGAACAAAATAAAGCACTGTTCATTTTATTAAAATACTGTTGATTTTCTTTCTCCAACCTGAAAAGTTGTTAACCCTAGTTCCAGCTATGGAGGTTTCACACTTATACAGGTCCCACTTAACCAAGTTTTACTGTATATCCTATTTTTATCTCACTTCCTTCATACAAGAAGGATGGAGTGAAAAAATGCTGCTTGTCTATGGTATATTGAATGAAAGAAAGAAGAAAGAAAGAAAGAAAATCCATTTATTCACACGGAAGTGACGCACTTACTGTTAACACAACAATTAAATTAAAAAATAAAAATTAAAATAAACAAAAATACAAATATATCCCTAGTCAGAACCACGCGTCACCACCGCGCGAAACGGCCAACGCTCAGCATAAATGCCTTGGCCCACGCAGCAAGGCACGAACCACGGCGCTGGTTTTCAGCGCTGGCCGGCATGACACTGTCTCGGAACTATAAATATATCACCAATCTCATTTAGCATTTAGAGAGCATTTGACGTCAAGATTTTAAATTAAAAATAAATTAACTAATTAAAATAAATGATTTAATTTAATTAAAAATTAAATCCCTTTGCTATATTGTTGGCACCAGGAGCGCCAACAATATAGTAAAGGGATTTAATTTAAATGGAAATAATTACGCACGCATTTACGTAATTTTCATGGTTATACTTTAATTTTATCATTATTTTATATGCTAAAAAAATATGCTATATGCTAAACAACAAATAAATTTGCTAAACCACATGAAAATATGCTAAATTTAGCATAAAATATGCTAAATTGGCATCACTGGTCGTCGGCGCGCGCAGCCGATCCAATTTTAAATCCGTCGGAGCGTCTCGGAGGTGTGTCTTGGAGGAGCGCCGCCATTGGTCGCGGGCCGGCAGCATGCGAACCTGCCGTGACGCGACACATTATAAACAGCATTGTGCGGTAACCTCAAGGACCGGGGCTCTCAAGGGCAGTTCAGCCGGCAGCGCAACAAAAAGCTAAATGAATACTTTGCTGCAAACTCGCCAACTTCACTTAAAGTATTTTCAAACTGTTCATTACAACCTCCAACAATCATTTTACACAATTTTCCTAAACGTGATTCGATCGCGTGCAATTTTTTTATCCAACCTATAAAAATGAATATGACGGGAGTTATATAAGCAGTCGAGGCGAGGGAGGTTACGTAAAGCGCTAGTCAGAGTTCAAGAACCTGGGGCGACCTGCCGGGGGCTTACAGCGTTCGTACTTGACTTATTAGTTATACCTTTCAGCGCTAGCCAACTGCGCATCGCCTGGTACGAGGCAGTTGTAACCAACTATCTATTAAGAAATAACACCAAGACAGCATTATTACGCTTGGAAACTTTATCAATGAACCGAGGTACACCATTTATAAATAAGCTATTTTTAAACTATCAATGAAAAGCTTGAGTTTTGAATGGCGTTACATGAGTAGAATCTGCAAAAAGATAGAATAGTTTGAAATCATAACAATCGTGCGCGCGTATTCAGTTTTGTCCCCTCGTCTTGCCAGTCAATCACAAAACAATATCTGGGAACAACATTGAGGTGCAGGACATCCAAAGCACTGGCAACCACATACAGTCTAAGACGATTCACCTGAGCTTAAAAATTTTTCATAGAACTATACATTTAGTCTGAAGTAATCTTACCTCATTTCTACCCGTGGGTGAAAGCGACAGAGGGATACTGACTAGAGGATGGGCAGCAGCGTCCTTCTGAGTAACTAACACCTACTGCAACGGCAACATTCATCGACCAAACATGGCGATTACGGAGTCCCCCTTGGGGGAGACCTATGCCCAGCAGCTATGGGCGTCTAAAGGTTGACATGATGATGATGATTGTTACCTGGGAAAGCCAGTGCACGTATTTCAGCTAATAGGATGGCTAATGGTCATGTTGACGGTGATACCGCATTACTGAATCGCAGTATATTGTCCAGGAAGCTATGCGATCTGGATACAGTGTCATCTCTGCAAACATATCATGTAGGTAGGTATAATTCGGATAGTAACATAACCTGACGTCAAGGATAAGGCCTCCTGTCTCCTTCGGAGATTTCATCCCTCATTCCATCTGCACTAATATTTTCAACCGACTTCAAAAAAGGAGGAGGTTATCAATTCGTCTGTATTATTTTTTTATTTTTTTTTATGTTGTTACCTGATTTCTTTGGACTGGGTGAACCGATTTTGATGATTCTTTTTTTTATTTGAAAGCTAGTGCTTCCCGTGTGGTCCCATTTTGGTCCAGTTCTGACAATGGCATCCATGAGAAAACCGTATAGTCTTAAATTTGCATTAAGTATGTGCGCGATTTGTTACGTGATTTCTCCGGCAAACGTAAACTGATTTTGAAAATTCTTTTTTTTATGGATAGGGTATGGTGGTCCCATATAAATTTTATGGAAATTGATTCAGCACTTTTTGAAAAATCAACAAATACCCAAAAATTTAACATAGGCGACGTTTTAGTTTCATCAATCTTTGTAGTAGTTAACTTTCAATCTCTTCTTAATAGATTTGGATGAGAAGGAGGTACTAAAAAGCGGAAAATAAAACGCTTTATATAAAAAAGACAACCGCCTTCAAAAAGTGAAAAATAACTTTAGCACAGAACACACATTGACTTTAGTTTTGGAAGTCGGTGGCAATACAAAACAACAAACAGAACAAAGCCACTGAATTTCGAAACTAAAGTCAATGTGTGTTCTGTGCTAAAGTTATTTTTCACTTTATAAAGGCTGTTGTCTTTTTTGTAAAAAGCTTTTAATACTGAAGAGTTTGTTTCTTTGTTTGGTTAAACTCTGAAACTACTGGTGAGGTTCTAGTCATTTTTTCGCTTATAGGAAGCTAAGTTATCCCTGAGTGCTACAGACTTCACTATCACGATCACTACATATTATAAAACAAAGTCCCCCGGCGCCGCGTCTGTCTGTCCCTATGTATGCTTAGATCTTTAAAACTACGCAACGGATTTTGATGCAGGTTTTTTTAATAGATAGACCGATTCAAGAGGAAGGTTTTTGTGTACATTGGCTAAAATGTAATGATATTTGTTGAAGGTTTCGGAAAAAATTAAGCCGTCTGGGAGCTTTCAACGAAAACACTGCTTAAACCCTTTCAGATATAACAAAAAAAATTAAACAAAAAAGACAACCGCCTTCAAAAAGTATAAAAAACTTTCAATTCGCAAGTCCGCGGCTTTGGTTTTGCTTGTTGTTTCGTATTGCCACTGACTTGCGAATTGAAAGTTATTTTATACTTTTTGAAGGCGGTTGTCTTTTTTGTTTATAATTTTTATTTTCGCTTTTTAGTGCCTTCTTCTCATTATAGAAATTAATTACGAAACGGCGACACTAAAAAAAAACTGTGTTTTATGGGACCAAATTTGAGGTATGCACTATCTATTAAAAAGGAATCATCGAAATCGGACTACACTGAAAAAAGTTATGCATGGTCAAACATAAAAATAAATATATAAAAAATAAAAAAATGTTCTAAAAATGAAAACTACTGGGCTACTGGGTCCCATAAAAATTTAACATTATTTATGTTAAATTTTTATGGGACCAAATGGCAACAATTCCGCATCATACTAAAGAAGAATCACCTAAATCGGATCATAAATCTCGGAGTAATCGATGTACATACATAAAAAAAAGCAACCGAATTAAGAACCTCCTCCTTTTTGAAGTCGGTTAATGAACTCGGTTAAAAATAAAGTATAGTGGAATTATTGTGTATCTTATACAGGTCTACAGAAAAGTGCGATGGCATATGTCTATCTTTTAAGGATAACATACTAATATTTTAATACTTAAAACTTACACAAATACGATATTAATCCTTATCATTTTAAAATAAGTTAGAGGCTTAGGTATTTTTGGTCGCGATAACCGACATCCACTCGGGCGATGCCGCGGGTATCAGCTAGTTATTTTATAATCAAAATTTAGGCTCCGTAAGATAATTCACGCAAACAAATTCACGGGCAAAATATAGTTACTTATAAGGGTAAGCAGGATAACTATGTAGTTTGAGATGACCGCGTGGGTTTCTGATGTTAACACTACAGCCAGTCACCGTTCAGGGTAAGTTGTAACTTTTATCCTGTAAAACACAACTAGAATTCTATTAAAGAAAAATAATTAAATATTGTTTATTCTCAGACAAGAATGATTAGTTAGTTACAAAAATACTTAAAACCTATGTTAGTAGGTTGACAAATATCACTATGTATGTTGATACATCAACCCGCACCTCTCATATGCAGTTTGATGAACCGGTTGAACACAGACGCGGCCAACCACAGATATAGATAGATCTAGATAACGCAAGAGCAACTACTTCGCGTGCCTATTTTCGTGCCTGACTTACGATAAAAAATCGTAAGTAAAAAAAATAAAGTAAACGTTTCGTTCAATAAAGTACGTCATTTTGTGATTAATATTATGCGTAATTAATTTAAAAAACAATTATCAATACCCTCAGTAATACCTGGTAATAAGAAATAATAATGAAAAACAAAACATTCGTATTACATTATGACGTCCAAAAAAGCCTTTTACAAAAAAGACAATCGCCTTCAAAAAGTGAAAAATAACTTTAGCACAGAACACACATTGACTTTAGTTTCGAAATTCAGTGGCTTTGTTCTGTTTGTTGTTTTGTATTGCCACCGACTTCCGAAACTAAAGTCAATGTGTGTTCTGTGCTAAAGTTATTTTTCACTTTTTGAAGGCGGTTGTCTTTTTTGTAAAAAGCTTTTTATTTTCCGCTTTTTAGTACCTCCTTCTCATTCAAATCTTTAAGAAGAGATTGAAAGTTAACTACTACAAAGATTGATGAAACTAAAACCTCGTCTATGTAAAATTTTTGGGTATTTGTTGATTTTTCAAAAAGTGCTGAATCAATTTCGATAAAATTTATATGGGACCACCCCTGAAGCATACCCTATCTATAAAAAAAAGAATTTTCAAAATTGGTTAACGTTTGCCTGAGAAATCGCGTAACAAATCGCGCACATACTTAATGCAAATTTAAGACTTATACGGTTTTCTCATGGATGCCATGGTCAGCCAAATTAAAATGGGACCACACGGAAAGCACTAGCTTTCAAATAAAAAAAGAATCATCAAAATCGGTTCACCCAGTCCCGAGAAATCAGGTAACAAACATAAAAAAAAAAAAAAAAATGGCACGCTTGGTTTTCATACATATCGTGATACTTGCGTTATCTAGGTCTTTCTATATCTGTGCGTCCAACCTATCCTTTATCATTTCAGGATGCTGTTGTTACTTCCCCGCACTGCCCTCATGACCTACGCTGTTTTCTAACGCATAATTATATAGAAATCATCAACATGCGCGTCCGCAAACATGCCTGAAGCACTACAAAAACAAGGGAGGCGCAACACCTTTTTTTTTAATTCAATATTTTTATTCGAATATACCGGCTTGTCCGGTAGGTTGTCCAAGAATTGCCTTTCGTACAAACCTTGTCCTGACAAATATGAACAACATAATAGTCAGCCAAATCGTTTGAGTCCTTCTCAAATGATGATCTTCACCTTTCATACTTTGTTTTTGCAGGGTTGGCAACGCGTGTGTGATGCCTCAGGTGATGCAAGATTTCATAGGCTACGGTTGCCATAGTAGTACCAAAAAGAAATCAAAAAATATACTTGGCAATTGATTTTAATTTTTTAGTCCTCCCCTGACAAGTACTCACCATTTTTTTCTGAAATACATATTTAAAACGGGACATCATCATCATTATCAGCCGGAAGACGTCCATTGTTGCTTGCATCCACCGGTTACCCGAGACCTCGACGACGTCGTCGGTCCATCTGGTGGGAGGGCTACTAACCCTTTTTTTTTTTTTTTATCGTGGGGAAATCCTCATGGACTATCCCCCGTCCGGGGAAGACGGGGGGGTGTGCCGGACTCGTACCGGCTAAAACCACCACGGTGTTCCTCGACTGACCTATGGGCGGGGGTACGGGATTCGCTCGCGCATGCACCGCGCCCCCACCAGGCTATGACCCGCCAATAACGTAGGCGGGTCCCGTCGACCTCGGCGGTCTAATTGCCGCCGAATCCTCTAGTGTGGCGCGCGCGGAACACGGCGCGCCGCCTACACGGGCCTGCTTCTGGTCGGGTGGTGGATTGCCCCTAAGTCGACCACCCGCAGACCGGCAACTCATGGAGGCCGGAGGTCATTAAGCGCCCTCCGGCGCCCGGTGCGTCTTCTCCTAGAGGGAAGCGAGGCAGTTGCTTCCCTCACCCTCTCTGCCGCCTCTTTTGCGTGCATGACATGCTCGCAAAAAGAGGCAACAGCCTCCCACGCACTCTCGCTCTGGACCATCGAAAGGACGATGTTCGGGAGCGAGAGGTCACCTACTGCTGCGGAGAGTTCACGGCGCTGCCCTGCCCAAGCTGGGCACTCTGCCAGCGTGTGCTGCGCCGTGTCCTCCAGGCAATCTCCGCAGTGGTGACACCCGGGCGATTGTTCGCGGCCTATGCGACACAGATACTTCCCGAAACAGCCATGTCCGGTCAGTATCTGCGTCAGCCGGAACGTGAGGGCGCCGTGTCGACCCCATAACCAGTCCTCCATGACGGGTCTTACCGCCGAAATTACGGCGTGCCCTGCGCTGGGGTTGAGAAGTCGTCCTTCCCATTCCGCCGTTAGGATCACGCGGAGCTCGGAGCGGCGCCGCGCGTACTCCCGCGGCACCGGTCGTATACCCCGCTCCCGCGCCTCCCCGCTCCATTCATAAAGTGAAGCGAGGGCTTTCGCTTCCAGATCCCACGGCGGAGATCCGGCAAGGAGGCTCGCTGCCTCAAAGGAGATCGTGCGGTATCCCCGAACCACTCTGACGGCCATCGCTCGCTGCGGACGACGCAGCACTGCGATATTGCGGGCCGCCAGGTTCTCCGCCCATACTGGCGCCCCGTAGAGCGCCATAGACCGCACAATCCCCATATAGAGCCTCCGGCAGGCGGCGTTGGGTCCACCTAAATTGGGCAGCAAACGGGCCAGCGCACCAGCCGCACCCATGAGTTTAGGTAGGGCTACTAACCCTGCGCCATCCAGTGGTCGCGACTAGGGATTGCAATCCCGCAGCTCATTCAATCCCGCGGGATTGATATGCGGGATTACTCAATCCCGCGCGGGATCACGCGCGATCCCGCATCTTTGAAATTATGTTATAAAATCAAATTGAAACTACAGATTTTTGTGTATAAATCATATTTTATTAAACAGTTCTTACATTAAGCAACATTAATTATTTATTATCTATTAATTAAGTATTAATCTGTTTTCTTAGATTCATCTTTCAATGTTTGGCATAGTTTAATAGTTTAGTTTAATTTTACCCTTACTCCTAACAACATTTTACATTTTTAATTCAGTCTTTTTCATATAATGACTAATAATGAAATCACAACTTTCTCTTAGATGCTATTACTATTGAAAATACGCTCTTAAGAAGCAAATGGCATTTATTGAATCATCTCCGAGCCTGCTTCTGAATGAACTGCAAATATATCCTGATGCTGAAAACGCTCTCTCGGCTTCTACGCTAGCATAGGGTTGCCATCCGTCCCGGGACGTGTCACCGGTTTGGAACTTCTGTCCCGGTCGTCCCGGTTGGGCTACAAAATGTCCCCCTATTTCAATTAAAGCGGTGACGCGGTGCGAAAATATAAAAAAATTCTCAGCATTCCAACTTAACAAAGTCTTTTGACAAAGAAATTGAAAATTGGTGGCCGTATGCTATCGAAACTAGTCGGACAAATCCGGCAACACAGTGAGTTAATCCGTTGTCCTCAATCTATAATTAAATTGAAAATTATTACAAAACGGCTATGGAATATTTACAACAGTGGAGTTGTCCACTCACAAAATATGCTATATTGTCATGAATTAATCTTTCTACTCCACCGCAATGGCAGTATGTTGTAAAGACAATATATTTACAAAAAAAGGGAATAGTTATTGTTGACAGCGCATTTAAAGAAATAGCAAGTTCAATTACAAAATTACATGTTCAGAATTTCATAATTCAGTCACTTACTCCTAATGTCCCGGTCAGTACTTAGGCTGCTATGGCAACCCTACGCTAGCAGGCTGAACCGTCAGGATATATTCATAGGCGAGCGTCAGGTACTCTCCTCTGATACCATCGGAATCATACCATCGGATTCAAAGAACGTAATTTCTTGCACAAATTGAAAAAAAAAAGTTTTTTTTCAAAACGTGCGCTTCGCAAAAGCTGACGGGACAGCCCGCCAACCGTCCGCTAGTCGCCAGCGCGGCGCGCTGTGGGGAACGACAACGGCGTCGCGCTCGTCCTACTCGCGATTTACGCGAAAGTTTTAGCACCAAATTTTTTATTTGCGGGATCCCTGGATCAAGGCTTTGAAGGTGCGGGATCCCGCAGATTAATAAAAGGCGCGGGATCCCGCGGGAATGCGTGATCCCGTTTTGCGAGATTGCAATCCCTAGTCGTCACTCAAGATCCTTTCTTCCCCATGGATTATCGGTTCTTCGAATGATGAGGCAAGCCCATTGCCACTTTAACTTGCATATTCTGAGAGCTATGTACTTACTTAC